>CM057148.1:8878389-9493860 GCA_029964075.1 Patiria pectinifera | reverse complement strand
TATTCACTTACAGTCAAGTATTAAAGGTATTTTATAATCATTTGGTAGTTTTGTTTTGTGATGTTTGCAAATGTTGTATATTACCGGTACCTTTAAAGCAAATCCTGATATTTGTTTGTTTCTCCAATTCCATTGATGTCAACTATAAGTTATAATTGTTACAACACAAACCACAGGCTAGTATGACGTCCCGCGTCGCAGCCTCCATGGGCCTGTACGGCCGGGGCAAAGGTCGCGTGGAGTTCATCCGGATGAAAGGGCCGGAGGGCAAAGGTTACGCCGAGGTCGCGGTCAGCCGGCACCACCGGATCGGCTCGGTGGATTACAGCAGCAGTGAGGATATGAACTCAGGCATGGAGAGCAATGTGGAGTCACCAACGGAGGAGGTCAGGATGCTTTGGGGCTAAGGCTATGACTTAATAGCATTGGTATGCTACAGTGTATATCCGTAGCCATAAATTAAAGTGCCCTTAGTCTGTTTCTGGATCAAACGATTTGTGGCTACGGCTATGACTTTGTGGCACTGATGCTTGTATGCTACAGTATATATCCATAGCCATACATAAAAATACCCTTTTAAGTAGCCTGCTTCTGGATCAAACGATTTGTGGCTACGGCTATGACTTTGTGGCACTGATGCTTGTATGCTACAGTATATATATCCATAGCCATACATAAAAATACCCTTTTAAGTAGCCAGTTTCTGGATCAAATGATTTGTGGCTACGGCTATGACTTTCTGACATTTGATATATGCTGTAATAAAATCCATAGCCATAACCAAAAGTGCCCTTTTTAGACAAAATGCTGAGTCTTAAACTGTGTTTGAATAGACTGTTTTGTGGCTATGGCTATGACCTTCTGGCATTACACACAACTAAGAGTATCCACAGCCATAACCGAAAATGCCTTTTTTTTTTTACTGGCGAGCCTAAGGCTGTGTGTAAATTGACTCATTTTGTAGCTACGGCCTTGACTTTGACATTGATTTGTTACAGTAATGATCCACATAGCCATCAACAAAAAGTCAGTTTCGGACTGATTTTCTGGAACTTCGCATTCATCTGAAGCTTTGGCTTCACCACAGGCTCCTCATACATGTAAAGCCTGTAATGTAAAACCAAATGAAAATACTCTTTGCCCAATCTCGGCCTTAAAAACCTTCAGTTTTGAATTCAACTAACAAATGCAAGTCAATGTGGACATTATGGACAATTCTGACATTTGTTAAATAATGACTAAATTCAGAACCATGTTACCTTCATTGAAATTGTACTCCTGTAGAACAAACCCATCACGAGGCAGCCCAAGGCAGACGTAGTCAACAACAATCTTGTCAAGACGGCGTTAAGGAAGTCGCGCTCCGACAGCGAGACGTTGGGTCAGGTGGAGGATGATGAGAGGAGGGTGAGGGATGAGGAACGCGCCATGTCAGAGGGTAGGTACAGTGCTTAGCAGCAGCAACTGTAGTAGCAGCGGCAGCAGGGGTCGGGGGAGGATGATGATGAGAGGAGGGTGAGGGATGAGGAACGCGCCATGTCGGAGGGTAGGTACAGTGCTAAGCAGCAGCAACTGCAGTAGCAGCGGCAGCAGGGGCCAGGTGGAGGATGATGAGAGGAGGGTGAGGGATGAGGAATGCGCCATGTCAGAGGGTAGGTACGGTGCTTAGCAGCAGTAACTGTAGTAGCAGCGGCAGCATGGGTCAGGTGGAGGATGATGAGAGGAGGGTGAGGGATGAGGAATGCGCCATGTCAGAGGGTAGGTACGGTGCTTAGCAGCAGTAACTGTAGTAGCAGCGGCAGCATGGGTCAGGTGGAGGATGATGAGAGGAGGGTGAGGGATGAGGAATGCGCCATGTCAGAGGGTAGGTACGGTGCTTAGCAGCAGTAACTGTAGTAGCAGCGGCAGCATGGGTCAGGTGGAGGATGATGAGAGGAGGGTGAGGGATGAGGAATGCGCCATGTCAGAGGGTAGGTACGGTGCTTAGCAGCAGTAACTGTAGTAGCAGCGGCAGCATGGGTCAGGTGGAGGATGATGAGAGGAGGGTGAGGGATGAGGAATGCGCCATGTCAGAGGGTAGGTACGGTGCTTAGCAGCAGTAACTGTAGTAGCAGCGGCAGCATGGGTCAGGTGGAGGATGATGAGAGGAGGGTGAGGGATGAGGAATGCGCCATGTCAGAGGGTAGGTACGGTGCTTAGCAGCAGTAACTGTAGTAGCAGCGGCAGCAGGGGTCAGGTGGAGGATGATGAGAGGAGGGTGAGGGATGAGGAACGTGCCAATGCAGAGGGTAGGTACAGTGCTTAGCAACAGTAACTGTAGTAGCAGCGGCGGCAGGGGTCGGGGGAGGATGATGAGAGGAGGGTGAGGGATGAGGAACGTGCCAATGCAGAGGGTAGGTACAGTGCTTAGCAACAGTAACTGTAGTAGCAGTGGCAGCAGGGGTCAGGTGGAGGATGATGAGAGGAGGGTGAGGGATGAGGAACGCGCCGTGTCAGAGGGTAGGTACAGTGCTTAGCAACAGTAACTGTAGTAGCAGCGGCAGCAGGGATCAGGGGGAGGATGATGAGAGGAGGGTGAGGGATGAGGAACGCGCCATGTCAGAGGGTAGGTACAGTGCTTAGCAGCAGCAACTGTAGTAGCAGGGGTCGGGGGAGGATGATGAGAGGAGGGTGAGGGATGAGGAACGCGCCGTGTCGGAGGGTAGGTACAGTGCTTAGCAACAGTAACTGTAGTAGCAGCGGCAGCAGGGATCAGGGGGAGGATGATGAGAGGAGGGTGAAGGATGAGGGACGCGCCATGTCAGAGGGTAGGTACAGTGCTTAGCAGCAGTAACTGTAGTAGCAGCGGCAGCAGGGGTCAGGGGGAGGATGATGAGAGGAGGGTGAGGGATGAGGAATGCGCCATGTCAGAGGGTAGGTACAGTGCTTAGCAGCACCAACTGTAGTAGTAGCGGCAGCAGGGGTCAGGGGGAGGATGATGAGAGGAGGGTGAGGGATGAGGAACGCGCCATGTCAGAGGGTAGGTACAGTGCTTAGCAGCAGCAACTGTAGTAGCAGCGGCAGCAGGGGTCAGGGGGAGGATGATGAGAGGAGGGTGAGGGATGAGGAACGCGCCATGTCAGAGGGTAGGTACAGTGCTTAGCAGCAGCAACTGTAGTAGTAGTAGTAGCAGCGGCAACAACATAAACAGCAGCAGCAAAAGCACCAGAAGCAACAGTGGAGATACATGTACATGTAACTGCAGCGTCAACAATAGCAGTGGCAGTAAACTGCAGCAGCAGCAACAGGAGCAGTCTCGTATATGTTGCATTTGGGTTTTGGCATTGTTGGCGTCAAAATTATTCCAGACCCAAAGTAAAATTAACCAGAGATAAGACCAAAGTTTCACTTCTTGTCAACTGTTACATACATGTAGATCTTTGGTAGAGACGTCCAGCAGAAGCTGTCTATTGGGTACCATGCAGCATATTTTAAGTCTTTTGATCTTTATAATTAACTGGTGCCCCGTGTTCCTTCTTCTATTCTGTTATTTACTAGATGGTGTTTAAATATCAGTGACTCAAATCAAGCATAAGTTTGACTCGACTCGACCCGATCACAGACTCGACTCTACTCGACCTTGCCCTAATGACTTAACTCGACTCAACTCACTTCCTTGCAATTGAGTGGCTTGTTACAACCCTGTATTTATTATTAGCACAGTTTTGTGCTAAAGTAAGCACAACTGTTCTGCTCACTGTTAAGCAGTGCCATGACATTGGCCCTGGTTCACTGTGTTTGATCACTGCAATGTCTGGTTCCTTTTGCTTCAGATGAGCAAGGCATCACAGAGGGATGGAGAAATCGCTGGATGCGACGGACATCCACCGCACTAAGACGGTTTAAGAGAAGCCAGGTGGCTAGCGCTAGGCCCCTCACGCTAAACGTCCACTTAACCTATGTCACACTACCATGGTATCGCATTATAGGAGGTGAGTTTTAGGTCATCACTGGTCAATCACAAGCCATCATAAGCCAATCATAAGTCACCATAAGCCAATCAGAAGTCAATTACTAGTCAGGTGGCCAGGTTGCTGGCGATAGGCCTCTCACATTAAACGTCCACTTAACCTATGTCACACTACCATGGTATCGCATTATAGGAGGCGAGTATCAGGTCATCACAAGACAAACACAGGCAATCACAAGCCATCATAAGTCATAAGCCAATCAGAAGTGGTCAGGTGGCCAGGTTGCTGGTGATAGGCCTCTCACCTTAAACGTCCACTTAACCTATGTCACACTAACATGGTATCGCACTATAGGAGGTGAGTATCAGGTCATCACAAGACAATCACTGACAATCACAAGCCATCATAAGTCATAAGTCAAATACTAACCAATCACAAGTCAATTGCAAGTCAATCACAAGTCCGTGTACAAGTTGTCACTTACCAATCACACACATAGAGCTACATGTGTATGAAATTGCTACAGCGCTAACTCCTAATTCGCGGCGCGCAGATACTTTGAATCCTTCATGCGCGCAGACATTTTGAATTCATGTGCGTGTTTGTAGAACATAATTGCATTAGATGGAGTGAATTTTGAAAGTGTACTCTAAATGCAATGCGCAAGTACATTACGCAAACAACTTAAGTGCGTCATGACGGTTAAAAATGTCATGGCAAAAATCATCTGCAGCAGATATTCCCACTTGTTTGTGCAGAGCAAAATAAAGCGCTCATTTACTGATGGTGCGTTTCGGTTTGGATCTCTTACCCATGTGACGCATCGCGGCTGCGTTGTGTCCTGCAAACTGTTTCATAAAACACCTCGTTTCATGTCTTTATTCTACACACAGTAAATAGTCATCTGATGTTCAGCAAAGACTCGTCAGATCTTCTCTTGTAAAATTTATATAACGTAAAACAAAATGCCGGACGTTCTATGCGGTTTTATACGAAAACAAGCTCGCAGTGGACTTTTACCTCGAAATTTCATCTGTTATATTCAAGGTTAACCCTAACTCCCTAAACAGATACACTCTGTTTATTTGTGGTATGCCTAATCCCATGTAAAGTACAGTCAGTTTACTAGTGCAGTACTCATCCTAACAGATTCCATCAAACCCTGGTGTTGGAGTTTGACTGGTTGGGGATCGTTAGGGTTAATTTATATTCACCTCAATGATTATTCCATTAACAACTTCACATACATTGTTCTCAGTATTATGGTCACATTTGCTTTGTCCATAGATGTTCTTGAAACTCAAAAGCAGCCAGTGCTGAGCTAGTATTAGATTCTACCCCTCCAACGTTACCATGACAACTCAGGACAGTGACACCACATTGCTGCCCCACCCCCTATCAGGTCCCGCCCATCCCAGAGTCGGTGAGGTTTCTTTGCTATTTTTCTACGGGCCATCACGAAACTGCAGATAAATCGGGTTTGTTTGTTTTGCGGTTTCGTTGGATGATACACTAGTAACATACTGTAGTAACACAATGAGGTTTGAAGAAGTTTACGATCATCGGAGGAGGAAATTTTGGCCGACATCGCCTGGTACGAACCTTTCATGAAATTCGGAAGCCAAAGAAGATTTTTGTTACATATTTGGCCGAATGGTGTGGTGAAGGTGTGTCGGTACATGTGATAGTGGCATTCTACTGTATTTATGAACTGCCACATGTTAAGAGATTGTATAAAAAGCTTGGGTAATTCTGTTTACGTTGTGATTCCTCTGTCATGGCAACACGTCTTTGATTCTAAAGCCGGCCTCAGGTTGACCCACGATTTGCTTGCGCCATGACGGAACCGTCGGCATCAAGCACAAAAATATGCTCAAGTCACAAAACTGAGAAATCATGCGATGGTCGCGGAACACGTCGCAGAAGTTGAAATTTTTGTACTCTTGGGACTGTTGAGTTTATTGAGCGCCAACTGACGCCGATCGTCTTAATATAGTCGCAGTTACACTCGGGTCGCACAAAATCGGCGACTGATGGACGTAGCTCAGACGCAGCTTGATCCTGAAAAGTCAGTCGCCGACTGATCTGTCTTGTCGCAAGGTCGGCCTGAGGCCGGCTTAACGTGTTTCCAGTGTGGGCATGTTGGTTCTAGAAACTGCGCACATGCACAAACACAGTATTCTTTTCTCCACTGAGAACAGCGATTTGAGCAGACAATGTGCAAAATGAAATTTTCCCATGTCTGGAAGTTGGAGCAATCTTTTTTTTTTACGTTTTGGGAATTTCCAATCCCACAATGCAACAGAATGTTACATTGGTGGTAGTGGTGGGAGAAATAGGAGATTTCAAAATCCGGTTATCCAATTTTTTTTTTTCAACCGAATAACAGTTATCCGATTGCACTGGAAGTTCCCATCCAGCTCACAGTCACACCAACGAAAAGTGACGAGTGAGGTGCAACATGCAATGCCCTCCCAGTGACTGGGTATAGTTTGCAGGATTCAATGACCACTGGGCCTTTACCAAAACAAAAAAAACACTCCAGAGCTGTAATGTTGAAAAAAAATGGATGGGAACTCTCTGATCAGTCGAATGGGAAGGCTATTCATGAACCAAGAAGACTGCTAGCGAGTGAATGCAGTTACAATCAGAGACCATGGAGCAAATTGGGGGATGTTCCAGCTTGTTTTTTTTTTGCCTGCGTCGCAAAAAAATGGAATGATTAGTTTTGTTTAAGGTTGGTTTCGAATTTCCAGTTTCCAAAATCGAAACTGAATTGTGGACTGGAATTCAAACTGAACTTAAAAAAATCCGGATTCAAATTCCGTTACTAATTAAAGGCATACATGTCTGTCAATGTCTCCCCCCCCCCTTTAAAAAAACCCACTGACACGACCACAACTCTTTTATAATCCCTTCTAACCTGTAAAATAAACAAAAAACGAGAAAAATCAAACAAGTGAAAAGGTAAAGACCTTTGACATTCCAATAAACAGTATTTATATGTATATATTTGTTTTATATATGTTATTTTGGTTGGTAGAAACTATTTGGATGTAAATGTACTTATTTAATAATTTGCAATGCCAGCGCAACCTTTATTTCACCGATGGGAACAGTTTGAAAAAAAATTGAGGTGATGGGGAAAAAAAACCTAGTTATGAAATTTTGAGGAACTCATTTTCAGAAAAATGTTGAGTGTTTGGAAGTCGATGAGGGAAGAATGTAGACATTTTATTTAACATCATTTGCAAGAAAAATGAGAATTTTTGACCGTTCGGGGCTGACAATGTATTCTTCACTCGAGGAAGAATCGTAATTAAGGTCACACTGAAAAAAAATTGGTAATTAGATCTGCACATCTCGTTAAGAACTAAAAACAAAAACCTTGAGATAAAATTACTTGCCAAATGAAAATAGCAGACCTTAATTTATAATGAGTTTATCTGTTTGTAGAAATATCAGGTAATGGTGCAAATGAAAAAAAAAAAACATTGAAAAGGGAAGAAAGTTATTTCAATGTGTACTTAATTATGTTCATGTATTTGAACTGTGTATTTTTTTTTCTCTCGAAAAGGAGAACAAAATTAGGAAACAAAAAAGGGCAACTACAATTGAAAAACTAATGGTTGTCATCCATGATCCAGTATACATTTTGTTCATTATGAAATTTTCCTTTAAAAATGGAATTGTGTGTGTGTTTTGTTTGTGTGTGTCTACTAATGGTGGGGCAACAACAGTGGTTTAAAGGTACAGTCTATCATTTGTAATGTGTGCATTTTGTTTGTCTGAAGCAACAAAAGTGCTCAAAATCCAAAGAGGGGGGCGGAACAACTAACCTGATGAAGTTTCAGCTCAGCTTCAGCTGTATATTTCGAGAAAAACAACATTCTAGGATCTCGATTTCAAATCAAAAATTGCTGAATCAAGTTTTGCAGTCCGAGACACGTTCTCACTTCTCACTGAGCCGATTGTAGCTAAGCAATGTCCTGCACCGATCCAACGAATTATAGCAACCACGGGCGCGTGTGCGTCATGTCAACGCTTGCACGTGCTTCGCCGAATAAAAAAAAACGAACTAACGGAAATTTCCAACGGTGCGTCTTAAGACGGAAAGGAAAGGCCTTCTGTAGTTGATATTTCATGACAGCTTACCAGAAAAAAAATTCACAGGGAGTTTAGTCCCCTTACTATCTTTCAACAAATATGTTTTCAACAATAATTACGCCAGTTACTTTTTGGATAGCTGCAAATGATGGACTCTGGCTTTAAACAACATCTGTTTTAATTTTGGAAATGTAATTATGTAAGAGCCAAAGTTATAGTCATTGGGGTACATTTTCATGTGTGTTATTTTTTAATGCTGTTATGCTCAGAGTAAGTTAAAACTAATTTAAAGTTGCATTCCCTGTGCTATTTGCGAGTTTCATCCCGAAAAATAGATTCCTTTTGTTATATATATGCTGAAAGTTATCCACTTTTGACTTGGCCAAAAAAATGGCAAGTTTGAATTATTGCCTGCCAGACAATTCCGTTCTGGCGCGGTAGGCTGGTTTCCGCCCAACAATCAGTATTGATAATGTACAGTACGAGCCAGGAACCAGTCTGCTCATAAAGCGGATGTGCTCTGTATTAAACAAAGACATTTAATGAAAAGGGAGTTTTTATCCCCCTGGCTTTTAAGCCTGAAAAGGGGGATATTGCAATATTCCTTTTCTGTCTGTGTGTCCATCCCAGGCGCAGTTCTAGAACCAATATTTTTGGGGGGCTAGCAGGGTGGATCCAGAATTTTTTTCAGGGAGGCGTGCTGAAATGTAGACCGGTTATTTTCTTCCGACACCTAGGCCTCCGAAAATCAATAGGGGGAGGGGGGGGGCTCATGCAATATTTTTAATGGGGAGCGCCAATACAATCCTAAAATCATTCACACTATATTAACTACAAATGCACCCTTATCACGACTATTTCTTTAGGGGGAGACATCACAATCCTTCTTTTTGCTAATGCAATTTTTTTTACGGAATTTATTTTGGGGGGGCTAGACAAAATATTTGGGGGGCTTCTTTTTGCTAATGCAATTTTTTTACGGAATTTATTTTGGAGGGGCTAGACAAAATATTTGGCCCCCCGTAGAACCGCGCCTGGTCCATCCCTTTGCTCCATTTTGGTTAGGTTAGCGCTGTCACATGGAAAGTCAGTCTTCAATCTACCAAACTTGGTGACAATAATTTTTAGGTAGGGGGACTTCAGATGACCTGAGACATTTGAGGTTGAAGGTCATCTCGGGGTCAAATGAGGTCATTGTTGATTGTGGCTAGGTATATGTGTACCCTAAAACGTGTGCTTACAAACAGACTGTACAAATACTGTCAGCATGTCAGGGGGGTCGCGCAAGATTCACTTGCAGTATTTTTTTTTCCGTTGAAATAAAACATACAAGTTGAACATTTAGTCACAGAAATTAAATCAAATTTGTTAAAGAACATGGGAAATGCAACTTTAAATACATTAAAAAAAAACATACCTCAGGTCTCGTAATCCAATCCTATCCTAGTCAAAACATTCTTTGTTTCCCCCCCCCCCACCCCTTAAGACTGGTTCATGTTGGTTTGACATCATGAGTCACTTGCAGTGAAGTTCACCTACGTTGAAATGTACAGGTACTTTCACCTTTACAGGGTGAGTCAATAAGAACGTTAATCAAGTGAATGTTTTTTTAATCTTAAAAAGCAATCAAATTTGCAACACCAAAAAAAGAATTACTGAAATTGATCCTTGCTATCAGAAGTTATGAACGTTTTACTAAAAGAAGCAATTTTTATAGCTGTCCATAGAATGCCATTAGAAGCTATTGAGCTTGGTGAGTATTACAGCTTACAGATCCATGTTTCATTGTACTCAATAGGCATTCATCGGTTCGTAGAACGGTAAATGAACAGTGGTGGACAGCCAAGTTTTGTGATCTTTTTATTGAAATAAACGTAACTTGGGAATAGAGTATGCAAATAACGTGAAATTTTCACAGCTAAAAGTCAATAAGATATATTTTATTCTTATTTTTTTTGGTGAAATGGAGCAAGCCAAATATTTTAAAAATATTTTTCAAATTGGGTAACTTTCTTTTTGACTCGCCCTGTAGTGGTTTCACAGTGCAAATACTTGCCGTGGCATTAACAAATGTGCACTCATTATTCGGGTCGAGTGTGAATTGGTCCTAATTAAGACACGTTACAAATGTGGTCGCTGTGTGTTGATAATTTTGGCTGCCAAAGATTTATAAAAAAAAAATTAAAAAGTAAGCGAACTCATTTATTTTAAGGGAGTTGTGTTTCCTCAGTTGTGTATATTTGTCAATTTGTCCAATGTGGACGGCAGAAAGTGCAATCAGGATTAATAGATATAATTTATTTTGAATAATGTTTTTTTTTTTGTAAATTATGGTGGTGAGGTTTCAGAAAATGTTTGGTGAATCAGTGTCGATCTCAAATCTGGGAAGAGTTTTGAAGAAGATATTCTTTGGTTCCAAGAATATTACAGTGACTTTGTTAGAGGCTCAAAAGATAAATTTTGGGGTTTTTTTAATGTTAATGTCAAAAACCGGCTGTGTGTATTTGATTTTGCTGGTGTAACTTCTTGAGTAAAAAGAGCGCCTTTGCAGGAGAAAATGTAGTGTAACTTTTTACGATCGTGTATCTGGTGTGAGATCATGTCACGAAACTGTGTACAATGTACATTGTACATGAACTAAATGAAAAGATGGAATTGGTGATTAAAAAATTTGAGGAAAATAAAGTGCTTTGGGGTGAATTTGTAAATTAGTGAAAAACAACATTGTTCGGCAAACTGTTTTATTTTACTTCTTCATAATGCAATAAGTTAACAAACAAGTCAATTGTTTTGAACATCATGGTGTCGAAAAATAACACTGTACAACATTTCTAAAACAACATTCCAATATATACAGTAATGTCTTGATTGTCATTAACATTATACAGGGTGAGTTAAAAACAAGCGAAACCCAAATGTCGGGAGTCGGGACTATTCTTTTTAGTGAAGTTCTGCATGTACAAAAATGTAGCACTTTAAAAATGTAGGATATGAAAGCCCAATTTATAAGCTTTCTTTTAGTACAAGAATCATTCAAATCACTTATGTTCTGTTCAAGTTACGGAATTTTAAACACAAACGCCATTTTAAAGTTCTGTCCACGGATCACAAAAAAAGTGCGCGTTCTTTCAGCAAGACGAAAACAATTCACACACATCCCTCTGTGATTTGTTTTCGTTTTGCTGTTAGAACACTTACCTTCTTGTGATCCGTGGACAGAACTTCAAAACGGTGGTTGTGTTTAAAATTCCCCAACTTGAAAAGTACATGAGTGATTTCAATGATTCTTGTACTAAAAGAAAGCTTATGAATTGGGCTTTTGTATCTTAGATTAAGAAAGTGCTACATGCAGAACTGCACTAAAACAATGGTCCCGACATTTGAGTTTCACTTGTTTTGACTCGCCCTTTACAGAACACATTTCTTTCATAATGGCCTGGCATGTATACCGATATTTCTTGAGTATTATCAGCATTTTTACATTTGGAGAATTGTTTGACTGCTTTTTTAAAATAACACTGTCCAAAAATTACACTGTACAATACATCAAAAACACATTCCAACATATACAGTAATGTCTTGATTGTCACAAACATTTGTACAATTTCTTTCATAATGACCAAACATATACATAGTATTTCTTGATTATAATCAACATTTCTACATTTGGAGAATTGTTCGACTGATTTTTTTTTTAAATACAGTAACCTTTTCAACAGAGACATTTCTTATCTTCCTCTGGGGATGCACTTTGTGCTAACTCACCAGGCATATTTGCTGGAACTATTTAAAATCCTTTGAAACTAATGTCATATTTTCTGTAATAGAACTTTCACAGTCACACAGTGCATCAAGCCCCTGAATGCAAAGTTAGATTTGCTGAGGTAAACCTTCCATAATCCTGCAAAATCCTTCAAATTTTTAATGTGTTTATTGGATTTTGAAGGGTAAAAAGGGTCAGGATTCCTGTGTCTTTCACATGTACATTCCAGATATCAACATCAAAGCTTGATTCAAAGTTCACAAATTCCTAAACAATGCAATCAACTTAAAAGTTTCCAACAATTAGAACGTTTCTAAGAAGCAAACAGTGTCAAAATTAAAGGCATGGTTTTAAAGCTTATTTAAAATCAAAATATTCAGAAAAGTTGTGAAACAATCCAATTTGGAACAAGGTTTTTCAACACTAAAGGAACCCTTTTCAAAATACTTCAAAAAAGTTGAAAGGCTGCCCTCACTTGGCGGATGGAAACTCTTGATGAGAATTACTGATTGACAAGCCAGCAGTGGAACATCTGTAAACTCTTTCCTGGGGAGTCCTCAATCTCAGATTTTACTTCCTGTCAGAGAGGGGGGAAGTACTGCATTTGTAAATGCAATTTCACTGGCAATATTCTTGATGCATATAAAACTAGATAACTTTCTGAACTACCCTGTTTTGGTAGCATGCTTGGTCCAACATGCTTGGGGTTCAGTAGGAATGGCATCTTAGACGCAATTTGAAGTTTGGAAATAAACTACTCATACAGCCTACCTGCAAGACACTTTCCCGTCACCTCCACCATCCACCCAAATCCAAAACTGCCTAGGTCACCCTTGGGCCAGTGATCACTTAATTGCTGTCATCCCACTCTACACCAACCCATCACCTCCCCAACTCCCACCCTTACCTCCACCCCCTCTTCACTCTCAACCCCCCGCCTTAACTTTCGTCCACCCTGCCGAGCCCCACCCCATCCCCTTTTAAACCACACCCCGCCTTAGTCTCCCTCACCCTCTCTGTGAACAAACCAAACTAAAGGTGTCTCACCTGTCTCTGGAAGCCAAACTGGTTCCCCGTCAGTTCGCCTTCCCTGGTGTCAGACTCGGAGCCGACAGTCCCATTGTCGTCAGTGGACAGATTAGGAACTACCTGGTACTCGGCGCTGTGCATGCTGTCAGATGTTGCAGACCCATTGGAGATGCGGCCAGTTACCAAGGGCGACAGCGAGGATGACAGTGATGATGATGACATAGACGATGAGAAATCATCAATGGAAGACTGGCTGCCAACCTGCACAGGGTAAGAAAGCAGCTGTAACTAACTTAATTCAACCTTGCATTAGTCCTTATGAAACGGGAGCTACATGTACTTCAAATGTGCAAGTCATGACAATGTCTGATGTTCTAGGCACATGGAATGACTCTAAGAGTGAAGTCTGGAAAATTAATACATAAAGTTTGCCCTCTCTGATTGAGTTGACGTGAATAAGTTTGGGGTTTGCGCAAATCTCGGATGCCAGTTAAGGTAGGTGAAAACTTCAGGGCTGACTCACATTTGTCTCAGGCTGCCAGTCAGGAACTTCAATCAGTCCTTTCCCAACGCTGTTCTGTGCAGGTAAGTCCACGCCCAGGCAGTCATAGGTGTGGTAGTACCTTGCCAGCAGATCTTCACTCATGAGATCATCTAGTGATTCGTCAGCTTGAAGATCTATGGCCGGTGGGTCGGTCCAGTCCCACTGCTCTTGCTTGATGATTGGCAAACTAACAATAAATGATAACTGGCATTGAATGGCATTATTTTTACAAACTCGATTTAAAGCTTTGCAAGGTGGAGAAGCTTGTGGAAAAGTTACTATCTCTGACGTCAAGCTCTATGGGAATAGCCTAAGCTATCTGCATGTGGGACCAACTTTGAACTTGAGCAAAAATCCATTTTGATCGTAACAAAGAAATAATAAAGAGATTTTTTTTTTTTAATAAGGAAATGAAGAAACAGGAAGCTGTTTCCTCTGCATATCGTCGCGTCAGTGCAACCAGGTCGTAACTCCATTATGCAAAAAAGGTGTATCTCGCGCGAATACACTCCGTGCAACAAGGTCGTATCTCGATGTCCATTGACTTTGTGTGTACATCCGGGTTATTTTAAGCGAGATAAGACATTTTGACATTCTGAATCTCGCGTTTCATGTATGGCCCATGTCGGGAGATACGACCTTGTTGCATGGGCACGACGATATGCACACTACCTTTACCAGTGTGGCAAGTGGCAAAATCTTTCATAGTATGGACAATTGTCAAATATCTCTCACCTGTAAGCTTCCTTGGGTAGCTCAGGTGATAACGAATGCTGTGCTGAGCTCTGAGATAAATGACTGAGACTCATGTACCCTCTTGGTGTGGAAAGAGTAGAGGTTGAAGGTGACGTGCTTACGTAGGGAGATCCAACATTTATATTGGTGTCAGAACCCGAATTAGAAGTCTCTGGTTTCTTGATGACAAATTCCAGTCCTGTTGTAGCCGTTGCAGGTACTGAGTAAGGCAACTTGGACTGGTTCTTGGTAGGGGTTCCAGAATCGACGCAGATCAGTGTTGTCTGGGCTTGGTAGGAGCTGGCTTTCAGAGAAGACGCAGTCTTGCTAACGAGTTGGCCATTGAGGAGGGCCTGGGTGGCTCCACGATAGACTTTCTGGTTGTCGCTGTAAATGGCTTCTGAAACATCATGATTGGTCTTGGGTTGTTGGTTGTAAGGATCCAGGGATTGGCCGTTCAGGGCACTGGATGCAAAGCGAGCCATGGATTCAGTAATGTTCTCTTCACCTCTCTCTCCCAGATACCCACTTTCTTTGGCATCAGTTCCCAGATTTTGCTTCTCCTGTTTGACCGGGCTGACAAGGTAGAAGGTCTTCTGTGGGCTCAGCTCTCTGTTCAGACTTCCAAGCTTAGACAGCCTGACTGGGCTTAGAATCACCGTGGGTGGACAGCCAGAAGTACCTGCTTCAGCGCTCATGAGCCGATATGCCTCCAAGAGAGCTCCTTGCAGGTGATCAGAAAACCCTTCTTGGTCTAGGACACTGACAAAATCGGTGGCAGCGGTGGGATCGGACTGCTGAGTACTGACAGAGTCTGGCGAGCTGCGAGTTGAGGCGCTGGTCCTGGATTCCTCCTCTAAGTCCAAGATCGTCAGGACTATCTCATCATCCGATTTGGTCGTTTTGAGGCGGTTTGCGTTTGCTGAGGTTGCATACATCTCTGGTTGAAGTGTCCCTGCGAGATTAAAATGTTGAAGTCTTAGATAATTAGTTGTTCCTTTGCAAAAACATCCAGATTGAAAGCCGTAACTATACTGAATACAGAGTAACAAGAATTGCCTTAATAAAATGGGATTAAAATAACATGAAATTTATGTTGAGCAGATACATCAGCTTTCTCATCTCTAGCAGGCACTATTTTTAGCCGATAAGTTTGCCGAATGCGAACAGTTGATGTCATGAAATATAACAAAAATATCTCGTCATGAGCTGTAAGACAAGTTTGCTCAGCTTCTTTTAAAGAGAGAGAGAGACTTACTCTCTAGTTCAGAATCTTCTAGGAAGCACTGTTCAGATTCACCAGACAGGAGTAACGGCTCAATGATTTCATCTGGCAGTTGGGGAATCTCACTGAGCAGCAGACTGCCTTGGCTGGCAAGGAAAGAAGCAAACAAAAGAATCGGTTAAAAGCACCTATTCTTTAAAATAAAAAGCCTATCTTGTTTTCCCACTATCAAACAGCTTTGGTTAAAGCGTGCCACGCTCATAAAGACAGTTTTTAGAAGACAAATTCACTTACCTGCTGTCTTGGTCTACATGTACGTCGTTGCTTTTTTCGGGAAAGAGCTGTCTATTATTGGATGTCTTGCTGTAAAGCAATGACCAGAGTATCTTATGAAAAAGGATCAACGTTAAACCCTTCATTTTCAAAGTAAAATTACAATGCAAATTTTTTTGCCGGTGTAGCTCAAGCGGGTGGCAGGTTTTCTATGAATGAATGTTGACATTTTCCAAATTAAGTTGAGAGTAGAGTAGGATTTGAGCTTTCCAATAGCATAGTCATCATTCATGTCATTAGTCATAAGATGGAATTTGCGTCCAGGTGATGTAACTTCAATATTGGGTTTTGTCCTTCACCGACTATTTTATGAACACTTGATGCCCAGTGTTGTCCCAGGTGATTGTGAGAACAATTCACGATCGAGTCCTACCCGAGTACTTTGTGAATTTTTTTCTTTATTGAGAACACTGTTCACGAAATAGACGGCCAAGGGAAAAACCCAGTTTTGAATCGTCCTCATTCATTGTAATTATTATGCGACCGTAATTTTTTTCTAAATAAGGTCACTGGCAAGGTTGACAACATGTCTTCGTTGTGTCCTTGTCCCCAAGGAAGCCTTGGATATGTTAGATTGTTGTCGGCCACCCTGCTCTTTTTCAGTCTGCTAAAAAAAAAAACCTGCCCTTTCCAACAGGAATTCTTACTTATTGTGAATTGCTTGAAAGGATTTACCAAATGCTCTGGACAATTCTTCCACGTACCGGAATTCTTTTGTCAGGCAGTCAGGGTCAACCTCATCCACGTCTATGATTTCCTCCACTCCCAACTCCAGATCTGCTTTGTGCTCCTCTTTGATGACGATCTGCAGTCCTCCAGGGACGATTTTCCTGGGCTTCCGAGACTTTCTTCTGCTGGCTTTGTTTTGCCCGCAGAGGTTGGTTTTGGGTCGGTGCTGGGGTGATGGCTCGGCACTCGAAGCAGTGGATGAGGATGACGATCTGGATTTGCTCTGATTGTTTTGCTGCCTCGTGATTCCACTGGTTTAGGTAAAACAGTAATATTGTAACATTGCAAAGACTTCTTTTTTTTTAATGAGGTAGGTTTTAAGAACTGCTGGATAAAAAACAATCACTTTTTATTTAGCATTTAAGGTGTCAGTTTACACCGAGCCTGACTGACTCTGTGTACATTTATATTTACCGGATTGGACTGGAGACTTTGCTATTGACAGGATCCCAGGGTCTGATGCGGGCTGCGGTGGCTCGCTTTTGGTACTTTCTCCTTGGTCCCTTTTTCTTTATGTCACTGCCGTCGATACTGATGCTTGCCTCTTGGAACTACGCAATGCACAGACATACAATACTTAACAATGCTAAATCAAAATAAAGTTTGGTCCTAATTTAACCCTAACCCTCCTAGATCCTAGTCTGAGTATCACCCGTTGCCCTCTTCATAACCAACGTCTGATACGCAAGCAATGCAAATTTTATGCGACCCTGCAGGCCAACCAATCAGGGTCCACTTTAGAAATTGTGACGTCATTTCGATCAGAAATGTGGACTAAGCTGTTGATTGGTCAATTTGGTTGACATCTTTTTGTAATATGAGTTACAGATGCCCCGATATATAAGGCGCCCGCTGAATGGTCAGAATCTGGAGGTCAAGACGCAGTCTTGTTTTGCATAATTAATCGCTGAATCTGCTCGCATATCATACACCCTTGCTGTGCAAGGGATAATCCATAGACTACCTACATGTAGATCCTGAAATCATGTAATAGCCATTGAATATCATTCTGCGCTTTTCCCTCCCACCTCTAAAACCAAACACTGATTGTTGTATTATGGTTTCTTCAATTTGCCGAGCTACAGTGCCTGTCATGCACTCAGGCTTGTTTGGCGTTAATACCAGTCTTCAATTAAAAAAAAAAATTAAAATTGAATTGCTTAAAGGGAAAATACAACATTTGCAAACGTCACAAACGAAATGATCAAGTTATCACAAAATACCTAACTGGATTGCTAGGGAATGACAGTCTAAAGCATATCCTTTAAAACCGTGGCTCCTGGTGTGCTGACATTTTCAAGAAAACCTGTATTTTTCCAATGCTGGTCGGCCGACCAGCGTTGGAGAAAACTGGCTTTTCAAAAATTGTTCTTAATTTTTCATATTTAGTTATTCTGACTTTTCTTTGCAATTGATTACACACCTCTGAAGGGGTACAAGCCTGCTAGACTGATTCTCTGACCTTACAATTCCCCGAAGTGTATTATTTGCTCCGTTTCATCTCAAGTGGGGTCAGGGATCAAACCAGACTACTAGAACGGTTTTCTTGGTTTTTCCAGCATCTACAAGCCCAAAACGTGAAATAAGTCAGTTTACCAATATTTTCTACAACGTATTAATCCTCCAAATTCATTTATTTCTGAAAATTGTTGTACATTCCCTTTAAATTTGAATTGGAACAATTCCAGAGTATGTACCTTCTGTTTCGTAGAGCTTGACTCTCCTGCAGCTCTCTCCCCAATCTCATCATAAAACAGCCTCTTGCATCGCTTGCTCTTCGTCTGCGTGGTGACAAGGCTAGTTTGGGACTGCCTGACGTCATTGACAAACTTGGCAGACCAGGTGGCGGGACGCTTCTTGGGGGGAACAGAGGGAGGTTGGGAGGTGGAGGAAAGGGGGAAGCGGTTGGAGCTGGGTGTGGTGTAAGGGGAGAGATTCTTGGATCTGGGGGCAAAGTAATGGTCAATAGGAAAGATTTACAATACGGAAAACTTGCTGTTGTCATTGCAAATGCAACATAAGAAACAGGAAAACTGCCCTTCAGGAAGGTCCTGTGCAGACTGAGATCTCAGGCCCCTTCTTTTTTTTTAAATGGAAAAAGTAATACGTTGCGCACTTGTTTTCTTCTCTCCAAGACGGGATCTCTTCTTGACATGTCAAGTCCGGTGTCGATCTGCCCTCGACATCAGAGCCGGGAAATGGTGGGATCTCCCAGGTTCCAGGCTCAGCTGAAAAGGCAAAGAAGTGTCACAATAACAACCAACATGCTCAGTCAAGAGCTATATGAACATTGATAGCTTGACTAAGTTACATGGAACGCTTCCTGTAGCTAGTTGACAATGTTTGGTTAAAATCTTGACTAATTAATGTTGGTGTGGGACTAATCCCAATTTTTAATTAAAGCAAGTGTTCGCTGTCCTTCAAAGCTGATTAACATTCAAACTCACCATCTCCCAAGCTCATAATGGACTTCCCGACAATCTTGTATCTTTTGGACGGTGAGGTCATGACGAAATCAGATGAGCTCACAAGATCAATGCTTCCGTAGCTTCTCCCTGGACTGGTGGCCGAAGCACAGGCCGAAGCTCTGGCTGGGCACGATGCCAGTGGTCGGATGAAATCAGCCATTACTTGGTGAACAACCGGGCTGTGTCTAGGACTATACGGTGGCTGGTAGCCAAAGGCATTCTTGCTAGCCACTTTACCAGCTGGACTCCAATTTGACGGCCGGTATGACAGTGCGACACTGCCACGTCTTGTCGCTGGACTAGCGGTTGGTGTTCGCGGCGGGCTCCAACATGGGACTCGGCAGGGGCTTGCGAGCCCAGAGCTAGTGACTGGGCTCTTTGCTGGACTCCAGTAAGCTGGCCAGTGAGGAGCAACTCGGTCATACTTTGCGGCCGGACTTTTGGCTGGACTTGTAACGACCAGGTTGTTCGGTGATCGGTGGGGATCAGCTCCTCCATTCTTCCTGGCCGGACTTGCAGAACGGCTACTCTTTGAACGCACTTGCCCGACATCAGCCTTTTTGTGATTCAGTGGACTCCATGCTTGGGGTTTATCTGGGCTGTAGAGTGAAGGCGTGGTCGGAATGCCCTTTCTGCCACTTCTGATTGGGCTCTGACTTGGGATCTGTGCTGTATTGGTTGGCGCTTTGCGCCTTGGTGATGCCATCACTTGGAATTGTGAGATGTGTCCTACAAAACAAAATTGTAACAGGGACCGGATTACGTGGATTTTCTTCTCTTTTCCAATGACATTTCTAGTGAGAGTTACAGTTTATGTATTTCTGACTTATTTAATATTTTTCAGCTGTTTTGGGACTTAGTTTGATTTCTTTTGGGGAATGTTCACATTTATTCTTCTGAAAGACCTTTCTTTGTAGAGGGAGACTTGCTATACCCATACTCTAATGAACTTCTTGATGGGCTGCATGCAAGCCCAAGTAACCTCGCATTGCCGATGGGTGTGGGAAATTGAGAAAGTTGAAATGTGAAGCCAATTGAAAGGACTCACCACTGAAGCCACCCTTTGTGGGATCCTTGGTATTAAACTTGGGAGTCTTGGGCAATGGGTCCTCGGGACCCAGATCTTGCTCCTCACAGACGAGCGATTTGGTCGGGGTGGATGGGACAGCTCTGTCTTGCTGGGCTGCTAGAAATAAACAAGAATCTAGGTTATCAATGCAAATTGAACTGACTGCTGGCAGACAGGTTTCATATACATGTAGCTTCACATAGCTTCTTGAAAAGCATTAAAGGTATAGTCCATCATTTGTAATTTGTGCATTTTGTTCGTTCGAAGCAACAAACGTTCTCAAAATCTAAAGAAGGGTGGTAAACTAAGCTGATGAAGTTTCAGCTAAGCTTCAGCTGTATTTTTCGAGAAAAACAACATTCTAGGATCTCGATTTTGAATCAAAAGTTGCTGAATCATGTTTTGAATTGGGCCTGAATTCAGTGTCCGAGACACGTTCGCATTGAGCCGAATGCAGCTACGCCATGTCGCGCACTGATCTGACGAATTATAGAGGGCGCGAACGCGGGTGCATCATGTCAAGGCTTGCGCGCTCTTCGCTGTATTAAAAAACGAACTACTAACGGAAATTTCCAACGGTGCGTCTTAAGACGCACCGTTGGAAAGGCCTTCTTTCGTTGATTTCTTCAAAATGACAGCATGCCAGAAAGAATAGTTTCACAGGGAGTTTAGTTCAATTACTATCTTTCAACCAAGTATGTTTTGCAACAATAATTATGTCAGTCACTTTTTGGATAGCTGCAAATGATGGACTATAGCTTTAAGTTTTTGCTGCCTTTAAAGCTAGAGTAGATCATTTGCAGCTATCCAAAAACTGACAAAATTATTGTTAAAAGGCTTACTTGGTTTAAGATAGTAATGACACTGAACTCCCTGTGAAGCTATTCCTTCTGGCACGCTGTCAGTTTGAAGAAAACATTCAAAGAAGGTCATTTCCAAAGATGCGTCGAGTGACACCTTTTGGGGAAATTTCTGTTAGAACTTGGTTTGTAATTGGTCGAGTCCGTGGATGGGTGCGCGCAGGCATTGAAACGATGTACACACAGTACACAGTTGCTATTATTCGTCGGTTCAGTGCGTGATATCGCGTAACTGCAATCGGCTGAATAAGAATGTGTTCCGGATGTTGATTTCGAGTGCAATATAAAATATGACTCTGCAATTTTTGGATTGAAATCAATATCCTAGAATATCGTTTTCTCGGAATATACAGCATTCATAGAGCTAAAACTTCATCAGGTTAGTTGTTAAACACCCGTCTTTAGATTTTGAGCACTTTTGTTGCTTCAAACAAACAAAATGCACAAATAACAAACGATCTACTCCAAAGCAACAAAATTCACCGAACACTTCAGCGATTCCAATATTAAAAAAAAAACCCATACAAATTAGAATTTAGTGATAAAATAGTTCTCCAAATATCTGACCTTTTTGCTTTGTTGCCGTTCTGCTTGCGTTGGAACTTGATTTGCTCCCCCTTGACTTCTCTTCCATTACTTGACCTGCTGTTGTTGTCACAGAGGGAGGAACTAACTGCTCACTGTGGGTTCTGCTATTCTCTGGCACAACACCCTCTTGCAGGCTTGGTTTTGGATCTGGATTCTCAACGGCAGTATTTGTACTGCTAAAAGCGAATGGAGAAAAGGTGTTCGAATAAAAATGTTGCAATTCATTTTGTTAAATTTTAGTGAGGATGTGGGGTGGGGTAGGAGATGAAAGTTTGGAATGGGGCGTGGGTTGGGGGTAAATTTTATGCAAGTGTATTGTTTAATTTAGTTTTTGGTGTTCGATAAAGAGTCGCAATTACATGTACATGTATTTAACGGTCATTCAATAAATGTGGGGTCCAAAAGTGCAACTTTTTTTGTGCCAGTTACACCTGACCTGTATACATTTGTAATTTGCCATACAAGTGTCAGTAAAAGTGACTTTAAACTATGTTTTGTATTGTTTGGTAGGTACTTTGCTTTACATAATCACTCTTAGAGAGAGAAGGCATTTCAAGAGTGTGTCCTGAATTTACCAAGTCTATCGAATTTAACAGGGATATACAAAATTGGACCCCCAATTTATGGAATGGCTCATCAGATACAGTGGCGCACCCAAGATTTTTTTTTGGGGGGGGGGGGACTATTTTGACTTTGGTGGCACCACTTACCCCCCTATTATACTACTCGAAATTAGGCCACATACATATAACCAAGGTCAAATCGTGGGATTAAAAAAAAATAACAAAACCTTTTTGCATTACCTTCTTCCTTTTGCTTTCTGTATGTTTCTGTAGTAGGACCTGTTAGCAAACTCTCTCCGGGCCGACTGCAGACTTTGAAGCCCTCGCACTGGTGAAAATTCACACTTTTTACCTGAAACCAAACACAGGCCACTTACCATAGCTTTTGTCATTCTTAACTCAAATTTCCTTTCATTTGTTGTGGAAAAAACTTTCATTAATCGACACGGCTGACCTAAGAATTCTACACATCTCATTTTCTCAAACCTGTTGCATTTTTCGCAGGAGAGGAATAAAAAGATACTCTGTCCTTTAGTAACAGTTTTGTAGGTTTTTTTTAATTTGCTTATTTTGACAAATAAACCGAAAGAGGAAAGGGATCACGTGCATACATGTATGTAATAATTGTGAAGTTGAACAAAGAAAGTGACTGGTGTCAGGTTTGAACCTGCGACCTTCCAAACAACATACTGGTGCTCTACCAACTGCAGAGTTCAGCACAACCCGCTGCAACTTCCAACCACACTCCACTCAATTTCTTCGGTCATCTTCTTAATTTTTGACTTTGCATAAAAGTGCAGTAATGTTGCTCACTGAGAACTGGGCGCAATTTCATAGCACTGCTTAACAGTAAGCAGAAAAGTTGTGCTTACTATAGCAGAAAATCATGCTGCTGCTTAAGCACTATTTTATGCTGTGAACGTGCTAATGGTTGCGCTTGCATGGAGATTGTTACGCCACTGATTTAAGCAAAGTTTTCTTCTGGGGTTAAGCCTGCTTTTGCTGTGCTTACTGCTTAACGGTCCCTATGAAATAGATGGAGGCTTGGTAAGCACAAAGTCGGCTGTTAAGCAGCGCTATGAAATTGGGCCCTGCTGTTATCTGACAGAGGCAATTGCAATGTAAAGTAGACAGATCCTTACAAAGTGAACTCAAACTTGATTGGCTCACCCTTCTTATCCGCTTGATTCAATAACATAAAGATAGATTCTAAGTACTGTACTTTTTGCACAGTCTTCTGCACAATCATCTCCTGGAACAAAAACAAGGTCAAGAAAAAATGGCAATAAGCTGATAGAAACCTGTATCTATAACAGACGAGTTCTTAATGTCGGGGATTTAACAGGAAACTCAGCTAAATTTTCTAAGGGAAAGCTAACTGAAATTGTGGAGGGGACCACTTATCCCAAAGTAAATGATTTGTTGGATAAGAACTGGGATGTTACAGATGTAATACACCACATTAGCAGGAATGAAGCACCTGATTTTTTTTTGTTTACATTAGCGACAGCAGGTTGATTGTTGTGTCTAGATTCTGTTTCAAATTGACTGTTTAAGAAGTGCATTGATTACAGACAGCAGTTTTTGTTAGTTCGAAAACCCGGGCGGCGTAGGGTAGTATAACTATAAGGACTACATGGACTATATGAGCAGAGTCCTTTAGGAAACTTTGCACAGTTTTAAGCACTTACTAGTCATTAACAAACTGTGGCACTACACAGAAGAGATTATTTTTTTATATTTTTTTTTTTTACAAATGACAAACCTTACCTTGGAGAGGCGAGTTTTGGAACAGCTTCTGGCATGAAGCACCTTGGTCTCCAGATGCTTGAAGCAAACTGAAAGATTGGAGCGCCACTTGGCATCAGACGCTCGCCTCTTTTTCTTCTTTTCTTCCTTACGTGGCGATGGACCGGTCGCGCTCCCGGGCTCTGCAGTTTTTGTCAATGAGGGGGTGATTTGTGTTGCTGTGCGACGTCGCGGGCGTAAGGTTGGCAACTCGGGGACTGCTGGTCTCTTCCGATGACCAAATTTCTTGTGAGACCACTTGCGAGGAGTCAGCGCCGGTGAGGAGTTGGTTGAGGACGTGAAAGCAGTTAGGATCTCATCGGAGTTAACCTTTGACCCATGTGTGACCAGAGACATGGTGCTCCTTGACAAATAGGAAAATAAACCAGCATATTTTACATTGGAGAGTTCTATGTAAACTGTCACACTGGTTTTGCCCTTCACCAGTGAAAGTAAGGTATTTTTATGTACTTATAATCAGATGTCAAAATCAGGTGCAAAAACTGTCAAGATACTCAGCAATTTTGTTCTGGCCATTAGTTTTGATGCATGTATGTCGTACATGTTTATCAAGTTCACATCATTTGTAATAGTCTATGGCCCTGGCCCCTGCACTGAAGTAAAATCTAGCACAGAGTCTACTCCATGCAGTGCGGGGCCATAGACTAGTGCTAGTGCAGTGTCTATTTTTCTTGATTTACATGTACTTTACTTAGGAAACAGTGCAAGTAGGCTTAAGTATTAAATACCATTCTGTGACTGTGAGCACCATTCATATGCAAAGTCCTAACAAGAGTTTTAATTAGGGGCCTACCACAAACAAGCAATAAATGCCATCCACCTTGTTGCCTTTTAAGTTTTATTTGTTTCTTAGAACATGAACCCTGAGGGTGGGGGGGTCGACAGTTTTCCCTTGAACATTATTTCCAGGAAGTGTTTAGGCCCTATTTTGAAACAAAATAGGCCTAGGCCTTCAGTTAATAAGCAAAAGGCTCAAATGTATTGTTCAAGGCCTAATTCAAAAATCCAATTTGTAAAATCATGATTGCTGCCTGCCACATATTTATTGAAATATAGCTGGAGTTACCCAGCCCTGAGTTTTATCATTGGGTTGTCTATCATTGGGTTGTCTATATAGACAACCCAATGATAAAACTCAGGGCTGGGTAACTCCAGCTAATTGAAATACGCATGAATAAAGACAATTATTTATTTTGAGAAAATAGGCCTAAATGAATGTTCCCTTGTAAAATGCCAGGCCCGTAATATTTTCTTTATGAGACTGGGCAGTGCATGTGACTGTGAGTGATAAGTCGTTAGCTAGGCCGTAAAACCGTACTCCCCGAAAAGTGTGTTCATTCCGCGCCGGATTACGTTGCATGTTGGTTGGGGAAGACAACTTTATTTAGGCCCCTAGTTTAGTTTAAAACCCGGTGAAAATGTGTTCGCAAAACCACGTCAGTGTGGCTATTGCTATTTCCCTACTACCTCCTCACCTACCGCAGTAACTCTGTGTTGAAATTCCATCACATGAAATCAGCAAACGAAGTTCATTTCAACAGCAAAATTCAATGTAAAAATGTGACAATATGCTGAGCTGATATGCCGCCGCGCTAGCTTGCCGCCGAGTGGACTAGTGCCTCTGCGTCCACGATCCAGGGACCGGAAAAACAAGTTTACTTGCGCGCCTCACGCAGTAGCTGTTTTCTGATTGGTCAAAACAGGCCAACAGAAACCTCCCTACGATTGGCTAAAAGTTTGAGGGTAAACATTTTGACAAGTCCGTCATAAAGACACGCTCTTTTAAATTTAATGTTACGTTAAAATACAATTATGAAAAGAAATTATAAATGAAAAATACAAGTCTTGTAATTGTGAAGCAGCCATTCATACACAGACGGTTTCCCCGCCCCGCCCCCCGCACACAAAATGAAATCCACCCTTCTGTTTTAATGGTTTAAACCACAGGTGTTCAACTGCGCCTGAAAAGTATTACAAAATCAATACAATATATGATTACGAGTTTGTTTATTTGCCATCTTTTATATTTTGTTATATTTTTGATAGTCCAAGACGTGATCGAAGACATGAAAAAGAAATTAAACAAATTTATGAGACATACCAAATAGCACAATCCATCAAAACAAAAACCAAAAACGCAACTCAAAGAGAGAATAACTTTAAAACCGGAAACGAGTGTTACATTTGTAATTGTTTGGGTTTTTTTTATTCGGCTCGCTGATAATTTTTTTTTCTTAATAGAGGGCGCACTCATCCAACATGGCAGCTTGCAGGGAACTTCGCGAAGAACATGCCAAGGAATTTTTCGATTCGTTTGACACAGTTCTGTTCGATTGCGATGGTGAGTAGTTTAATAAAAACAACACGAAGATGTTCTCACATGATGTGCACGATTGGTATAAAGGTTATTGGACTTGGAAAGAGGGAAATCATGTAGTAATGAAATATCCAGACATGCCAGACGCGTAGCATGCGTAGACGCAACCTCGTCCCCAGGGTGTCGAGCAGTACGCGCCCACCACTACCTGCTCTCTCACCCTGGTATTGGATCATTTGCATGTGCAAGATTTTTGCAGACGTATGCAAATGAGGAACAGTCTGGTGCCTGGATATGCGTTACACATTAGCGTTTGTTTTTGTATGCGATGTCTGGGGTAAAAACAGAGTCAATTCGTAGCAGCGCGAGCACGGCGTGAGTTACGAAAACACGATTTTTGAAATCAAACTGTTACGATCTTATCAAGACAACATGCAGTATCATATTTCATATTAATATGAGCAAATTGGAAAGGAAATTAGTATTTTCGAGAAGGCGTGGACGAATGATCGCGAAAACACGTACTGCATGTTGTGAATATATAGCACCAAGTACACGATAAAAATCCATTACTAGCCAATTGCGGTATCCAATCAGGATACAGGAAGAAAGTTTCCTATCCAGGGTTTACTATTGGAAACGCGGTTGGAAATAAAGTAAGCACTGGGGACGAGGTTGGCGTAGACGCCACTTCCATGACTTCAGCGGTGTCACGCTCATTTTTATAGCCTACCCGCAGTACAAACTAGTACAAATGGCGATCGTGTAGTGTAGGGCCCGGTTCCTATACATGCTATATGAGCAAGGGCGGATCCAGAACACAATTTTTTTGGGGGGGGGGAGCCAAAAAAAAATTTGGTCCCCCAAAAAAGTGGGTCAAAAAAATTACGGCGTGGGGTTGGGGGCCCGCTTAAGGGCCCCGAAAAAATTTTGGATTCTAGATGCTCTGTGGTGCGATCTGAGGCAATTTCTGACCACTTTAACCAATGTTTTTTTGAGGAAAAGATGGTGGTGTACTCATTGCCTGCCTTTATTGCAATGTCACATAAAAAAAAAAAATTGGTTTCGTTTTGGGGGGGGGGGGGGGCATGGTCCCCTTTGGCCCCCTCCCCCTGGATCCGCCCTTGTATATGAGGGAACAAAATCCACTTTAAAATTATTAGACCGACCAAACTAGTTGGTGAAATTCTTAATAAGCAGGTAGGCCCAGAAACTTTGGAGAGTTTAGTCTCTAGACATGCTAGAATATTCTACATAGTCATGAAGTACATGTAGGCCTGTTTCTGGAATGAATTTCATATACGTACGAGCTTTTTCCTACAATGACTTATCATCCATCAGGCATGTCAGGAAGCAGTGTAAACATGTCCTAGGCTAAAAAGTGAAGTTAAGCAGGGAAAATTTAGTGAGAAAACACTTCAAATTTTTCAGACCAGTCTCGTAGTCATACTCATAGGGTTTGTACACAGGGTGTCGACAAGCTACTCGGACTAGCATCTAACCGAGTCCGCTCAGTGCATTTTGTACTAGAGCTCAGAACAGTCCTTTATCCTTGTGTCTAGGATCCGTGTTCTAACTTGGGAATGTTTCGGTGATCGTGTAGTGTTGGGTCCCTGTTTTTTTTCCGATCAAATTAGAGTCAAGACTCAATCAAGGGTGTTTTTTATTACTCAAAAATGACCGTTTCAAACTAGAGCAGACTTTTCTCAATTCTAATGACACTTTTTTTGTAATTTTGAACAGTTTCTTAGAGTAGAAATTATGATTTATCCACGCGGTTCGGGATTGGTGCCATGTGATTCAATGCGACTTGTGCTAGCGCATTCACGGTACATCATGCGGTGATCGCCATCTTTCATTTGTCTCTATTTTTGTGTTTTTTTGGGTCAAAATTCCTTCACAAATTCAAAACCCTGCCGTCTATCTACATGTATGATATACCTGCATGTACTTAAAGTCGCCAACTAGTTTGGTAGGTCATATAATTTAAAAGTGGTATGGTACATATTACAGACACGGCCTGCAAAATCTATTAGCCTTTCAGGTCAACGCTACACAGTGTTGTTTTCATAAAACACAGAGAGCATCAAATTTCTGCCCCAAAGTGGTCATTGCCTTATCACATTACAGTTTAATTGCTGGACCATGAAATGCAGGCAGTGTCCGGCATTAATCATTTTTGAAAATTAATATTATCAATTAGACGGGTTTGGTATATTCCACTTAATTATGTTGGAAAAAAAATAAAAAGACAATATATACAAAAAATGATAATACATGTAAATGTACAAACTATTATTGCAAATGTATGATTAACAAAAGAAAAAGCAAAAAAAAAAAAGAATACTGTTACAAAAGGGAAGTGGGCAGGGACCAGAAACTTGTTTTTTGTTTTTATTTTTTTTAAATTGGCCTAAACAAAACCAGACTTCATTTATGTGAATATCCATTGTCCCCCCCCCCAGGGGCTGCCCCACCCAAGACGTGGGGATTGTCACTATTGAAGCGACAAAATCCCTACCCCTTGAGCAAAATTTAAGTTGCAATCTCCCGCATACATGGTGCATACTAGTGATTGTCTTTCCATGTACATGTACAATGTAATACGCCAATGGTAACAATGTTTTCGAGTGACCAAAATCCCCACCCTGGGGCACGTGACCAAACCTCTACTTCGGACATGGGGCAGTGCGGGGATGGGGGTGTCGAGCAGTACCTGCTCTCTCACCCTGGTATTGGATCATTTGCATATGTGCAAGATATTTGAACACGTATGCAAATGAGGAATAGACTGGTACCTGCATGTGCGTTACATTAGCGCTTGTTTTTGTATGCAGTGTCTGGGGTAAAAACAGTCAATTTGTCGCAGCGCGAGCATGGCGTGAGTTGCGAAAGCACTATTTATTTAATTAAACTGTTACGATCTTATCAAAACAACATGCAGTATCACATTTCATATTAATATGAACAAATTGGAAAGGAAATGAGTATTTTCGAGAAGGCGTGGACGAATGATTGCGAAAACACGCACTGCACGTTTTGAATAACAACACCAAGTACACGATAAAAATCCATTTCTAACCAATTGCGGTATCGAATCAGGATACAGGAAGAAAGTTTCCTATCCAGGGCTTACTATTGGAAACGCGGTTGGGAATAAAGTAAGCACTGGGGGACGAGGTTGGGGGAGGGGGGCATTTAATAGGCTTATTTGGTCTAACCTGAATCAGAACTAGGCACTGGACATGCTGGATGTAGACACACAGCCCGAATGCCTGAACTATTCCCCCCATTCCCAGGTAATACTTTCACTGTACCATTGCAGTTTGCAATTTGTTACAGTACTTAAAGGAATTGTACAACATTTGATTTGCTGCAAGGTTCAGAAATAAATGGATTGGGAATATTAGTATCTTATAGCAAATATTGTTACACTGACTTGTTTCACGTTTTGCGTTCATAGACACTGGAGAAACCAAGAAAACCAATCATATTCTTGTAGTCTGGTTCCCTGACCCCACTTAAGATGAAACAGAGCAATTTATAGACTTTGGGGATTAAAGATCAGAGAATCAGCCTAGCAGGCTTGTAGTCTTCACAGGTGTGTAATCAATTGCAAAGAAAAACGCAGACGAACTAAATATGAAAAAGTAGGAGCACTTTTTGAAAAAAAAGCCAGTTTTCTCCTACGCTGGTCGGCCGACCAGCGTTGGAAAAATACAGGTTTTTCTTGAAAATGTCAGCACACCAGGAGCCACAACTTTACAGGATACTTTAGACTGTTGTTCCCTAACAATCCAGTAAGATATTTCGTGATAATTTGATCATTTCGTTTTTTGATGTTTGCAAATGTTGTATCTTCCCATTGAATTTTGTCTGTTTCTCCCACACACAGGGGTGATATGGGACGCAAACGATGAAATACCTGGCGCTAAAGACACCCTGAGAAAAATAAAGGAAATGGTGAGATCATTTAGCTAGGGCATTTACTAAACCTGGGCTTTTGCTCCCAGCTCTGGCTTCATCGTTGGCACCAAAGTTATCACACTTACCGGTAGATGCCTAATGTCTCAACCATACATGCCATATGGAATACTCCCGAGTCCTCAGCCTGATATATTAGGCTTTGACGTTTTTGAAGCAGAACATGGACCTATGCATTTTGAACTGGAGGTGCCCAAAGCTCAGGGCTGAAAATCTGAAGAAGGCCAAGCCAGGGAAGAATCCTCGGTTTGAGAAACACTCTCATTTGTACACCATTGGTGAAACTGGCAATATGTTATTGGTACAATGAAAAAATATTGATGCCTCAAGCCATGTCGTCTGTAGTGGGAAAAGAGATTTATTAACCCAACTCCCTAGGCACTTTTGCTATGATGTAACCTCAATCCTGCAAAATCCTCCAACTGCCTAGCCTCAATCCTGCAAAATCCTCTGTTGTTTCTTGAATATGGTCCGTGGAGGGGTGACCAATGCCTCAGTCCTGCAAAATCCTCCGGCAATGACTTTCAATACGTTGAGGCAGTGACATCCTGGAGCAGTGCGGAGGATTTCAGGTATAACCAAGGACTAAATTTATGCACGGCTGAGCATAAACAACACAAGGTCCGGCCCAACTTAACGCACTGGGTCCTCCGAAATCAGCAACGCATTTTTGCCATGTATTAACCTCAATCTTGCAAATTCCTCCAATTTGCAAAAAGGATTTTGGAGGATTTGGGATGGTTAGGGTTGATATCAGCTATTCCGTACTTGGTGTTTTGCACACAATATTAAATCAATTATGTTTTTCCTTTTTTCTTTCAAGGGCAAGAGGATAATCTTCATCACAAACAACAGCACGAAGTCGCGGACTCAGTACGCAAAGAAGTTTACTGAGCTTGGTTTTGAAAGTGTGCCCAAGGTATGTGACAATTGTTTCATTTTCAAAGGCACGAAGCAACATTTTTGCAAATACCTGGAAACGTACCTTAGGCCATCAGCCTCGGTCCAAAATTGTGGCCACCGGTATCAAATGAGGGGAATAATCGTCATAGCGATTTTTGGCGAGGTATACACCTCCAGAGTTGGAAAATATGTGATAGCATTGCAGCGGTGGCAGCTTTTTGGGTGTTAGGGTAAACTGGGGTAAAAACGCCCGATTTTTAGGTTTTTGTTAAATATCTCAGTACTACTTGGAGACACTAGGAAATAAATATGTGGTTTTATGCATTACATGTCTCCTCTATCAGGTGCAAATATAAAATCATGGTCATTATATTGATAAGGGGAAATTTTCCCCCCTTTTCGGGAGGAAGTTTGGCGGGCGTTTTTACCCGGGCCTCGGGGGAAAAACGCCCACCCACATTTATAAAAAAAAAATGGATATACCACAGGTTTCCCTGTAGTATAGTCATATTTTTGTGATTAATTTAATATTGAGGGATACTTCATCTAGTACAAATAACTTTTCAAACACAGCTGGTTAATTATAACTACAAACTTGATCATTTAAAACAGGTATATTTATGTGGAAGGAAGCGGAACATTAGCGTACATAATTCGCCCATAACAAACTTGTAGGCTTACAAATGTATGTATAATGCCTGCCAATATTGAAAAATCTATTTCAATCATGTTGAGCCAAAGCATAGTCAATATTATTAAGCATACCACATGTTTCTAGCCTACTGCTGATAACCTAAGGCTTTATCAAAGGAGAACTACTAAGATACACGTATGCACATCTCTGTAACAACGAGACAGATTTCTTAGAACAAAGAAATGCAATCATGGAGAAACTTCTACTCTGTAACCACAAGAAAGAGGAAATTGCCAGTCATAAAAGACGTACAATTTGAAAACTGTGAGCAATACATCATGAATGAAACACGACCATAAGAACCACCTCTAGTCTTCAAGATAATCTACACACCACACATCAAAACCAAGCAGCTAACAAAAGCATTGCTGAAAGACTGGCATTTAATTTCGGAACACCCAAAATTATGCAATCTGTTTCCCAGGGAACCAATTCCTGCCTATATAAAAAGGCCAAAAGTCTGAAAGGTTTACTTGTCAAATCAGTGTTTATCGTTAACCGGGAATTGGACTCATCACGAAGTTGCATGCACTTACCGGTATCTATGCACTGTAACATTTGACACGACTTTAGCCGAATATAAAATACCGATATTTGCTTACTACTGATGAAGCTCTACTAGTATAGCATGAGAGCAGAAACCGGTCTAGTTGGGTCTTAGAACCATTTCTAGTCATTTTTAATTATTAAAAGTATACTCAAATCACCAAAAAGGTGTTATTTTGTTTTTTCTTGAGAAAATGCCATGATCTCATGATTTCTCGGGCATTCCCTACCAAATGCCAGATACCTTGCCACTAAGTAACGTCAGTTAGTGATACCGCCTACATCTACCTCCCCACTTTACACAATACACTGTTCAATATTTATGTGGTAGGGCTCTAATAGCTAATACTTACTCATACAAGAAACACATGGCTGTAGAAAGTTCTAATAGTGAAGTTTTGGATGATAAATGAGGCTGCAATAGAGTTTGATGTCAAGAAAAGTACTGGGCGTTTTTACCCCGAGACCCCTGATTTTGCCCGGGGTAAAAACGCCCACTCAAAAAACATTATTAAGCAAATATAAAAATAGATTTTATTATTTTAATCATTTGTAATTATGTAATTAACCCTTCTTAACATATATCAACTAAAGAATAATAACAAAATAAAATACTTTTTTTTATAAAATAATTTTAAGCGATATAGTCTAAACCTTAGACGGTCATTTTTTGAAACTTTTTTTTCAAGTTTTTTTTCAACAGCACCTACGTACCCTTCAAATATATTAATGAATTTAATTCTTTTTATTATTAGTTTTTATTTACATTGTACTTATTAAAAATATATTCCATTGAACAATTCATCTTGTAATTTTTTACTAGCAGTGGGAACAAGGCAAGTGGGCGTTTTTACCCCATGGGCGTTTTTACCCCAGTTTACCCTATCACCCTTTTTTTCAAAATGTCCATCAAAATGCTTGTTAGCACTCTAGGAGCAGTATACCTTGCGCATGCGCACGATAACCAATTATGCCCTGATTTGATACTGACCAAACCCCCAGGCTGATGGCCTACCTGCCATTTGATGAGAAAATCTGTGCTCAAAGTGAAGATAGGACTGGAACCAAATACCCTGGGACATCGGGTCGTATGTATAAAAACTAGCATAAATTTGCTTTTACTACCCATTTTTAAGCATTTACTTGCATTTGTATGAATAAAAATGAAGCAAATGCTTTTACTGGAAAGCATTTGCTGAAAGCTAAAAATATTTACTTTTTACTTGCTAGCTTTCACTAGACTAGAAGTGTTTACTTCATTTCGTATGAATAAAAAGGAGTAAATGCTTCAGATTTCAAGCATTTACTGGTCATTTTTCAAGGCTGGGTTGGGGCAACCTTTATATAAAGCAAATACTTCTGTGCAAAAACTGCTGCATTTATTAATATTAATCGCCCCAAAATTGACACAAAACGTTAATAAACTACATATAATACCATACACTGTATTTTGACTAACATTAATGCGCAATTTAAATACTTTTTTGTTATGTATTTTATTACTAGAATTAGAAAAGATAATTTCGCATTTTGTACACGATATGAGAACTGTTTGCGTAAAATTCAGTGCGGCACAGAATGATTAAGGATAAATTTTATCCAACGGCACCCTGGGGACTGAACAAAATGAAATTATTTGTTTAGTTTATTACGTCACCAATCTTTGCAAACTATTATTTCTTTAATATTTCAATAAACAAAACTCTTTGTGTATCGAATGTTAGTATGATTTTACCCACTTTAACACGTCTGTGATTTTTATGCAATTGTGACGTCTACAGGACACTGTGGACCTTTACAATTTTCATGAATGATGAAAGTATACTTTTTATATTCTGCAACTGCCGAAAAGTGTCATCATTTTTGCTGGATTTGAGGATCAAATTGTATGTACATGTACTACTACATGTACTGTATGCATCACCTTGATTTGGACTATTACACCACGTGTAAACCCTGTGTGTGTGCGGCAGTTCGTACACACAAAAGAAACCCTATTGTTGGCAATCATTCGTCCATGAAAACAATCCAACAGTAAGAAGCATTTGCTACCTGTTGTCTAGTAAATGCTAAACAGTTAAGGAAAACTTTTATTCATACATGTACAAAATCAAGTATTTGCTTTTCCTTAATGCTTGTACTCCAAAGTAAATGCTTTTACTTTTTGCTTAAACTTCCTACATGTCCTAGCATTTATTAGTTTTTATATATGCAATGTATGACCCATTATTCCGCCTGAAATGACATCAGCCGGAATAAAACAAATCATTGAAGATGGTTTTAAAAAATGCGCCAGCAGGCACAGTTTTACGTGTGATGGCAACAAAGACTTGCGATTGACTTTTGATTGACTTGTGATTTGACTTGTGATTGACTTGCCATTGACCTGTGATAGATTTGTGTTTGACTTGTGATTGACTGGTGATGGACTTGTGATTGACTTGTGATTGACTTGTGATTGACTTGTGTTTGACTTGTGATGGACTTGTGATGGACTTGTGATAGACTTGTGTTTGACTTGTGATTGAGTTGTGATTGACTTGTGATGGACTTGTGATAGACTTGTGTTTAACTTGTGATTGACTTGTGATTGACTTGTGATTGACTTGTGATAGACTTGTGATAGACTTGTGATTGACTTGTGATCGACTTGTGATTGACTTGTGTTTGACTTGTGTTTGACTTGTGATTGACTTGTGTCTGACTTGTGTTTGACTTGTGATTGACTTGTGATTGACTCGTGATGGACTCGTGATGGACTGGTGATGGACTGGTGATGGACTTGTGATAGACTTGTGATTGACTTGTGATAGACTTTTGATTGACTTGTGTTTGACTTGTGTTTGACTTGTGATAGACTTGTGTTTGACTTGTGATAGACTTGTGATTGACTTGTGACTGACTTGTGATGGACTTGTGATGGACTTGTGATAGACTTGTGTTTGACTTGTGATTGACTTGTGATTGACTTGTGATTGACTTGTGATTGACTTGTGTTTGACTTGCGATGGACTTTTGATGGACTTGTGATTGACTGGTGATGGACTGGTGATGGACTTGTGATTGACTCGTGATGGACTCGTGATGGACTGGTGATGGACTGGTGATGGACTTGTGATAGACTTGTGATTGACTTGTGATAGACTTTTGATTGACTTGTGTTTGACTTGTGTTTGACTTGTGATAGACTTGTGTTTGACTTGTGATAGACTTGTGATTGACTTGTGACTGACTTGTGATGGACTTGTGATGGACTTGTGATAGACTTGTGTTTGACTTGTGATTGACTTGTGATTGACTTGTGATTGACTTGTGATTGACTTGTGATTGACTTGTGTTTGACTTGTGATGGACTTTTGATGGACTTGTGATTGACTGGTGATGGACTGGTGATGGACTTGTAATGACTGGTGATGGACTTGTGATGGACTTGTGATGGACTTGTGATGACTTGTGATGGACTTGTGATGGACTTGTGATGGACTTGTAATGCCTTGATGACAACCTTGCACTTCTACCATTGTCGTCTTCCCAGGAGCGCATATTCTGCACGTCCTTCGCAGCAGCGCACTACCTGAAGGAAAAGCTGAAATTCCAAGGCAAAGTGTACCTGATTGGAGAAGCTGGTTTAGAAGAGGAGTTGACTGAGTATGGTATCAGCTACACGGGACCGGGGGTAAGTCCTGACAATATGTGACCTGCCATTTCATAATGAGGAATAACCCCCACCTTTGACTTTTTCAAGTTTAGGTACAGCATGTTAAAGCGCAAATCATTAGCTTGCCAATGATAGTAAATTTAGTTCTGTAGCTTAATTTATTCCAAAGATATGCTGCAGGAACTTCAACAGTGTCCCGCCGAACTTCGCCAACCTCATTTCGAGAAAAACGGCTTTGAAGAAAGAAATATGCATTGCGCCGCCAACAGCAGTTGAAAACGTTCTTCCGTTTACAACTTTTGGGGATATTTTTTTCCCAACAAAAAGGCATAGTGTGAATCTTGGATACCTTGGCTACCCAAAAATACGAAAAAACAATATTGATTTTGACACTATTTTTTTTGTGTATCCAAATTCAGGCGTTGATTACTCAAAACATGGTTTTAGGGGACATTCCTCATTTTGCCACCGTAGGTCACATATGCTAAGGATATACAGGTTACCAGCCATAATGTCATGTTATGCATAGTGTGACCGGTACTTGGCTTATTTTTGCTCGGCATGTAAATTTGCACAGGGAAGATTAGATGTTTTAAAAATGAGCTTTATTTAAATTTTTGGTCAAATGTGGCCGTTTGAGGTGGTCAATTTGTTTCCAGAAAATCAGGGTAGGACGGGGTATTGTAAACACACATTTTTGTTTGTGTTTGTTTTGGGGTTTGTTTTTGCCTTTTTGCAAATTACTTTTTTGCTCATTGAAGCAAATATCTGTGCCTAAGAATTCCATAAAATTGGCTCGTGTTCTTTTTAACAATGTGTTGCCCTGGAGTTGTTTATGATATGAACAATGAACAATGGACGTAAATGTACTAAAACATCAATTTGAACTATTTATTGACGTAAATGTCCTAAAACATCAATTTTGAGCAGTCACATACAAAATTTGTTCTGAAAACTGGAGAATAATCAGTAAATGTGTGATATCCGATTGTAATTCAACCCCCTAATCTCAAAAACTTTCAAATGCCTTATTTTCATGTCATTTTCTCTTTTGTTCGATCAACAGCCGGATCCTGTGACTGGCGTCCAGAAGGACTGGCTTCATATACCACTGGATCCAGAGGTAGGACACCTCCTACTCTCAAATCAACAATTCAGAGTATCATAGTTGTGACCTCGCCAGATTTTCTCATGCGAAGGGTTTTTGAGGTGTCAAATAACTGAAAAGCTTTCCGTACAACAGTGGCGATGAGTCTTAAGATTGCGGTTGAGCATAGTGTAGGGGCTACCAGTAGACGTTGTAAATGGTTTGATACGTGATAACGCACACGTGAATGTCGGATGTCAACTGCTAATTTAAGGGAAAATACGAAACTAGAAAGGGGGTAATATGAGAATAATCTCAAGATTTTACATGGTATCACAGGATTTCTTAGGGTTCAACCTCAAGTTCCTGCTCATTTCATTTGGCATTATCCATACTTAAGGATTCAGTAGTGTGTGTACTAACTCGTTTGGCAAAAGTCTTCTGGGAAAAATTGTCAGTGATCTTGTTTAGGAATGGATCTATTGGCTTTTTCCTGCAACAGAAGCAGTAGTACTAACAATAAGATGTAATAACAAAACCATAAATCAAGAGATACCCCAGTCTACTCATTTATTAACCCTAACTCCCTAGGCATTTTTGCTAGGATGCAACCTCAATCCTCCAAAATCCTCCAACTGCACCCATGTAAAAGTTTCATACAGTCTCAATCCTGCAAAATCCTCTTCTATTTCTTGAATGTGGTCCTAAGAGGGGTGACTGCCTCAATCCAAAAAAAGATCCTCCAGCAATCACTGTCAACATGTTAAGGCAGAGCCAGTGACATCCTGGAGCGGTGTGGAGGATTTCAAGTATAATCTACATGTACAGTGTAGGCCTAAGTTTATGCACGGCTGAGCATAAACAACACAAAGTCCGGCCCAAGACTTTGACACACTGCATCCTCCAAAATCGGCCACACATTTTTGCCATGTAGCCTCAATCCTGCAAAATCCTCCAGTTTGCAAAGATGATTTTTGAGGATTTGGGAAGGTATTAGGGTTCATCGACAATCATTCATCCTTCAGTCTCATTCGTTGTTCTGTTTTCATGTATGGCGCACCGAGGGTGGCATGTCCAATCTCACATCAAGTCCATTTCTTTGCTCAACCTAATATTTGTAGGCCGGACTAAAACCCAGCATGAGCATGTCATAATAACACTCTCTGTGATTAACTCATTTCGCTTGTACTTGTTTAAGTTTGCCGTGTCTCCATTGTCATATTGTTTGTGTTTTTTTCCAAACTTTCCATCCCCTAGGTTAGAGCAGTGGTCGTAAGCTACGACGTCCACGTCAGCTTTGTCAAAATTTTTAGAGCGGCCAGCTATCTGAGCGATCCCTCTGTCGCTTTTGTCGGCACGGAAATGGACGGTCGCAAGCGCTATCCAGGGACTCATGTTGTCAAGCCTGGTAAGCCGCATGCCAAACAAACCTAGTCGTTTACTCTTCTCTTCCCACCCCCTTCCTGTTTTTTCCCAAAGGTAAAGGCGGTCTGCGTGGGTTTTGATCGCCGGTTCAGCTATTTCAAGATTCTCAGGGCCGCCTCATACTTGAATAAACCAAACGTTCCTTTCTTGGGGACCAACGAGGACCAGAGGTTCCCCCCACATGTCGGGTACGAGATTGTTTTACCAGGTAAATGAAGATTTCAGCTCTAGGGCTAGTGGTGCCGTGTGGCGCAGTGCATAGAGCGCTCGCCTCTCACCGCTATGGCTCGGGTTTGATTCCTGGCTCAAGTGAGTAGAGTGGTTCGTTGATTCTCTCCTGTGCCACGAGGGTTTTTCTCTGCTTTCTATTGTTTTCCTACCTGCACAAAAATCAATACTTTTTGATCTGGCTGTATGAACATCTGATCCCTTAAGTTTTCATTAAAAGTCCATTTCTCCGTGAAAAGAATCTTTAAGAGATGTTTCATGGGCATTTACATGGGGCTTATATACAGGTATGAAACTTTTCCTCGGATCCGCTGATTTCCTCTTTTTTTACCTCGCATGAATGCCATCAGAAATTGAAAAACACTGTACAAAGTCTTTGGAATCTCCTCGTTTTTTCTGAATTCCCAGTTGCGTGCCTGTATATAGGATTAATCATGTAAGGGTATTTTCACGGTTTTTTTAATGACTCTGGCCCCACTGAGGATTATCATTGGTTATACATAACGGTACACTGGGTCTTTCTCCATGGGTAAACAAAGGACTTTCTTAAGGGTGTTTTCACGAACTCCTAATCAGGCTTAATATGTTGAAAAATCCGTGAAAACTGTAATTTCAAGGGAAAATGGCTCTTTAATGAATTTTTAAGGGATGAAGATGTTCATATGTACTCCGTGGAAAGACGTGGGTTATATGGCGGCTGCCTAAGATGCCTTTTGCATGCCTTTGGCGTGACCATGTAGCTGCGTCCTCAATTCAGCTTCTGCTGTGACAAAAGGCCTGTCTCAGTGTACGCTGTCTTGAAAATCAAAGCGAGGCAAATAACTCCAACAAGCATGGCGGCGTAAATGGTGTGTGCGGTGAACAAGTGACTCTCCCAAAGTTACAGCAGATTCACACTCTTATAAATGGATGGATAGCTCAAATTCCCCGAAACATCAATCAACATTCTAGGAGGATCACGTCTCACGGTATTTTGAAGAAGGATCTTATAAATATAAAGCCCAAAAACCAGTGGCCGAACTGAAACTTCCGTGTAAGTTTCAGCGTAGTAGCACCGCCGTCAGAGAAACGTCAAGACTTTGCATTTTCCGATTCCCATCTTCGGTGTTCTCTCACTTCTCTGAGTATATAAAGTATCCAAGAAAGCAGGAACATTTGTTTACATGAATAGAGAGGAGATTTGTCAACTCTTGCTGGCATGTTTGAATGTGGGTGGTTGTTTCAGCGTACCCTGTGGGACTCGAACCCATGACCTCCTGCTTATCAGTGCAATGTCTTAACCACTTGCCCACCAAGGTTGCCACATTCTGTCGAAAGTAATTGATTGTCATACTTGCTTTTTGTTGGATTTGAACCAGCGGTCAGCTGGTTCGAAGCTCAGTGGCCATGCCAAAAGTCATCTGCACTGGTAAGCAGGAGGTTCAGGGTTCGAATGCTCCCTGAGGTAACTTGTGAAATGTTTTACTTGAATCTCTGAAGCAGGGAGCATACAGTGCTCGGCACGTTATGTCTGTGAGGGACAAATCTCAGTATTAAAATTGGATATTGTTTTCCCACAGGTACTGGTTGCATCATCAATGCAGTGAAAACGGCAGCGTTAAGAGAGCCTTTGATCCTTGGGAAACCTGAGAGTTATCTGTTCGAGTGCATTCAACAGAGGTATGTTGATGTAATAATCAGGTTGATTATGTGTTGGGATGGGTTGTGTTGGGCTGGGTTAGGTTGGGTTGAGCTGGGTTGGGATAGGATAGGTTGTGCTGTGTTGGGTGGATTGGTCTGGGCTGAGTGGGGTTGGGTTGGGTAGAGTTGGGTTGAGGTGGGTTGGGCTGGGTTGGGTAGGGTTGGGTTGGTTTCGATTAGGTTGGGTTGGTCTGGGCTGAGTTGGGTTGGTCTGGGCTGAGTTGGGTTGGGAAGGGTTGAGTTGGGTTGGATTTGATTCGGCTGGGTTGGGCTAGGTTGGGTTGCATTTGATTCGGCTGGGTTGGGCTAGGTTGGGTTGCATTTGGTAAGGTTGGATTGGGTTGGGTTGGGCTGGGTTAATTGGGCTGGGTTAGGTTGGGTTGAGCTGGCTTGGGATGGGATAGGTTGTGCTTTGTTGGGTGGGTTGGTCTAGGCCGCGTTGGGTTGGGTTGGGTAGAGTTGGGTTGAGGTGGGTTGGGTAGGGTTGGGTTGGTTTGGATTAGGTTGGGTTGGTCTAGACTGAGTTGGGTTGGCCTGAGTTGAGTTGGGTTGGGTTGGATTTGATTCGGCTGGGTTGGGCTAGGTTGGGTTGCATTTGGTAAGGTTGGGTTGGGGATGGGTTGAGATTGCATGGACCCCTCTTTGACTCATCGTATACATTGGAAGAAAATGCTGGCCAGCTCATCAAAATTTTGGCCCCAAGCTTAGTTGGCCCCAGACAATGTAAAAGTTAAACAAAATGAATTCTTTTTTCCAACATAATGGTAATACTACTACTTACAATTTCTTCTGTCTCCAGCATCAAGGAGGTGGACCAGTCTCGGACCCTCATGGTTGGCGATAACCTCCACACAGACATCCCCTTCGGCCGTAACTGCGGCCTGAAGACGCTCTTAGTTCTCACCGGAATCTCCACCCTGGAAGAGGCGCGGCACTTCCAAGCTAGCAACTCCATCCACGATCAAAAGAAGGTCCCAAACTTCTATCTGCCTTCTATTAAAGAACTCGGGGAACTAATCGACAAAGTGCAATAGGCTGTGAAATTTTTTTTTCTTCAATTAGAATTGAAAGCGAAAATCCATGGGTTCGATAAAAAAAACCTCTGCAAAATCTCAGACTTTGGTTTACAGCTCCATTTTGAATTATTGTATGGGAGCTGTAATCAAGTTGGCCGCCGCTGTGGTTGCCATCTTGGTCTGGCTCCCGGAAACCAACATATTCTTAATCTCAAGTGCTTCTAACAGTTACCACCCTCTAATTTAGTCACAGTACTTACAGCTGTGTTAAGTGATATATAACAGAAAGCTTTGCTTCACAGCTCCTTTTGGCACTTAAGTACGTTTCTTTATCATTTTTAATTTTTTTAGGTGGTATGATATTTCTCATCCAAAGAATAAGGTGAAATTGTACTGGGGTACAGGGTGCGGGTGTTGAAGATTTAATTACTCGTGATAAAAGGGGTTTTGGTAATTAATATTTATAGCGTGTATAGAGGCCACATTCAATGTGTGCAATTTCTTTCTTTTGTTTTGGTTTCAGCCCTGTAAAAAAAGTCTCCGGTTTCTGGTATGGAGCTTGCCCAAAAAGTGGTGCGGCGACGCGGCTTTTTTTTTTCGTTTCTTTTTTACCCTTTTTTTGTCTTCAAATGTCGGCTGATGACTGCAAATAGTGCCTGACTAAACTTAGTGCAATTATGTGGGAATCCAGGGAAGCCACATAAAGCTTATACTCGATCGTAACTCCATCTATAAACATGTTAAAATTGTGCAGCAGCAGGATTCCAGTCAAACCAGTGAGTTTGGCGGTTTTGAGACATCATCTTACATTGAAAAAAACCTTTGTCATTTTGCCGACGCGCATGGCTAGGGCGACGCGCGCGCAGACCAGAAACCGGAGCCTTTTTTGGCCTTAGGGTGTACTAAGGGTGTAAACTCCACCCCAATCGAAGTGACCTTTCTTGTCTGTCCTTTGTTGATGCATATATTTTGTTAAAAAGCAGGCATGAACTTTTCCTCGGATCAGCTGCTTCCTCGATTTTCACTTCACACGTATGCCATTAAAAAGTATTGTAAAGTATTGTAAAACTTAGGAATTTCCTCTTTTCTCGGTTACTTCCCGGTTGCATGCATGTGATAGGCCTAGTTATTTCAGTTTGAAATTTCCTGTGACACTTTTTCGAAACACGTGATACATTTTCCGAACAAAATCCAAATTTGTCTTGTCTTTTTGGAAATATTTCCAGAAGGACTTTTGTCTTTTAATTAATATTGGACACAGTTATTGTCAATTAACGATTGTACAGTACATAACTTCATTATGTCTTCAAAATATTGAGTTTCTGGGTTTTTTTTTATTGAAATGGACATAATTTCCTTTCTTTAAAAATATATATCGATGGTCTAAACTTTTGTAACGCAAACATTTCTAAAATTATGCTAACATATATTAACAGATTTTCCAGTTTTATGTTTTCAGTTTTTTTTTATGCTCGCATTGTTGAGAAAAATAAAATCGGAGTTATTTTAAGAAACAATTCCTAAAGTCATTTGGTTCACATTTATTGTATCAAATCACACACACTTCATGCAAATATGTAGTTACATCTCATAATCTAAGATGTACACTGTTTTACATTGGTAACAGGTTTCCCAGACCACTCTGGAAATCGGGGACAACCTTGAAAATGAGGACAACTTAGGGAATTGGGGGAAAAACATCAAAAGTCAGGGAAAACTCGGGGAATTTGAAGGTGACCCAGAAGGGAAAGGTTGTCGCCAGTTTGGCGAGTGTGTGTCTTGTGCCATGTATCCAAGTTATGTCTATTGATTGACTGGCTATGGTGGCTTTGTAGTGTGTATGCAGTTTGAATTTTATGCTTTGCTACACCACCTCTTGACTTTCCAGCAACCTTGTTAAAGTGAAAATGTTTCTCGTGGAATTTTTGATTTTTTCAGGAAATAGGGAAAACTCGGGGAGTTTTGTTTTCAAGAAGTTCCGGGAACCCTGTGGTAATTATGGAAAATCCGTCGGTTTTTTTTTTTTTTGGTTTTTTTTTTGGGGGGGGGGCGGTAGCCGCTTTATAATGCGATAGTGTTGTGTAATAACTTTGTTTTGCCCCATGTGTTCTCAAGCAATGCATTTGATCGCTGTAATATTCTCGCCACATATACTCGTTTGGAATTCGACAGTGAAGTACAATGTGATGCGGGTGTCGATCAGTGGAGGACAGGGGGGGGGGGGGTGACATGTACATGTCCCCCGCTCATTTTTTAAAGTAGGGGATATATCATATCGTTTCCCCCACACACACACGTTTTAGTCCCGAAAAAGCGTAGCCTGCATTTTATTCTCTAGCTCATAGCTGATGCAATGACTCCAAACTCGAAAATGATGTTTAAATGAGAATCTTTTGCTGAAAGAAAGTGGTTAAAGTGGTCACAAATTGCCTCAGATCGAACCACATGCGGGGCGTTTAAAATCCAAAATGTTTCGGGCCCTCCAGCGGGCCCCGAACCCCACGCCATTAGGGTTTCGCGCTCGCACAAGTTCTGATCAAGGTACCCCCCCCCCCTTTGAAAAGTGATTAACGCCCTTGTGTGATATATTAATCCTTTTGTAGTGATATATGTCTCTTAATGCCAAATAGACCCGGTGTCGTAGGAAATTTGGATTCTGATGAAATCTGGTCTCTTTTAACTCGTAGACTCTGACTCTGACACGTGAGCTGTGTTTGTCCTAATTATGTTCACTAAGGCATGCGCAATACAACCAATGTTTACTGATTTCATAGAGTTCAAGATTACATCACACTGGCCCCTTCCAAATGTAAAATACAGTACTTTCCTCCCCTAGATACAGGCCTAGACGAATCTATGCACGTGATAATTGTCACGAGGCCCCCTTCAATGGAGAAACATTGTGCACGCTATTGTACAAATCAACTGCCCTGTGACGGATTATCTGAACAATAGCTAGCACAATGCTTTCGCCATTGAAGGGGGCCTTCGTGATGGAATTGCTAGCGTGCCCGGATTGATCTATTCTTTGACTTTTCGGACTCATGTCCATATACATATGCCCAGCGGCCTGCTGCGGGGGGGGGGGGGGGGGTGCCCCCATAAGAACTCGTCGCCACCCCCTCCAGTCACCCCTCCCCCACCCCACTGAAAATGAGTTAGTCCTATAAGTGACCATGATGGTTGACGGGTTTAACAGAAATCCCCCGTAACATCCAGCAGCCCCATCCCTCGCCCCGCCCCTCCCACTTGGTAAGAGCCCTGGCTACACGCGCCGGCGCTGCTGCCCCTGCCGCCTTTAAAGAAGTATAGCTCCATTCTTAAAGTTGTTTTCCAGTTCTGGCTGACCTTTTGATTATAGGAATTAGACTTCTTGTTTTATATCAAATGACGTGACCGGAAAAATGTATGTCATAATTCGTAAAAACAACGGAAAATCAGGAAACAAAATCAAAATGTCAAATTTCCCTATAAACGTGACACTGTGCTAACAGCCTGCATCCAACCAAGAGCACACGTTGTAATAAAATAAATGTCTCAGTTTATCACTTAAAAACAAAAGAAGACAAATTTGGGGTGACTGCTCTATGTTCCGACACCCCTATGTTCCGACAACCTAGATTAGGTTACTCCCGGTTAGGGTTAGGGTTAGAAATAGGAATATGTGCAGTCGGAACATAGGGGTGTCGGAACATAGAGGTGTAACCCAATTTGGTATTGAATATGTACATCATTAATATACATGTGGTCAGGGCGCAAAACAAACAGGACTCGATCAACGGAGTTCAGGTCTAATCACGAAATTATCCGGACAGACACGTATACGGCTTTCCGTGACGAACACCGATAAACTACGTACCAAATCCATCAACCAAAATGTCACCCTGTGTAAAGTTGGTTTTGTGCCCATGCTTGTTTGCCTGAAATTTCTTATTAACTTTTGTTCATGACCATAGGTTTTGTTGTTGTTTTTTATGTAAAATGCAAACTTTACACAATCAGATTTTTTTGGCCAGGGCTCGCCAGTTCAAAATGGGAACGAAGTAAAAGGTCTGAGTGTTTTCAAATTGCATGACATTTGTAATTTATTTGACATTTTCTTATCAGGCTTCGCCTGAGACGTCGTATCAATTTGTTTTAAGCAAATTGTAAACCGAAGGAGACTTGTTAAAATCCCAACCCTCGACCTTGAGATAAACATCTTACTTGACCACAGGAAGAGTTCCTTCTGTGCGCGTTATTATCAGTGATGGACACAATGTACAATCATAGCTCGAATTGTGGTCTATTGTGGCTTATATTTGTAGCGGCTCAAATTGCACAACAAATACTTCAACTGAACCGTGTACTACGCAGTGAATGCTTGCCAATCCCACGCCGTCTAGCTGCTATCGATATCGCAACAGACAAGCCCACTGGGTATCAAAATTAATGATTACTTGCTCATTAATATGCATAACATGTATGTGCGTCCTTCCCCTGGAGACCACGCCTATTTGTAAGCATTGTGCGCATCCAACACATTGCGCATCGGCTGATGAGCATAACTTAATTCCCCCTCTTCTTGTTGATTCTTCTTTTTGATGAATGGAACGGTCCGTGATCACTGCCTGTTGATTGATGTGCGGTGAAATAGTTTTGAAATTAAGTTTGTTTTTAAAACCTGCCGTTGCTCTTAAAAGATCAGATCTGACGCGACGCGCAATGAGATGCTTGAGTGCTGAACTTCAGCAGCAAAAAACATGGTATTTTTCAAGCGTGTATAGATTAGCCTACCGATTGATCATGCTACTGCCGAGTTTACTGGGGACTTTCCTGGTGCTAGCGGGCCACGGATGCTTCTCTGCAGTGGAAGCGCGCCCCGCTCCCCTGCACATCGGCGGGCTGTTCCCGCTGTCGGAAAAGGACGGCTGGAGCCGATTCTTCGGCTACAGTGCTCTGGTGGGTGCGAAACGAGCGATCGTGGACATCAACAACCGAAGTGATATTTTACCGAACTACACCCTTGTGCTGCACGTCGCTGATACTGAGGTATTTGCTTTCCATACACTTTGTTCCATTCCAATAATAACACCACTCAAAATCCAACTAGAAGCATGCTAAAAAAACCTAACCTGTTGAAGTTTCAGCTCAGCGGATAGTACACTTAAATTTCGAGAAAACAGTGGAAAATCCTGCGCACCCTTTACAGACCACTTCGTCCATATTTCCAAAAATAAGTCAGTCAGTAAACTGATCGTTGGAAATCTCCTACATTTTCTTGATTTCTTCTCAAATGACAGCAAGCTAGACGGAATAAATTCAAGGGGAGTATAGTTTGCCAATCTAAGTAAGGCGAAGTAAGAAAAAACAAAACATGTTTCTCGTCTCCGCCCGCTTCCTTTTTGGAGGCCGCCTGGATTTTTTAATTCTTATTTATTTTTGAAAAATGTAGTAAAAAAACACCGAAAAAGTCCACAAATTCATCGGAAAATAAATTGTAGACCAATACAAGTCTAAATGGCACTGTAAATATGTTCAGTTCTCTTGTCCAACTTATCTTTCATTTTAAAAGTGTCTTTGAACAGTGGAAACACCAACAATTGCAGGACATTTTTAACTATGGCGGCCATCTTGAAACAAATAAACAATAAAAAGCCCCGCTTCCTCCTTTTTTCGAAAACCCGGACGAGAAACATGTGTTTTTTTTTATTCGGCCTAATCCTTTTGACAATAATTCGGGAGGACTATTTGGGATAACTGTGCACATTATTCTATACGCCTTTAAAAGTTGTTTAAAATGGTTGTTTATAAGATGCGCAGTTGGCCTATGAGGCAAATGTAAAAACAGCAACATCAACAACAACAACAACAACAACAACAACAAAACACACGTTTCTCGTCCACGTTCGCTTTTTTGTTTCCCCCACCATTTTGGAAAATCTGCCGTCGGGGGATAAGGTCGGACGAAAAACTCCTTATTATTTTTTTATTACTCGGCATTGTAGCACTTTCCTCTCTATCCATCCCTGTAGCCGGGGTTTCAATCCCGGCAGACCCGACAGGCGAATGAGCATTTTATTTTACAAACTAAATATGCAGGCTCATTAATTTCATTTGGGTGGTAAATTCCTCAACTCTAAATCTGAACATCAAAAAGTTGTCCCTATAATTCCAGACCTGCCTTCCCTTTCTTACGAGTTAGCTAGGCCGGCAGGCGTAGGCCTACCATATGCACTTATCAGAAGCTCGTAAACTGCGTTCCCCAGTAATTGAAAACAAAATATCGAGAAAGTGTCAGGTATACTCGAAAGCACTCGATAGCAGTCTGTAAACCTGATAAAACGGAAAAGAAAAAAGTGTCTTAATTCATGTCTCCCCGTTCTTACGTGTTCTAGCTTGAACGTTATGTATAATTAAAGTGCCCGTTCTGAGGATCTCTTTAAGAGAGGATGAATTAATATCCTCAGTAATTGAAGAAAAGAAATAATCAATGAAAGGCCACATTCATGAAAAAGAAAGTAAACTAACATTTACTCTGTAAACCTGATTTGATCTGGTACAGTGGAACGCCGCTATACCGAACACCGCTATACCGAACACCGCTATACCGAACATTCGGCTATACCGAACATCATCCTTGGCTCCCGGTACGGTTTTAATGTACAAAACGTACAGAACATTGTTGTTGAAAAAAATCAACAGATTAACAAAAAATCTACCGGTTGTACATGTATTAAACCCTATTTGGGCCACTTTTAATTCCCGAACATCAAACGACCCACAGTTACATCGTATGTGAATGTTGAAGAGCGATAGATGGTTATTATTTCCCCAAGGAATAACAGTGAAAAAAAAAACGTTCGTTGCTAAATTTTCCTGACGACTCCTCGTGCGGCCGCGGAACGTGAGAAATGCCAGTTCACTATTTGTCAAAAAAGGGTACCAGCGGTTCAAAATCGCTATGCCCAACGATCGTTATTACGAACACTTTCTGTGGATCCCATGAATTTCGTTATAGCGGCGTTCCACTGCATTTCTTACACACAGTTTAGTGTGGATTTTAATTCATATGAGAAGCGTGACAGGTCGAAATATATCGGCATACGTATTAAAGAGGGTCGTTCCATAATTCAAGAATCATCAAGAGTATTGATAGCATCCTCATTGAATTGCATGACCTGGCTTTAATTTGAAGCCCATGTGTTTGCATTGCTATACCCCTAAATATTTTTAAAAGAAAGCGTTCTTAAAAAGAACATGTCATTGAAAATGAATTTAGAACTCGAGAAATGTTTGTCATTTTGCAAAAAAAAAGGACCTGGATTAATTTTAAAAATCTTAAAAAGCATCTAATTTAATACACGAATGAGATGAGTCTTTAAAAGAGCATTGTTTTTCCACTCATCTAAAAAAAGAAAGAGAACTACTGAAATTGATCCGTGCTGTCAGAAGTTATGCATGTTTTACTTAGTGAACCTATTTTTATAACTGTCCATACATGGAATGTCATTGGAAGCTATTGAGCTGAGTGAGAATTACAGATTACACGCATTCAAATACAAATGGGATTTTAATAATTTGAGTCAAGACTGAAACATTACGTTTACTGTCAGATTTTGTGTTTTGAATATATATATGAGGATCAAGTCCACTGTTTATTTATGAAAGTGTATGCCAATTTTTGTCTGTTTTCCTTTGCAAGTTCACGTTCATTCATGGAGGTTGGAAAACGTTAGTTTCATTGTATTAAAACGGGTATCCATCATTCGCAAAACGGTAAATGATCAGTGGTGGACAGCTGAATGTTGTGATCTTTTTATTAAAATAGTCATAACTTGGGAATAGAGTACGCAAATTAAGTGAACATTCCACAGTTACTAGTCTATGACATGTACTTTATCGTTGTATTGTTTTTATGAAATTGATCGAGCCACATACATGGGCGTCGCCAGGATTTTTCTAGAGGGGGAAAAAAACATATTTTCCCCAAACAATTCCTGTATTTCTCAACATATTCTCGAATATCACTTTTTAGAGGGGGGCAGGGACATTTTGCCCCGCTCCCCTCCCCCCCCAACTCATTAAATTTACACCGCTATGACTTCGCGCCTCTTTTTCTTTTCCTTTTTTTTCTTTTTTTTCTTCTTCTTCTTCTTTTTTTGTTTTGCTTTTTCAGGGGGGAGGGGCAAGCGCCCCCCTTGTCCCCCCTCGCGACGCCAATGGCCACATATTGTTTTCTAATTATCTGGTTTTTTTCTAATTCCGTCACCCTGTGCATGTGTTATGTACATGCACACACGCACGTCATTTTAAGGTCCAACTTTTACTTGTATCACGGTGGAGTTAACGTGACATGCTTTGCATTGCTTGGATAGGCATTGTCGAATCTGTTTTTGCACTCGATGTAACTAAATTAAAATGACAAAGGACATGCTCGGCAGTATACCAGCAATCAACGCATAGGGTCTATTCGCATTTATTTCTCTTACGTGACCTCTCATGAAAATAACCATTCCAAATTGAAACGACCCAAAAATCGGTTATTTCGACTGGTGCTTTCTCGAACACAGAAGTCTATAACAGCCAAGGTCGCACGCGTAATACAAAATTGATCACATTTTGATTCAGGGGACTCACAATTTTCAATTCCAAAATTGTCCGTTTTATGGAGTCGGTTCGTTGCGTTACAATTAACCTTTTCAAGATGTGCTTTTTTATTAAATTGTTATTTCATATCTCTGAATAATTGTCTTTAGCTTTGTGGGCTCAATTTCATTTTTGTCCCTGGCATGCTGATTATTTTCTGGCGATTTTATGTTGTTCAGTAGCAACTCAGATAAAATGTTCTTACGGTACTTGTATTAATTTTGACATTTGAAGATGCTTTCTCCCTCGTTCTAAGGCAATTCGAGCTTAGAAAACTTAGCATCCATTTTTTTTGGCCCCATTTTTACTGGTGTCATTTAGGCAGCGGCTTAACGGGGAGGTTGCAGCCCCCACACTAGCCTTTCGCCGAGGCCATCGTGGCTTTGAGCAGTGAAGCTGCGATGGCCGGGAAGCGACTTGAGCGGAGACCAATAAGCGCGCACGAGCGCCAAACCTCGAAAGTGTGGTCTCCAACCACACTGGGTAAGCAACTTCGCAGCTTCGCTGCTCTAAGCCACGATGGCCTTGGCGAAAGGCTACCCCACCCGAACTCTAGATCCGCCACTGAACGATAGCTCTCCCGGGCTCAAACGTTACAAGTAGTCAGTCAGTATAACAAAACAAAACTACATAACTATTATGAAATACCTTACTGGATTGTTAGTGAATGACAGTCTAAAGCATCCTGTAAAATCACGGCACCTGGTGTGCTGCCATTTTGAAGAAAAGCATTATTTTTGTATCAATTTCCGACCAGCGTTGGAAGAAACTGTTTTGTTTTCCAAATATACTGCCCCCAATTTACCACATTTAGTTAGTCCGCATTTTATGTGCAATCGATTACTTACCTGTGAACGGGTACAAGCCAGCTAGGCTGGTTCCCTGACCTTACAATTCCCTGACGTCTATAAATTACTCTGTTTCATCTTCCATGGGGTCAGGGAACCAGACTACAGGAACATGATTGTTTTTCTTGGTTTTTCCAGCATCTACGAACACAAAACTTCAAACAAGTCAGTGTAACAATATTGGCTATGAAATGCTAACCCCCTAAATCCATCCATTTCTGAAAATGACAGCAAATAGCAAATGTTGTATGTTCTCCTTTAGACAATCAGTCAATGAGAAAGGACAATACTAATAGGCCGGCCCTTTTTGACAAGTACAAATATACAGGCGAAAATAAAATTTGCCACGAGTGTTGGGAAAGGGGGGTTACGGGAGCCCCTAAAGAGACGTGTTTTTTTAATTTGTGCGCACAACGTAATTCTTTTGTGCGCACAAGATGTTTGTTTATGGTGTAAATCGAGGATTTTCTTTTGTTCCTCTTCCCTTTTCCTTTGTTGATACTCTTACCTTTTTCGCAACAGCTCTCATTGGTTTTGTACACGTTTTCTAACCGAGGGGTCCTCAATTCGGTTCCTGTCCTCAATACATCGATGGTGTTGCACGTGTGTGTCCTCGATTTACAACATAAACAAACGCCAGCACACACACAATTGTCAGTCTTTATAGGGGTCCGTTTTCAAAAATGTCAATTTTGTGCTAGCAGAATTTTAGTTTTATTCATTTGCCGACTTTCTCGGCGCCCCAAAAGTGGACAACTGAAAATCTCAAAATTCCATTAGCAAAAAAATTGGGTTGAACGTATTGCAAAAAAATCAAAATGTGCTATTTTGTGCTAGTAGAAAAAAAGGGGGTCGACTGCTTTATATGGGTCATCGTAAAATTGGAATGAAAATTGGAGGTTTTTGTTGTCCACTTTTGGGACTCACAAAGGAGTCGTGAAAAGTAAAGTCTAAAGTTCTGCTTGCAGAACATTGACTTAAAAACGGGTAATGCGCCTTCAAAAAACCTAAATCTCCCGCTAGCAGAAAATGGAAATAATCGGGTTGTTCGCTGTGGGTTCTCCATGGTCAATCACATGCCATCTAGCCTTAAGTCGGGTCACGAGATATCCAAATGAAATCTGTTGTCATTCCTTTATCGCAATGTGAATCGACTTGTGACGGACTCGAACGCCAAGGCAACGTTTCAATGCTCAAGGGAACATCCTGTCATTCTGAATTAAATATGAACTTAGAAAATGTCAGATGACTAATTCAAAGAGGATGATGAAAATTGATCTCTTGTATAGCTTTTCAACTTGACATTGCATTCTATATCTCTGTGGAAAAAGAGGATTTTATTTTAAATCCTTTCCCCTAACCAAGATATGACGGGTTGTATTCATGACCATCCCGCCAGCTGAATCAATTTAAATCGGATTATAGGAGGATGAAATCAGGGGTTATGCGATTAGTCCTAATCCCTCGGCTGTACCCAGTATGAAGCAGTAGGCCTACAGCCCAGCCTCGGGATTTATAATAATTATCTTCCTCGGTCTGCAGTTTTAAATCAGCTTGAATTGAATTTTAACCAAAGAACAAGCAATTTTGCTCATAAACTTCAGCCTGGAATAAAAAAAGGGGGGGGGGAATGATTCAAGTCCTTGGCAGATGTGCTTTAAAGTCCTGACAGGTCATAACAAATCAATCATACGTCAATTACGAGTCAACGAGAAGACAAGCACTTGTCCTCAAGTCAGTTACAAGTCATTCACATGTCATTCACAAGACATTCGCAAGTCAATCACAATTTAATCACAAGCCATTCACAATTTAATCACAAGTCATTCAAAAGTCATTCACAAGTCATTTACAAGTCATTCACAAGTCATTTACAAGTTATTTACAAGTCATCCGCAAGTCATTTACAAGTCATTCACAAGTCATTTACAAGTCATTTACAAGTCATCCGCAAGTCATTTACAAGTCATTCACAAGTCATTTACAAGTCATTTACAAGTCATCCGCAAGTCATTTACAAGTCATCAATGAGTCGATCACAAGTCAAGTAAGTCAACCACAAGTCATTCACTGATGAGTCAATCACAAGTTAACGAAAAGTCATTCACAAGTCATTCACAAGTCATTTACAAGTCATTTACAAGTCATTCACAAGTCATTAATGAGTCGATCACAAGTCAAGTAAGTCAACCACAAGTCATTTATGAGTCAATTACAAGTTAACGAAAAGTCATTCACAAGTCGATCACCAGTCGATCACTCCCAGTCGTAAGTCATCCAGTCTCGACTCGAGTGAGACCAAGGCAATATTTTTTTTCATTGTTTCTAGCGACCTCAGTTACGCTTTGACTTACGACTGACTTGTCTCTTATTCCATTACAACTCTGCGTAAAATAATCGGGGGGTCCAAAAGAAATCCTGCTCTGTCCCCCAAAAATCCATTGAAATTCATGACAAAAATGCGCCCCCCCCCCCGGCCTGATCTGACACACACATTTGTTTAACTGGTAATAATGTCCGCCTTAGCTTTGCACAAAATACGGACATTAGAGGCAGCTTGGTTAGGGGGTAGGCCTATATGTACACTTTTCTGATATATATTGTTAATAATCGACGGATTTGAACAACACCCCCATTGAAAGTATGGTACGAGCCCCCCGATTTTTGTGCCGATGAACCCCCTCCCCTGGGAAAACTCCTGGATCCGCCCATGAAATTTGTATTTTTCCTTATAAATTGGGTCGCGTCGGTTTCGTCCACCATGGGTCCACCGAGGGTGAAGAAAGATTGTTTTTATTAAATCGCCAATGGTTTTGCCGGCGCGGAAACTTTCGGCCTCTCTCCTCGGGAAGCTCATCGTATGTCTTCGGTTTTTTTTTTTGGTTGATTATAAAATTGGCCACATGTGCTTACCACGGAAATAAGGGGAAACCTTCAATTCTGCGTATTCGACCTGACATCGGAACATCTATTTGATCATATAGCTGCTCAACGTGCACACAAATGGTAAAAAAATCCTATAATACATGACAACCTTGAAAACAAAATTAACAAAATAACGGTAAAAACAAACTTTAAATTGAGCATTGAAAATCTGGTATTTTGCATTTGGTTTCCAGTACCGTCCATGTTTCTGTTAGTGATTACATTTCCCCATCATTCATTGACGAAACCTCACTTGTCCACAATGCCAACAGTCAAAGATGCCTATCGAAAAACAAACTGTTCAACTGAAAATATTGTTTATTTGCTATTTTCTTAATTGAGTAAACGTGTACTTCTGTGGAAATGTTGAAAAGAAAGGAAGAGTGTGCAGATGAGCCAAAATAGCAGCACGCCTTTGTTGTGCTCGTAAGCACTGAAAGAGTCGGTAGAAATTAGCAGTGGGTAATTGCTTTTCAAAACATCATCGTGTGCTGCCTGCAATTTATAACAGGATTAGTCGCCAGGAGAGGACACGTCAGTGGCTGACTTAACAATACAGAAGCTCAGTAAGTAATCAGGTGGTCATTTCCCCCCGGATGTTGTTTCAAAAGCAGCCTACGGAAGTGATTTTGTTCTCTTTGTGTGCCGGAGCCGTTCCCCGGAATTACACGGGGGCCTCGGGGTGAGTTGGGGGGGGGGGGGGGATGGGGGGGGGATGTTCGACGCGGGGCCTCGCGTCCGGTCGGACGGGAACTAAGAAGACGCACTCTAATACAAATGTTTGTACTCCCGGTCACTGAGAGAAAACACAGTTCTGATAAAATTTTGCTATTTCGTAGGTCTGCATCGAGAATTGGGCGTGATCCCTGGTTGTATACGGGTTTATGGCTTCTGACTAGCGTCCCTTGAGCAAAGACAGTAACGGCAATCCGGAGGTCGTAGGTTCAAGCCCCGTCCCAGTGAATTTCTTTGTTCAACCTTTCAAACTAATTGTTTTATTTCACCTATAGTCAGTTTCCCTCTGTCGTTCATTTGAAAAGTTGTAATAAAATGCCGTATCCTCTCTGAGTGATTCCAGTTTGCTGTTACCAAGGTCTGTATCGTGACTTTGGGTGTGATCCCTGGCTGCATGGCATAATACAGATTTATGGCTTCTGACTATAGCACCCCTTGAACAAACGCATTCACGAATTCCAGAACCGCCAACATTGAGCTGGATAGCTCAATTGGTAAAGCACCCGAACGGATTCATCGGATTCCTTTCAAGTTTCAAAAGTACACTATCCAGGAACGCAAGTGTTTTTCTGTACGAAGTAAAACCAAAATCCCTCCATTATCCACAAGCTTAGAGACTACCTCAATCGTGATTAAGTCAATGATGCAGGTGTAGATCGAGTATATTTCTCATTGGTTAAAGAGGAACATACGGAAATCACCTGCTGCACTATCGAGGAGGGAGTATGTTGTGTCATACCAGTCATTGGGGAATAAGCAGATATTGCACAGAGAGATAATGAGCACTTTCTTGTATTGGTACACGAGGTTGCTGACCTCATGGCAAATAGACCTTTCTGCGCTTGGTTGGCAAACTGGATTTTTGCCAACCACGGCCTGCAAAACTATGGAAGGTCCAACACTGCAAAAGTGAAGAAGAGTTATTACAGATCACCAAAATATTATTTGATAATTGAAAATACAACATTTTCAACAAAGCTATCTATCAAACAGAATCTATTTTATCAATTGTAAAATGTTGAATGGGATGGTGCCAGACTATTTTATGATTGGAGTGCGTTCCAAGCCTCGCTTTCATTTTTTTCTTCAAAGGAGGCTTAAACCATTTAGGTATGTTTAATCACAAATTTTAATTTATTCATCAGTGAGAGCAGACAGACATTAATCTGTAATGAACTTTCATTTCATTCCTTTGGTTTCTACTCGCGATTTCCAACAAATGAAGAGTTTACCTCGCTTTCAATTTAATATGGCCGACTCGTGACTACCGTCAAGCCATCGTAGTCACGTGAGGATTTCGCAAAATCGGATTGGCGGTGCATGGAAAGTGTGAGGGCAGTGCTTATCTCCAAACCCAACATTGATTGCATGATAAAAGGAGTTATATTATCCTCGCCTCAGTATTTGAGGTACATTTGAAATATATACAACTAAAACTTCAATCAGGTTTAATTATATTAAAATGCAACGTTAAGTCTAACTTAAGAATATTTAATGGAATCATAGTTTATATCCAGTAACGTGACGGGCACCCGACCAATAGGAATTCCACAGGTATTTATGCGTTTCAAGTATAAAGTTTACAACTATGAAATTTGAAGTTAAATTCTAAAGTAGGTAAATTCGATTTGTAAATTTAAAATAAGAAATAAAATATATTTGACGTCTTTGTTCTAAGTTTTAAAAAGGCTACTGATTGATTTGTTTTTCTATTGTTTAAACTCTGTTTAAAGGGGAGTTTGCCTGTGGCCTTGAACAGGTTGTACGAGTTCCTTTACGAGCCGCCAGTCAAGGTCGCCATCTTCGGCCCAATGTTATCTTCACTGACAGAGACGGTAGCTGAAGTGATCGGAAAATGGAACATCGTAGAGGTACGCGGTTGAAACTCTAATAATGAATAGCACTGAAAGGCATATAGGATCATCTGCTGTCCACGTATTTTGTTCGTGTCCAATAACAATTTTATCTTCAGTGTATTTTTATATCTAATAATGCATATATTATTTTAATGTAATGGCAACTGTGATTTAAACTGTAATTTTAATATTTGAAATAATTTTATTGTACATTAAGCCGCCATTCGGCATTCTGGTCGCGAGCGCTTGATAATAAATAATAAATGATAATAATATAGATATAACACCACTCAAAATCTGAAGAAGAATGCTCAAGCCCTAACTTGTTGAAGTTTCAGCTTAGTGGATAGTACACACTTCTCCAGAAAACGTTCCCTTGTAAACTACGCAAGTGATTTGAATAATTCTTGTACTTAAAACAGCTTATGAATTGGGCTTTCATATTCTAGATTTTGAAAGTGCTATACATGCAGAACTAAAACAATATTCCCGACATTTGGGTTTCGTTTTTTTTTTTACTTACCCCTGCATACATGTAACTCTTTTAATATGTTTCTTTAATCGGGAATATTCGTCATAAGCATTAAGCAACTCTCCATTTGAGATTACTGCATTTATTGCAACTAAAACAAATTGCTCTGTTTTTTTCTTTTCGATTCGTTGTCACGAGAAATCGAGTCTGATGTCCTATACTCCTTATTCAGTACAGACTAACAGCATCAAAAAGCTACAAAACCAATCCACCACACCTTGGAGTACCCTAAGCTTAATACGCCAAATGATTCGATATCAGGTTTTAGTGAGAGGATGGTCAGGGCGTCCTGCTTGACGCAGTTGAAACGAGGTTGATCCCAGGTTGCATTGAAAGTTTATTCAGTGTTTGTTTCCTCGTTAGATGTCGCCCGGTGCGTCCACCCCCATACTGAGTCAGCGTGAGAAGTATCCGCACATCTACCGTATGATCACCTCGGCCGCCGGTTTCTCCTCGGCTCAGGTCCAGCTCTTTCGGCTATTCGGCTGGAACAAGATCGCCACGCTGCACCAGACCAAAGAGCCACACGTGGGGGTGAGTGGCGCCACCAAGAGTTGGCCTCAATGAGGTTACTTTTCAATTTCACTACCTAGACTGTTTCCCGCCCCCCTATATATAAAAATATGAGGACCGGTAACTAGCTCCTATTTAAAGCCTTTGATTGGATCGCGATTGTTTATTTTTGAATCGCTGTTCAACTTTTGTGCATGGACGCCGGTGATTGAGCTCACGATTATCAAGAAACTGACGCTTGTCTTACTACAAAAAAAGTACAAGAAATCACCAGTGTCCCCGTGAAAGCAACTTTCAAGCATTTCAAGTGCATGTAGGTTGTAAATATTGAACAGCAATATTTCTCCCTTTAATGATATTTACCAGAGATACTTTCAATTCAGCAAAAATCGAAGCTCATTACCTCCAAAATTGCACATTCGTGGCCAGGCCTATTGCCATTTTGCAACAGGCTGGTTGCGCGCAAACATTACCGTAGTGTATTAGAATTCACGAGGCGACGCGGGTTTCAGACCTGCGCAGATTTCACCGCTAGCTACCGGACCTCATTTTTGAAGTCCAAAGAACAATGGGGTCAGGGAACCAGACTTTTTCACTACCGACCTCTAACACGCGGGTAAAGCAGGATAATGTGCGCCGTCACCGATTTCTGCTTATTTAGTATATTTGCATGAATTGTGTTTGGTTTCAGGTCATACACGCATTGCAAGATTTGGTATCGGCTAATAATTACTCGATTATCGGCGCAGAGAGTTTCTACAAGGACCCTCATGATGCTTTGCAACGCCTTAAGGTAATCAACGTTAGTTGAAGTCAAAAAGAAATTTGAAATAATTGAAACATATTCCTTCTCATGTAATTACTCAGAAATGCCGAGTGTGAATATTTGGATGAATTATATATCATTTCCGTTACCATTTCCAAACACAAATGTCATTTCTGTTTCAATACGAGGGCAAGCTCGATCAATATTTTCATCGAACGCACGCTAATCGACGATAAAATGTTCCAGTCGCTGGTTGGACATCAAACGTACACGTTTATAAAGTGCGCAAGCGTCAGCCAACGTCAGAATAAATCCGTACGTGTTTAATTGAAATGTTTCATATGGTATGCCTAAGTATCACGGTGTATTAAAGGGGAATTACTTCCCGGAATGCGTCCAATTGGGCTCCAAAACGCGTTTTAAACTAATGATGTTAATTGGAAAGATAAAAGTTGGATATAAACATCTACACAAGCATCCTTTAAAAACTTGGCGTTTTGTGCTGTTCTTGCAAGAACGAATTTCGGATGTCAAAATTTTGACTCTCAAAAATTGAGCTGTTGGTTGCTAGTCGTGAATCCTGCCGCACATGTTCCACCAGTGCATCGCATTCTGCGGACGTTCGAGAAACAACATTTTGTATTGGTACTGTGTGTATTAGGTGTCACGCGTACAACGTGACCGTATATTAAATTGACGCAGCTGGAAATACGTATGCGTATTCCTCAAAATGGCCGCCGCGTCAGAAGTAAACAACCGGAATTTGTTCGTCTTTTCTCAGGAACAGTGCGACATTAGGTAAGTTTCCTCTCAACCAGACCTTTGAAATAGGATGCGTAAACGAACTAAAACCTAAAAGCCTCGGCGATTTCAGGACGTTATGCCTCTTTAAATGCACCAGTTAAATGTAATTATGAAAGATACAATATATTTTACTTACAGGATAAAGATGTTCGAATCATAGTTTCGAGTTTCTACGAAGAAGCTGTCTGGGAAGTGTTTTGCAGCGTACGTATTTTTCTAAGAAGTAAAAACACACAGTTTGTTTATCCTATAAATTATCTTGTCCATTGCTGAAATTATGTGTAATGGATTTCTTTTCTAATAAAACAAACAAATAAGTGCAACATTAAGTTTTACAAGTTGTGCAGCATATTGTTTTACTTCTCCTGAGTTTGTTTTGACTTACAAAAGATTTACAAGTTGGGCATGTACGGGCCCGACTTCGTCTGGATGATACCTGGCTATTTCTCGGACGGCTGGTGGACCAAGGAGAAGGCGGGCCTAGACTGCACACCGCAGCAACTCAAGACAGCTAGCGAGGGGTACCTGTCTATTGCTTACAGTATGTACGGGATGGGCGAAGAGGAAGGGATATGTGGAAAGGTGAGGAGGAGCGGCGGCCCAATTGCGAATCTGAAAAAAATAGCCCGGTTACGAAGCAGGGATGAAGTGGAGTCCATCAAAAGTCCATCCACAAGTAACAGTGACAAGTAACAGTAGATGAACAATAACAAAGGAATGCCTTTGGCAAAGCTCATTTGAAATGGATTGTGTGAGTTGAATTGGGGCTGGAGGACTTGTTATGGACTAATACAAGGGGCCTTATTCACGAGTTGGTCATTTTTGTTGAGTTCCCTCAACATATATCATGAAATCTTAACTGTTGAATGGGATGGCGTCAGACTATTTTTGAAGGCAAAATGTAGCTTTTCTTACTGTCATTTTTTTTTAAATCTGGCTTTAAACATTAGGGAACGTTTAATTACAAATTTTAAATTATTCATTTAATTTAAGCAGACTGGAATATATTAGTAATTAAACTGCTTTTATTTCTCTGCACAAGTTCCAAAAATAAAGATTTTACCTCACTCTCAAACCAATATTGCCGATTCGTGAATAAGGCCCAATACATGTACTTCTGATGAACTGCACTTTATCATGCACGATTTCGAATCCGGCAATTCGGGTGTTATTAAAACACTCAGCTTCGGCTTAATCCTTTGCATCCGAATCTTCGGAGAGCAAATAACATATCTCTAACATTTTGGCCTTAATATGGACTCGGATTGACTGCGAAGTTAAGCAAATCCAAGGACGTAACACCTTTTGAAGCCAAACCAAAGATAAAGTCTATATTCCAAAAGCCCGTCAGCCTGAGGTGTTGAACACGGCCAGGATTTTGTTGACCACTCTGCAGGAAATATTTCACTTTCATAAGGGAGCGATAGTATCATGGTTTTCTGATACACGATATGATAAAGGGTTAATCCGAGAGTTCCATGCATTAAGGGCTTAAACGTAGGCGGCCTACGAGGCCATCTCAGCAGATGGCATTACATAAAAGGTGTGGAAGGCAGTACTTGAGGCTGCTTCCGTAATGGCTACGGCTATGCACTGTGCGCCTAATTTGGACGCACCCTTATCACGTTTATGTATTGTACAAACTTCCGGTGCGAGCCGTAGTTAACCACAGTTTGACTAATTTCGCTCGGACGAAGGATTGTTGGACTGCTCCAGTCGACTATTTGGAACCAGACCACGGGGCAGGGTTACATCACTGGTTACCAATAGCCGTGTACATCTTCATAAAGCACAACGGGGATCCAGGACCAAGGCATTTTGTGATGACGTTTTGACCATCGTTTGACTATAGAGGCGTTCGCGCGTTGGTATTAGTGCGCAGGCGTTAGTTACGTCATGAATCCATCCCTAATCGACTAACGGTCCTCATCCGAACTTTCTCGTTTGCAGACACCGCTGGAATTCCGGACTGAGATTTCTAACGAGCTCGGCTACAACATCACGCTGACCAACCGCGGTTCGGGCGCCGTGGGCTACGACGGTATCTGGGCCCTAGCCCTAGCCATGGCCGACGCGCAGGCTAACCTCACCGGCCGGTTGGACTCGTACCGGTACGGCGACGGCGAGTACGCACGGTCCATCGGTCGGAGCATCTACCGGCTCGGTTTCTCCGGTATGTCGGTAAGATATAACCCTCTCCGGTTTTAATTTGTCCAACACTCTTAAAGGTTTCCGGTAAGATTTGATCCGGAATCTGGGGTTCTTTTTGGCCTGACACTTTCAGGGTCTCAAGGACATTTTTTCCGGGTCACAATTGACACTTTTCTTGGGTCACAATCGACACTCTTCAGGGTCACTGTTGACTCTTTTCAGGGTCATAATGGACAGTTTCTGGGTCACAATGGACACTCTTCAGGGTCACTATTGACACTTTTCAGGGTCACAATGGACATTTTCCGGGTCACAATTCACTCTTTTTAGGGTCACAATTGACACTTTTGAGGTCACAAGTGACACTCTTCGTGGTCAAAATTGACACATATTTAGGGTTACAATTGACACTTTTCAGCCCTAAGTATTCGGGTCACAATGACCCGGGAAATCGAGGAAGAGAAGTATAATTTTGCCCCGGAAAAGTGTCAGGCCAAGTAGAACCTAATGCCGGGTCCAATCTTGCCAGGGACTTTCTAGAGTGTATCATTGGAAACGAGTTTGGGGATTTACGTTTGTCAGATTTACCGGAAAACTGCGGTGTATAGAGAACACCATCTAAAGATTTAAATTAATCCGCAAATACTATCTTTACAAGTGGCTCAGTATGTACTGCATGTAGAATAATATACTGTGGTTTATCCTGGTAATGGAATAAAAATCAATGCCTTTTTTTCCCCGCAGGGCCCGGTGCGTTTCTCCCCCGGAGGCGACAGAATTGGTAAACTTCTCATCGAGCAAAACATCAGTAAGCAGCTATTCAAGATTGCAAAATCGATTTATTATTTTGTATAACAAACTGGTAAAACTCTGAATAGAAGCGTAAACAACTGTCCAACACAACACGACAATAAATGAAAAAAAAAAGCATTTTTGGAAAAGTGATCCCGATCAGATGTATCGCAGCTGATGAGTTTGATAGCAGTTTAAATTTCGGAGATGTTAATTAATTTCAATTTAGCATTTTTCCCCAACTTTCACTCGGGAGGTAACACACTGAGTATACAGTGTTTATACGTCGGTGAAGGGCAAAACCTCATTTGATTTACATCACCCTGACGCAAAATTCCATCTTACGAGTAGTTAAATGCGGTACCTGCTGCTATGTACATCAGATTCGAAACAGCCAACCGATCCTGTTAGCTCGGTGGTCGAGTGGTAAGACATCTGCACTGGAAAGCAGGAGGTCGTGGGTTCGAGTCCCACCCGAGTGATTTTTTTTCCAACTTTCTCTCGGGAGGTATTACACACTGAGTATACAGTGTTTATACGTCGGTGAATTGAAGGGCAAAACTAATTTGATTTAATTTAGCATTAACAATCACAGACGAAGTTTCCATAAGCACTGTGTAATAGGTGTTGTTAGATTACTTGTGACAAAAGATTGCGACTTTTTTTTCCTCAAGCTCTCGGACAACACATAGTAAATATAACATTTCACCAGTCAAGGGAATAGTATTTCCTTGCAGTTTATGTTTGACATTTTTTTTATATTTCCAAGATGGCCAGGAGGTAGTAGTTGGGACCTACAACAACATTGCCGACCGAATCACCTGGGCTGTCCCTTCTGAAGACCTGTGGTACTACAGAGGTAAGTTTAGATTGTTGAATAAGCTCAAGTTTTCCTTTGTACCCAGCAGCGAATTACTTTTCCCCAAACGAGATCCGACAATATCAAAAGAGGGCGTGCTCTCTCTCTCTCTGCGTTATGCATATTCATAATGTGTAGGGCTTTAGGGAATAAGTTATATATAACAAGGCATAATAGTGTTTAAATCACCGACGATCGCAGCTGATTCGTGGACTGGTTGGAAGTAGTCCTGACTTCTAATCAGGTGATCCAAGTTTGAATCCCAGTGAGCGGTTTTCACTTCTTCTCATTTTACCCATTAAATTACTGAAGTGAGGAAGGATCATTTTTCACAAGACGTAAAGCCTATCTTGGGTTTGTGTTGTGGAGAGCAAGGCATTAGATATGCATGAAATTGACCAGTCAGAAGTTGGGAAACGGATGCGTTTGGGGAAAAAAAAATCGCTAACCGGCACACCTGCAGTTAGTAATTTTTGTCAGCAAGAGTTTTGTCCTTTTGGCAAAACCGTGTGTCCGACAGCAAATGTGCTGTCATAGGTAGAGCTATCTATTGTCAGATGGTGTTGGCCCTGGCCTTTCGATTTCGCAACCTGGTAAGCAGGGAAACGTACCTGGCTACGTTTCGGCCGGAATTATATGTCTACAAGTTTGTTATCGCCTCACTAATTTTTATTGGTCTGGGAACAATATTGGTTCAAGGGTCTTTCATGTAGACAATTATGCGTTGCAGTGCTGGTGCCTCGTAGAATATTCTACATTAGTTTTATCAAATAAAAATGAATGCACAGATTGCCTATCCAATGGGACACAAAATCATTGCCCTTTGGGTGCTGCTGTCTCTGTCACCGATGAGGGGGTGATTGCATAATAGCGCCCTCTTGTTCCTGCTTTCTACTAACTTTTTTAACCGTCTCGCTAATGATAGTGGATAACTCTTATACTAGGTTTTTTTAATAATGCTATCCGTAATCTTTCTTTTTCACAGGAGGGGAACCCCCTTTCGATTCGGACATTACCAAGACGATTGAGCTTCTTCAAGGGAGCCCTCTATCGCTCATTGCGGTCATGAGCGTCCTGGCGTCGCTGGGGATCATATTTGCTGTCATGTTTCTGCTCTTCAATATCTGGAAGCGTAGCAACAAGTTAGTAATCTTTGGCAAGTTTGATCCTCCATTGGTCAAACCGTGATTGATTTGTGACACACTTTACGCATGCGCGCTATCATCAAAGTGCGAACGATCCCTCATCGAACTGCAGTCAAACGTCATTACGAAACTTCCCGCTCCAGGCTCTCTGCACGATAGGCCCTACTCATGTCCACATGAACGGCTATTGGTAACCAAAAAGTTGACTACTTGTTCACCACCTCGGCTTCGACTCCGACTTTGGCCTCATCTTGGACTCTTGTTAGACCCCCCCCCCTCCCAATGTCAACCCACCACCCCTCAAAAACAAAATGCTGGAATCGTTAACCTAAAGTTACAGGATAATGATGTGCATAACGAGTAACATATACATTATTCAGCCGAGGTACTGTACGTCAGAAGTCTAAAAGCTACCGAAGCCGAAGCAGAAGCCGGAGATATGTCGCGGTTTGGGAAAGCTCTAAATGAGGTTAACCCTGCTTCTCGATTGAACATGCTCAATAAGTCCCCTCCTTTTTTCCACAGGCAAATCAAGATGTCAAGCCCCAAAGTCAACAACATCATTGCGTGTGGCATCATGCTTGCCTACCTGAGTGTGGTGCTGCTGGGCGTTGATCGATCAATGGTGGAGGAGAGTGCACTACTTGCCATCTGTAGGGTAGGCCTATTTTAGCATTTACAGATTTTTATGGTTGAACTAAGAGCTAGTTACAGGCGCGGTTCTAGAACCAATATTTTTTTTTTGGGGGGGGGGCTAGCACGGTGGATCCAGAATTTTTTTCAGGGAGGCGTGCTGAAATGTAGACCGGTAATTTTTTCCAGACACTTACGCCTCCGAAAAAAATCAAAAGGTGTGGGGCTCATGCCATATTTTCAATGGGGAGCGCCAATAAAATCCTAAAATCATTCACACTATATTAACTAATGCACCCTTGACACGACTATTTCTTTAGGGGGAGACCGTTCGCATGTACATCACAATCCTTCTTTTTGCTAATGCATTTTTTTTTTTTTTACGGAATTTATTTTTGGGGGGCTAGACAAAAAAAAATTTTTTGGGGGGGGCTACAGCCCCCCTAGCCCCCCCCCCCCCGTAGAACCGCGCCTGGCTAGTTATAAGGTGAGTCATCAAGAGGTTGTCATGAGAGGGGGTCATTTTTTTCAACTTCACGGTCGATTTCCTACAGATAATAATCCACCTTGTTTATGTTTGGCACCACACTGCCAAGCAAGCATCCGTGTCATCAAATGTTAGGTAGACATGATAAGACAATTTTTCTGCAGCAGCTAAGATCAGCGCAACTTAGTCTCTACCTTCACAGGTACCCATACTCCTGGTGGATAGAGGCAATTGTAGTAAATTCACAAGCACCATGTTCCCCGTCATGGTTTGAAACTACGTACCACAGCACATGGTCCAACACCGTATAACCATTGGTCCACAGCGCCCCAACAATTCAACTTGGAAGATTATTCCGAGCGCTGCATCATATTTTCTGACGACACCAATAGAACTGTAGGCCAGCTTAATTCCAGCGAAGAACCTTCATAAGTTCTATTCTAAACCGTTTGGTTTCAGGTACGTTCATGGATTTTCCCCGTGGCATCCACTCCAGCATTCGGAGGAATGTTTACCAAGACATGTGGCGGCATTGCCACGCCGACAATCAGACAAACAAAACTTCGTTCCTAAAATCACTTTCTGACGAAACAAATAGAACGGTACTTAGCTGTCCCAAAGAACCTTCATACGTTCTAAGTTAAACCGTTTGGTTTGAGGTTCGTTTACGGATATTTGTTCTTAAAATCACTTTCTGAAGTTTTTCATGTTTCGTTCCAGGTTCGTTCCTGGATCATTCCATTAGCTTTCACTCTGGCATTTGGAGGAATGTTCACCAAGATGTGGAGGGTGTATAGTATCGTCATTGCCAACAAGACCAAAAGAAAGGTACAAAAAAGCTTTAGACACGTACGTTGAAAACACAAGAACAAGAAGTTCATGGTTCAAAAGGACATGTTATAGCTGTTAGTTGGCACCAGTGTCAGAACTGCGATCCAATTTTTAGGTTGGGGCACAATGATTCGTAGTTCTGGAAGCATTGAAAGTGTATTTTTTTTTAGTTTCTAACAATACAAAGCAGTTTCTATCTCCGATTTTCGAGCTAAGAGCACTAGGCGTGACATGCCACGAGTGAGTGCCCCGTCCACTAAAGGTCACGCCATTAGTTGGCACCTATAAAGTTCATAAATCATCCTTAATATTACTTAACTTGTGTCTGCAGGTGATCAAGGACTACTATCTCTTTGGTATCATCGCCGTTCTGCTGTTGGTAGACTTGACCATTCTCATTCCCTGGCAGATCATCGATCCAATACAGATCAAGGAGAATAGAGTACCCATTCCTCAGGTATAATTTGTTACCTACTTTAACACTGTAGAAAGAAACCTCCTCACTTACTATTAATCCCTGGCCATAACCCCATCATAATCCCTGATTACCAGCGATTTATGATAAAGAGCGCCAACAGTAAGTGAACACTGGAGACCTCTTCGGAGCCTATGATGGGAAAAGTCGACAACCGGACGTCAAATTATCTTGTTTTTGCATTTGGTGTGTTTCTTTAACTTGGCAATGCCACATGTTTGACAAAGGTCGGTTAATTCTTAGCGCGATAGCGGACGCAAACTCCAATTTGTGACGTCACGACACGTGATGGGTGACAAATCAAGCTGAATAAAACTGACGAAAATTGCAGCGAAATGGTTTTCACATGCCTAAGGTGAATTTGTGTAGTACGTGGATCAGCATCTTTCAGTACAATTCAGCCCATGCAATTCGAGGCCTAAAGCCTTGGTTTCGGTCGTCTTTGTAGATGCTTTTGTCATACCTTCAATACCAGTGTTAGTCAGGTAAAAGTCAATACTAAGGCTGGAGTAAGGTATCATGCCGTCGATTTATACCAGATACTTTTCGTTCTCGTCGTTTCACGCAGACCCAAGAAGATCTAGAACGCCACGAGAAGCGCGAAGAGCTGTACGTCATCTGCACGTCTACTAACAACACCATATGGACCTTGGTGCTCATCATCTACAAGGCGTTTGTAGTCGTCATCGGCGCTTTTCTCGCTTGGTCCACAAGGTAAGCAGAAAATTAATGTATCGTTCCGAGTTGTTCCACAAACCCAGCCGACCTTTGGTTTGTGTACATTTAAATACTGCCTCTAACCAAGCTGCTTTGGTCACCTGCCCGAAGTCGTGACGTACTCGGTGCGTCCCATGTGATGAATATGTCTTGGTTTATACCTATGTAAGTTGCCCACGTAATAAGACAATTATAAAATGGCGTTTGTTGCTATGTGCAAATTCGGGCGAGGGCCAGGGGTGCGTTTTGGCGGTCATAACCAAAAATTGGTTCTGTTGTTTCTCTTTGGCTAATGGTTTTGGGGGTTTGAGTATTGCATTACCGTGAGTTATTCTCGTCCATGTAAAATTACCCGCAGAAATTCACTGACAAGAAACAACCGAACCAATTCTTGGTTATGACCGCCAAAACGCACCCCAGTAGTCAACTAGTGGTTGGTTTGTGACGTAACTTTACACGCCTGCGAACTAACAGCAATGTGCTTAATGACGAGAGCAGCTCAAGAGTAGTCAAACCATACTTCGTTCGAGCTAGTTAGTCGAACTATGGTTAGCTATGGGCTCCGTGCGCCAACAAAAGAGGGCGCCCTTTTACCTAGCAACGACGTCCAATGGGCGAGACATTTCGCTGGTTGACGCGCACCGTTCCTTGTGTGTGACGCACGTACACCAGGGGATTCAGTTGTACTATGTACACGCAGTGCTAGTGGTGGCCGCGCGTCGCGGCAAAATTGCAGTCAGGCAAGATGGCGTCGGTCGGTCACCCCCAACTGTACTTTCTTTGCCGGTGAGGGGTACTTGTGAACGGAGTGGATAGCTCGCGCCCGAACTTGCTCATTTATACTGCACCCTTTTAGAGCGCCCTCTACTAAGCTCCATGTTGTATTTGACTCATACTCTCCACCGCTCAAATACTTTTACGAATTAGTTCATTGCTGTCAAAATGAATGAGCTAAATTGGCATGAGCTAGACGTAAACAGAACAAAAAGCAAGGCTGCTCCGTTGAACTGCATACGACACCTGACTTGTTGAAACTAAGAAAAAGAGTATAAACGAGTGCATTTCAACTTTTCACAATATTTTTTTTATTTCCTGGAGCACCATTTCGTCTTTAGTTGGTACCCAACATTTTGTTTTATGTTCACCACCAAAGATTTTTGTGCACATGCGCAGTTGTAAGAACTAAAACCGCTGGTATCATTGACTAATTCCTGCCCGTGTTAAATTTTATCAAGGAACATCAAAGTGTCCGGTCTGAACGATAGTTACTACGTGGGGTTGTCTATCTACAACACCGTCATCTGTTGCGTGGTAGCTGTGCCTCTATCTGTCCTTAATGTCTCCTCTACCGTCGTGACTTTTGCACTGGTTTCTGGTTTTCTGCTGCTCTGTATTACGGTATCTCTCTGCATGCTGTTCATACCAAAGGTAGGCTGAAAGCTTCTTCTATCCAAAGTTTTTAAATGTTACGTTTGTGGGTTATCACAAGTCAATCACAATTAATCAAAAATCAATCAAAAGTCATCATAAGACAACACAAGTTATCACGAGTCACCGTTAGTCATAAGTCATAATTAGTCATTAAATAGCACAATGTAGTAACTACAAGTCAACAAGTACATCATAAGTCATCTACGAGTTATTACACAATATCAGAGGCCCCCATAATTCATGAAGAAGTCTATCACAAGCAATTACAACATGTCATAAGCCATCGCAAGATGTCAAAAGTCAACTACAAGTCTGAAGTCAGTCACAACTTTTCCACTCCCAAGTTACCTGGCAGGTTATTGAAATCCTATTGGGGAATCGACTTCTGAGTATTTTGCAATTCGATTCCAGTAGTTCCGTAAAAATTCCACTTGAGATTGGCTTGTGGTTGACTAAACTAAAACTTTGTGTAGTCAAGGAATTGGAATTTCGAATTTAATTCGTGCCTCTTTCCTTAGGAACTAAGAACTTCAATGATATGTCTTCCATCACTTTGTTACCTTGAGTGTCTTGTTCAAATTAAGCCCATTTGGTTGTTTTAGTTAGGGGCCCTCCATCTTAGTATTGGAATTTCACCTTCGATTTGAAATCATGGATTTTTAGGTTGTGGCGGTCTACCGCAAGAACTCCGTTTCAGATGAAACATTCACCGGGACGAGGATTGGGACGACGGTGGGAGCGCCCCGCCGTGAGGTACCCACAGCAAGCGCTGTGGTCGAGTCTCGGACAACGGCGGATTGCTAGCTAGCCAACCATGTGATACAATTCAGGACATGGCTGTGTCGATAACGAGCTACGGCTGCGGCTTCATGTGAACCTCACATGACGTTAAGGGACTGTGATCAAATGAACGCCTGACGCAGTGTAGATTTACGTGCCAGTTTACGTGTAGACCGAGCCATTAAGCTCGGCCCAGTGGAGTTTTGACCAATCACAGCCGTGACTGAAGTCCGATGCGTGCACGCGCCGAGGCTGCAACATGCAGTATTGAAGAGGAGCCCACTGTTTAGTGCCACGTGCGCAGTGGGCGGAGCCTAATAGATCGTTCTATTGCATAGAGTTATATTATAAAAACTAGAACGCGCACTCACTATACCGCACGCACAATGCAGACGTGCCACCCTGTAGACCTTGCCGCCATTTTGTAAGTGGGCAAAAAAATACGAAGATGGACGAAGTGACCCAGGAATCATGAAACTAATCGGGGGGGGGGGGGCAACTAGAACACAGCTCTTTAAGCATTGTTCAGCCTACATATGACGTCACTTAATAGTGTTCATAATAACGTCCTAGGGGCTTCGTGCACAAATACCCCCTCAGCGGTAAGAAAAGGTGAGTTGGGGAGACCCATTGATCTCCATTACATGTACATGTATCGACTGTAGTTGATATATTAGTAGGAGCGACATTCAAACGCATTGCTGACGACGCCTGATGCTCACGCGGAGACGCCATAGCTTTGTGCAATTTAATATAGCTCCATGGCACATTCTGAATAAAATTAGATGTGCGTACTTAGCGTTACACTTTTTATACGCGACCCGTTAGGGACCATGAGAAATGGCGGCATTCATTGGGCACACTATCGGCCATGTGCTTCTTACGTCGAAATATTTTGATGTAAATGTACATCTAGTGAAATCATCACACACAATAATGATTTCGAAGGCCACTGTTTTTTTCCGAGCTGCATGGTAACATTTGTAATAATGGCTCCATGTGCACGCTGTGTGTCCCGTCCGCGGGGGTCTCCAAAGTAGTACATGTATAACAAAAGCGCCCTCTCTGTTTACGCAGGCTGTAAATTAAGGGTTTCTAGACACCCAAGAAACGCACGCTAGACGTGTTCATGACAAAAGGAGATTCACAGACGTCAAGACGTGGTATGAAGTCCAACCCCATAATGACGTCACAGAATAATCATCGTATGAAACGCCCATAGAGTTATAATATAATATAACTCTATGGAAACGCCTGACGCAAGCTGTATTTAAGGCCAAGTTCGGGCAAGGACCATTAGTCGACTAGTGGTTGATTTGTGACGTACCTTACGCCTGCGCACTGATAACAACGTGCGAACGTCTCTAGTCAAACGCTGGTCAAATTGTCATCGCAAAACTTCTGGATCCTGGCTCTCTGCTTGCGTTATGAGTGCGCGCGGCTATTGGTTACCAGCGAAGCAACCAACCCCAGTAGGCTGGTTCCAAATAGTCGACAAGCGTAGTCAACCACCGTAGACTAGACAGAGTTCGGGCAAACGTTAGTTAACCATTGGTCAACTATAGTCCTTGCGTGAACTTGGCCATGGTTGAATAATCTGCGTGGCAGTTTCACTGGTTACCTTACTGAATGCACTATTGCGAGGATAACACAGGGTATCAGTTATGGTTTTACGCCTTAGCTAGAGAGGGCGCTTTTTGACCACTTTCAATGGCATGGGTTGCAAGAGCGTACAGCGCTGACCTCACTGCTGAGGCCCAGGTTCGATTCCCGGCTCGGGTCATATGTGAGTTGTGTTGTCCATGTCGTCGCTCCTGTGCCACGAGGGTTTTCTCCGGGTTTTCCGGTTTTCCTTCCTCCGCTAAAATCAACACTCTGTCTGTGTTTCGTGGTACGATATAAGTAAAATGAGAAGGACTTCAATGGTACATTATTGTTTTTCATTCAAACAATAATGTACAATTTAAGTCCTTTTCATTTTTTTCTCTGTAGAAATGTATTTCACGTAAGGCCAAAACTCTATCCTCGTACGGAATACAGAGGAGATTGTTTTAAAGGTTTTTTTTATGTTTAAAGTTGAAATATTTTTAATATTTATTTGTGCTTTCAATTTTTTTTTTAATGTTGTAAATGTCATGCAATTCAGTTTCTAACTGCCATATGTCATGTTTTTAAATAAACCATAAACCATAAACCATAATGGGTCGCCTGGCGGCTGCATAAGGCGACTTGAGCTTACATGCCTCCGGCTCGACTACGTTGTAGCTGCGTCCTTCGCACTTCAGCTTCTGCTGCACGCAAGGACGATTAGCCCCCGCAATTTATTTATTTATTTATGGAATCTTTCGGGAATTCTGTTAAAAAAAACCCAATTATACGTATGCAATAAGTTTCGTATTTAATAATTCAGTGTAAAACCACGCCGTACATTTTAAATGAGAAGGCTACAGCGATTAAATTGCAGTGACGGTAATCAGTGCTGTGGATTAACGAAGCCGTTGATGAGATGTAGTTTGTTGACTAAAACTGCGATAACTTCGGTCTCTTCAATGAAAAATTGCTGGTTTTGCAAAGATGGGCGAATGTTTTGTCAGCGTTTAGTACAGTGTGCTCTGTTGGCTCTCAATAGAATTGAAAAAGAGCACACACTTGTACACGCATTTTGTCTGCGTTTTGGGGAGCGCCGTGTCCCAACCACCGAATTTACAAGCGGCGATAGGGCCTACACAAAATCCAGGCATGTGACATTGAACCACGCCGTGCCGAGACAACATCGTATTAAAATCACCTCTTTACCCGGTTTGATATCGAGTAGAATTTCTTAATGTCCAAACGGTGTTGTTGTTTTTGTAGAACCGATCCAAAGCCCGCTGGATAATACACGCCGCAAATTAGATTTTCATACGGAAAAAAACTCACTGATTTCTGTTATTCAGAGGGGAATGAAGGCGCGCTCTTCGAAACAAGATAGACTGGACAGGAGGCAAGTACGCATGATTAATACGTGATCTGCCTGCCATTTGTTTGTTCTGGTCAAATGTCGCACACAATTTAAAAGCCCACCGAGGTCGCTCATGTCTTGCCCAAAAGTCATGTTCCGGTGTTATTAACAGGCGCACGGAATGAAAAAAAAGCAAAGTTCCCTCCCGTATAAGTAGCGCCTTTGTCCATGCAGGAATCGCTGATGACATTCAAAACAGGAGGCTTTATCAACCTGGAATTGTACACGGACGCAGGATGTTTATTGCGGGTGGAATTTAATTACAAATCCCACTAATTTGATTAAGGTTTCTTCAGAATTGGGAAAGAAAAATATTCAGCTCTCGTGAATTTCAGAGCAAAACAAAATATGTGCGCCCGGCGAATAGATAAACTTCGATTTAAAGGGTGAAAAACCTTTGTTATATTCCGTAGCAATAGTACATAGTAAATTTCAAATTTTAAAGAATTCTATAATGGGCCTAATGCAGGTGCGAACAAATAAAATAAATTAATGTTCGAACATATAAGTGGAGGACGATTGTTGCAGTTCGGCTTTTGAAGAAAGTGCCCAATTGAGAATTAAAAAAAATAAAATAAAAAAAATCATATTATGATGTACAATATGCACTTTTTTCATGCACCAAATCTACATTATTAAAACTTTTGATTTGTATGACAATTTTGATTTCCCCAGCCTCCATTCGGTAAAACCGCGTATTTAGACATTAAGTCATACTAAATTGTCAGATCTTAGTATGACTTAGCCTATCTGCACAGTTTAAATTGCAAAACTGGCATGTGTGGGAACAATCGATGCAGGTTACAGTTAAGAGAGGTGTTCAGTTGAAAAGCCCTAAGTTGTTAGCAAACTATACAACAACTCGGGCACGCCATCAATTCTATCACGGAGGCCCCCTTCAATGGTGAAAGTCATGCGCTGGCTGTTGTTCAGATAATCCATCACGGGACAGGTGCAATTGTGCAAAAGGGCACTACAGCCGCCGATGAAATCATATTTTCATTACCAGGTGCGTTAGGTGTTGCCATGCAGTACTCCAGACTCAAGAACCACTCAGTTTTATGAAAATGGTCGGGAAACGAGATAAGGAGATTTGTTTTTAGATGTGTGGGTGCCTGCGCCAACCTACAGCGTGCACATTAGTGTACCCACCTGGCGGTTGCACTTGCTAACCACTTCTCAAGATCAGGAAAATACTCACAACTCTCCAAGGTGTTTGAGACACCCATCAAAATATATAAAAAAATGGGGGGTAATTCGATGACTTTTGGAAGAAAATTCCATCTAAACACAAACACCCCTAAAAGTAGTCCTGCGCGCGATGTTTTAATCTGCAGCATACATCGTCAATGGATCATAATTATTCAGCTAGTTTGATGTTTATTCATAAGAAAATAACAACGACGTCACACTATTGCTATCACTCAGTCATGCATGTACATTAAAGCATTTCAAAGAACGGCTTTCGTAAGATCTGTGGTTTGAACCCATGTCCATTTTCATCATATTTTTGTTGGTTGGGATAAGTTTAATTGAAGACAAAACACTACGAGAACCTACCTGTCTTCCATCCACATAGCGTGATAAATATTCATATTAGGGTGCGTGATATGATTGGTTAAAGTACGATATATGCTACAAAAAATACGCTATCTACGCTCCATTACAAAAACCAAAGCCCGCTAAGGCACTTCAAGGCCTTTTCACTGGCCTGTACCCTTGTGAGTGTACATCGATCATGTGGCTTGATTCATTTAAACCACAAGGGCTGAATGCAATATTGTATGGACATTGCTTTACCAATATGCTTTTTAATATTGCCTGACGTGTGTAGTTATTGTGATATATGATTTAATTAATCGGAGTAGCAGTGGGAATTGATTATTATTAGCGCACAAATCAAAAATGTAGATGCCTTTGATGGTTCAGAGCAAAAAAAATCACAAACGCCGGTTGATATGACCAACTCAAGACGTAGGTTTCTGAATTATTATTATTTTTTCCAAGATCGTTGCTATACGTCAGGGGAACTTTAATAATTTTATTTCAGATGAGACAGGGCTACACAAGTCATTAAATTTAAAATGTAATGTAGCGTTTTGTTCTTTTATGTCCGACACAACGCTCGTGTTTTATTGGTTAGTAATTGTACTTGATTTGTGTAAAGGTACTTCGCCCTCCTGTAATTTCAAACAATTTCGTGTGCCGCAAAAGTATGCTTCTTTACCAAAACAGTTACATTTGACGGGAAATTGGAAATCAAATTCATAATTCATCAGTTGAGAGTTTCACTACCCAGTGTTCGTAAAAATGGCCTCTGTTGTCAATTTTTGGCCATCCTGTAAACACATTAATTCGCTGCCCATGACGTCATTGTTCTATTGTTATCCTTGCATTGTTCTGCCACCGAGACGCCATTTTGTATTCGCTGTACGTTTCGCTGACAGGTATAGATATATAAAGGTTGCAGACCAGTAAATAAACTGCCATAGACCTCAATGATAAATGCGCCCACTTCAGAAATTCAGGAAAAATACTCAACTCTCCAAGGTGTTCGAGACACACATCAAAGTAAAGCTTATTTCATCATCTTTTATTTTCTTTCATTTTTTGGAGGGTAAACTGATGACTTTTATGAGAAATGTTCATCCGAAGATGATCACCCCGTAAAAAAAGTCCTGAAGCCCATCGCCATTTTGAAAATGATGCCTACACTCCATTGCAAAATAGAGCGCTTTTATTGCCCCAATTTCATCCAAATTGCACGGAACTACCAGCTCACAGTCCTGTGCACGGCCTCCACCCATATTTTTTTTTTACTTTTTTTTTTTTTTTTTACAAACACTCAAGTTCATTGCCCACAATATGCTCAAATGCCGGAGAATTTGAGGGCATGCAAATCGTGATATTGTCGGCGTAGGCAATTTTGGACCGATGTACTGGCCTGCATCCATACCCAATTACCCTGACGATAATCAGGAGTAGAATGAATGGCTCGGGATTTGCAAAAGTGTTCAAAACACACAGAAAATAAACTACGAGATGCCATGACATTAAGAGCCGAATGGGAATTTTCCCGTGTTTTCATTTGAATTTTAATCATTTTTATTTAGGTGTATTTTTTTTATAATTAAAGATGGTTTTAGGCTTTCCTGCTACTGAGATATATATGCATTGAATATATTATATGATTGCACAAAATTGTGTACAGTTTTCTTTTGTGCTTTGATTTGAAAAAAGAAAACACACACATATTATAGTAATGTATGTTTATTTTAGTCTGAAATAACTTTAAAATCATGCGTTTTGGGATTATACTAGTAATTGTAATGTATGCAGAGCCTCAGTGTTAGCCAATTTGTAATACACATACCCAGGGTTAAGAATTGTATACAATAAAATAATGGTTTTTATCTTCCACTGTCTGTTATGTGTTCTATGATTGATTTGTGGTGCAAAGTATTTCAGTTGTATAGAGGAAGGTCTGAATAAATTTGCATAAATCCATAGATCAACGGCCTCAACACGTGATTCGCTGTCGACCAGTTGGAAAACCAAAGTTACATTGTCTACGCGCTTGGCTACCAGTGAAATCACATGCCTTTGGACTAATGGTAAATTTGCATCAGCTATTGCTCATGTTCCGACAGTGATACAGTTATGCTAATTATTGGGCGAAATGGAACAGGCCAGAAATTTGCGCGCGCAAAAATGGACGAGTCCTACTCGTCAAACACTTTGATTACAGACGATGCGATCGTGCGAGATAGGAATGTATTTATTCTTTTGAGCCGGGAGTTGATCTTCACTTCTGAAGTAATCCTAGGCGCCAGAATCTTGTTAGAAAAAACCCTAAGATGTTGATGATCGTGCTATCATGGATTTTGCTGTTTCTGGCGGGTCACGCTGGTAACGTGTGTACCGTGTCCGCCAGCCGTACGCCCCTCCACATTGCAGGGCTTCTCCCGCTGTCGGAAAAGGACGGGTGGAGCCGTTTCTTCGGCTACAGTGCTCTAGTGGGTGCCAATCAAGCGATCGTGGACATCAACAACAGAAGTGATATTTTACCGAACTACACCCTGGTCCTGAACGTCTCCGATACAGAGGTATTAAAAAATTTTTTTTGTTAATAATCATTTTGGTAAAAATCTAATAAATAAACATCTTATTCATTGTTCATAGTTTAACCGACAGTAATATGGGTAATTCCATAAATTTGGGGTCGAATTATTTTCTTGTTTACCAGGCCCGCCGCCAAGTGGGAGGGGGAGGGGTCCAGGCGCCCCCCGCCCCCACGACGAGCAACTGCCCCCCCATCTGCAAAAACCATAAGCGTAAACATTATATATAAGTGTGTTTTTTCCTTCTGGTCTGCCCCCCCCCCTAATTTGTAATTTTCCCCCCCCCCCCCATGACCGGAGCTGGCGACGGCCGTCTGGTGTAAGATTTTGTAAATTCAGGACACATTCTCTAATGCCTTCTCTCTCTAAGAGTAATTATGTAAAGCAAAGTACCTACCAAACAATACAAAAAATAGTTTGAAGTCACTTTTAACGATACATACATGGCCAATTACACAGGTCAGGTGTAGCAGAGACACATACAAAATGTCACACTTTTCAACCGCAATTTATGGAATGACTGATATACCTGGAAACGAGCCTTGGGAACTAAATCATATGAATCGAAATCGAATCAATCCAAATAATTGTAAGACATTGTCAAATAATTGACTCTCATGTCCATATTCATCAGAGTGTCAGACTTAGTGATATGTCAACATGAAGAGCTGAGTATACCTGAACTTACTAATGCATAATTGTGAAAAGGGAAGAGGAATAATTGTGTGTGTGTTATCAAAATATGCGTCAGTGCTAATGCATTATGTTTTAGGACCGTCAATGTATCTGGGTTGTTTTGGCTTTATCTCAAAATCAAATTTTAGAAGTTGAAAAACATGACATTAATTCTATTAAATATGTCCCCTTTTCAAGCATTCCCTTATTTCCCTGATGTATATATATATTTTTTTTAAATTTCGTATGTCCCATTCATGGCAACGTATGGAAAAAAGAAGACTAGTTCGGTTTTGGTTTTTGGCAAAATTAATTTTTTTTGATGGAGTAAACTTAATCTCGCCTGTCGAATTTAAACAAGTTTTGGTTGGTTTACTCACGATTAAACTTCTTTCAAAGACCAGGATATTTAATGCTTTCTCGAGGGGAATATTCACAAGGGACAACCACGGATAACCGAATTAAATATCAACACCGTCAGAGATTCATTGACATGAAATGGGACGCGGTCTAGATATTTGTAATAATCGAATGTTGTTCCACTTAAAAAAGTCATTCCTGCTCTCTCCCTCCGCTGAAAAAAACTGCCCTCGGTTGAAGTTGTTTGAACATTTTCCGGACAGATGGGACGCGGTCTAGATTATGTAGTGATAATCAAATACTCCTTCACTTTCTTCAGAAAATCATTCGACTCGCGTACTTTTGAGGAAAACCGTCGGTAGCTGTGGATATTGGAATTCTTTTCAGACAGAATTGGAATTGCTGTTATTTACTCGAAAGCTTTATTAACCAAAAGTTCAAGCTTGAGTTTTTTTTTAACCTTTCAAGGGATTTAAGACGGACGAACTTTTTCTGTTTCTTGTTTGTCACTTTTTGTTTGCAGTTTAATGGTCATTTTTATTTGTTTTTAATTTTGTGTGTGTCGTGTTTCTCATTTTTGTTGAAATTTAATTAAATACTATTGTTATTTTGTGTTGAATATTTTTGTGTCACAATTATTGCGACTTTTTTTTACGGTGACGATATTTTTTTCTAATTCAGGACACAAACATGTTTAGCGTCCCCGCCTGCTTCCTTTTTGGAGTCCGCCGCCTCCGTTATTTTTAAAACGAAAGAAAAACCGATGAATTTTAAACAGTGACATCATTCTGCCTCTCTGTCTGTTGCATCTAGCCCATATCAAGCTGATTTGTCATTTCCTGAGTCCAAGTGGCGGCCATTAAAGAAAAGCTGGCGGCCATCTTGAAAAAAAAGCCCGGTCGGGCGGCCATTTTGTAGTAAAAAAAGGGCCTCTTTCCTTTTCTTTCAAAAAAGCAGGACGCTAAAAAAAAAAAATTCATTTGGCCTAAGACTGAGATGAAATATCGTGGCCTTGGTCGCACCGTTTTAACAAAGAGTAGGCCTACGTATGCAGTGCTCAGTGGCGGTTTGAACAGTTTTTCAAAGGCAAAAAAGGGTCATTTTCTTTTCATGCATTTTTCTTCGTTTCCAAAATCCAAAGATGAATGTTCAAAGCCTGACTTGTTGAAGTTTCAGCTCAGTGGATATTACACTCTTCGAGAAAACAGTGAAAAGACATGCACACCCTTTTGATCACGAAACACAATTTCGTCGATAACACTCTTTATTTCCCAAAACAAGTCATTTGACTGATCATTGGAAGCCACCTATATTTCTTGATTTCTTCTAAATGACAGCAAGCCAGACGGAATAATTTCACGGGGGTGTTTAGTACCAGTATACGATCTTTAATCCTGATAATCTTGACACTAATTTGGTAGGTTACCTTGGAAAAAATGCAAATGAATCTATATGCCTTAATTGGAACATACAAGAGTACTGTCAGTGTGGCGGAGAATGGGCGACAGACACCGTATATAGGGCTTTAATGTAACCTTAATGTAATTCAACGTGAGTGTTTGACATTCAGTTCAAACAATCTCTAGTCTGAATCATTCGTGCCCATGGGATTGGACAATCCCGGCCGCTAAAAGCTCCATGATTGCTTCACACGTTTACCGTTGGCTTTTGTATTGAACCGTTTCCGTTACGGTGCTTCCAAAAACCAAACAAAATGAACACTATAAGATGAAACGAACATAGTATTTTGTAAGCTCTCTGACAATTCTTACCCTCTTCTTCTTTTTGTTTTATGTGGGAGCACTCAGAGCTCCAGTCCGTAAAGGGCCCGGTGTCTTAAGAGCCATTTGTTGTCCAAGGTTAAAGAAGTATAGGGCCTACATTGTTTATAAATGTGCGAGTCGTAGGAAGTACCGAGACAGCATGTAAAATCTTGCATACCTTATGATAGTGTTCCTAGGTTAGATCTGATTCAACTATGCAATTGGGTCATTCTGTTCATTTCGGATCCAAATTGTGGCATTCTTTCCATGTCCCTGTTACCTTGGTGCGTTGTGTTCACCAATGAAGTATCATTAAGAATGGGTTCAAACGATTTTGTATTTGTTAGATATATAGTTTGCTATTCATAATCCCTCTTGGATGATGATTGTATTAAGAAGTGCATCACAATTATGAAATCATTGATGTCAGGTGTAACAGGGACAGGAAAAAGAGTTGATCCTAAATGTATAAAATAACAAAATGAAAACAAAGTATTGCTTTCGAAATCATAATTTAAGAGCATGTAAAGGTACGCCAGGTTCGCCAAAGATTGAAAAAGTACGATATATTCGCGATACAATTTTATATTAATCATTTTTTAAAGTGATTCTACGAAATTACTTAACCACGGAGAAGTGCTCCATGCATCGCGTGTAAATCGAGCTTTGGTGACATTGCGAACGTCAAATAAGGATTTGGTTTTTTTCTTATCATGAAACAACCGAAGTGATCGTAAGAATTTCAAATTCCGCAGATAACAGCCGCTGGCTCAGTTTTCTCTGCCCTCCACAATCAATTATCAATTTGCTACTGGCTGTATTTTCCCCGACGCGAATTTCCAATTTTCTGGGGTTGTTTTGGCTGTTGTTTTTACCCCGTTTTAGATCCCAAGCTCCCTCTGCTTGACTAAACACCGCCAGGCAAAAACTGAACTCCGGATTAATGAATACAACTCTAGTTTGTAATTTCAGGTCATCCGAGAATTGAAATTGCTATGGGGGAAAAACCAGCAAAGAGTCAAATTGAACACGAAGTGTTGACAAATGTTTGAATAATGGAATTGCGTATTTCTGTCGTTTCTTGATTGTGTTGGATTTCTCTTACGATATATAGCCTAGGCCGACTTACAAATCATGGGGGTTTTTTTTGCTTCTCATTTGGTAACGAAACGGCCACAACTCGCATCATCAACATAGAAGGAAGTATTTTTGCGCAGTGACAACAACAAACTGCACTTTCCATTTCTGATTTGAATTGTAAACCTTGTGCTTGTGCATTTTTTTTTGAAAGTAACACTTTTTTTTGTCGAATCGCTGCATTTGGTTTGAATTAGTTTTTTTTTCATTTAATCCAAGACACACAGTTTTCAACTTTATAAGTTAAGGACCTCAATTCCATATTTTTTTTATGTTTGGAGTGGCTTAATAAAAAAGAAGAAAAAAAATCATTTAAAATTTGAACAGAATTCTTTTTTTTTGGTTTTGGAAATTTGAACGGATTTTTTTATATAATCTCGGAAAAAAATATAACATTTGGGAAAAATATTACGAACTGGTTTTCAATTACATTAACATTCCAGTTTATGTTATTTATAAACATAAATGCTGGAAAGATTTGTGACCTAGATAGACGGCTAAAGCAAAGACTGCTTGCATAGTCATTAACATTCCCTACAAGTCAATAACAATCGGATTCTTCTTTTTTTAAAGAACTCCCATTAAGTCTTAATTACAAACAGAACCACGCAAAGAAGCCCGTTGATTAGTCTATGTAATAGACCCATGGCGAATGCCATGGGTCTTTGATATGTGAGAAGATTCGTTAGGCAAGATCCCAACCTCGTCCCCAGTACTTACTTTATTTCCAACCTTGTTTCCAATAGTAAGCCCTGGATAGGAAACTTGCTTCCTGTATCCTGATTCGATACCGTTATGGATTTATATCGTGTACTTGACGTTGTGATTCACAACGTGAAGTACGTGTTTTTGCGATCATTCGTCCACGCCTTCTTGAAAATACTCATTTTCTCTCCAATTTGTGCATACTAATATGAAATGTGATACTGCATGTTGTCTCGATAAGATCGAAACAGTTTTCATTAAACAAATCGTGTTTTCGTAACTCACGCTGTGCTCGCGCTGCGACGAATTGACTCTGTTTTTACCCCAGACACCGCATACAAGAACGAACGATAATGTAACGCACATGCAGGCACTAGACTATTCTCATTTGCATACGTGTTCAAAAATCTTACACATGCAAATAATCCAATACCTGGGCGAGAGAGCAGTGGTGATGGGCGCGTACTGCTTGACACCCTGGGGTCGAGGTTGGCAAGATCCCGCCTCTTGACCTCCTAGATTTTGACCAATCAGCGGGCGCTTTCTATATCGGGTCTTCGGTCATTCATCCGTTGCACGTCAAAGAAAATGGATTAAAAAACCGTGCGTCACGTGCTCTGTGTCATGTTACGCGATAATGCGCCCGGCTGTTGTTGCATTACGAAACACTGCATTCGAATTGACCAATCAAACTATTTAGTTCTGATTTAGGAATGAAGTGACTTCACGAATTAGTAAAGTCGACTCCGATTGGCTGGCGCGCAGATTGCATATATGTACATGTCTAGACATATCAGACGTTATACAAGAGTCTTGCTCCGTGGATAACGGGTGACACTCAGACTAGCCGTTGAACTGCAAGTGAGGAAACATGGGAAGGTTGATTTTTTTTTAAAGAAGAAATGGATAATGGATAAAAAAAAACCTCCACATTTTCAGAAACTCATCAAAATGACTGAATGACTGCAAGGCTGTACGTCGCGTTGTCAACTAATGGTTTCAGATCTGGAAGCACCTGGTACCACTATCAGTAATTTACGGAATGTCGTTCAGTCTCACTTATACGTCCTTCCTTACTGTTCTTAAAAAGGATATCAAGAGGTAATATACCTGTGAGAAATATAATATTGATGTCTGTTGTTGATGGATTTTTGTGTGTGCAGAAATTTTGTTCAAAATGGGAACATTATACTGTACTGTGTAAAGGACAATCTTATTATTTTGTAACCACTTTTTAACTTGTATTATACCGCTTATTATACGATTATCACTTCAAGATATTTATTCTTAGTCAGTATTGTATTTCTATTTTAACAAATGAGAGTTGATTGAAGAGGAATAAAATGTAATCCTCCTGATACAAAAACAATATAAAAGAGGGGGTTCTTTGCAATAATACATTTATTTAGTTAAAATAATTGCACACTTGGTTTACTCATGTCTATCCCAGCGATACAAAAACCACTGCCCTCAACACCCAGGCGCGGTTCTATCGGGGCGGGGAGGGGTGGCTAGGCTTTAGCCCCCAAAAACACTTTTGTCTAGCCCCCACCCCCCAAAAAAAATGAAAAAAATAATGAAGCAGTACGCCATTAAGGAGGTCCGCTCAAATGATTAGATTTAAGGACGCCAAGAACAACCCAAGACAAACAGACAAAATCAAGACACCAGGAGTAGTCAAATTATGTTTGGTCTCATGAACTTGTTACAGATTACTTGTTTACAAAATCAATTACAATAGTTCTGGATCTGACTTACAAAACAGGTGTTACAAAAATCATATAACTTAGATTCAACTTCCAGCTCGATAAATTGTAATAACGTTGCCAATGATAAATTATAATCACAACGTTTGTTTTTCTAAAGTTGCCCTGGTTCCTAAGATTTCCAGGTTCCTAATATTCGTGGTTCTAATGTTGTAATCAGGTTCCCAGTTCACAGGTCCCTAGTATTTTAATCAGGTTCCCCGAAGTTCCCCGAACGCCTGGACAGTGTACGGCTGTGTAGTGAACTAGGCCTTCAAATTGCACCTGACATGAAACAGTCGCATTGCAATAAATCGACATGTGACTTACACGGTGATTAAAACTTTGAGATAACGAAGACTAATTCACCCAAAAATCACTCCTTTTGTCAACATGAAATAAACTAACACCTAGCCCAGCGGTAGCAGAGAACTTGCATTGTGACATTAGAATGTAAAGAAAATACAAATTTCGCTCATTTGAAACTAAAATGTTGGTTTTCAAGCACAAATCTATGCACACGATACTCACACTTTGGTTATTTTATATGAAAAGTAAGAACAAATTATATTTAGACAGAATAACCTGGGAAAAAAATTCACACGTATGAGGCAATAATACGTCGGCTGTCTGCAACTGAAAATAAGTACAAATAACTGTGTTTCTAGTCAGGATTTTCGATCAAAAATAATGAAGTTATTGTAAAAGTAGTCGAAAACTTGGAAGGTCTGAAAATAGACTTAATATCTGTATAAAACTTGATGTAGGCTATCTCCACTTCAGAAGTATGTGTTAAATTTGCAAGCCATACAAAAAGTGTAGACGTCTTGGAAGATTGAACGCGCGTCGCTGTTACATTTAAATATTTTGTTTTACGATCCGTATGAGGTCCCCAACAAATTATAGTTTCTGGTATGCGCGCGCATCGCCGTACCCATGCGCGTGGGCAAAATTAAAACAGTTTTTTTTTCAATGTAAGATGATGTCTGAAAACCGCCAAATTCACTGGTTTGACTGGAATCCTGCTGCTGCACAATTTTAACGTGTTTTTAGATGGGTTACGATCGAGTATAAGCGTAATGTGGCCTCTCTGGGCTCCCCTATATTTTGCACTACATTTAGTCAGGCACCATTTGCAGACGGTGCTGTAATTTTGTAATTGTGCGTCTGGAAGCCAGACTCAGGCAGCGATGGTCGTGTATCTGAAACCTGTAAATGCTCTTTTAAATGGAAGCAGACTAATGGCCAGCCTGGCAGCACAGGCACGATGTCGATGTCGCTGTATGGTCCGGACGTTACCGGCTTCTCTGATTTTTGTCTTGACTATACACATTTCCCGAAGAATGTTCGTGTCAGTCGAGATCGTAAGGGGTGCAGAATTCTCAAGCCTTATGGCCTTACTGAGGTCAACTCATTGCTCAAGCTCCACCCTGAAGGATATTTTTGAGAGTTAAAGGGATCGAAGCGTCATCTGCAACATCAGCCGGTATTTTAAAGAAAACAAAAGCAGGGCAAGCTCCATACCAGAAACCTGAGACCTTTTTGGCCTGATGTGAAGATACGATGTGCGTTTGCTTCCCCGTCCCACTATATACGCAACTTTCCGGCTTGTATACGCGGAATTAGACCGTGTTGGCACAGGTACCATGCAAAATGAATGGGTGCAGTAAACAAAATCAACCCATCAATCTTCAAAATGTCTGCAGGCATACATTTTGTCTTGGCATGTAATATTGAGAAAGAAGTCTCATGCAAAAGATCACGGCATGGAGGATCTGTGACATGTTACCGGATTAATGTTGTGAGACAGGCTGGCTTATGTTTTAATCAAATTAAAGTTACAGTGAATGTTGAGGTTTTTTTTTTACCAAATCTAAAATGGGTTTGTGAGAGATTACACAGGTTGAGTAATGAATTAAATTTAGCTCGAAATGGAAGTACTGAATGAAGTTTTGCCTGTATAGCACTTTCCATACCTAGGATATGAAAGCCCAGTCATTAAGCTTCTTTTAGTCCAACAATCATTCCAATCACTTATGTACTTTTTAAGTTACGGAACTTTGAACACAAACACCGTTTAAAAGTTCTGTCCACGGAATGCATGCGAAACGTAGACAGAACTATAAAAAAGTTCATGAGTGAATTGAATGATTCTTGTACTAAAAGAAAGCTCATTAATCTTTCAAACTACTCATGAACTTTTCAAGTTACGAAATTTTTAACACAGAAACCTTTTTATGGTTCTATCTACGATTCACATGCATTCCTACAAGAATTGTTTTCGTTTTACTGAATGAACACTTACTTTTTTGTGATCCGTGGACAGAACTTTAAAACGGTGTTTGTGTTCAAAGTTCCGTAACCTAAAAAGTTCATGAGTGATTGGAATGATCCTTGGACCCAAAGAAGCTTAATAACTGGGCCTCCATATCCTAGATTTTGAAAGTGATACAGGCCAAACTTCATTCAAACAATTGGTCCTACCGTTTGGGTTTCGTTTTTTTAACTCAATTTTCAGTGGCTATAACCTTACCTAAATTAGGCGTCATCCATCCACTGCAGGATGTATCCCTCTGTCAGACCCCTCCAGGTTGTTCTTTCCTTTGCTGTCCTTGTCCATGTCCCCCAACCAACTTTGATATGTCATCTCTCCATCTTTTATGTGGTCTTGCCTCTATACAGGGTGAGACCAAAACAAAACGAAACCCAAATGTCTGGCCCATTGTTTTAGTGCAGTTTGCATGTAGCACTTTCAAAATCTAGTTTATAAAAACCCAATTCGTAAGCTTTCTTTTAGTACAAGAATTATTTAAATCACTAATGTACTTTTCAAGTTACTGGGTTTTAAACACAGCTGCCGTTTTAAGGTTCTGTCCACGGATCACCAAAAAAAGTTCAAAAACAAATCACATAAGGATGTGTGTGAATTGTTTTCGTTTTGCTGAAAGAACACACACCTTTTTGTGATCCGTAGACAGAACTTTAAAACGGTGGTTGTGTTTAAAATTCCGTAAAACTTAAAAAGTACATAAGTGATTTGAATGATTCTTGTACTAAAAGAAAGCTTATGAATTTGGCTTTCATATCCTAGATTTTGAAAGTACTACATGCAGAACTTCACTAAAACAATGGTCCCGAAATTTGGGTTTCGTTTTTTTTTTTTTACTCACCCTGTATATCGTTTTCCTATTCTAGATTGCCATTCTGTTGTTCTTAATACTGGGTGGTCGACAAGTTATTGAGATGAAGTTATTGCCATAAGTATTTTTAAATGTGTTTGTCTGTGCAAAAATGTATTAGTTCGTTTTTTTTGTGTTTGGGTTTTGTTGACTGGGTTTTATTCTGAAATCTTAATTAGTGTGGTTGGTGTGGCTGGTCATGCAACGCTAATTCCTTCAGGGTTTCCATTCCAACTCTGATATTAAATTTCAATGTCATCTTTGATTTGTCTGCAGGGGAATTTGCCCGCAGCTTTAAACAGGTTGTACGAGTTCCTTTACGAGCCGCCGGTCAAAGTCGCCATCTTCGGCTCTATGCTGTCTTCGCTGACTGAGGTAGTTGCTGAAGTAATTGGAAAGTGGAGCATCGTCGAGGTAAAGATAAGATAAATTCGCAGAAACCTTCAATATCCGTTTCGTTCACAAGAACTTCCTCACCGGCAAAGAGAGTACAGTTGGGGGTCGGACCGAACGACGCCATCTTGCCTGACTGCAATATTTTTCCGCGGAGCGCGGCCACTGCGTGTACATAGTACAAATCCCCTGGTGTACGTGCGTCACGCAAGGAACGATGCGCGCGCGTCAACCAGCGAAATGTATGTGTCCCACCGCCCAATGGGACGTCGTTGATGGGTAAAAGGGCGCCCTGTTTTGTTGGCGCATGGAGCCCATAGACTAATCCGGCAGCAGCCATTTTCTGCGGTGGCGCCAGGCTCGCGCGAGTCGCACTCAGGTAGTACGCACGCACCCCCTTCAACCCCTTCATAGGGGGGGGGGGGAGGAGGAGGCACCGTACCAGCATGTTATGAGGGGGCACCATGGGGCTGAACCTCTTTTTTTCTATTAAATTTATGCACATTTCATAAAGACATATGGTTAAGAGAAGAGAACAATAGTCATCTAGATTCCTCTTCGTTTTAATAACTCAAACAGTTCTGTAATTGTTTTTTTTGGAGGGGGGGGGGGCACTCCCTCTTAGGCTATGCCAATGTTGCCAACCACCGGTCCCTACATTTGACATCCAAAGGACAATGGAGGGACCGAGAACCAGTCTTAGTTTTGACAGGGCAATGCAACGCTAAAAAAAAAAATCCATTTGCTTATCGCGCACACGTGAAATCCGTGTGCCAGTCTGCCAGGGTGTAGCATTGTCACGATTGAGTGAGAGCACCCATTCTCGCTCGTATATATTGCGCGCGTTGTCGTCCAATCCTCAAAACACCTCAAAATTCAAAAAGATGACCAATAAAGGCTCGCATTGAGTACCTTCTTTGGTGTTGGTTTAATTTTTTCCTGGGAAGAAAACACGGCATCGTAGTTTGGAAGCCAGGAGGAAACATTAGGACTAAGAAAGGACGATGCTGATACAGAGAAGCCACGTCGTCAGAATGTCTCATAAGTCCATCACAAGCCCATCACGAGTCGATCACAAGTCAATCACAAGCTCATCACAAGCCAGACACAAGTCTTTCACATCATCATCTACAATCGATTACAACTTGCACTTGCGTCGAGCACGATGACGGACGCGCCACATTTCCCGTTCCATCATCAGCGTCCTGAGTTCATCAGCAGTCACGGCGCCACTGTCCTCCATTGGGGTCTTCACCATGGTTTTGGAAGGCGCCCACAGTTGATCCTCCCATGGGTCGGTTCCCAGATGATGTCTCTTGCTGGCAGGCGACTTTTGGTGTCGCAAACAGTGCCCGGCGAGTTGCATCCGCCTTCCTGCTATCTTGTTTGTTAACTTGGGAAGATCGCCATAGCGTTGCTCATTGGTCACTTGCTGCATCCACCTGACGTTGAAGAGCATCCGGAACATCTGAGTGTAGCATCAAGGGACTTACTTGGCCATGGACTTAGTGCATGAGTGAGGGTCCAAGCTTGACTTCCGTAAAGGAGGATTGTCTCGATTAAGGCTTCAGATATATTGAGTGCTCTGGAGAGGTTGGAGGTCCAGATAGTCCTCATATCACTGAGCGCTTTCCAGGCAAGACCTCTATGCACCTTTGATATCCTTTTCCGAGCTCGCCATGAATGACCCGAGGTACTCTGAGTCAGAGACTCGTCACAAGCTCATCGCAAGTCCATCACAGTCGATCACATGCACAAACACAAGCCCAAAAGAAGTCGATCACAGAAACAGAAGCAGTCCAGTCCTAAGACAGGTAGCGTGCTGCTCTCATCAACATCTACTTGTGACTATACTTGTGCTTTTCTTGTGATTGACCAGTACATGATTTGTAACGGCCTTGACTCCAGCCGTCTGGAACAAAAAAAAAATCCCGTTTAAAAATTCTGATGAATTCAATTAATTGAGTGGGATTCTAACCCGGTACACTGTTTCTGTTTCCTCCAGATGTCCCCAGCTGCGACCACTCCAGTCTTAAGTAATCGGGACAAGTACCCACACATCTACCGAATGCTGACGTCAGCGGCTGGCTTCTCCGGAGCAGAGTTCCGCATGTGCGGTACGTTCGGATGGAACAAGATTGCGACCCTACACGAGACTACAGAGCCGCATGTTGGAGTGAGTGGAACCAAACCAAGCCAAACTTTAATCCAACCTAGCCCATCCCACCCCATCCCAGTTCAGCCCAGCCCAGATCAACTCCACCTAACCAAACCCAACCCAACCAAAATCAAGCAAACCCTACACAACCCATGCTTAACCATACAAGTGTGTATTTGCCTGCAATCGGGGACCCCCTATTATCCGTCTTTAATTTGCATATTAACTTTTTTGGAAGACCTCCCATGTGTTTTGTACACCATCGTCAATTGTGGACCTTCGGGAATCGTGGACCTCTATTGTTCAACGTCCCATAATACAAACCTAACCCAACTCAACCCAACAAAACCTAACCCAACCAAACAAACAAATAAATAAATAAATAAATAAATAAATAGTAAGAGCCTTATTTAAATAATGCCATTCAGGCTTGTTGAGGGCTTTTTCAAAGTCTACACAAAATATCATACCAGGAATATCTTCCTCAGTCTTCAGTATACTGTGAAACTTCCATAATAGTTTTTCACGAATATACCTTCCTGAAACAAAACGGGTTTGGTCAGAACTTATCAGAGAAGGGAGATGATTTCTAATCCTGGAGGCCACAACTTTAGCTGCTATTTTACAGTCGGTATTCAAAATAGAAATGGGTCTCCGGTTACTGAGCAACAAAGGATCTGTATCTTTTTTTGAGGAGGAAGGTAATAATTCCCCTTCTCTGAGAAACTGACATTTGGCCTATTTCAAAAGAGTAATTAAATGCTTCAGTGTGATAATGTTTAATATCCGGCCACATAACCTTGTAGAACTCGGCCGGTAGACCATCTGTAGCAGGTGTTTTCCCATTTGCGAGTGACTTAACACAAGTAAGGCGTTCTTCAATAGTTAATTGGCCTTCACAAGCTGTCTTAGCTTGTTCAGACAAAACATTCAAATTAGGTTCTGTAAAAAAAAACTGATTCAAACCAGTATTATCTATTTGATTATCGTCAAAGGTAGATCTGTACAAACTCGAATAAAAAGACCGTTCTTCAAGCAAAATTTTCTTTGGATCAGTCTCTATCAGATCATCAATTTCTAACTTCGAAATAGTTTTATTTAAGTTAAAGAAATATTTGCTGTACTTTCCACCTTCTTCATACCATCTTGCCTTAGAACGTATTAAAATACCTTTAGTTTTATACCCAATAAGCTTCTCTAATTCCTTTTTTTTATCATGAAGCTTGTTAATACACTGAAAATCAATAGGATTAGCGTGGATCTAAGACTCTAGCATAACTCTTGGTAAAATTGTTGCTCAGTCTTATCGTAAGCCTTTTTCTTTATCGATGAAAATTTAATGGGAAACCCCCGAATACCACATTATGAGTAAATTTTACTCATTTCCCAGCGTAATGCAGGATTGTTGTCTTGATTATCTAAGGCTGTAGTATGAATAACTTCTGTCAACTCATTAACATACTGCAAATCATAAAGCAGGGACGTATTTAATTTCCAGAAAGCAGGGCCTCGAGGTTCTGAGCCCAAAGGAAGAAATATGGTAATCATTAAGTGATCTGACTTAAAACCACTGACAATGTCTGTTGGGCCAATACGGGAAACTAGATTAAAGGAGAATAAAAAGTATCTAATCTACACCTAATAGGGGGGTCATGATTCGAGGTCCATCACGGTATGAAGTTTAACAGCTGGGTTTTGTTTTCTCCAGATACACACAAGGTCAAAATTATTATGAAGGGCCATAAACTCTTTTTTAGCAGAAAAATATGGTGACGACCTCCAAGTTTATCAAGGCTGAAATCCTGGATAAAACAGGGTGTCCTGAAAATAATGGTGCATGTAAACCCCGCCATTTTCGCCAATTTACAACCGGAATTTACTGCAAATGTTTACACGATCTTCAAGTTACAGATTTAGCTTGAGAATACCGTTTGTTTAATTAAGATTGCTTTTGTAAATCCAGAGATATGTTTGAAAAACCGCAAAGCCAAAAAAGAAAACACCCATTCTGTGCCACTTTTAGGAAGCGAGTGCTTCAAAGATCAGACAATGCCAGTATGGCTCTTTTGATAAGATTATCCCTATGGGTGTAAGATGAACATTCCATTCACACGACAATATAGGGTTTTGTTCTTACGTTGTAACAATTTAATAGTACAGACAGGTTCACCTCTGTAAAACTTCAATGAAAGAGTTCAATTAAATATATATAAATATTGCACACTCTGCTTAAAATTCATGTTAAAATCACTAACAGTAAAGTGATTTGGTTTTAGACTAGGACTATCTTGATTTTAACCGCTTAGTGGCACAAAATGGGTTTCTTGGCTTTGCCATTATTCAAACATATCTTTGGATTTACAAAAGCAATCCCAATAAAACAAACGGTATCCTCAAGCTAAATCTATTACCTTGAAGCTGGTGTAAACATCCGCATGAAATTTTGGTTGTAAATTAGCAAAAATGTAGGGGTTTACATGCACCATTTTTTGTCAGGACGCCCTGTATTACCCATTTTAACCCAACCCGACGCAGCCCAGCCCATCTCTGTTCAGCCCAGTAAAGACGAATCAAACCAAACCCAGCCATACTGAACCCAACCCACTTTAGGGCAAGTAACACAACCAAACCCAACATCAAAACTCAACCGAGTCCGTCACAAGTCAGTCAAAAGACAAGTTTAAGTCAATTCATAAGTCAGATTACGAGACAGCGAATGAACAAAGACAAACGAATGACTGTCACGTGATTTTGTCACTGAAAGACTTAAAATTGTGCTTCAGTTCTGATAGCTCGACTCTGCACTGACGTCTGGACTAATAGCATGGATACTTACATCGATCCGTCTATCTGACCCCTTCCCATTCTCCTCAATTTCAAATCGTAAATACCCCCATTCTTCATTGCAGGTTATAAACGAGCTCCAGCGCCTGGTATCGACCAGCAATGTGTCCATTATCGCAGCAGAGAGCTTCTACAAGGACCCATATGAAGCAATGGAGCGCCTCAAGGTAAACTTAGTTTGCCGTAGCCAAACATCGAAAGGCAATTATTTCTCGGCCAGCAAGTGTCGAAAGCCTTTAGGTCATTCACCGCGATGACTTTTTCTTAAGGAGCACCAGTCATTCATTTAACCACATGTCTGCATCAAAAGCCGATACAGTGGACAATCGAACAATTATAATGCATTGTTACGCAGTTAAACCGACGATGAGACAAGGAAATATACATGCCAAAAATATGTGTAAACCATTGTTGGGCAATGTTATTTTCCCAACATTGGTATGAAGGTACCTCTTTGTTTGTTCACTCGGTTAAACATTGACCTACAATTTCAGATTTGCCCAAAATGTCGGCAATGGGGTATGTTGACCAACATTGGGCAGAATATCAAACCCATTCGCCCCACTTTTTCTACAATGTATTAACACAGAAACATGCGTTACTATAATTGTCAGTTGTTCTCATCGGTTTTGCACTTCAATGTCTTAAAGGTACAATCCATCATTTGTAATTGTGCATTTTGTTCATTTGGAGCAACAAAAGTTCTCAAAATCTAAAGAAGGGTGCTGGACAACTAACCTGTTGAAGTTTCAGCTCAGCTTCAGCTGTATTTTTCCCCCAGAAAAACAGCATTCTTGGATCTCTGTTTTCAAATCAAAAGTTGCTGAATCATGTTTTAAATTGGGCCTGAATTCAGCGTCCGAGACACGTTCTCACTGAGCCGATTGCAGCTACGCGATGTCGCGCACTGTTCCGACGAATTATATTAATCGCGCGCGCGTGTGCGTCGTGTCAACGCTTGCGCGCTTCACCGAATACAAAAAAAGAAAGAATTGCTAACGGAAATTTCCAACGATGCGTCCTTCGTTGGAAACGCCTTCTTTCGTTGATTTTTTCAAAATGACAGCTTGCCAGAAAGAATAACTTCACATCGAGTTTAGTTCCCTTACTTTCTTTCAACCAAGTATGTTTTTCAACACTAATTACGTCAGTTACTTTTTGGATAGCTGCAAATGATGGACTGTAGCTTTAATGTTATAAGCACTGTATGGTCAGCACTTTTAAAAGCTTATGAACAAAAACATTTGGTAAGAAACAAGGTTGCTCGGGTCGGTCTTGAACCAACGACCTCCCTGTTTGCATTTATTTGCATTTTTTCTCGCATCAAATGCACGATCGGACGCACGAATAGCCGAGCTTGCTAGGAGTTGGCTACACGGTTATAATACGATCTATAAGCTCCCTTTCTAAGTGTTCCTTCAGCGACTAGAAAAGGAGAGTTGGGGAAGACATCGACTTGATCCCGGTCCATCCACTGCATATTTCGATTGATCCAAAGTTATTTGGGGCGGGGATTAGTCTGGGAGACTATCGCAAGTTAGGCTGCATCCGAATGAACTGTCTAGAGCTAGGTCTAGGTCCACGCCCATTGAAAATACGTGAGAACGCGCTGACAATAGACGTAGCCGAAGCTCTGAAGCCCGTTTCGGATACGGCCTTAGTTTTTGCTATTCAGGAAGTCTTGCGTACTTCGCGTGCGAACCAGTACAGTACAGTACAGTACGCACACGCTGTGTGTCCCGTCTACGGGGCTCTCAAAAGTGGTAGAACGCACCCTCTGCTGATGGCGCACGGAGCCCATAGCAGCGGGTACCGCAATCAGTATCTTCCGATTTTTTTTGTTCAAAGTAGTGAATGGTTGATTTCATCTCCCGTACAAATCCGTGAAATACGAATCATTACATCTGTTGTTATTAACAAGAACTCAATCAAAAACAACAGTTAGAAGAAAAAAAAATTAACCAAAATAAATACTCCAACAAATAAACAACACAATTCCTGCTAAAAATACAGCGTCACAAATAACAGCATCGCCCACTACCATGCATACTGCCAAACTAAGTAAAACCGTTTGTAAAAAAAGGGAAAAATACGTCGGTCACGCTAAGAAAAAACAGTCACATTCGTGTGAGAATGACAGTCGATACTAATCCCGCATCGCGGAAACGCAAGGCCGACTCGTGTATGTTCGTGCGTCATGCACTCGAAATCAAATTAGCGACGTCTGGCACGACAAATTATCCGGAAACATTGATAAAAGAAAATAAAATAATGACGAAAAAAAACCTTGAGAAGCCATCATTTCCAGCATTGATTCCCATGAGGTTTGTTTACCATTTCCTGATTAAAAAAAAAGATGACCAAATTCATACTCGTGCATACCAACCAGCCCAATTACGTCTGAAGAGGAGACACCTCCGCTTTGTTGATTAAGTCAGAACATTTTTACGCCTCGCGCCTTATCTTCAATTAGATTCCAGCCATACTCGTTTATTATTTTTTTTTTGGCTGTTTCGGCAACCAGCGGTATATACTGGGTACAAGCCAGGACACAGGTGCGTAGAAGTATACAGGAAGACGGAGGCAATTACTATGAAATAATGGTTTTGATGAAATTGCAGATCGATAGATATTTTATGATGCATGCATTTTGCAGGGTCACATGTCACAAAAAGTTAACCGAAACAGCCCTGTGTTTGTCCACAAACATAAGTCTAGTTATGTATGTATTATGATTTTCTTTTGCTACGAAACTGCGGTATATACTAGGTACATGCCAGGACACAGGTGCGTAGAAGTATACAGGAAGACGGAGGCAATAACTATGAAATAATGGTTTTGATGGAATTGCAGATCAATATATATTTTACGATGCATGCATTTTGCATGCGACCGCGTGATAGGTGGAGTCCTATAACAAGCTTTGGGCAACCTCTTTGTAAACCTAACCGAATTTTCCAGACTGGGTAAGCGACAAATGTCAAAAGTAAGCATTGAAATAAGTCATAATCCATGCATCAAATGTAAAAAATGCAGAAAAATGTACATGACACAAACTTTACAGATCTCATGGGTCGTAGGTACCTCAGAGTGGCTGTTCTTTGTAATTATAATTTCATATCAATGAATACACAAAGGGTTTACTCTGCCTTTCCCAGATTAAAATAACCATCGTCCTCTAACTCCACCTTGTCGCATAAGGTATATTGTCATATGCTTGAAACATCATATACAATTTCGAAATTTAAGAAAATATTGTGTTCAGAAGGAATAAAAAAAAATGTGACGATTTTGAACTAAATCGTACTACAAGTGTTATTTTTTATTTTTTTTATTTGCTCAAAAATCATGTGCTTCCTTTAAAATCCTTGCTTTTCACTGTATTAAACATTGCACATTATTGATTTGGTTACCATTGCCTCTACAGACTTATAATCTGCTGTTTATGTAAGATGTGATTGTGGCGTGCACATTTCAGCTGCCTCATTGTAAAAAAAAAAAAAAAAAGCTACGGCAATGAAATGAAATGAAGGTTGAAAGCTAGGCAGAAAGCGGGAATTAACCCAATAAATGAAAATTACAGTGCTTTCCATGATCTGGGTCTAGGCTGGAATGTCTGTATATTTTAATGTCTTCAAGAAATACTGGTCTATTTGTATAAATAGCAGGGACACGAAATCATGTTTTCAATTGTCTGAATCCCTAGGGAAGTGTCCAGCAAAAAAAAATCAATGTTGGTCAGAGAAGATACGAGACGGTAAACTTCTTCAAGACGATGTCATTATGAAATAATGTTACACATTGGCATTGAATTACTTTTTATGTATGGGTATGGTGAGGATAACAACTATTTTGTTCTGTTGTTTATTGCAGAGTAAAGATGTTCGGATCATCGTAGCGAGCTTCTACGAAAGAATGGTTCGGAAGGTGTTCTGCAGTGTGAGTGATCTGATTAATAAGGCTTACCATGGACAAAAGGGTCGGGTTTATGTCTGCCTGAGACCACTTTTATTGAACAGCTATGCACAGATTTTTGCCAAGCACGGCGTTTTGCTGTTACAAAACAATGCATAAAAGCCACGGGAAGCACTTGTGCGTAGTTTTGCTGCTGCCAAAATATTTTTGTATCTGATTCAGAGGCCAAAGTAAATACGGAGCTTTTCAGCATAACGCTCTGCTAGGCACTGCAATTCGGGCGATTCACAATGCAGTGCGCCACCAAGAGTTTGCCACGGAGAGTTCATTATTTCCCAGTGCATTGTGGGAGATTATCAACAAATATCGTGTTTTTTTTGTAAGGCGGCAGAACGCTATGCCGAAATCTCTAACAAACTAGCTCAAGTTGTCTACTGACACCATTCAAATTGTTCATGTTTTGTCGACCGTAAACTTGAAAAATAGACTCTCCATGGCAAACTCTTGGTGGCGCACTGCATTGAGAATCGCCCGAATTATCCTAGCCCATACTCGGGCAGGTATCCAGACTTAATGCGACTTTTTTATGTTAATGACTTATTCTCAGCCAATCAAAATATAGACTGAAAGTGCGCCATTTTATATCTGTGAGCTTCCGTTCCGGACCCCTCCGTGACCCTTCTAAGGGGCATTTTACACGGGGTTGCCCTTTATCTTTCTATAATTGTTAACAGAATGGTTTCTAACCGTAATCACCTCAAGAAACATTCATGTTGGAATTTTATCTTGGCTGTCCACAAGAAAAAAATATGATGAGCAATCAGTTGGAGATGGGTAAAAAAGGATTTTACTTACGACCTTTCACATCCGGGTTTTTGTACCTAGGTCTCCTTGTTCGATCGCGTTTGTTTTCACATCGCGTACTTGCGTGAATGATAACGAAAACGATAACGAAAAGGATAACAACGCGAAGATTTACCTACCTACGTCCGATGGATTCTAGATTTAGTCGGGCTTACTGTTCGTATCAACGGTCTTTTTTTATTTGTTTGTAAATGAGAATTTAGTCCTTCAACTTTATTTAAAAAACAAATTCTGGTCATCAGGGGTAAACTTTCAGGCTGTATAACGGATGACTATTCTTAGTAATGGAGCGGCTTGAGAACGTTATGCAGGCTAAGCACTAAGTTTATTAGCAAAACCAGGGCTATACAAGTCGAAACGTCACGCCATACATGTATAATGCTTGTCAACGGTTCTCGATTACAATGGACATTATGCGTTGCAGGTATCTCAGGGTTTTGTTGTTGTTGTTGTTGTTATAGATGATTAACAATAAAAGAATGCATTTTTTTACTCGTGCCTATCCAAGCGATACAAAACCATTCCTATCTAACACCGCCTTAACGCATAAGGTATATTTATATGTTACACCGTCCACAAATAAGCGCCAATTCATGGAGCTATAAAATAATTGGCTCATCAACATGTTGATGTTGATGTTGTTGTTGTTGTTGTTTCAAATGATTAACAATAAAACAATGCACTTTTTTTTACTCGTGCATATCCAAGCGATACAAAACCATTCCCATCTAACACCGCTTTAATGCATAAGGTATAATTATATCTTACACCGTCCACAAATAAGCGCCAATTCATGGAGCTATAAAATGTTTGGCTCATAAAATTAATGTATAAGCTGCCGCGGCAATACATTTGTTTGCTTGTCACTGTGTCCAGATATTCAAGTTGAACATGTACGGCCCTAACTACGTCTGGATGATACCTGGTTACTATAGCAACGGCTGGTGGATGGTGGAGGAGGAAGGGGTGAGCTGCACCGTAGAGGAACTCAAGCAGGCCAGCGAGGGGTACCTGACTGTCGCTTACAGCAAGTATGGAAGGAACGAGGAACCAGGTGTCGGGGGAAGGGTAAGGAGATGGACCCAGCAATTTAGACCTTCAACGACGTTTTCGTGTATGCTCTTATCAGTTTCAAACTTAGCGCCAGGGTTCCCTGCATTTTTGTTGACACAATTCCCCCGTTCCTATTTACCTTGCGATGTTGTGTCCTTGTCTACAGTAAACATAATTTGGCGTTGGCGTCATTCAAAATCCTTGCTACAGTGCACTTTATTTATGAATTAGGCATGCATTTTTTGGTCCATTTTTTTGGCACTGTATGTTCTCAGTGCATGTATTCATAATATTCGGACACTGGCCGCTTCGGTTGGCGCGTTTATTGACCTATCTCCGTTTGCGAGTTAGCCACGCCCCTTAGACATGGAATTTGTGTACACTAAATTTTGTTTGTCTCAGATTTTGCGCGTACTGCGTCCATTTATATGTCATGTAATTGGACAATATTTCACAAGCTGCGTTGTCGTGATTCGAACGCGATTCTACCACGATAGGTCAATAGCATTTGGTCATCTTTTACGCCTATCAGTTCACGTTGTGTGCCTCTGGCAACGAAACGTTGCGCCCTGTGCGGTACAGTATGGCGTTATGTCAACTCAACCATGCTTTGATGTGCACACGGTGTATCATTGCACCAATGGAACCGGAAGTAATTACCGCATCGTGAGTGTTAAACCGATGGGCGATGGTAATCAGTGGTGTATGCACGTGTATAACGAAGTCACTAACGAACCTGGGGCCAATTTCATAGAGCTTCTTAAGCACGAAATTTGTTTAAGCACAAAAAAGTCTTGCTCAATAAAATCAGGCTTCCGGCCAAAACTCCATGCGATTGTTATGCTAAGTAAACAACAGCTAAATACCAGTCACAAGCAATGTACATCACATGGGGTTGGTTTGTTTTACAAAGCAATGCTTTAATGTGCTTTTTTCTTCTTGCAATTTTGTGCTGCTTAAGAAATTGGCTGAACCTGATGTTACCACGTTATGCTAACGCTCATTGTCATCTTAAAAAAAAACCGCGCGTCATGCGACTGTCCCCTCGCGCCTTGCAGGACGTAGCGTTTTGTGGTCAATAATTCAGGCGAAAGTCAGGTCTATCATCACATATCACTTATTCAACGTCCTAACCGTATCTCTGCAGACGCCGGCAGAATTCAGGCACGAGATGGCGGACGTGGTCGGGTACGAGATAACCATCACCGACCGCGGCTCGGTGGCGGCGGGCTATGACTCTATCTGGGCCTTAGCCATGGGCCTTGAGTCTGCTGAGGCCAGGCTGGGTAGGAGGCTGGATTCGTACCGGTACGGGGACGAGGAGTTCGCCCGGACAGTCGGCAGAGCTTTCCAGGAACTCAGCTTCCCTGGCATGTCGGTGAGAATCACGTGAAAGCTTACAGAACACACATAAGATTTGAAGGTTACATTTTGTTTAAAGAAAAAGGAAAATGTCAAGGATTAATATCATAATAGGAAGTTGAAGTCGTTTATTTGTCATTATTTTATCGACATTTGGGAGAGATTTTTATTTTTACATTTGCCGCAGCACAAAAACATCCCCTGTCATATCAACAAACTATGTATACATCTTTTGATCTACATTAAGATCAGCATGACACTTTTTTCGGTTAGAATAAAAGGGCATTGTCTTGTTAGCATCAACGATTATCCAGAGCCGGGGGGGGGGGGTATTAACAAGTTCGTGAAAAGGGCGCTGTTCAAAACCGGACGATCATGCAGACTATCCGACAAGAGATGACGCTTTTCAACTTTGTAAATGAATTTTCTATAAACACAGCCAATTACTTACGTAGTTTCGTTTCCGTTGCGACTAGTTTCACTAGTCATCCTCAGAACGAAGCACCAACAGTCGGTTGGTGGCACTGTTTTTTTCAAGTCACGCAGCTGGGAATACCCACCCCCCCCCCGCTTGTTACGCCTCTGTTATCCATTGTTGTAACTATGGTTTTATATATATCTACCGTATATTTTTCCTTGATTTCTTTTTAACAGGGTTCAGTACAGTTTTCTGAAGGAGGCGACAGAAGTGGTGACCTTTTGATAGAACAGAATATAGGTAAGAATATCCATTTTTAATCCTTCCCGTCTGGAACTCCCACTAACAAATAATTAGTAAATACAAAATGAATTTCAATTCAGGCAATCGAGACGTAATTCGAAAAGCTATGGAAATTAAATGCCAGAAGTTAGGAGGGTGTTGCCTCGGAACATTACCAGCGGTCTACAGTTTACTTGTAGCATAGGCGTAGCCAGCGAAGGGGGGGGGGGTAATTGCAATATTTTGTAAAGACTGTCTTTTTCCATTCAAATTACAATATTTTGTAAAGACTGTCTTTTTCCATTCAAATGCCCTTCTTTCAACGAGCTACCCCCCCATAACTTGTAAAGAGTGCCCTTTTCTTCTGAACAAGTGCCCTTTTGAAAAAAGAAGTGGTGCCCTTTTTGTGGCATCTGCCGTTTTGGGTGCCTTTTACCGAATTTTGCACATGTATTGCCCTGAAAAGCATATATTGGCCGTTTGTGTGCCTAATCGTCGGTTTTGAACAGCGCCCCCATCGACAGATGGTACCAGCCCTCCCCCCCCCCCCATTTTACGAAAATTCCTTTACAGTGTCAATGTCAAGTACAGAAAGACGAGAGAACTTACCATCTTCTATACTTCATTAATTTTACAGATGGGGTCGAGAATATCGTTGGCATTTACAACAACATCGAAGACGAGATCACGTGGAACAGACCCACCGAAGAGCTGTGGTATTACAGTGGTAAGAAGAGTCTTCAAAATACTTTCCCCTGCTATTTCTGTACATTCTTGCGCGCGAGCTCAGTAGAAGTTTGTGAATCTTAGGCAGTTTTGAAGAAGAGGTCCTTTCGGCCTCTACTTGGGACAGATTGTAGAATTTTTTCTGGGGATCAAGCATGAGCCAGCTAGTCAAGTTCTCCTCTGGAATCCTGAAGCCCCTCGACGATAAGGTCGTCCCAACATGACCCTGAAAACATCCATCGAGCTAGAAAGTGGTCTGAGTGGTCCAACTCTTTCCAACACTATGCTCGACAGGGGCAGTTGGGCCCAACTCATCAAGTCATCATGAAAATGAATGAATGAAGAAGAAGAAGCATTTGTGACTTTCGGCTTCGAACTCGAACTATGTGTAGCATAGAGGAGAGGCGCTGCCGTTATACATCTAGACCCGGGCAAGAGATGGCAAACGTTTTAGGAGTGGTTTGTGGGAGGGGAATATAAAAAAATGCTTCATTTTCAGTGAGTAACCAATCACCGCCATGCTCCTGAGTGCCACAAGGTGGCGCTTTTTCTGTCCGATTTAGTGTTTTTTTTCCCTATTAGCGCATTTCTAGTGGAGTAGGGAACCTCAGGCAGGTTTGTCTCCGTGTTGACTAAATTCCTTTACGGTTGTGACCACAATTTATTTAGCGCGCCCTCTTTTGAGAGAAAATTAAAGTCGACTTTAGTTCGGCAGGATTTTCTCCGTGTGGACAAAATTTCTTTACCGTGGTGACCATGCACTACTCCTGGAGCGCGTGTTGTTTCAAAAGAAAGGTTTTATTTTCCCTTAATACAAAATCATTTATCCTTTGTTTACAAATCTAGTTTGTTTCACCGAAAAACATAATTTTTGTTTTCCAAAGTGTAATTTTGCCAACTCTTTATTTGTTACTATAATATACTTTATAAAGTGCAGGGCCCACAGAGAGAACAATTCAGTGAAAACCGATGGGGCTACCCTGGTGAAATTACAAGTAATAAAAAAAATAAAAATAATTATGCACTTTTCTAAGCTTGTTTAATCGAGCTATTTTCCCAGAAACTCTTTGTTTCTGAAGCGTAATGCTATTCGAATCTTTGTTTGAGTGATTTTAAATTATGCGAATCGTATCTTTTCTGTATTACGATAACATTTAACCTTTCTTGCTTTTTGTGTAGCAACAGTTTGTGTCCATGCACTGATTATCCTGAAAAACACTTCACTTTAAAACATTCCTGAATTATTGAATGGAAGTGAACATTTTTTTTTTACTTTCAAAGACGGGAAGCCGCCGTTCGATTCCGACATAACCAAGACCATTGAGCTTCTACAGAAAATACCGATTGAAGTCCTGGCTACCGTGAGCGTGTTAGCGGCCCTGGGGATGGTCCTGGGGGTGATGTTTCTAGTGTTCAACATCTGGAAGCGCAACAACAGGTTAGTTTTCCAGTTAGCCCTCGTCTATAAATATACTGCCATAACCTGCTGCATGTATATTCATTCAATGCTTTATTGATTATAACCAAACAGCTCCCTCTCTGATATTCACCTTTTGTTACATATATGGCGCTTCTCAGTACACACATGTCATTCGTCAGTTGTTAAATAAATATCCATTGACGTTATAAGACAGAATCTCTTGTGAGTGTATATATACTGGGAAGTTAATATATATACACTTCCATTTTTTCATATTACACAGTGGCACTTTGCAGTACGTTGGGTATTTAGCCTACTCACCCAACAATTTCCTGAGGCTGTTTGAGGTGTAGTCTTATCTCAAAACGATTGGTTTCAACTGCCACTGAAGGTTTATTGCCGGTTCTAGTGACAGGATGATGGATTATGCCTGATCTGCCGAGCTCAAGGCTGGGTACCCAGATAGTTGTAAACATACGTAGATGGTTCTTGTTACTGGGGCTGGTGCTTGGCTAGGAAATTCTAGGTGCATTGTTCAACCGGGGCTTGTGCCTGTTATCTTTATATGCTTTAATGAGAAAGTTGTGAAACGTGATTCTTTTTTGACTCAGAAATTTCGGAGAAATAAAAAAAGTTACGCAAAACGTACTTCAAAAAAATAGTACTGTCTCTGGAGCCACGGTTCAATCTTGCATTCTGAAGTGATGACTTTCCGAAGCAATCGATGTTTACATCGTATCAATTCATCTTTGTAACTTTGTGCAGAAACACTAAATGGCGCTATGTGATGAAGGACACAGTCCGTGCGCAAGCTGGTTCGCGCATGCTCCTATGGCGTGCTCAGTGCGCATATACGACAAATTTAAAACGGAAGTTGGCTACAAGGCCGTAGTCGTCTGCGCTCGACGAGCCACATGTGAACATGGGCACGTGCTGCATGCTCCTTCATTTGTCCTGATTTAATCAATGCAAGGGAAAAGGAAATGTTCATTCAAATTGCAATTTGAGACATTTTGCCGAGGACGATAGCAAATTCTCAGATACAGCATGCAGATTGTCTTAAAACTTTTGGAGGTGAATCGTACATGTTAACCAAACATTTTGTCATAAAGATTTGACATTAATCCCGGAAGAACTGCAGGCGATATGTTTTATTGAAACAAAAATTCTTTCTTCTTAGACAAATCAAGATGTCCAGCCCGAAAGTGAACAACATCATCGCCACTGGTATCCTGCTGGCATACCTCGGTGTGGTGCTGCTAGGCATCGATAGGTCTATGGTAGAGGAGACGTCGCTGCTTACCATTTGCAGGGTGAGAAGGCTCCTACATTTGAAGCCATTGTACGATCATTTGCTTTTCGTGCATTTGGTTCGTTTCCACTTAAACACCAGTCAAAACCCAAAGAAGAATGTTCAAAACCTAACCTGTTGAAGTTTCAGCTCAGTGGATGTTACACTTTTCGCGAAAACAGTGAAAACACGCACAATCTTTTGATCATGAAACCCGATTTTGTCTACGGATCACTTTTTATTCCCACAGAAGTCAATAGACTAATTGTTGGAAATCACCTACATTTTTTGATTTCTTCTAAATGTCAGCAAGCCAGACGGAATGATTTCGCATTGTATTTAAGCTTTTTGATAGTAATTCGGTAGGTTACTTGTGAGATCACACATGCAAATAGTCCTACATGCCTAACCTTTTCATGACCGATTTTTTTTTTTCGGCAATGGGAATGAGCACACCGGGACCCACCGTAATTTGAATTATTCCTCGATCGATTTTCTACAATTCAGGAGGAATGTTAGTTACTAATAATATCGTCGCGTTTTTTCCGTACTGGCGAATATTGGGTGGCATCGCTTTTTTTCCATACTTGCGAACGGGTAACACGATATTGTAATACCTGTTCGCCGGTATGGATGGAAGAGGCGCGGTGCAACCTGTTCGCCAGTATGTTAAAAAACACGACGATATGTTGCATCGTGACGTCATTTAATTTTGCTTCCGTCACAACATAAGAGTTCCTTGACCATTTTGCTCTTTTTCTACAGTCCAAAACAGTGTTCGTGGCATAATCGCTCCATTTGTTTTGTGGCATGTATTGACCCCGATAAAAGTTGTTAAACGCCAGCAAATTCATTTCATTCAACCAACACCTTCCGAAGATATCATTAGCAGAATTAGAATCTGACAGATGACTGAATAGTATCCCTTCATGGCGTATTCCTGCATTGTATATGACTTCTGATACCTGAGCTGAGAGATTCTGCTCAGACGAATAATAGACCTCATGTCCTATATTGACACTTTTTGGTTTCAGGTTCGTTCCTGGATCATCCCCATTTCCTTCACTCTTGCATTTGGAGGAATGTTCACCAAGATGTGGAGGGTGTATAGCATCGTCATTGCCAACAAGACTAAGAGAAAGGTACTCAATTGGTTTCTAACGGAACTTTATCAAGTTGTTTACTTTTATGTAGTGGCGCGTATAGTTTTTCCAGATATCTCTGGAGGTGTATTCTTATAAGTCAGCTACGTATGCGTACTAGCAAAGCTCATAAATATTCATGAAAACCTTAGACGGTAGCCATTTCTAATGGATATAGGAGTCAGCCACGTGACGCACCCCAAACGTAAATTTGAAGACCGTCGATACATTACACCAAAATCTGCGGACAAAAAAATCTTGCCAAAACGCATTTCTTTAATCCTATGAAATATTGTAAGGGTCTGGACCATAAGCCGAATTCGACAACAAGCTTCTCCAAATGTGGAGAGTGTTTGGCTTAACGCTCACCTACCATTGCCAGGCCTTTGTGGTGCCATTCTTGTTTAACTTTTCCCTTTTTCCTCTGATTGCCTGTTTCGTGATTTTTAAGGTGATCAAGGATTACTACCTCTTTGGTATCATCGCCGTTCTGCTGTTGGTAGACTTGGCCATTCTCATTCCCTGGCAGATCATCGATCCAATAAACATCCAGGAGAACAGAGTACCTATACCTCAGGTATGAAAAGGTTTCCCATATTTCACTGCATTTACCAGCCGTTACTGTAGAGAACCACTAATGAGGGCGCTTTACAAGTACCAAACGGCGCCCTCAGTGTTACAAGGTATCTCCACCATTTAGCATTTCCACCATGCAAAGCCTCAAATCTTACTTATGTTTCAAGGTGTTAGGTACGAGTCCAGAACTGTATCCCAAAGAATGACTACACCACCGATGTTTGCAATGTCATGTAAGACTCTTGTAAGACAATGTAAGACTCTTGTAAAATGTGAAAATCCTTATAAAGTATAATTATCATAACTATCGCAGGCCTATGTCATCCTTATATACTTTGTATATAGTTACCGACTTTTTCCCCCTCGTCGTTTCACGCAGACCGAAGACGATCTCGCACGTCACGAGAAGCGCGAAAAGCTGTACGTGAACTGCACGTCCAGTAACAACACCATATGGACTCTGGTAATCATAATCTACAAAGCGTTCGTTGTCGTCTTCGGTGCCTTTCTGGCGTGGTCCACGAGGTAAAAGAACACTGTGCTACTTACCTAATTTCCCTCTCAATGGGTGACGTTTGAGACTCGTGGGGGCAGCAAACACACCGGTCCTTTTCTATTGTTTGCAACATTTTGAACAGGCGTACGTTAGATGTTCAGGATCAGTAGTCCAACTCTGGTTATGCTTTGTTTGAATTGAGGAACTTGTGAAATATTAAAATGTTGACCAACAAGTGTTGGAGTAATTAAGCAAAACGGACTACACTTTTTAATACCATGCCTATACGCGGGGACCTTAAACATCATCGCAAACGATCAAAAAAGGCTGGTGTGTTTGCCACCAATAAAAGCAACTGAAAACATTTTCCCTTGACCACTGGGGTCGTTACTGCAGGTGCGCACGTGTAGATATGCATGGATCATTTATGGCGCAAGTTGTTATTTTACAACAGCTTGAGCCCCTCCCCCCAAGCGGTTTAATTTTTTTTTTTTTAGTATCACGATTTGGCCTTGGTGATATGAATGTGGCCTGTTTTCGAGTAGTTTAATAGGGGTGTAAGTGGCGCCACCAACGTCAAAATAGGCCGCCCCTACAAAACAAAATCTGCGGCCAAACATTTTTTTTTTTGAAAACAATTCAACTTTTAACAAATTTGTAAAAAAAAAAATTTGAGCCCCCCAAAACCAAATCCTGGGTGCGCCACTGGTGTGAACTAATGAGCGGAACTGAATGCGTTGGGCGACTGGGAGCCAGTGTAATTGTTTGCGCAGAGGAGAGGTATGGGTGTGTTTTGGGCTTCTGGGAGATACGCCTGGCACATCTGTTTTGGAGTCTCTGAAGACGAGACACGTCTTTCTTAGAGACACCGTTTAGCAGACAGCAGCAGAAGCCCTGACAGAATTAGGGCACTGACAGCATTGGTGCAAGCATAAATGATGAAAGGATTCCTACCAGAGAAAACAAATGAAGGAAATACACTTGCAAAATAGACTGCGCAGTACCGATATCATATTAAGATGATGGAACGTAAGTCAGATAAGAGAGTAAATCAAGCATCACCGCTGACTACAAGACCTCCTTTTGATCCATCTTGTCTTCGTACAGGAATGTCAAAGTGTCCGGCTTGAACGATAGTTACTACGTGGGCCTATCCATCTACAACACCGTCATTTGTTGCATGGTCGCCGTCTCGCTATCCTTCCTGAACACCTCCTCGATCGTCGTGACCTTTGCTCTAGTCTCCGGTTTCCTTCTGCTCTGTATTACTATATCCCTCTGCATGCTCTTCTTTCCTAAGGTGAGTGGGCCACTGATCTCGATATTGGAGATGGGCGTGTGTGCTTTTTAAATGAATGTATGATTTGCAGCGGCGGCTGAACAGTTTTAAATGGTGGGAGCACCTACGAACCAAAAAGCGGTCAGTCTCGGCATAAAGTAGGGGTGGGGGAATTGCTACCGTTTCAAAGGTGGGGTGGGTGGCATTAGCCCCCTCAGTCCCCCGGTTTCGCCACCCCTGATCATTTACATTTATCCCAAAAGCAACCTACTACATTATTATCAAAATGCTTACTTGCATTTATTAATAATAAACACACCTTATTAATGATTCCATATAGACATGTTTACCTTGACACCTGTTGTCTGAGTCACGAATTCTTAACTTATTTGAAAGTAGTTGGCACAGTAAACGGGAGGGTAAATCTAAAGCTGAGTTGAAAAGTGGGAAAAGTATTCCAAACATTCCTGCGCTTTTTTTTTTAAATTCCAGGTAATCGCTGTGTATCGCAAGAATGAAGTAGCCGACGAAACCTTCACAGGGATCAGAGTAGGCACGACCATGGTGCCCACGATGGCTCACAAGCCGCGGGCGCTAGGCGGGGATATGCCCACTACCAGCGCTCACACTGACGCCACTGTTGGATCCAATCCAAAATAGGCTCATCGAATGGGGGCGCTGTATTACGACGCCGTACGTGGATAACAGCGAGACGTGATTTTAAGTGAAGTGCATAATAAGCTCATTAGTTTATGGGTAAGACGTTTGCATGACCAGCATCTATGATGTGCGTGCAGATTTGGCGATCAATATCATGCAAAACAACTGCGTGTTGACCTCCACATTCTGACCATTCAGGGGCGCCTTCTATCGTTTCTTCGGTAGCCCGATGACGTATGAGAAACACTTGGTGTATGCAAGCAGTCCTTTGACCAGTTAACATCATTGGCCACTCTTTTACGCCACGATTTCGAAATGCGGCTCCAATGGGCTGGCGGGCGAGGTCGCATAAAATTTGCGTGCTCGGATATATCAGACGTTGCAGCGTGATTCTGCACACGTGAACGTCTGATCCGCACAGCTATAACTTCATATGAAGCGCACATGATATTTGAAAACACGTATGGATGAAGTGCGCCCTCAGTGACAGCATAAACGGACTGTGAATTAATCGAGGGGGGTATAGTTTTAATATTGCCTTAGTTTGTGGAGCTTTTGCAGACCCGAGGAGAGTGCTATATTATAGAAGGTTGATATTGTTCTTGTTATACAACCCCCTAAGTTAATGTGTCCTTGCCGCTTGATATAATACATTCTTGATGCCCAGAGAAGTAAAAGTATAGTTGTTACGTTTGTTTCAAATCGTATATTCATGACACATTTGGATATAGGTAATTTTCTTATTAGAAATGTAAGTTTCCCCTAGATCTGATTTTATAAACGATTTTATGGAATTATTTTTAGTTAATTAACTGCAGACACGAGGATGGTTTAGCATTTCACCATGACAAAGCTCGTACTGACGCGTACAAATACTGTAGGGTAGTACGTTTTCCTAATTGCTTTTCTGAGTCTTGTGAAGGAGTCTTTTAAACTATTCAGAGGTCGGGGTTGTGCAGAGTTTTAAGAATTTTCAATTTTTAATTCATGTGGCCCGTGTTGTAGAGTCTTGTAATTTTTATCAGCCCTTTCTATCAGCTCTTTTTATCGGTCCTTTTTACCTAGATGGGAATTCCACTTTTCTTTTAGTCCTGTTAGTGCAGTTCTGTGGGTGTCCACAGTCATGGATTTAAAGAAAAAATATTGAGAGGTCCTCAATATATTCCTTTTTAAAATTATTTTGTATTACTTTAGTTTATTCTTTTTTATTTTCTTTTATCAAATCGAATTTTATCTGAACCTTTGTATGTTACTTTAATTGTAATCAGGGGTATGGATGAACGTATCGTCGGATGACAGTTTGTATACTTCTGTTCATCCTTGACAGCCCTTGCTTAATGTTTGATTGTATCCTTTAACCTAAGTTTTAAAATAAATAAAATAAATAAATGTTGACACTGTGAAACTTAGAATAATGTAATATATTATAATCAATATTGGTTTAACTTGAACTGTTTATGAAAATGTTACTGTAAATAACATATTGTTATCATTCCTAGCCATAAATATATTTTTACAAGATGAACAATTTCCAATTTGAAGACTAGCTTGGAAATACGGACATGAAGCTGTCACGGGCGGATCCAGGGGGCCAACGGGGGCCATGACCCTCCCCCCCCCAAAAACGAACCCTTCTTTTTAAGCGACGTGAGTAAAGGCAGGCATTGCGTACACCACCATCTTTTCCTAAAAAATGGTCAACGTGTTCAGAAATTGCCTCAGATCGTACCACAGAGCATCTAAAATAATACAAAAAAATAATCGGGGCCCTTAAGCGGGCCCGAACACCATGCCGAAATTTATTGGACCCACTTTTTCGGCTACCAAAATATTTTTGGCCGCCCCCCCCCAAAAGTGTTCTGGATCCGCCCTTGGAAGCTGTCGGTAAACAGGTAATGTTGAGACGGAAAGAGAAAAGTTACATACAGCCTTTCTGCCGTTCTTCAACTCACCTGTATATATTTTTTGTAAATATGCAACAACGAATAAATTATGGACACAAGGCACGGACAGTAGATGGCGCGTTTTGTGAGCTCTACTCTTGGAAATGGAAACAAGGTTGAAAATAATGCAAGTGTCCCCTCCCCACAGTGGTCTCCCCAAAATCTCCCTTTGTGACCGCTGAGGGGGTACTCGTGCTGGGAGTTCATAGCTCCCTGTCTGTTACACTTATAATGCCTTGAGCATTTTTGTAAATAAGTATTTGTATCAGAATGTCTTTAAAAAAAATTAAAAAAACATTGAAATGTTGTAAATAATGTCAAAGTTTCTTTCTAGCACCACTGCAGACAGGCCCGGATTACCCAATAGGCACAGTAGGTACTGTGCCCAGGGCCTACGGAAAATTCGGGGGCCTATACGCAAAATTTGGGGGCCTACGAAAATACCGTAGTGTGTCATAAAACACATAAATAGGCCTACCCACACACGCTAGTGTGTATTATTTTGCCTGCAATCGAGGACCCCCTATTGTCCCTCTTTTGTTTTTACTTTTAAGAAAGATCTCTCATTATGTTTTCTACACGATCGCCAAATTTTTGTCCCCGAGTCAAACAATGTGGCCGACATTAATTCTGTAGCTCCGTATAGCTGATTCAATGACCCCAAACTCAAAAATGATGATGAAATGATTATGATGAAACAAATTCGTTAACAGTGGTCAGAAATTGCCTCAGATCGCACCACAGAGCGTCTATAGAATCCAATTTTTCCGGGGCCCTTAAGCGGGCCCCGAGCCACACGCCGTTTAGACTTCGAATTCAGGGAGTTCTGATCAAGATCCACATAATTATGTACCATCCCCCATTTTTGAGAAGCGATTGACGCCCTTGGTGCCAACAGGCTTTTAGAGCTAGGACCTGTACCAGTTTATCCTGGCTTGATTTGCACAGTGCTTTCTACATATATTAATAGCATCAATATGAATTTGGGGCCGCCTAGGGCAGAGTAGGCCTACGGAACGCTGGTGCCTAAAGGGCTTGACTACAGGAGGACAGTAACTTCACCAATTAACATCTTACTCTACCTTGAGCTGTATGTGGCCATGCAATGCCATTATATCACCATCCCACCATCGTCTGTTTTGCCTCCCTCTTTTTCTGATTTGGTTTTTTTGAGTCCAATTGGTTGTTCTGTATTTCCACCGGTTGTCACACCTCCTTGCCAGGTGACCTGCCCACCTCCACCTCTTTGACTTAATGGTCTCAATAATATCCTGCACTCTTGATTTTTTTCCTAGATCCTCATTTCTAACACTGTCCTTCTTCTTTACTCCTATCATTATTCTTTCCATAACCCTCTCTGTCACCCTTAGTTTGTTTTTTTCTCTAGACGTTGGGTGGTAGTCCATGTCTCGGCTCCGTATGATAGACAGGCAAGATGCACTGATCGAATACCTGCCTTTTCAGGGATAAAGGAAGGGTATGGTCTCGAAAGATGTAGCTGAGTGTGCCAAACTAGAAGTATTGTCCAGTATGTAAAACAAGTATTCTTCCACCAGGGGCGATGTTGTTTTGCCTGTAAATCGAATCACCGAAAGTAAAATATACATTAAGTATAAAGCGCCTTTTTATAAGCATGACGTGGTTTGTTCCATATTGAACCCAAAAATTTGTTAAGAAATGGCGCAGCGGATTCGAAATTAGCAATTTGTTAAAATCAAGAGCCTGCGTACGTCCATTGTTGAAAACGATTAGAAATAAAAATGTAAAATGTACGTTGAGCAAAATGTGTTGGCCCAGAATAGCACTAAATACCAGATGCCCATTTCAACGATAACAACGTACCGTCTTTGCATAAACAATTACTATGAGCTAAAACCAAACTTAGATTGATAGGCAATTTACATTAAACAAAACCAGAAGTGCATTTTGTTAAGTATAACATTGCTGTTGAGAAGAAGGTTGCCTTCCGTTGTGATTTGTACTTTTCTTCCCAGCATAAAAATCTTTCAGGAAGTTAACATTTCCCCTTCTTTGAATAAAAATGTCATGTAAATGTTTCCGTCGGCAATGTACTTTTAAACCTCCGAAACCATAGCTAACAAGCGGTTTTTTGCATGTTTTTCATTGAGGACGTATTACAAAATGTGTGACGTCCGCCCACCCCGTCCACCCACGTGACACATACGTCATTACATGACGTCACTGTCCCCGCCAATCAAATAGTTTTTTGTGTGTAAAATCACTGCGTCTTGAACCTCCGCGCACCTTTTGGCATATGCTTAGTCTTAATGGGCATGTGAGGGATATAGGGCAGAAAGTGTCTAAACAAAAGTATTGTCTGGCAAAACTAGGTGTTCAGTTGAAATTATCTCTGCGAATCGTGTTAAACAAGCACGTCAGAGTTTGATACATTGTGAGTGATTGCAAGGTAATAAAATGGCACTAACTAGGCAGACTGCACTGACCAACAGCTGAATGTATTTAATTCAATTCTGCGATCAACGTCATTGTTAGTGAAAATATCGCCCAAGAAGCGAGGAACTCTGTCCTGTGAAGTATACTTTATAACGAGAGAAAAGGTTAGATCGAAGCCATGGTGAACGTTATTTATACAAAGACGAATACCAAGCTACCGAGGATAACTATATGTTAATATTGGGTTTTCATCTTCTCTTAATTGTTTTATACTTCATCTTCTCTTAATTGTTTTATACTTCATCTTCTCTAAATTGTTTTATACATACTGTAAAGAAATTGCGATATCGTTTTTTCAAGCTTACTCGCATGGAACTCGCACCCTAGATTACCAAGGAAGACGTCTCACAACTCGACCTTCGAGCTTGGCTAGCTGGCTCGAGTCTGATGCAGCACGAGTACTGCAACCAAACGGGTACACACCTTCCGACACACCTATGTTCCGACACCTGTGTGTTCCGACTGCAATTAATTACTCAGATTCCTAACCCCAACCCTCACCCTAACCCTAACCTTAACCGGGAGTAACACAATCTTACGTGCGAGTTGTCGTAGCATAGGGGCGTCGGAACACAGAGCAGTCACCAACCAAACGTTTTATAACATGGAATTTGCGTCGGGGAGTTGAACATTCTTACATTGGGTTTTGCCCTTCGCCAACGTATTTAAGACACACTGTATTCTCAGTATAGGCTGCGAAAAAGAAAACCTAATACAAAAACATTACATCACCCCCGTGCAAAATTCCACCTTATAAAAAGATACATATTCTGATGCACCTGTATGTTTAAATATTTTGGATCGAAAAAAAAAATGTAACTTTTGATTTTACAGTGATATATTATGTACAGTTGTCCCTATATGAAAACCTTTCATAATAACATTTCCAGAAAACAAGTGTTTTCTTTATGCCGATGTAACCTTGGCTGTAAAGAGTAAAATATAAGTGGGAAGAGAACTCGGCGAATTGGCTTTCTGTTTTTGTTTTTTTGGCTGGTTTATTCTGGATAAACTGGACAAGGAAGGAAAATAATAAAATGGTCTGTCCTCGTCTCTGCATGGTCAGCATAGCAAAGACGCTTTCGTGGGTCCTGTTGACTATGGCTATTCTGATTGGCCGTGGGTGATTTCAGTAATAATGGATATTTTTTAATAAAATAAGAAAAAGAGCACTCCGGGAGAAACTACAAAACTAAGGGGACCTTTGTCAGACATGTTACACCAGTAACAAACTACACTTCAAAAAAGTGTATTGTGCGCACTTTTGAATCCAATGGTACAATCAATGATGTCGAGTCGTTAAACATTGCTGAAGAAAATATTTGTTTTCTCTATACAAAATAGCCAATATAACTAAAACGGCGCAGTACTTCTCCGGTGTTTGCATTACTCTTGTCCTGAAAACATCCAGTATAAGCAAATATTAAACCAAAAGCAGTTAAAAACCGACGTTAACGACTGCTCATTTTGCACGATGACAGTTTTTTTCAAAGAAATAGTGGTTTCCCACTCGAGGGTGAAACTCATTTACTCAACTGCTTTATGGAATTTGTTTTTATGTTCAATGAGTTTGTACTTTAGACACTTCATCGACATTGGTAGTTAGCTTTCAAAAAAGGAAATGACGCATATCAAGGCTTCAAAAGGGCACACTACTTGAAATAAAACTTGTAATTATTGAAAAATATCTGATCTTCCAAAGCTACAAACATTTTCATCAGATTTTGAATGACGGAAATGAAAATGTTGCTCTCTTCAAAACAAGTTGATGATATCAAATAATCAATTTACAAACTGGTAACGTAAGTGCTGTTGCTGCTTCTGTTAAAAAATATAGTACCGAACGTCAGAGTAGCTAAATCCGCCCACGTGATTATTAAGTCCTTTTTCCCCTCACGGGAAAAAATCCCTGGATTGGATAGATGAGGATTTCGCGACTAGGGGCGGGCTAATATCGCCTATACGCCGTGAGTGGACCAATCGGGCGTGTACTGAACGCAGTTATATAAGCCGGGTAAAGTAGACGGACACCCACTAGAATTGACCGGAGCCGTGTGGTACTCTACCTCCCTATAGAACATCGCATGAAACATCTCTCCATTATTGTCGCTGTCTGCAAGTTTCTGCCAGTACTACAGTTTATTTTTTTCTCATCCGAGTTTCAGGGGAGCTACTGGAAAAGAAAGAGGGTGATTCCACCTAAACAAGGTTAGTAAGAGTTTTCTTTTGTTGGTAGAAAATGATATCAATACCACGAGAAACATGATGTTTACATACGCTGGTATAGACCAGAGTGGCCCAATCCACTGCAAAAAAACCTGTCTTGGACTTGTGGACTGATTTTGAAAAAGACCAGATATCTTCGTCTATTGTAGAAGAGCATCCAAATTAATTCTGTTGTATAACTGGATATTATATACTGTTTTCGCTGTGACGTTATCGCATTGTGTAAATTCATATTACATTGCATGAAATTTAAGAGCGGTCTGGACAAACACAATTTGATCTTGGCATCCTATGTCCTGTGCATTGAACAATTAGGGTATTAAATCCATGCTACATCGTGCCCAAACTCCAATCTCTAACACAGTTGTTCCCTTTAGGCCCTTATTAACGATTGTAAAGATAGACCCTTAGACAAAGGATTCTATCAAAAACGGTGGACTTTTGTTCAAACAACAATGGAAACGTATTCGCTCGAATTGTGCCCTTTTTCATATGATCACGATGCTTCGCAGGCTTAAATATAATTGACCGTACTCCATTTGGTTTGAAATGATGAAAGAAATAGTCGATGTGCCGTATTGTTAACGAAGGACGTTTTCAATGCCTTATTGGCTGAGCTAGAACTTAGAGCCAGATGCACGCTTCTGTGCATATGTGTGTCAGCAGAAGTTTTTTTTTTAAGGCATACGAGAACATTTGCATTCATTCCAAAAGAAATCTACCAAATTATTATCGAAAAGCTTACCTGGATTAAAGATCGTACTGGTAGCTCGTAAACTCATGCCACCTGGCTTGCTGTCATTTAGATGAAATCGAGAAATGTAGTTGATTTCCAACGATCAGTCTATTGTTTGAGTTTTGGGGAATAGAGAGTGCGGCTAGACGAAATCGTATTTTGTGATCAAAAGGTTGTGCATTGATTTTTCATTTGTGTTCTCGGAAAAGTGTCCGTCCACTGACATGAAACTTCAACTGGTTAGCTTTTGAATATTCGTCTTGGAGTAGTGCTATTATTGAAAACGTGCAAAATGCATCAAAAGCAAATGATCCTATACGGATTAAGGAAAAGGTCCTTTTCATGTTTAGCGACGGGGAATCATTACAGCTACTACAACTAGATTTGTTTTCACTTTATAAAATTGAGACTACCCAATCGTTTGCCCTATTTTATTAAGACAAAAATGAGTTTTTATGATTCACAAATCCTTAAAACTGACTTAAATGTGGGGAACAAGTCAGAATTTGAGAAATTTTTATTTAGTTACTTTTGTTTGAAAAAGTAAAACCGTATTAATCGTGCGCTGACTATTCGAGAATGAACGTAATCTTCAGTTGTTTTTCTAGGTCTAGTAATAATTGTTCTTCCACAAATAAACTCTTTTTTTCCGTGCAAAATTGACATGCAACATTTTAAAAATACATGTTGATATTATTTCGTTACCACGGCAACAAGAGACCTACTCGTGTAAACATCTAACAAGAAAACAGTGTAGGCTTTTCTTTTTCAAACGGTACGTAGGTGGGCACCGTTCAATAGTACAGTTTTATTCCCACGACAACTGCTGACTTTCACCCAAGCTCTCGCGTCCATTTTACCGCAAGGATATTTCGCACTCTAGGGTTTGGGTCGGCCTTGGGCGATTTTTATCGAACTTTCGGCGGCATAAAATTGCGGGTAGGTAAGAAAATCGATAATGTCTTGGTCTTGAGTAATTATTCCTCAATTAGGTGCACAGCCAAGCTTAACACTGCTCTTATGAGCAGAGTCTACCCTAGATATCCCCCCTGCTTGGTGAGAAAATGACGCTTGCTTTGCGAAATAAACGATCAGTAAAGACCGACGTAGTTTTTTTGACATCGTTGGGAAGTAGGCTATTGGGTGGGGCTATGTTTTTTTTCTGATGCGTGGGCAATCGTACAGTATAATATGCATCTTGAATTGAGTTTCAAGAAAAAAACAATATTTTTTTTCCAGGAGAGGTTTGCAATCCCTATTTAAAAATAAAGGGGGTGGAGCAGAGATGTTCATTGCCGGTTTAGCTAGCAAACCTGTTTTTAGAGGATAATTAGGCCAAAAAAAGTCTTCGGCTCCTGGTATGGAGCTTGCCCCAAAAGTGGTGCGGCGACGCGGCTTTTGTTTTGTTTACTTGTTTTTTCCGTCTTCAAATGTCGGCTGATGACTGCAAATGGTGCCCGACTAAATTTAGTGCAAAATGTATGGGAGCCCAAAGAGGCCACATATCGAGCTTATACTCGATCGTAACTCCATCTAAACACACGTTAAAATTGTGCAGCAGCAGGATTCCAGTCAAACCAGTGAGTTTGACGGTTTTGAGACATCATCTTACATTGGAAAAAAAAAATCAATTTTGACGACTCGCATGGCTACGGCAACACGCGCGCAGACCAGAAACCGGAGCCTTTTTTTGTCCTTAGCCTTCTCTTTTTATTATAGGGTAGCCCCTTCCTCTGAAAATATCATCGTTTATAACAGATTGGAAAATGTCGGTTAAAATCACTTTTAAGTGTTGTGGTAAAGTAGCGTTTGAGGGTGATGTGACATACTTGAGATCTGGGTCTATGTTTAAAGACACGTAGGACAATTTGCAATTACCCGGTACCTACCCGGTAAATAAATCTTTGCTCAAAGTGAAGATAGGACTGGTAACAAATACCCTGTGAAATTATTCCGCCTGGAAAGGTATCATTCGGAAGAAAGCAATCATTGGAGGTGGTTCAAGAAGTGTTCACGCGGGCACAGTTTTTTTCTTGCGTTAGCAACAGAATTCAGTTTTGAGACCCAAAAAATTGTGCATACTTTTTAACTGTATCATCAAAATGTTCGCTATCCATTGAAAATCAACAAGTTCACTCTTCTTAAGCTTCTTAAAATTTTGAGCAATTTTGTTGTTTCAATTAATAAAAATGCTCACACACAAAATAAATGATCCTTTTTACCTTTCAGATATCTGCCATCTTTGTAGTTTTGCTGTGATTGAACATGTACTGATGTATATTTAGAAGGCTTGAGCTTATTTTATTTACATGCTTGTCCAAACGAGGAAAACAGGGCGAAAAGAAACCAAAATCGTGATGAATCTGACCAGTTTTACCTTTAATGGTTACAATTCATGGAGCCACTTTCCGACCAATGCCACGCAGCGTGCACTCGACATCCGCTTCGAGCGGCCCGCGGACGTGGAGTCGTAAATGGTCCGTGAACATTCGGCTTCTAATTGGCTGTTTCATGTTTCGCCGTGCGCGCCATTATGTCATTTGTGAACAGGTGTTTTCGAAGACACAAAGCTAGCTCGCGACACAAAGGAATGTATTACACTGACCTGTTAAAGTAACAAGATGTTATCTTTCTTCTGGTCTTTGTGGATGTTTTGCGGACGTCATGGTAACCCTTGTTTTATTTGCTTATCTCCATGTAAAAAAAAATCTGGATAGCTGATTGGTCATTCTGAGATGTTACAAACAAGTGAAGCTGCGCACTGGTTCCCGATCCTCCATTGGAATGTGGGGAGGGAACCAGTTTCAACCACCCCATTTCTCAAACTAATTAAACTAGAGTCGTCTGAAAGAATAACAAAAACATTCTAAGCAGAAATGTTCTATTATATATAATTTGTTTTCATATTTTTTTGGTAAAAAAACCCAAAATTATTCGTTGAGTAAACAGTGTACATGTCAATGAAATTATATATTGCTCTTTACAAATCTGTTGTTCTTGGAGTGGTAATATGGCGAAGAGTGATTTTACTTCTAACTTCCAATGGGTTATCCAGATTTTAAACGGATATCAGTGAATTTTATCCAATTTTAATATCAGACAGGTATTTATCTCTAAATCGTGTAAATATTTTAACCTCAGTTCAGTTTACTTTGTTACTTTACTTTGAATATGTCCTTATTGAGTGAAAAACAAAAGAAACAAACCACGCGCTGAGATACAGTTTTACTGTAATAACAAAATATCGAATTTCGGGGATGTTCTGACGCAAAGCTTTATTTTGAACAGCGGCAAGCACAAGAAGGTGAAGAAAGGTGAAGAACATGTACTTAAATGCATATTGGATCATTTGCTTTTCATGCATTTTGCTCGTTTCAGTTTATAACGCCAATCAAAATCCAAAGAAGAATGTTCAAAACCTAACCTGTTGAATGTTCAGCTCAGTGGGCGTTACACTTTTCGAGCAAACAGTGAAAAACCATGCACAACCTTTTGATCACTAAACGTGATTTCGTCAATAACACTATGTATTTCCAAAAATAACTCAACTGACAGATCGTTAGAAATCACCTACATTATTTTATTTCCTCTAACTGACAGCCACCAAGAAAACTATTACTTTTGGAATAATGCAAATGATAAAGCTTTAAAAACAAAGGTCGAACAAAAGAAATCCAAGAGATCTTGTAGCGAACACACATAATGAAAATGTGGTATTATGGATAAAATACGGATTTTGTGTTCGAGATATTCTGTGGTCGGATCTTCGGTCTTCGTTTTTCGCATTGTCAATACGAGGGCACATTGGATGATTGAAAGCGGGCGGATAGTCTAGAAATTTGTTCGAAGCCTCTGAGAGATGAAGGAAAATACATCCCAGGGCTGTTTTAAAATGCAGCGTTGGGAACAGCCCAGAAGCAAGTCTCAGGTTGGGTTATAATAATACCTGGGGTTATCGCGAAGCGTTTGGTCCGCTTGGGAACAGACAGCTTTATCCCACAACTAGAACTTTCATTAAGGATGCTCCGTTAATGAAGGTAAGGCATGTTAAACTGCTTCAAGCGATTTAAGTGGGCTTTTCCAAATTGACCGTTAGGGACCCTTTTTGTGCACGTGTTCTTAACTGACTATTCGCCAACGTGCAGTTGGATTCGTAGAAGGGATGAGAAGAAAAAAAACCAGAGAAAACCGCTAAGATGCAGCGGTTTTGTTTTCACAAGACCTGTTGTTACCATAGAAACGGTTCAATTTTGTCTAATATACCGTGGCAGCTCAATCGAATTGGACGCTCGCCTCGGGAAGCCTGTTCGTTGCCGTCAGACGGGTGAATAAAAAATGATGCCTTCTTATGACGAAGGTATATTTTTTTACATAATTTTGTTGATGGACGCTTGTTTGCTAAAGGTATTCCTGTCCGTCAATATTACACTCGAAATGTGTAAACATCATTATTCAAGGAACACTTCGTCAGTATCTCTGTTTTTGGTAATCAGTTTCAATTGGTAAGTCCCGACAATTGAGCAATCGGTATTCAAGTTGACTAGTCGCTAAACATCAAAATGTCTGTGGTCGACGAGAAAGTTCTTCAAACGATTTTCATATTTCATATGGCTGTCGTTGATTGTTGGTTACTAAAGTATTATAATGTGTATTTGAAAAGGAGTGTAAAATGTTAGTTGAAAAGTATTTATTTCGCTCCTTGAAACACCAAACACCCCAAGCTATTTTAAATGAGGGTTATTTTGTGCCTATCGTTGTAGCTTTAATGTTCGGGATATCGACCGAGAGGAACTTACTGAACTCGATCCGCGGGCCGGCTCGAGTAAATTACCCGTGTATCGTTACCCGAGTGTAGCTCCCGGTCACGCAGCGGTTGTAGGGCGAGTGGGGGAACGAAGGTTGTCCCTATACCAAGATATAAGCCGGTGTCTTATTCACGCCTCGGAACAAAAATTACTCTATGGCGTACAACGTCCCATCGTATCAATGGAAACCAAACACCTTGGGGGAAGAAAAGGTCTGAGATCCGGTAGCCCCTGTTACTCACGCGTGGTTTGCAACTGCGCTTGGTGGTAACCCAATAGCGCGCGGGGGAAAAAAAGCGCGTCAGAAAAAAAGGGCGCCAAATTAGAGGGTAGACAAGAAAAACGCGCGAAAGGATAACACAGCCACAGTGGCCTTGGTTTTCGCGCCCAAGGCAGATGTTCGAACAGTCTCTCTGACGCGCGGAGGTGCGAAGAAATTGAGCCAAGTGCGTGGAGGTAGTACGGTGGGGGCAGGCTTGTCCCTTTCGGCTGTTAATATCACGCGGTTGGGATTATGTGGGAGGTATGTGTATTCGGTCATTTTTTCTCCCCAAGGGCGTGTATGTCATAATTAAGGCAAATTCTATTACAAATAAATGTTTGAATGTTGAAAAAGCCTGACATATTCGCGCTGTTGATTGCGACCCTTGCGTCGGCTGGGTTTGTGCTTATTCGTGCGAACCAAAGCAGGCAGTGCCCACGGGCGGAATACATTGATTCGATATGTACATTATCCTGACACACAAATTCATTTAATAAATTCACGAATAGAGCACATGAGGCTGCAGCAGTCCTGGGATCACTTTAAGGAGCTCAGGAAGCATCCGATGCTTTTTTTTTTTTTTTTGCATCAAGTCAGTCTTAAATTCATATGGGATTTTTTGCATGCATCCCAAAAGTAACCCACCGAATTATTATCAAAAGGATCGTACTGATACTAAGCCCGCGACGTTATTTCGGCTTTCTTGCTGTCATTTAGATTTCCAATGATCAGTCTGGTTTTGGGGGAAAAGAGTGCTACAGACGAAATTGTGTTAAGTGCGATCAACAATTCAACAGGTTATGATTTTGAACATTCTTCTTTTGATTTTGAGTGGTATTATCAATGGAAATGAACAACATGCATGAAAAGTATAATGATCCTATATGCCTTTAATACATTAACGAATAGGATACATCAGACAGTCGCATCAGACTTTTTGCATCAAGTCGGTCTTAACCCAAATCCATAATTTCTGTGCCCCTTTCTTTTTCTTCTGTTGCTTCTGGCGTAAAGATTGCTTTCTCTGTCTCTCAAGAAAAAAACACCAAAGAAATAAACAAACAAAAACAAGAAACAGGACATTTTCCTTCAGCTGGTCGAACTCATTGGTAAATTTGAACCCAAAGTACACAGGCCCATGGTTGCGTAGGCAATGGAAAGAGACGATTTCCACCTCACGTAAGCAAAACTGGAATCGTAAGCTTATGATTTGCCCAGCTTGATAACCAAAAGCATGTGTGTCGAAGGCAAAATTATTGAATGTATACAGATTGTGGGTTTTAGCCTGCCAGGCTGCTAAGTTGGAATGAAGTGGCTGTGTCCTTAGGCGAGCCACTTTGCCTTAACTGCTTGCTCCCCACACAGGTGTAAATGTAAGTAGGTACCTGGAAGGACAGATGGCTGTCATGTTTGAAGCAAGCCCCATCGGCAGAAATAGCATTTCACTCGTAAAACTAGCTCCCCAAATTGACCCAGAAATGCTTCTCCGCCTCCAGGACAGTTTGAAATTGGACAAGTGAGCTCATTAAATTGACAACTCGACCCGACATGTGATGGGTTTTCTGTGTTACCTGAGAAGGATGCACGTAATATTCCCATGTATTGGTATTAGGTTTGGGACCAATAACATTAATATTCTATTAAACCTACGATCGTGTTAGTTAACCTACATTTATGTTCCTGTTGTTGTCTGTGCCTTTTCAGGCAGAATGTTTGCTCATGTGCAAACAGGAACTTCTGCCCATCCCATATGGGATTTCTTTTCTCTCTCTCAAAACGCCAGTAAACCAGACTAAGCGTACTCCCTCCTCAAATCCCCCACGATCCCTTGCCTTACTGCTCCAGCTGTCTCCGGGGACTCAAAAGGTCATCCTCGGCCCTTTTTTCGTCTGATTGATTTTTCTCCAAACCTGCAAAAAAAGGTGGCGTTATTACTTTTTCATAATTTACCTTTGCTCTATTTTTTTCTCATAGCTGTCACGACTACTCTGGTTATGGTTTTTGAAGCTGAGGGCAGTTCCCAAAATCACATATTTCGCATTAATATTTTGTAGTGTCTCTTTGATCGAAATTGTGAAGTAAGAGAGAAAGAAGGACTGGGCATTAACATAAACCGGGATTAGTATTCACAAGAACACAGTGGCAGCCATCTTCACTGTCAAATACTTAATGATAGATAATGTACTCTTGGGGGTACTATACTTATCTTTGTTCTCCTTTAAATATATCACAAAGGGTTTATGGCTTATTTTGTTTGAGTCTTAATGAATAAGACTCAAAAGTCTAAGCAAGTCCTGGAATAGGAAATCTCTCTGTAAAGGCGATGCTTATCACAGTAGCCAAAACATTTGGCCTTTAGTACCCAAGTACCCAAATGCCCTGTGGCTCCCACAATGCAACGCAGTAAACGCATCGTGACGTCATCACATCTCGTGACTGTAATTTAAAGTTCCACCAACAGCTTTTTTCTTTGTTCTTCCAAAAGTAATCATCATATCTATTTTCATTCGAAATACCTTAGTGTGCAAAAATGAGAGCAAATGCTTCAGTAGCTACTTGACAGTGCACAGCACGTAGACGTTATCAATAAGAAAATACACCTTGGTTCCAATCGAGAAAGGACTTTAGCTGAGCATTTAGGAGAAAATTGCCCCAGCGGAGCTCGATAGCACTCGAAGGCCGGAGATCTCGTCGTATTGCTTGCCCGCGTGGGCTCCTCTCACCCGCTAATAAATTCCCGATCGATGGCCCGGCCGGCCCTTGATCAATGATCGCAGAGGCGTTTATCAAACCTTGGCTCTGTCCGCGGCGTCGGCTCTAACTCAAGCTGTAGGTTGACAAGAAGCCTGTTGCGTTTGAACGAAAGGAATCTTGACCAAACATAGGCATATAGACTCTATGCGTTGGAGGTATCTCAAAGCGTGTGTTCTTCGTTATGTCATTTATTAGTTACATTGAACGCACAAAAAGGTTTAATCATGCCTATCCTATTAATACATAGGCCTAACCATGCCCCTCGCACTCCGTCTTTTGGCCTTTATTGCAGAATGTGATGTGTCTGTATCAGAAAATGTAACAGCTTAGACGTAAAGTCCACGTCGGGGGACGAAAATCGTTAAGCTGCGACCTTAAACCAAAACTAAGGAAAAAGCCAAGGTTTAGTAAATCTATATAAACCAAGGCTAGCAGATATACGTCATGACGTCATTATGTTAGCCTCGCATCTTTGTGACGTGCAAGGGGAGGGTTTAAACTATATATGATTGACGTGCACACAAGATAGATTGAAGAAGGAGGAGGTTTAAGAGAAATGTGATGTTGGCACTTATTTTAGTTTTCTACATTTATTAGACTACACAAAGAAATCAATTGTTACAGAACCAACACAGAATTATGGAATCCAACTTTAAAATATGCTTTCAGCGGCTAGTTCATTATATATTTTTGTGTGTGTTTTTAAATCGTTATCTTTAAACTCTGGTACTTTTAATATCGCCTCCTTTGTTTTCCTCCACTTTCCACTTTACCCTTTGTCACGTCACTTAGTTCCTAGTGCCCATTATCCCCTCCAGTTACACCCCTATTCATCTCACACTTCATGCACTGACACACTCCTTTGTCCCCCCAGCATCATCCTCTATTCTGAACCCCCCTTGTTCCTTCCTGCCCCACCCCTCCCCTTCGATCGTCACCACACTGACACATCCACTTGGTCCGTCACCTGTTTAATTCCTCTTTTGTGTTTCCTCTACATCTACATCTAAGTAAATACTGGACAAGACCGATTGGTATCTTCGTCCAGACTTTCAGGGACATGTCAACGTCTCCTTGGACATCACACCTGAGAGTGCAAATTCAACAATCCAAAAAAAAAAGTGCGCATAATTATGTATAGGCTCCAGTGACTGGAAAAACCTGAGCATTGTTGCTTGGAATGATGGAACGTTCAGCTGGCCTGCCAATGTACAGCTGTGCCTTGTGGTCGTTCAGGTAGCTCCATAGATTGATGTTGAATGGACTTAGCAGAAGTAGAAAAATTGATGATGGTAGATGGTAGAAGATTCGGATTCCATTGACGGGTGTCCGGGGGTAGAAGCTTTTGTGTGTGTGTAGATCTCTAGTCTGGCTTTGAAGTTGATGAATTTGTGTGGTCTTTGGCTTCTTGTAACTGTTATGTTGGTATTGTGGGTTCGGTTGACTAGGATACATCTTCTTCCACCTGGGATAAATTCTTCTCCCAAACCTAAGTGCTTGTTTATTTTACCATTTTATCTCTGAAGCAGGTCTTGTTTCAGGTCAATCCTGTAAGTCAGCAGTTTGCAGTAGTTTAATTCATTTTCATTTTCCGTTTGATAATTGTTTGTTTGAATCTTGAAATGCAGTAGGCCTATTCCGTCGCTGTTTTTGTTTCTACGTGAAAGTGGTTCGGAAAATTAAACTGAGTGAATGCTTCAGATTAAAGTGAATGGGCATATGGATTACAGCGCGATACAACGTCACCGGTGATCTCTCATCCGTGCATGTGATACAACAAATCAATATTTCTTGTCATCGTATACTGCTCTAGTGCTTGGAAATAATCCAAGATGCCTTGTAGCAGATGTCGTCATATTAACAATTATCCCATCTCACTCGTAATTCTATATTATGTCAATCATTTTCTCCTCCTTGGTGAAATGTAGGCCGGGATATGATGCACGCTTGGCGAAGATCCGGAAACCTGGGCTGGAGTCAAGTCCAGTTTGCATGATCCCCCCCCCACCTCAAGGAAATGCTTTGTCTAATATGAACACTGCCCTAACAAAACGACCCTTCTTTTGTCTTTCTCAATGGCATTCGTTGGATATGTCAGTCGCATCACTTATTTCGACGGACCAAATTATGAATTGTGATAAGAAACAATTTTATGCCATCGGTTATTTTGTCCTTTTCGATTAGGCTTTGTAAGTTTAATCGTTACTTGTTTCGCATTTTCCATATATAACTTCCACCCACATACACTCCTATTTTTCACTGGTTATCAATCTGTCCTTTTTCGTTTTCGGCAATCTCCCTTTAATCGATTCTCATTCCATTTTATATTGTGCCGACGAACTGGTTGCGAGTCCGGATATTAATAAACCTTGGGCGATCCCACGGGTATCGATTTTTGTTTTTATTTCATAGAGCCCGGTTAATCCACGGTACGGAATCGAAATAAAAATCGCCCGCTTATCAAGCATCGCAAGGCGGAATGGCGTGGGAAATTTAAGCAAAATGAAAAACCGCCTGGTTTTGACTGGTACTTGAAAGTGACACCTCGACATCGCCCAGAATAACACTCTGTCATGATGTATACACGTCGACAACTTCCGATGCGTACGCGCAGAGAGGCAGATGATACATAAAAGTTCAACGGGTAAATAAATGACTCCCGATGGGCCGTGCTTGAGTAACCCTCGCGGTGAATTAACTCACTTCTGATGCAGCCTTTAACTGTTTTTTCCCCACGCCGAACCGACAGAGTACGTACGAGGGGGGAAGAACTAGCCCCAAAACAAATCCCGGTCTTTTGTCCAGTGTTCCGGGGCTAAATATGATTGGCAAGCATCAGCGGAGACAAACACGGGTTGACAGATCGCTGGAACCGGGGGCAAGGCAGAGGACATGCTCCGGTTAAACAAAAAATAGGTCCTTCGCTGTAATTGAAACCGGCTATACATTACAGCGAGCCCTCACTATTCAACGACTTTAAAGTTTGATTCATTTCATGCCACATGTCCCCTAGATTTTTTTTTTCATTCAAATGCATGTATCACCTTCTGTCACGTAGGTCTACGCCTCCGAAATGCACTTTATGCCGTTTTTTTGTTCTACCTCTTAAATCGTCTGTCAAGAAAAGAAAATGGAAACTTCACTTTGATATAAAAATGGAGCATTCACCAATTTTGGATTGAGACATGCAAATGAGTCTTGGCTAGACGTATGTTGATTGGATGAGGCAGAACACCGTCTTCTTTAAGACGCAGCTTTGGCAATTCTTACATTAATTGTGGCCTGGAAGGGCTGAGATGGACTTGCCTCGAAACGAAGAGCATCTTCTGAGCAAAATCTATGGAATAGTTCGCAACATCACGTTACGTTTTATGTCAACTGACGTGATTTCAAATTTATAACAACAGATGCACCGCAAAACCCTCTGCAAAACTCACACCCACTTTGTCTTCATTGAAGGACTTTTAAAAACCGAAGCCATTCTAAGAAATTGCTAAATGGTTTTCGCTGATGGGCTGACTTAGAAGAAAAAGCGCGCGCTTTTGTACACCTTGGCGGGAAACGAAAACACAAAAGAGATGCAGCATCACGCCGCGCCATCCTGTTCAGCATTGATTTCGGCGTTTAAGTCTAACCACCCTTCAACGTTGATTGAAGAGGGGCCCATATTATCGTCTTCTCACCCTCCATTCCACGTGTCCAGACTAATGCATCATTCCCCAAAACACTCCTGATGATTACCGGGCGCTGTGTTGATCTTTCCCCCCACCACCGACCCTGTGCCTTAAACCCACCTTGTCGTTCCCCCAGCCTGGGAAATGCATCATTCAACTGGTGCACCGACACGGTCTCTGTTCCGTTGGCAAACCCTGCCTTCTCCTCCCGGCCCATCCAACGTATATACTCGACATCATCATCATCACTTTCGGAGATCACCGCTCGCAAATATTGACTTAGGCAATTAATGTTCGGCCTGCACCACTCCCGCCAGCCCCGGCAATTGAATAAACCGCGGCGGTGTTTTTAGCTCGGAGAGGTTCCGAACTCACGCTTAGTCACGGGACCCGGCAAGTAGGTTGCTTTTGTAGCGCGCTTCTTCATACATGCTAAGAAAACCAACATCGTTTTTTTAATATACCTAAAGCCACGCTTGCACTGATTTAATAGACATAAAATATTACCCGAAAGGCCATCACACTTTTAAGAGATTAAAAATGAGCCAAAAACAATCGAGTGACAGTCGTACAGAGACAACGATATTAAGAATAAAAGCAAAATTTCGTGCAATCGTTGTTGATGAAGGAGATTTAAAAACCAGCAATTCAAAGAAACATATTATGATGGGGATAAAACAACATAGTAAAACAAAGACGTTTGGAAATAGCTGACACTTAAAGAAAAATAAATCTGATGAAAGATGAGACACCAGTGTGTGGCATTGTCACTGAAAATCATGTCTTTTGATCAAAACGTCAACAACGTCATTCTTAAAAGTGAGAAATCGACAAAGAATTTCAACAGATATTAAAGTTGGTATAATTATACATGTTTTGTTTGTTTTTCAAAAAAAAAAAAATCGATTTTTTTTTTTTCCGAACGAAATGTAAAGGAATATAATGTCCTGCAACAAATATAATTGCTCGTTTATTTTTGCAGGCCTTTATACAGATTTAAAGTTATATATTTTTCAAGGTGCCACACCCAGAAAGCACGTATACACCGACTTTAAGGAAATCATCAAGATGACAAAACTTGTTACTTTTATTATTGCACCGCTTTGAAAATGAGGGACCGATGATAAATTTATTTTCTGAAAAATGTTTTTATCAGTAACGTTTACTCGGACAACAGAGAAAAATCAGTTTTGATCGTTAACCCCCCCCCCCCCGAGAATCAGCTCAACCAAATGATCGACCAACCAGCCAAACACAAGGAAACAAACCGACCAACACCCCGGCGGACACAAGTTGGACACAAAACAAGCCTTTATGAGACTGTTATTTGATGTTTCACTCGTTCTGACTCCATCCTTTTATAAATTAAAAACGTACCCTTATTTTGAAATTTCAAATTCTTCAACGTACAATGGTGAAAAAACGTAATGTAAATCAGTTTCGATTTGATTCTCGTTTTAAATCTCTGGCAGGAGCTTCTACAAGACACTTGGGTGTTGGTCAGTCGGTCAGTCGGTCCCAACAATTGAAAAAAACTATATTACCAAAATTGAGCAAATACCATGCCGTCGTCAATAAATGCACTCTCAAAATTGTTTGTAACAATTTGTAAAGTTGTTGATGAAAGTTGTGTAAACGGAGGCGAGATATGTACAGTAATGTTAAGTCACGTGTTATTTTCTGTATTGGGTGACGGTATCCAGAAGGAGGAAATGAAAATTAACCAAAAGTATGGTGTTCCACATGTACCATCGGCGTCGCATTTTTTTTGCCAGAGCTTATTGTGCACTCGCATTTGTTTTTTTCCACCGACAGGCTGTAAGTTTCCGGATAATACACGACTCGAGCGCCAACAATGAATCACTGGGCGACCTTAGACCTGGCTTGAGCAAAGGGTCCTTAGTATTTAATTTGATTGAATCTACAGCTTACAAGAATTGCGGTATGGGAAATCTTTGATTTGTCCCATTGTGGACGTAAATACCTGAAAGGTCGACGCGGCGACGGCTTTGCAAATTGTTTTGTACATTACTCGTGGAACAAAATGAACCGGTTATTACGCCAGGGTAGAAATTGCTTCCCTAATCGTGGAAGTGATTTTCGGGAAAATATTGCTAGTAATAAGTGGATAATCCACCGGAAAAATGGCAGACTCCATAAATCATTTTTTTCTTGAAGAGTTGTAGTTTGCCTCTTGCGTTCTGCGGTGTATCCATCATTTAAGAGCTTGGCAAACGGTAGTTTGTAGCCGCGCCAACGGCACTGCATTCGGGTCATCAATTAATTAAGGTCCCTATGGGAGGGGATGAAATACGTTCTTTTTTTTTATTACGACGACGTTTGATCGGCGCCCGAGCAACTGAATGACTGTAAATTGATGGAAGACCAACCCGTAATATCAGTGACGTGGCCAGCGTTGCACAATCGCTGGCTCTGTTTCACGGCCACGAACCAATCACGAAAAAAACTGTATTTGTTGGCATTTTCTCCGAACAGTTTTATTTCATCAGAATATAAATAATCCCTGCGCAACCCTTTTATTTGTGGAAAGCCACCCCTAAACGATTTTTTTTTGTCAATATCAACATCACTTTATGTTTAATTGGCAAGCTTTTTTTGTGAAAGTGTTGGTTGGTGCTTGAGTCGTTTTGACGCTATCATTTTATAAAATACAGCCTGTACCGTTCACGTGAAATTTCAACTCCTCGAACGCTGAAGGGTGAACAATCAGTGTACGGTGTATATTTAGATATGGCGTAGGCTACATAAACCAAGGCCGTTGCGATATCAACACGTTACCAGATCAATGATCGTGGGTGGAGTATTAAATTGCTATTAAGCTGATAAAAAATAGAAAATATAGGATAAATATGGTTCGAGGTAAAGGATCGCAAGAAAGGAAAGCATCGGGTGCGATTTGGTAATTACTGAGGCCCTCGTTGTCGATCCTATCGAATATGTCCAACTCTGATCTTGGGACAGGTTTCATAAAGGTTGATCAAATTGATGAAAAGCTCCTTGAGCAGAAATGCGCCAGTAACAGTGTTGGTTGGTGCTTCGCTGCTTTTTTTGACGCTTTGTGCGTATTTATACATCATTATTTGTAGTGGGCGTCCTTTAGTCGCGTCCATTAATCACTCGGGGAGTCAGGTTGGCGCAGTGGTTACTGTCCTCGCCTTCCACCGCTGTGGCCTGGGTTCAGTCCCTGCCTAAATTCCATGTTTTTCCCCACAACATTCTTCTGGAGTTTTCCTCCCACCTCTAAAACCGTAATTTCTTCCCATTGTCTTCTATGTACATGTTTCTTCAGGCTTGGTTTCATTGTCAGAAATAAATACCATATTTTGTTTTATGTCTGGATGTTATTTGTGGTATAATGATAATTTATTCTTGGATGCAGTGGCGTATCAATTCGTCAGCGTTTTCACGAAGAGCCACATAATGTGGATTTTGAAGTAAAAGCGTTTTCGAGATAATCGTAAAAGACGTTTCCCATATTTTAAAACTAGATGAAGATTAATTAGTAGAGATATGTGGCTCTTCGTGAAAACAAAAATTCAGGTTTCTGACATTTTGGCCCTTTCTGTTCAACGTGTTTTTCCATAGGCGCGTGTGAGTACGCGCGCGCGCAGCTGATTATGTAGCAAAGATATATGGCTCTTCGTGAAAACGGAAATCTCAGTCTACCTACTTTTACGTATTTCCGTGAAATAGGTTTGGTACATGTTCAAGGGGCCAAAATGTATGTGGCTCTTTGCGAAAACGCAATATGCAATTATCAAGATGCCTACCCCTTGCAACAATAACGTAACTTCGAATTTAATGATGTTTTGCTTGCAGAAACATGTCAAAGTGGTACATTGTATTAAAGCAAAATATTGGGAAAAAAATCGACATCGGAAAAAAATGGTAATTTTAGACATATGTGGCTCTTCGTGAAAACGGTGACGAATGACGCATAATTATGTCTGCCCCCCTCCTCATTACATTGGTATTGTTGTCGCCAGATTCAATAAAGCTGTTGAATTTTGTCAGAAACAACATACAGGAGCAAAATAACAAGAAGAGCATCCCGTATATCATAATTTAAATAATTGTCGAGGTGAGTTGTTCTCAGGGTTAAACATCAAATTAGCAAACAGGTGAGCCTAGCTGACATCCTAACGAGGAGCTGGCAAATCAGGAAGATGGGGATAAATTTAACAACGTTAATGGGAGCAGGTGGCAAGGGTGTATTTGTCGCTCGTTAGCAAGAGATTGGCTGTTTTCTGTTGTGGTAGGGTGCATGAACAAACACATGTTTTCATATTTTGTTTCATCTTTTTGGGGGTGATGTTTTTGTTGGTGTGCAATGCTTTCCTCCACTTGGGTGAAGGTCTTGGTACCACAAACAACAATTTTGAAGAAAAAAAATGTTGCTGCTGATGCTACCCGATATACAACACTAAAAATGTTTCCCAATCGTTTATTTTCTAGAATAATCTGTATTCATTAGTGAAAACCTCGTAACAAAAATGGATGGTTTTGTGACGAAAATGGGAAATAATAACCGTTGCCTAAACAAATATCCGTTGCCTGAGTTTACCACATAATGGCCTATTTTATGTTATAGGCAGTGCAATAAGTGACTGTGGCCCAAAAACTCCGGAAAATATCAATTCCTTCTCCAAGACCTAAATACATAATGTACATCTGTTAGACTGATATTCTTGATTTATTCAATATGACATCATCATGCCCGCGGGATTAAGATATGATATCGATAACTCTTTGAGCTGAAAATACTCGTATCACTTATGCAGATAAAACCATTATTTTGATTCTTGGGTCCTTTTTTTCGAAGCTGTCAGGCATATAAAGGAAAGAATCGCTTCCTGAATTTGTTTCGTCTTTTTGAAGCAGACAGACACCGTATTTTTCCACAAATAAGCTTAATGGCGGTCTCTATATAAGAACTTTAGTCAAAACATACTCACGATAGCCTGTGGATATAGGCGTGCTATCTCTGACGTTGGCAATCAGAGGCTGCCTCAGAGATATCTCAGTTCCCCTTAATCTCTTCTTCTTTTTTTTGGAGGACGTGATTGTTTTGTTGGACTTTCCGGTCCTTTCAACACGCTGAATTGTAAAACTGGAACAAGAAAAATTTGCTCCGACTGGGCCGGTTCAAGAGGGTCTTAGGGGCTGCTGTAGACCGGATCTGTATGCGGGAGCACACGGAGGGGGCACCGTGGCCAGCCATGCGAGCAGCCTCCCCACTCAACCTCTGGTCGATGCGATCATGATGAGGATTGCATTCAAAATACAGGCTGGGGAAACATTTTCTAAAACCCGGCCCTGTGTCCGCTTTGGCTTTAACTAAAAAGCCTTGAAATCATCAACAAGTCTTTTAAAGTTTTCCCACTCAGACCTCATGAACACGTTCTAACAATTGGCCGTATGTGCACATTTTCAGAAATCGACCCAATAACCGGCATGTATCTCCCATCCACATTATGTTTTTTTTCTCCTGAAACCCGAAGCCAGATGTACAGCCGCAGTTTCGAAAACCCTGAAGATACTGGCGACCACCTTAAGCCTTCCTTCTATTGCCAACTACGCATCATGTTCATACAAACCCTGCGATTTGTACTTAAGGGCGGATCCGAACTTTAGGGCGGATCCGAAAAGAAACACCTTGAATTTAAATGGTCACTATCGATCGTTTCATTAGTCGATAGCGTTTTGTTGATTGAGTATAATTTTAAAGACAGGTTTGGGATCTCATGTTACGGTAAACTCCAAATAATGAAAACAGAGTGCTTGCTTTGCGAACATGTAGACACTTAAATCATTGATGATTATGGGTCAACGTCTTGTTAGAAAATATCAAACTGCCTACATTTTTTTGTCAAATTCTGACCTTGGTCAAATTTTACAAGAATTAACCAACAATTGAGGTAATTGTATATTACAGTTGGTGTGTATATAAACATTGCCCAACATTTGTTTTACCAACATTAATACGGTGTCTGGTATTGCGAGTTAACCTGATTTTTGCATTTTGTTTAAGAAATTGAGAATGACAATTTTGGAACGGGAAAAATTGGCATTCGGTTTCAGGAAATAGAAGTTTTCAGGAATCGCAAGGGCAGGTGGCAGAAATCTAGCCGATGGAACACAAACATTCAGACAAATTGCTCGCTTGCATTTCCTCTCTCTTGGGGCACTATGATTCCACCCTCAGAAGTACAACAAAATAAGCAAACGGAATCAGTAAACACATCTGACAAGGTTGGGATGACGGAGGGTCCTAGAAACAAACGAAGTTAGAGTGTGTGATTCTTGTTGATTGCCCGTCCCGTGGGGGGAAACGGACGGGGTAATCGTCGGTAGACGAGTGGGGAAGATCAGAGCATACCGGCCGGCGGCTGTTATACCCGCGTCAGTTCTTAGAAGTACCTGATGAACTTAGGTGAACAAGTGTCTTTGGCAGTAACCAATCAGAACAAGCCATCAATTCGACCACGGAGGCCCCCTTCAATGGCGTAGTGCTAGCTATTGTCCAGGTAATCAGTCACGGGACAGTAGCTTTGCATAACAACACTCCATTGGTTTCTCCATTGAAGGGGGCCCCGTGAGAGTACGGGGATCACTTGTACGCACGTATCACTTTGAGTAGCGGACTAGTTTTATGATGTAAATCAGAAAATTAATAAAACAAATGAGGTGAATTGATACTTGGATCTGTTGCAAAATATGGACCCGAAAGCAAAGGTGGAACACGACTTCACGCACAACCCTGATTAATTTTGAATCCCATTTAGATGTATGTACACATAAACTTTCTGGTTAATAAAAAAATAATATTACTTGGATATAGATCCGCAAAAATCTGATGTCTAACTCTACCTTTGTTTTGTATTTGAAAGAATACATTTGGCCTTTACAATAAAAGTTTTTTTTTGTCGCTCTCGGATCTACTGATCATTAACTTGATCAGAAAAACAACGATACGACTTCGTGAACAACCCTTAGCTTTTTTGAACCTCGACTCATTTTGGGATCGTAGCCTATCTGCAGAATCGTTTCGGTCTGTGCTCATGCGCGCATTCAATAACCAAATGTCTGTGCTAGTGCTGATCATAATTATAGCTTAGGAATTCCGAGGCTAGCGGAGCCAAAATTCTACAGATGGGCCGTGATCTTACTCGTGTTTGAAAATGCCACTTAATTATAACAAAAAAAATGGGGGAGGCAAGTTCAAGAAACTGCAGATAACATTTCCCACAAATCGTACTTGTCTTAGATTGTGATTTCCAGCACCTGCTCCGCTCTAACCACATGGTTGTATTTCACCGAGTTGACTTTTCCCATCTCCTTGCGAGTTTACAAGCGTGCGTGTCCCGTGCTGTGTACAGCTTCACCTCTAGTTTTTTCCTTCTTCTTCTTCTTCCTCTTCTTCTTCTAATTTTATTACCCGGGGCGCGCCCATCACCGCAACGATTATTGTAATGGATGGAATATCCCCCGGCGGTATAAGTACTTTGGGAGTTCGTATCATCCGCGCGTGCAACGTCTGAAGGTGCATCAGCTTTTTAGCCAGTTGCCGAGAAAATAAATTATGTTTCTCTGATTCGACTGAGTCAACATCAGTGTTTTTAACCCTTTCTTTAATGAAGGCAAACAAAACAAAGTTATAACTTTGAAACTGAATTTGGAGGCTAACGGTGATTGGGAAATAAACCGATATGCAAAGGCAAAGGTATTAAGATAGCCAGGTCACACCGAAGTGAGCAAACCTACTCATGCAATACACACAATAGCCTACACAAATAAACAATTAAAAAACGAAAATATAAAGTCAGATTTGGGTTTGAAACATTCAACTCAGGTTAGATAATGTCTAGATATTATTATACTAATGTATCCTGAACGAGATTATAGTCTAAAGCCACATTTTATTTTTGCCATACACCCGCACCTCATATTCAATTAATACCATGAAATTGTACGGACCTCGACTTTTGAACAGCATCAGCGAAGTAATACAAACCCAGCCGTCCGTGGGTCGATTCAAACGGTCTTACAAACGAGCTCTCATATCTCTGACATAGTTTCTTTCTCATCTTTATTTACTCTCATTTTTTCTTTTTTCTTTAACAGTTTATGTTTTGAATTGATTGTTTATCTTAAGTTATACCACCTTCTTTTGTTTTCGGAATCCATTTAGTGTTTTGTCTGTCCTTGTATATCTCTCTGTGTTGTTTTGGTCTTGTCCTAGTCATCTTGTTCTGTATTTTTCTGTTGTACATGTTAACAATAATATTTGTTAATGTTCTTCTATAAAAAGGCATTTCCATACAAGCCTAGGCTTTTTGAAAGTGCCTCCGTGCCTTCATCTTGTACATATCATGCAATTAATATTTATCTATTTATTTCCACATGTATTTATCTGTTGTCTTTTTATGACATGCATTTAGCATTACGTTAAGTGTTTACATAATAATTATATTATTCTTGTGTCATAATTACTGTTGAAGGTATGGAAATAAATGTTCTGTTGAATTGAATTGAATTGTTTTCCTGAGCATTGCAAGCATCTTCGGTTAAGACATTTTGGTTTTTGATCGTGCTGATATTGGTTGTAGGTCTCATCTAATGATACAATAGACCTTATTGACAAGAAGCCATTTTCGATCGTATTCCCTGAATCTATTTTGTACATTATAAACTGTTGAATGGGATGGTGCCAGACTAGTTTATGATTGGAGTGCGTTCCTAGCCTCACTTCCAAACCTCAAGATTGTTTTTAAAGTATTACGGTGTGTTTAATCACATATTTAAAATCGTTCATCAGAGCAGACTTGTATTCATTTGTCATGAACTTTTATTTCATTGCTTTTATTTCTACTCGCAAGCTCCAAAAATGAAGACTTTACACCTCCTTTTCAATTTAAAATGGCCGACTTGGGAATAAAGTCCATTTCAGGCGCCTGTTGATCAAATCAAATCCATTAAAATTTCCCATGTAAGATAATATTTATGATTTTCATTATGGTACGGATGTTTCAACGAGATCAAACTGACGCAAAGGTTGTATATTTTCTCCTTTTTCCCTTAATTGCTTTCATTCATCCCTGTCGGCAATTTTGCTAAGTGCTTCAACGACGACAATATGAGGAGATTTCAATCCGAACCGCCTTTGTAGTAATGAGTTTGATTGTGGGATTTTTTTTCACACATGATGCATATTGCAAATGAATTATCTCCTTCCTCTTAGATTGTTTTATACACAAAACAATATCTGGCAATATCTTCGTCGGTAGAAAAAAAGGCGAAATTATGAGAAACAAATAAACCTCAAATGTACCTTTCCGTAAACAACATATTTTATTTCATGTGGCCTCAGCCTTTTGTTTTCATCCAGCGCATGTATTTTCGCAAAGCGCCCCTGGGAGTTGGTTTTATTGAAGATCTTTCCTGGAGATTGGTCTTAAGATTGCGTGGTTCCGAAGTGTCTGGCCTACAGATAGGGCTGAACCTGTTGCTCAGAGTTTGAAATTTCCAGCTATTCCTTGCAGCATAAGAAAGGATGTCATGACTAAAGTCTCAACATCGAGAGAGAAAAATATGAAAAAAATAGCTAAAAAGTGTTTGATTAATTTTTTTTTATAAATGAACAGTGTTGGACATAATTTAAATACAAAAACGATTCCGAAAAGTGAAAACAAATGAACAGTGTTGGACATAATTTAAAAACACAAACGATTCCGAAAAGTGAACTAATACAAGGAGTAACAAACTTAGCATTCAAAATGTATCTACCAAAATGATGATGTACGAAACACATTGTTCAAACATTACATTCAATGTGTGGACTTCCGAACAAAAGAGGTCCACATAAACCATGTAACAGCGACAATGTGTGGACTTGCCCACGTCCACACAATGTTTCTCCCTCTCTGGAAAACCTGTTTAGAAGTATTTTTGGGTCGGGTTTATCCGTGGCATAATGAAGAGAAACACTAAAGGGAATCATAGAAAAACAAATGGGTTGAAAGAGTTTTCACAGTGTGAATAAATGATTGTTTTTCACAGGTTTTTCTCAACTACACGAAAACAAAGGAATGTCCACACTGCGTATGTAACGTGAACATGTTTGTGTCCATGTGTAGTTCATGCACAACCTTCAGTTTTGAGATGCTAATATTACAAGGAAGTTAAAACGTTAAATAGAAAAGCAAAGAAGACAAACTATTACCGTAAACGCAGCGGTTTTTCATATGTTGTAGCATTTGATGAACATGACATAACCCTTCATTTTCGCAAGGGTTTCTAATGAAAGTTTCCAAGTCCCAAATACGTCAGAACCTCCGTGTTTGTTGCGAGGACAAGATATGACATGATAACAAAGCTCGCGGCAGATGTTGGCGTGCACATTAGTTGGATCAACGCCGCTTCTTTTGCATCATTGATTAAATTGAAGCATCGTATGTTTTAAACATCCAAATGAGCCTCCTCAGTTCTGCGAAATACATGGCATTATTGCATTAAGTTGTCATATCGATGTAATATTATGTCATTTTGATTTTTGAATTGGATTACTAACGGTTGCAGCGCAAGCATTTTAACAAAGAATAGAGGAATACAAAGGAAAGTTAAATGTTTGTAATAAGATTGGTTGGGTGGGTGTGGCCTGTAGCGGTCCAAGATTTTGACCCTGGGGGCAGCGGTTTGAATTAAGTTGGTAGCCAAGTGTTGTGTCCGCAGGCCAGCCATGTTACCTTCCTTCGAAGGTCCATTTTTACGTCTTGCTCAAATGGAATCAATACGAACAGTCGTTTTCATCCAAGTAATCTTTGCATATATAAACATGTAAAACCGAATGATATATCAAAGTGAAGAACAGAGTGTGTTCTTCCTGTTCATTACAAATAGAGATTTTGTCTTTGAGACCTGTTTCGTCAAATTGGACGAATTTGTGAAGGTGTGTTATTTAGTTGACGTCAATTTCAGATCAGTCAAATTTTATGTCCTTTTGTTTTAACTCATAAGAGAAACTAGAGATTTATATTTAAGACCTGTTTCGACAGACTGGACGAATTTGTGAAGATGTGTAATTTAGTTCACGTCAATTTCAGGTCAAACAAATTGTATTGCCTTTTCCTTTACAGCACAATTAATGGAACCGACTCGGTAGATATTGTTGGTAAGAGAGTAATATCAATACAGGGATGGTAACAGAGTACTTTCTTGACAGAAAAGTCAACACGAACGGCTATAAACGCTTTGCCCCGTCGGGAAATTCACGGGGACAAGGCCGTACGATCCACGGTCAGATATTTAATGATATTGCGGGAGATTGTATTTTTTTTCCTCCAGAGCCCGCAGACGGCATAATGTTTAAAACTGCAATTCTCTAGTCTCCAGGGAAATACATCTTTCGCATTTACAAGTTTTAGTTATTGTCATGGGAAACTCGGCGCGGTCTAAGTCTCACGTGAGTGGTTGCATTTTCCTAGCTTTAACTTTTTTTTCTCATCCAAAGTGCTCGTGAAAGATATAATGTACTTCACCATATCAGAAGGAGCGGCATCAATATTTGATGTGTTGTTGAAAAAAACGGGGGGAAAATAAACAATAAGGGAGGAGTAACTATTGACGAATACTCGTACTTGGAGTGTTATTGGACACAGCGATATCAATGATTAAATCCGTTGAACGTTGAGAGAAGGATGATTTAATAGCGTGTGGGCTCGCCACAAATCGCAACGTGTAATGACACTACGCTGTCACAGCCCGGGAACTTTTAATAATGTTTATATTTGATTGGGGTGTATGTGTTTCGTTTGGTGAAGAAGACTGTAAATATGTCTTCGGAGTATTAAGCGTCAAGGAGTGTTAGCTCAGCACTACAAGGGGAAGTGTTTGGCTACTTGAAGAATACATTGATATCGAAGTCGTATCGGATGTCCTGAAGCTATAGGCCTTTGAATTCAATGGTGAATAATATATACTGACTGGGATTCATCAGATCCGAATATTGTACACTGGTAAGGCATATGTGATCGTTTGCTTTTACCCCAAAAGTAACCCACCGAATTGTCACTAGAAATATTATACTTGGATTAAAGATGGTATACTAGTATTAAACCCCCCGTGAAATTATTTCGTCTGGCTTGCTGTCATTGAGAAGAAATCAAGAAATCTAGGTGATTTCCAATAATCAGCATTATTTTTGGGGAAAAAGAAATTTAAAGATGACAAAAATCGTATTCAATGATCAAAATAGTGTGCATGGTTTTCCACTGCTTTCTCGGAAAGGTGTAATATCCACTGAGCTGAAACTTCAACAGGTTAGGTTTGGAACATTTTTCTTTGGATTTCGAGTAGTGTTATCATTGGAAACGAACGAAATACATGAAAAGCAAATGACCCTTGATATGCCTTTAAATGTATCTATTTGCGTGCATGGGTGGAAGTCGTGAAGGGAGTCGTAAACGTCAATTTAAGAAAAACAATAAATTTTAGTGTTTGTTTGAAGTGTCATTCTCTGCCCAACTTGTCAAAATGAATGTTTTGGGGGGAGGGGGATGTTCAAATGAAGTTGGGAATATAAATAACGAAATTGCAAGGTTTTGTTAAACTTGGCGATTTTACGTAGATCTAAATGATTATCAAATATCGGTCCAATCTTAATAACAAACTAATATACATTTTAAAGTTACTTAAATTTAAAATAAAGTTATGCATGCAAAACATTAAAGGTGAGCCAGGTGCAACTGATTATCTGTCCCCAAAAAAAACTTCCAAAGGGGGAAGAAATATTTTCTGGAACATTTTCGGTAAATATGGCAATGTAGTCGAAAGTTAAAATAGTTGGCTTCTAATTTCTGTATCGACGTTTTTTCCAGTAAGTTTTCAAAAACTGAAAGTGGTACTTGTACCAAGTTGATAATGTGTGTGTGGTGCTTTCAGTTAAACCTTGACATTAAGTGGGAAAATGCATTCGTCTTCTAGTGGTTTTGTGATTCACTTCATCAGTCTGTGGTTACTGATAAATGTTCTCATCTTCGGGTTTTTTTTATCGATTCTTCGGGAAAAAGATACGTAATTTCCTGCGGTCAGTCAGAGTATATATTTTAGTTTTAGCCACCGTAGTGTGATCAGCATATGCCAACGACCGCTCCTGCGTTTTGACGGTAAACTCACAATGATCGGTTTTACGGCAGAGTCGATAATTGCATTAACGGTACAAATCAAAGTTATCGCTAATTAAATGCGAGGAGGTAAAGTCACAGATTTCAGTCCGTAAAAACAGGCGGCTCGAGATCCGTCACAACGTGGGGGAAATTACCATTAAGAAAACCTGCCTGTTTCTGACAAAGTGACATTGTTGCGTCACGTTTCATTAAACATTCTCTGAGTTTGTTTCTTTGAACGCCCACCACTGAATGTCCATCATTTCACTGTTATTTCGGTTGTGTAAAAATCAGACGGTTGTGTACTATATGAACCTAGCAACCCGTTGTGTAAACTGTTGTTTACACAACTTGTGTAAAATATTACACAACTTATTAAAAACATTTACACAACTGGTTGCTAGGTTCATATAGTACACAACCCGAAATAACAGTGGCATACAGTCAATTTATTAGCTTAATCAACGGGGATTGAACTGCAAAATGTCCACCAAGTAACAGCTTCAATATATAGATATGTTACTTCCTGCACCCCTACCGTGAAGTGCTTATGACGGAGCACTCCATCTTTATACGTGCTACTCTGATAAAGAATCGTTAATAAGTACGATGTGCTCTATTTATTGTACAAGCCAAGAAACACAAATCAGCATGACGAATGTGCGACACATTTTCATCGATCACAAGTTGCTGTCAGAAAAGGACTATATATTTCTGTTGCTGTTTTTGATCAGAGATTGATGTAACCCCAAAAGAGAGACAAAACAAATTTCCCACGCGCGCACCTTTATGATAATTATGTTGGATCTTTCAATGCCTTTTGAGATGACTACAATCGCACGTGTGGTATCTTACAATGCCTCCCTCCCTAGATGGCTAAAAACCGCATCATTTATGCACCGGTTCGGAAACACTAAACCGTTGGACAATCTTCACTTGAATCAGAGAGCAGTTTCATCTGCTCATGATACATGAAATACAATGCAATGAATGTTTGCAGACGGTACTCCTCACGACAAGTGTGATGATTTTCATTTCTGATCTTTAGGAAAAAGAAAACATAGAAAAAAAAGGTGGATTTTTTTCCTGAAATCAATAACGTCATATATATGCGAAGGCCAAGCGTTAAACAACACTCTGGACATTTTTTCTTCAACTTATTTTCTGTTTCCACCCTATCCCGGGGGGAAATGTGCGAACATGATCGAACACTTTCCCCCAAGTCCGCCGTAGAGGGCGCTGCCGCGCTTCCGGCATGGTCGCCTGGCCCGTGCACATGTATAAAAGGTTGATTTATCCTGGCGCCACCCACGCACGGAGCGGTGAACTGCTGTATAAAGACCGTCTGACTCGATACCGTACTTTCTTTCAGGATACCTCGGCGACCGGTTGCTGTGTGGAGTTTGCGCGCGAAGATGGAGGGTTTTACCAAGTGCTGTCTGCTGGTGGTTCTGGCCGTGTGTTTCGGCAGTCTTTGCGTCATGGGCGGTGACGATCTGATCGGGCAAGGCTATAACGGTAAGTCGCCTTGATTTAATTGGTGTTCGTCTGATTGTTGGTCTGTTCGTCTACCAGGTTTCCGTGTCTGTTGGCTTGTGAAATTATGTCTGATTATAAAAAAAAGTAAAGTTCTTGACTGCACGCGAAGCCGTGTTTGATCTTGCGGAGTTTTGGAAGAAACTAGTGGGGGATCCTGGATGTTTTAAAGGGGTACAGGTGTTAAAGTCCAAGTAGTTTTCATAGGGATAGTTGAGAGATAAGGCCTAAATGGATGAACTGAGATTGTTTTTCTTCGATATGCCATAACTTAACTACAGGAAGAGCCAATAGTGAGATTTTGTCCGGTAAATGTGTACCGATTTCGTTGGACGGAGGAGTAGGTAGTCGCCAACTTGCCACCCCAGCCCAACCATAAATCTGCTCTTGAGACTTACAATAAAAATCTCTTTATATTTTCCGTCAGCAGACTGACGTTATTTTTAAATTCCTTTTAAACATTTTATGTGTCACAGTTTCCTCATATTTTTGTCATCCATGAATCTGCCTCTCTCAAAAGGGTTATTAAATCTTATCGTTGTCCGCATCATCTCGTCCATCTACAAAATTAAACTTCTGAAGTATTTCGATTTTTTTTGTAAAGACCATTATCTGTCAAATAGAACCAGATGCTATCTCAGGTAATCCCTTACTTTGTGTCTGAATCGATATTGATCTTAAAGGCTTGTTTTGATCTTAAAGACACGTCAGAAGCAGTGCGGCGTCCATCTTTCTCCTTTCTCTTCTGTTTTTCTTCTGAACTGTCGCCTGCTCGTCTCGTGAAGTGACCAACAAAGTGTCATTTTATCTCTTCGAAGATCTCCCTGCTTCATCACCCTGTATTTTTCTGTAGCCGCCCTGCCCGTTTAACCCTAAAAGAAGATCCACAATCACGAAGCACCTGTTCTTTAGCAATCCGCAAAGAATTCAATCCACGTTCTCCCTCTTTCCTTTCGCTTTTGTGTCTCTTTCCCCTGAACCCAGCCCTGACTGTTCTCTCGCACGAACATGAGCGCAAATCCTGGGGATAGAGGGATATATCGCCCCACTTTGTAGTCCATCACAAGTCCCTGCAAGTCCATCACAAGTCTATCACTCGTTCATCAGTTTCATTCAAGTCAAACTAGCTATTCAAATGAACTGTAAAAAAAAACATTCCTTTGTCTTTGTCGGGACCATTGTTTTAGTGAAGTTCTGCATGTAGCACTTTTAAAATCTAGGATAAAAAAGTCTAATTCATAAGCTTTCTGTTAGTAGAAGAATCATTCAAATCACTCATGTACTTTTTAAGTAACGGAGTTTTAAAACACAACCGCCGTTTTGGACAGAACTTTAAAACGGTGGTTGTGTTTAAAACTCCGTAACTTGAAAAGTACATAAGTAATTGAAGTGATTCTTTTACTAAAAGAAAGCTTATGAATTGGGCTTTCATATCCTGTATTTTGAAAGTGCTACGTGCAGAACGTCACTAAAACAATGGTCTGACATTTGGATATCGTTTATTTTACTCACCTTGTATGTCAGTAATTGAGTTAGGGCGCTCATTTGTAGATTGTATTATTCATACAAGACTAGAGAGTATGGGCAGACATATATACAGAGAGTTGTTTTGGATCTAACCAAGCCTTGCCTAGAGTACGCAACGCTACATGGTAGTTTAGCACTAGGTCACAAACACAGTTTCTGTCATTTTTTTTGACTATCAACATGGACAATATGATACGCGCATGTGTACAAGTGCAAACACTCATCTTTACATTCACGAATCACGAACGCTGCAGCATCAGTCACATGGAATATGTTGTCTGTTAATTGGAATGTATATATAAATTTGTGATTTTGCCTTTTCTCAAGGCTTGATTTAATGTTTCCACAATCTCTCACTTTGCCCCCACCCCCTCCCTGAAATTTTAAGCATTTTTATTTGGGGGGGGGGTAATTTTTTTGGAAAAGGGCACTTGCACATCCGTGCTGAAATGTAGACACGTTGTTTTTCCCGGGACACTTGGCCGGGGTGGGGCTGGTACCATCTGTCAATGGGGGCGTTGTTCAAAACCGACGATTATGCACACTAACGGACTATATATGGTGCTTCGAATTAGTGTAATTCAAACGGAGATACATGCGCGAAATTAACAAAAATGGCACCCGCAACGGCCGATGGCACCAACAAGGCCAACACATACTTTTATAAAGGGCACTTGTTCAGAAAAAAAAGGGCACGTGTTAAAAAAAGGGCACTCTTTACAAAATATTGGGGGGGGGGGAAATACCACCTTACACCCCCCTCCCCCCACGGAGGCCAAGTGTCCGAGTCCGCTGGCTACGCCTATGCAGACCACTTTCATAGGATCATCTGCTTTTGCGCATTTTTGTCGTTTGGACCTACAAAATTGCTACCAAAAAAAGAGATACGTATGCACATTTTTGGGTCTCGTAAATGGCACTTAAAAACTGTGCCCAAGCGAGCACACTTCCTTAAACCCCGCACCTCCAATGATTTTCTTCTAAAACACCACTTCAGGTGGAATAATTTCACAGGGTATTTGGTACCAGTCCTATCTTCACTTGGAATTCGAGTCAGGATTTTTCCCGTTACATCATTGCACATGTGCCTCGTCGTGAACTTTAAGTTCATTGACTCATTTAACAATTCCACTCGTCGAAGATTGATTTCATTACTGGCACAAAGGATCTCTTGATATCGTTCAACAATAACTACGATCAGATAACCTTTACCGGATATCTATTGCAATGGTCATTCTTCAGATGAATCGTCGTTGTAGATCTGTGTAGGCCACAGCTTAGCGCCACAAAGCGTATGCATATATTACTCCGTGGAAACAAACGCACCGCATTAGTACCATTAAACAACATTTTTAAAAAAATCGTAAATATTCAGAAATATCCAATTCATCTTCCCCTAAGTACATTTCATCTCCAAGTCAGAGACAGAGCCTTCTGAACACAAAAAATGTTGCTGTTTCAAGCATTTGCAATCGTAGCATGAGTCGAAATTACAAATTCTGAATTCGTGACAAGGATGTACATGTAGATGTTTTCTATGCAACCATTAGGCACTGCGTACGTTCTCAACGGAATATTGAACTAGTCAAGAAAGAAAATTGGAAATTTCAGACTTGATTACACACAATCAAAGGAAGAAAATTGATATTAATTTATACGGCATACACATACTCATTGTAATCTCAACTAAATACAATCTAAATTTAACTGGGAATAAGAATTTCAATGTCCAACGAATAATAATGGTGGTTGAAATGCAGATGAATATTTCGTTGAGATATTTTGTTTTGGTTTGTCTCTGTTTCAGAGCTATTAATTCTGCTTGAAAGGTTTTTGGCTGGCAAACTGCCAACGCCACAGTGATAGTGTTTGCCTTTAAAATACCAGGGATAATCCATTTCTCAACCTGAAGTTCTCCTTACCCATGCTTAAAATTCCGCTTGATGAAGATTTGTTTGGGATAATGCAGTCGCTGCACTTTTGTTGAAGTTACAGCTTAAATCTTCTATCAATGTTCATTAAGACTCTGGGACATATCATCAAAATTATGACAGGCGGTTGCGCAGTAACGTAAGGACAAACTTGTACAACAACACAGGAGGATGTAACAAAAAGTGCAGTATTTTGACTTATGTATTCTGCACCTGTCATTGGATAGTGAAAAGCTCTTCATGAATTAAATCCCCTCCTCCAAATTGGATAAATTTAAAGGACACGACTCTTTGCGAATTTCTGGAGTACGTTTTACAGTAAAAAACAAACAAACCGGAAACAATGTCGCCGTTTGCATTTACACATTATTCTTGGGAATTTGGTATTAATGAAAAAAAGTGCAAATTTGGAGATCTAGCGTTGTTGATTTAGTATATCTAATCTTTGTATGGAACGAAGTTTTTTAAATGTGTACATGGAACAAATTCTTCATTTTTCCTGCCGATGTGCTCACTTGTTTTTTTTTTTCTTCCTCCAAAAAGTGGCATAGCGTTGGAAAAGGGGGTCCATACCCACCCCCCCTCAATTAAGAGGAAAAAGAGCACTAACGAAAAAGGAGAAAACAAAAGAAATGAGAAATCCCGATATCATAAGTGTAATTTGAAGGGTTCGGAGTGCGTCATTCATACGTTCAAGTTTGTATCGTGGGCAGCACCCAAAGTTAGAAAAAAAATCCCTTTGAATTAACATTTTTTTTTCTTTAAACCAGTCCCATGGAAATGCTGTCGCTTTGGCAACGTACTTCCTTGAAAATAATTCATCATCAATTAAGTTGGCCAGTTGTCTGGCTGACTCGGCGATTATGTTGCGGACGTCTTTGAAAGAGCAAAATCAACTGTTCTTCTCTGAAAAGTTTTATTAATTGGTGCGTGCATGTCTTCCTGTATTATTTGAAATGATGTTGAGCATGAAATTTGATAGCATCGTGTTAGTCATTTCAAAGACGCGGCTTTGAAACACGCCCTCTAAAATTCCATTTTATTAGAAGTGGGCTAACGGGTAGTGGTTAAGTGTTAAAGGTCAAAGTTCAATGATATCGAGATAAACATTTTGTTACTTGTTGAACCAAAGTTTAAAAGCTTGTAGAATCATGCCATTTTTTTCAAAGGGTGACGCATTTCCGGATCAAAATTTGCATCGAATGCACTTCAGATTTGACGAGCATTACAATGATGGTGATAATAAAAGCGAATTTTATCCAATTCTTCAAAAAATATAATCCTTAAGTTGATTTGACAGGGGATAACTCCGTAAAACCACCGCAACACCTAGCGAGTCACTGCAAGGTTACACGCCGTCTCTCGGCGCTGTCTGCCCCACGACTGTCGCCCGGGTCGCGCCGCTCCGCTCTTTCTCCAAATCCAATTTGCGGCATTTTTCACCGTTGGTTTGCGCCTTGCCCATACATACAGCGCCGGAGGAAAATCGCCCCCAAATTGCCTCTAATTTATCTGGGGACGGATCGCTCAAAATGACATTAGGGTAGCCGGGGGGAAAATAGGCGGGCTGTTATTTCAGCTCATTTCCCGCTCATTATGAATATTGATAGCCGGCATTATTCACTTAACGTGAGGGATGATAGAAGGACGATGACTGGAGTTGTCATAACGTCATTAGTCAGAGTCGATTGACTTGACAATTTGTTTCCCCTTGAATCAAGGACACCAAAGCAGCATTTTTTAGGCATTTTTTAAAATATATTTCTATTGATGCAATTCATATTGCTGAAACCGTACTAGTCTGATGAAACGTTAATCAGTGTCGGATTTGGAGGGGCGGGATTAGCGGGAACTGAACTTCAAAGGCGGTCGAATACCAAAACGGGAATTTACTTTTATTCTGGCGACTTCTGTGGGACATTAGTGATGGCTCTCCAAGATCGTCTTTCTATCACGTAACTATAAATGTCCCTTGGTTGTAGCTGGGTGTCTTGGCACAGTGTATCAACATAAGTTTGTGGTCATTGGTAAGCCAAAGTGTCGCATCCCTTGGGTTGGCTGCCAGAGAATCAAGCTGGCCACTGGTTGATTGCTGGATCTTCTGTAATGCCCTGCAAACCGGAGCCGTCTCCTCTCGACAGTGATTGTTACTTTTGGTAGTTGCCCGTAGAGCTCTTGATTGGTTGTGTGACTCTTCCAGCTGATGTTGAGTGCTGACCTGAGCAGTCTGGTGTAGCAGCCATCAATTGACCAGGTTTCTGCTCCATAAAGGAGAACACTTTTAACAGTTGCCTGGAAGAGTTTGACTTTAACCTTTCATGACAGTCTTGATTGCCATATCTTTTTTAGCCTTTTACAAGCTGTCCATGCCATGGTCGTTCTGATTTTATCATCTTGCTCACTGCTCTTGACCCATGATCCTAGATACTTGAAGTCATCTACATATTAAGCAGATATAGGCATGTATAAATTAAGTAAGATATTTCCAACTGTCTCAGATTTCAATTTGAAAATTCAATAATGCAAGATTCTTGTAATGCTTAATTTTCTTCCTTCAAACAGTCTGCTGAAATAAGATCCATTATAATAATTAAGCAGGCGACAAATTACCTTTTTTTCAAACGAATTCTCAGCGTACCCCCTGCATGCGTTCCTTTGGGCTGCTGAAAAAAACGTAGCATCTTAAATTTACAAATAATTTAGAGATGAAATAGTATATGCACGTGATGTCATACATGTCAATAATTGTGCTCTCCTATAGTGGAGAAACAAATGTTTATTATTTTTTCATGAGCCGCAGCATCAGGTGTAAGTATCTATCGATCGCATGGGAGAGTTTGTTGCTGTTAGGTGGTATGGAATTACACGAGCTTGTCCAACCCCTACCCTCAAGTCGGATCAGATTAATTTTTTTGTCAGATCGCCCAATAATCCGCTTGCTGGCTCCTAGACGCATCTTTCCTGTCGCCGGCAATAATGCGCGCCGTCTGTGGTGTGCTGACGTCAGTGTGACGTCACACGCCACTCAGATCTGACATCGAGGCTCGCCGATGTTGCTACGGGCTTCTAATGAGACTGATGACAGGTAACCGGACAATGTAAATGACCTATCGCCATTTGCGAGTTAGCCACGCCCCTTAGACAACCCTATGGAGTTGTGTACGTTAAGTTTTGTTTGTCTCAGATTTTGCGAGTTCCGCGTCCATTTGTCTATCATGTAATTGGACAGTATTTCATGAGCTGCGTTGACGCGATTCTACTGCAATAGGTTAATTGACCTTAACGCTCACTCGTATATTAATTACGTAATTAAAGTGGTACATCACGTGGTTTTAGTAGGTTTAAGGATGCAAATTTGTGGCAAAATCAAACAGACTTTTTTCTCACTAGATCACGCGAGCCTTTTAGGTGCGGCCAACCGAGTTCAATTTGAATGATTCCGATGATTTTTTTCGGAGTATATGAATTTTCTGTCTTTTTATTGTATTAAATCTAGTTCTACTTTTTCATTGAAGTAGGTTTTTTCTTCTATTTGTAACTCACGGCGCTGGAATTTTAAGCTTAAAAGGAAAATCTCGGCCAGGAACATTTCTCTCGACAACTGACGCATGCGCACTATGGCCAGTAACTATACTTGGTTGCAGAATCAAATAATAATTGAAGACTGGCGGCTAGTCTATTGAATAGCCGCTTGCACACAAGCGTCTATGATGTTCGCGCAGAATCGGCGATTAATTATGCAAAACAAGACTGCGTCTTGACCTGTAGATTCTGACCATTCAGCGGGCGCCTTCTATCGGGTCTTCGGTATTCCGGTTGTACATGTAAACCTGGCAGCCAATTATTGACCAACCATCAGCAGAGGCCGACTTCGATTAAAGTCGACTCCGAATGGCTTACACGCGGGGTCGCATAAAGTGTGCATACTCGGATAATATATCAGACGTTTGTGTCTCTGCACACGTGAAGTCTGAACCTCAGACTAATTGGTGGCAGGCATCAGGTGAAATGCCATATGTGAATTATCAATCTGGCCACGACCTTCTCTGGTGGGGACTACCAGTGATATCACGAAGACGTCATAATTAATTGGATCATTTGTTGACATTTCCAGAGGGTTATTTGGTCTGGATTTCCAGCTCCAGAGCCTGCCTGCCTCTTTGGACGATCATACTCTGTCCAAACAGGTTGCTTCAACTCTCCCTCTCACACTCTCTACCTCTCTACCTACATCCATTGACGGATGTTTTCCCAAGGACGCGTCCCAACGAGCGTGTCTTCGCCGTTCCGTCTTCCGGCGCGGCGCTGCATTTCCCCCGTCGCAATGTCAACAACGCGCGCGCTCCGTCAAGCACTTTGCACACCGTGCTCGGTACACAGACACATGCAAACACCTCCTGGCTCAGGCGTTGTTTGGTATCGATCCGCACTCCGCGCAATGATATCGCACTTGTGAAGGCGCGAAAAGACAACACCCCGATCGTGTTGGGGCCATAACCTGTTGGCTTGTTTGAGTTTAGCTGTCGACGTCCCAGCACAGGCTATTTCAGGTCACGTAATGAAATTACACTCCTTAACAAAAAGGCAGCGCACACGGTGTCTCAGTACTGGGTAAATGTCAATTCAATTGTGCACAACAGTTGGAGTATGAAACCGCTCGCATTATGTACACGATACTAAAAGCTATTAGCAACGCAACTCGGCTGTATAGGACAATGGCTGAAGAAAAGTACGTAATAAAAGTACAGTTTATGAAATATCCAATTAACGTAGACTCACTGCGAAACAGGCCAGTTCTCATGTCTCCTTACCCACAACTGTGATAACTTATTTCTTTTGTGAAGGAAATGCTTCAGTCTGGTACCTGGACATCATACTCCAAACCAGACGCTGGCATGCAATAGTTCAAAGAAATCATACCATTTCGCCAGTTATTATAAGTTCCAAGATTTTTTTCGGTATGCTTATGATCCGATTCGAAAACCAGAGAGCACGTTGTGGTAGCATACTGCTGGAAAGCCATGGGGACGAGGTTGGGTAGACACCAATTATGAACGATTACTCACAAGGTGAAGCCCTTTGCAGTTTCGTTTTTTAAATTTATTTTTCCCTTTGCTCCCTTGCCAACTGTGGTTGTAGCAAGTATGATTCTTGACATCTTGGTCTCTCTTGGTACGTCCCTGGCTATCCCCGAGGCCCTTCCACCCTCAGATTCATCATTTTTACCTGTCGACCTCCGATCCCCGCTCTCCTCGTGTGTCACCCAAGGTTTTCCCATTCGATTTCCTCTCACGACGTGCCATGAAATCCAATTTCCGCTCAGAATCGTTTGTTACTGTATCATCAGTCCTAGAAATCGAGGGGGAAAAGGTCTGTCGTGCTTGCAATACCGAATACGTGTGCTGTGTATCGATAGTCTAGACTTTGTGTACCAAATCAAAGAATGGATTGGTGTTTTCCTCCTAAAACCGAAGTCGGCCATGCTTCCCTTTTGGGCTTGAGAGGTCACTTGAGTGCACTCTGATGTTCAACCAACCGTGTGACTTGTAACGGAGGAAGTGCTCCAATCAAGATGGCGCCGGTTTTAAGTGACGTCATAGGATCATCTTAATGTCGACAAAACATGGCGGATTGTTTGTGTCGTGCATCGGCACGATGTGACACGATCGGGACTTGTTTCCCGACTTCTCGCATTTATTTACAAGGTGTTTGTGTGAAGGCTGCCGATCAGTTATATGACCCGGGAAAATTAGGGAATCAGAGCACGAAAAGCCTCTGCTGCCACAAAGCGTCCGAAAGCTAACAGTTACTTTCAAACATTCTGCGTACGGATCTACTACACAATGTAAAATCCAACGCGCAGTGTTGTAGTCGAGTACTTTTTTCCGAGTACCGAGTACTGCCGAGTACTTAGGTTGCCGAGCACGAGTACAAGTACTTGTATCTCCGAGTACAAGAACAGGTCTCCGAGCATGAGTACTTATATTTCCTAATACAGCCATACAGCAAATGGCTCATTGTGCGTAATCGGCCAAGGCCCAGTCAGACCGATATACATACCCACTCAAGGCTAGCTGTTAAATGTGTTTGTCTGGGCGTGCACAGAAGAAAATCGGGAAACTTCGATTTCTCCACAAGCCGATCGACCATTTCAAACTGAAAGTATCTATAAAATAAGAACATTTTCCTCCCGAGAACTGCTATTCTAGTACGAGTACTTTGATGATCGAGTACAATTTCGACATGTCGAGTACGAGTACTTTGCTGCCCGAGTACGAGTACCGTCATTTCGAGTACGAGTTCTTTGACATTCGAGTACGAGTACGAGAACGAGTACTCCAAAAAAGTACTCGAGTAGTACTCGAGTACGAGTACCGATTATGAGTACTACAACACTGCCAACGCGTAATGAAGAATCCCGCTGTGAAAATGGACATTTTGTGTACGGAAAGGTAATTCATTCGTCTACCGAAACTAAGTCATGTTGCGCTCTGTAAACGAAAAAGGAAGGTTAGAAATAAACTTCACGATTCCTTCTTACACTGTAGTGGCACATACTGTAATATTTAATATAACGTAATGTGATTTGATAAGATTTGACTTCAAAGGTCAAGAGCAGACGATCCCTTGCTAATTTCTTTTTATTGTTTAGCCATAGTATGATATGTCACGGTATGGACTGTACCATATTGTGGAGAGGGGAGTCTGCTAATAAACATCAGTCCTTCAAATGTTCCCCTATCAATTTCAAATGCAAAAAAAACCCACTCTTGTCAGTGTAGGTATCATGGCTCACTATAACGCGGAGCGCTCTTGTTGCCAAGACGACGGGCTCTCTGAATGACAGCTAAATATTGACATTGATTCTGTTTCGCCAGTTTACATACAACCCTCGCAACACCGGAGTACAACACGAAGTACATCTTGGGTGTTTCATGAGTGTTTGCCCTGATCGACAGCCGTGGTTTGTCGACCACTTATCCTATGGAATAGCACTGAAATGTATCCTTACTGTAGGATTGGTATAAACATATCCAATGGACACCAACACGCACGCGCCCATGGCATTGAGACATGTAGCAGATACCGGCTGTTTTTTTTCTCGAGAATTGTCGTACGAAATCTCTGTCTATAGGTTCGAAGTATCCTTTGCAAACTGTTAGTAAGGAAGGTCCTGTTTTTGGAGATTAAAGTCCTTTTTTTCAGTACACGAACTGACAATTCTACAGGGTGTCTCCAAAAGAGGTTGTGTATGCAGATTTCCTTTACATTTCTCAAAAACTAATTAACATGAATATTTCATCTTGATATAGCATATTAATTATACTCGTGTATTTTCAGTAAAAGTGCAAGGAGGAAATCCGTTCATGCAAACCAGAGATCTAACAGATTATAAAAGGCTATGGGATTTTCACCATTCCAATGGGATGGGATTTACACAGATATACTTAATTTACATCAGAGTGAAAAAGCCCATGCCAATTTGATGCACTGATATCACTTACGGTGTTAATACTCATGTTAAGTACTTTTTGAGACATGAAAGGATGTTTGCTTGCACAACGTTTTTGGGACACGCTGTTGTATTTGGTGTTGTACATGCGTTGGTGTCTTTCAGCGCTATTTTACAACAAGCATTATTTGATTCTTTGTACACAGACAACGTTGTGACTGTGTGCTAATTAAACAGAGTAATCTTCGTAAAACAACCTCAAAAAATGTCTTGTGCTTTGATAAACCTTTCATTCATAAATTGAAGCATTTTGATTAATTTGAAAACAAATACCATTGCGGCCCGTAGGCGAACAGTGACATTAACATCACCACATTGAAACAAAATGTACATTTACAAACATCAAACTTTATAAGCACATTTTACAAAAGAATCGATTCATTAGACAACAAAATCATAAAAATACCAACAATATATAATATATGTTCGGGTAAAAATACACCCTTTGAGGACAAGGGATCATTAGTATTGTAACATTACATCTCAACACCAATTTCTTAGCATTTATGACAGTAACGCTCATAAAAATGAGTAAAGACGAGGACCTAACTCATGAACCCAAATTATCTTTTCAAAGTGAAAAATCTTGAAATTGATACTCTAACAGATATTAAGGAAAGTACTTTAGCGACCGAAAAAAAATAACCGGTGAGAGTTTACAAATGAAGCAACGAGCATTGTTATATACTGAAACAACGGACAAAAAATAACCGAACAAAAAAACTAAAGGACAAAACTTCAGATACACATCTAATTACACATTTTTTTTAAGGAGAAAGAGAAAAGGCCCATCTTCCTTGCTAATTAGGTGTGTTAAATTTCCCATAGACAGAAAGTCAAAAGTTTCGGAATTTCTCAAAGACGGCATGGAAGATTCCGTTTGTGCATCATGTAATACGCACGCTTCGTGCCTTTTTATAGTTTGCATCATTATAAAAAGTAATTGAGAACGCATGGTATCTATCACATATTTTGCGTTTTGTTTTGTTTCTGTCAAACAGGGTGTCTAAAAAAAGAACGCTCAAAGCCCCCTCTTTTTCACAGCTTTTTTAAAAATACATTGGAAATATCGGTACACATAGAGAGTTTATTTCATTAGCTTTTCACCAACGAAAACAACTTTCCAATCGGGTAAATATGAAGTTATGGCCAATTGAATACAAGTACCGCTTTTTCGTTTGTCCACGGCGACTGATGTTTTGACTGCCGCATTAAGAACACATTCCGAAAACAAACTTGCTTTTGTGAAAAGGGATACCAAGTAGAGATAGAGGCAGAGACAGAGGAGCACAATACACATCTAAGCAGTTAACCAAACAGTCCTTTTCAGGACTACCATTACTTCCAGAAGGATAATGACCATTGATTCCAAAAAAAAGAAGAAAGAAACATTAAATATGATTGAAAGCAAAACTACCCCTCACCCCAAATCCATTACATACAAATGACGATTGAGATCATGGACAGATTGGAAAATCGACACTTATTTTGAATTGGCCATAACTCAATAAATATTTACTCGATTGGAAGATTTGCTCATTGGTGAAAAGCTAATGAACTATACTCTCCACATATGTTGCGATATTTGCGACGTATTGTTTTTTTGAAGCTGTGGAAAAGAGGGAGCTTGAGGGTTCGGTTTTGTTAAGACACCCTGTCATTATAAGGTTATCGGAATAGTGCTATATGAACCTCATATAAAATGCGAAAGCACATGTGTTCATGACTAGTAGTAGTTGGCTAGTCTCCGTTACATTCGTAGGAAGTCTATATTTACCAAGCTCTGTGATAAGAGAAAACATAAAAAGGGAAGGAAGCAGGCTACGGACCACCACTGACAGACAATCTGTCTAGTACTGCCGACATCGAACACCGCTGGCGAGCTGTTTAAACCCTAGGAGGACCGACCCGGCGGGAAGACAACCCGATGAACACGGACTTTTTAACGGTTTGACAAAAAGGTCGGCTTGTCAGACTTGAAACGAGAGCTATGGCGGACAAACTCTGGTTCCCTCGAATTAAAGAGCGTGGTCAAATATAACCCATGCCAGTGGTACTTTGGCCATAAACGCACGGCAGCCAATTTGACACGTCTGACATAATTCTAAAATGAAGGAAGAACATTTAAATTTGAAGGTTATGAATTGAAGTCAAAGTGAATGGTCAATCTCGGTCATTGGTAACCATCAGGGTTGTGATAGCAATATCCACGTATACGGCCCCGGAAACCAGCGAACCAGGACAAATTATTACAGGGTAATAATGCCAGCATTATGTCTTTTGAATTTTCGCAAGCCATGGTCGGATTCCTGACTCCCAATATACCAACAACGCAAAGGCAGTTTATTATTAAATTTAGGGGTTCCTCTACAGACCTGCATGCTCAGTGCACATGCAAGGATTTACCTTTGCAATCTTTCATCAAAAATGATTGACAGTGCAACCCGTTGGAGAAACCTTTCTCCGATGTATAACTTAACATGTTCGTTCCCTGCGTCGAAAATTTGACATTTCGCGAGAACGCTTGGTCCGACTTTTTTTTTTTTAATAACGTGTCAAAAAGTATGAAATACACATCACGAGAACAAGCGTGTCCATGATGTCGAGAAAAGCAAGACAAATCTCGAGGAGATTTCTTGCTCGAGGCACTTTGAGAGTTAAGGTTAAGGTAGTCTAGCTTATTCGCTTTGATTTGCCGGGTCCGGTAATATATTTTTTCCCCGCGTGATGTAAGTCCAGCTTTTCTTGTTTCGCGGATTCAGGTGTGTGTGTCCGCGCACCGATTGACTTCATTATGCTGACACGAACAAAATATGTGATGGGGCCGCATTCCATTGACAGAGCTGTTTTACGCTCTAAAATGTCCCTGATCCGCTTGACCCGAAATCCGGGTGGTTTTTTTGCCCTGACACTTTTCTGGTTCACGATTTACACTTTTCTGGGTCAGACTGACACTTTTGCTTATGTTTCCGAGTCACAATATTCCGGAAATGACTCAGGAGATGAGTCATTGGTTACCGCTTGATAGTCCAAAGGTTTGATAGTCCGAAGGTTTGAAAGTCCGAAATGTTCATTTGTCCGAAAACGGCATAAGGTTAAATAATCCGAATGTTCGATAGTCCGAATATAAGATAAAGGTCGATGGTTCAAATCAACAGTAAGGTTTAAACAGTCCGAATATACAGCATTGAATAGTACTGTCAATTCCAACTTTTGAATCTAGTGTGCTTTCGGATTAATAAACCTTCGAACTATTGAAACTTGTTTTCATTTCGGACTATTGAATCATCGGACTATTAATTAACCTTATTCTATATTCGGACTATCAAACCTTCGGACAAATTAACCTTCAGATTATCGAACCTTTGGACTAACGAATCTTCGGACTATGGCATCAAATGCTCGGATTAGCAAACCTTTTTTTTCATGTTGGGACTAATGAACCCCCAAGTATGGAAAATGTGTGTGTTCGGACTACCGAACCGTCGCAACAATAAAACTTCGGACTATAGAACTTTCGGACTACCAAGCGGATCCGTGTCATTTTGGCTGAGGAAAAGTGTCAGTTTTGATCCAGAAAAAAAAGTGTCAGGTCACAAAGAACTTGGATCCAGGTCAAAGCTGGCCAGGCATTTTTTTTTGAGAGTGTAGCAGAAAATAATAACTGCTGAGCAAAGGTGCATGCTAAGCACATATCACCCTGATACACATTGCAATGGGACAAATTGGCTGGTGACCTGTTTTTTTCTAAGCAAATATTTGTGCACTGAGTACACTTTGGAGCTTAGCAGCTCTGATTAACGTGGTCCCCAAATAACTTATGGAGCCTGCCTCGAGTTGCAGGCGTCACAAAGAACCTATAAACTTGACATGTCAGAAATCATGTATACTTACATTAATCTGCGAGTAAGTACAAGTCGGCAAGTTAAAGGCATATTATAGGATCATTTGCAATGATTCCAAACATGACCTAGCGAATCATGATCACAGATCGCACAGAAATTATTCCGTCTGGCTTGCTGTAATTTAGAGGAAATCAAGAAGGGTGTGTGATTTCCAACGATCAATCAATTTGACCGAGTTTTGGCAATAAAGAGTGCTACTGACGAAATTGTGTTTCGTGATCACAAGGTTGTGCGTGGTTTTCCCCTGTTTTCAGTGTAATGGCCACTGAACTAGAACTTCAACAGGTTAGGTTTTGAACATTCTACTTTGGATTTCGAGCGTTGTTATTTTTGGATATGAACAAAATGCATGAAAAAAACCCAAATCCGGTATGTCGTTAAGCGTTAGAATAATGAAAATATACATTTAAACTTGGATATTTTTTTTTCGATACGTTAGGCAACTCTGTTCTAGCTCCTATTCTGTAGATGAAGCAATGCAGGTACAGCGTACATTGTGCAGATTCCAAGTGTAGCATTCCTCGTTTTTAAGCTTTGCTATCTGAAGTAAAAATTCCATCAAAATATCACTTGCTCAAATACCCAGGAAGACTCATATACTCTAAATTGCCCCCTTGCTACTCTTAAAGACAAATCGATTTTGAGTTTCTTTTTGAGTTACATTTTTTTTTACTGACAGCTGAATTCATTCAAATTAACTTTCGACATCGGATATATAAAGGCATAAAGGAATATCGATGTTCTAATTAAGCCTACTTGGCTATACATGTAAAGAAAAAAAATCTGTCTTGGCAGCGAGTTAAAAAAAATCGTCTGCGAACAAGAAGGCGAGAAAACATCTCATCTAGATCGAGGGGAAATATTTTCCCAAAATTGAGTGGCGCGAAAACAAGTTCAAGATATACCCCTGCGGGCCTCTACGTAATATAACACACTCCAAACACAATATGCTGCGCGCCGAGTTTGGAGTACAAATCATTTCCCGCCAAATTTTGACATGTGATATTCGGCAAACCTGATATATTATTTCTTCTATACCACGCCCCGGGCGACACTAGTTGGCGGCATGGGGTTGATAACAAGTGGTCATGTCTAGTACCCGACTCGTTACGTGCGCACTACTTGATGTATTAACCAAGACAACATGCTCCAGTTTTTGATCAAGTGATGCTGCTATTAAACTGCAAATTTCCCGAAGGCTTTCAGTTTTATACATTTATCCCCTTCGTTAGCAGGACAGATGCGGGATTGTGTTTCTGAAATTTCTCCATATGGGTTTACTAGCCTCCCTTCGGGAATTCATTTTGCTCCACGTACCGCTTTCGCTGAAATGATATATGAAATCTCATACTGGTTTGTCTTACACGCTGCGATGCGTTGACGGGAGAGCGGCTCGTATCGCGTCTAATTTGTGCGTAATGTCATAATCAAGAATTTGTATCGTGGTTGGAAATTCAATTACAGATGAAGAGGACGATGAAGTAATGGGACATATTTGAGGTCAATTTTTTATCAACACTGTCGGCTGATATTGCGCAGTTATCTATCTGTGCATCTGTACTTCTGGTCTTCGGTGCACTGTCTCGATATTAGCATCGATAATTTGAAAGTTAAATAAAGAAATTGACTTGAGGGGGTTTGAACCCGCGACCTCCGGGTTACCATTCCGGTGCTCTACCATCTGAGCTATCCAGCCCTATGTTGGTGGTTTCCCAATTTGTCAATGTCTTTATTCAAGGGGCACTAGTCAGAAGTCAAAAACCCGTTTATATCATGCAGCCAGGGATTACGCATCGGTAGTTGGTTTTAAAAAGAACATCGTTCCCATAAATTATGCGTCCATAGTTAGGACCGCATGAGGGCGCCGTTATGACGTCATTTTAGGGGTACAAACACTTGACATAAATCCCGTTTCTTGAAATAGTTATTTAATTTTACATTAGGTATATGAGCATTTTTGGAAGTGCGAAAAATCACCAATGAGGTCTATGTCCGTCTATTTTGGTCTGGAACCCTAACGACGTCAAAACAGAGCCCTCTTACGCTCAAGTAAATGGTCGATAGCTCTTCTGTTGTAACAAATACCATATTCATTTTACAATCTGGATTTTCCTTGATAACATTGAATATGAATGTTAACAATAATTACTAATGTGAAATAAGTATTGCGTGGTCTTCATACAAATGATCAATCGCGCATCACATAGTTACCACAGAAATTAGCATTAAAATAGCAAGAATTAAAAGAGAAAAAAAATCCTATTTCTTAAAATGTCTATCAAGACACAAATGTCTATCAGGACATTGCAAATAAAAATACACACAAGATATAAGTGTGAGATCAACCAAAAATATAGCCCAATCCAGGCTGTACAATAGCTTTCTACAATAGCGTGCACAATGGTTTCTCCATTCAAGGGGGCCTCGTGAGTGCACAGTGATCACGTGCCCAGATTCATTTGTATTATACCGGTAATTGTAAAATATTTAACTAAAAAAACCCATAAATGACGAGGTTGTAAGGGTCACCTGGATGTTCAGGGTGAGTAAAAAAAAATACGCATACCAAATGACAGGACCAATTTTTGAATGAAGTTTTGCCTGTAGCACTTTTAAAATCTAGGATATGAAAGACCAATCAATAAACTTTCTTTAAGTACAAGAATCATTCACATCACTCTGTACTTTTCAAGTTACGGAATTTTAAACACAAGTTTACACAACCACCGTTTTACAGTTCTGTCCACGGATCACAAAAAAGGAAGTGTTCTTTCAGCTAAACGAAAACAATTTTTACAGGGATGCATGTGAATTGTTTTCTGTTTTGCTGAAAGAACACTTACCTTTATTGTGATCCGTGGACAGAACTAACAAACGGTGTTTGTGTTCAAAATTCCGTAACTTGAGAAATACATGAGTGAATTCAATGATTCTTGTACTATTAAGAAAGCTTAATGACTGGGCTTTCACATCCTAGATTATAAAAGTGCTACAGGCAAAACTTCATTGAAATATTGGTCCTGCCATTTGGGTTGCATTTTTGTTTGACTCACCGTGTGCTGTGGATGATGTATAAATAAACGTTGTACTTATTAAAATGTAGCCCCTCCTCTTAACAAAACATATCCGTTGCACAAGTGCACGTTGTTTTTCTTTTTAAATATTAATGTTTCCCCTGTCCGTCGAAGCTTTTCCGGAAGTTAGCAGCTGGTTCTATCTTTTGACCTCTAACTTCCGTGACCATTAGCGATAAAAACGATTACGAGACAAAGGCACCAGGGGAACCTGGTTCTTAAAATAGACCGGAATGTCGCTTAACGTGTTGGCTAGGATCTGTGCAGCCGCTGAAAAAGACGGAAACGGTCACAGGAAGTGGGAAATGAGTGTCCTTTTCTTGTTCGTGACGGCCTAAGCGGCCACATCAAAAGAGATTGAGTATTAGGTGTGAGTCTGTTTCTGCATTCAATAGGGGACGTTAAACAATAGAGGACAATAGGGTCCCCAATTCACAAAGGTCCCAAATTTGGCGATCGTGTACAAAACATATGGGAGATCTTCCTTAAGTAAGATTTGAGGCTTTGCATGGTGGAGATACTAAATAATGAAAGGTTTGCGGAAACACCATGTGCGAATAATTTCTCAACTAAGAGAATGGTTCTGAAGAGAACCAGAGGTATAAACTCGACGTTCCGGTCAGTATGCTCTGACCGTCTTCAGGAGAGTGCCTAAACTCTAAGAAAGTGAATACTTAAGTAGCAAAGGGCGGAGTCAATGAAGTGAGAAGTTGCATCCTGTGAGGATGCCAAGTAGACAGGATCCTGGAACAAGCTTGGTTCTCTTCAGAACCATTCTCTTAGTTGAGAAATTATTCGCACATGGTGTTTCCGCAAACCTTTCATTATTTAGATCTTCCTTAGTACAAACACAAGAGGGACAATCCCCGATTGCAGGCAAATACACACTTGTGTGTGTGGGTGTTTTACGATGGAATTTCTTAAATGGTGCATGATGGATACGATCCATTGCGTTGTTCATTTCCGAATGTTGTGAGAGTGGTTTTGTTTTGCTTTTGCCGTCAATTCCCTCTCCTGTTGTTTCCGTGACCAAGGTTCGAACCCTGGTAAATTTGGCCTTAGGCGATCAACAGATTCAGTGTCTGTTCGTTTTGGGTTGTTTGTTTGTTGTGTGGCTCGTTTGAAGAAAGAAAAACATACCAGCCTAGCAAGCCTTTTCCTCCTTCATCTGGGATCAAATCGACCGTTCGTTTTTTTCCCTCTCTCGCTGTTCCTTGAGGTTAAAAACTTGCCATGGTTTTGGTATTTTTGAGAGGAAAATCGTTTGCCTCACTTCCAAAAATATTTAAGATTGGTCAACTGCAAGGTAATTCTGCAGGTTATGGGTTTGATTCCCGCCTGGGGTTTCGTAGCGTGCCCTTGGGCAAGGCACTTTGTCACCCATTGCTTTTTTTTCTACCCAGAAGTAAGTGACGGATACCGGGCAGAGATGGTTATTGTGATTGAATTTAGCTGCCTTGCGCCTAACAAGCTGCATCGAGCTGTGTATCTCCACATGGAGCTGAAATTGTATTTGGAATGTTTTATTAGGCCTATGATCGGGGGTAATAAATAATGTAAAGCGCTTTGATCTTATAGTTAAAAGCTTTATATAAGAATCTGTTTTGTCCCTAGTTTAGTCACTCAGAGCGCCCTCTCGTGAAGCTCCTCACCTTTTGCTCTTCGTCGATACATTTCGCAGCTTAAAGCATTTTTTTCTTGATGCTGCAATGTGCGTGAAACAAAGGACCCCGAAATGACACTGCTAACCAATAACGTAGTATCAAAGTTAGAGGCTGGTCGAAACATTTGCATGTCGTTTGATGGAAATAATGTTCCCGCGGTTTTTTTCTTCTTGCAGACGGATTGTACACAGGAGATTTCACTGACGAAGAGGAAGGAGCCGAAGCCTTCCAGAATCTGATTGGCGACCTCATGAATGACGTCGGCGCCGAAAATAGCCTCCGGGACGCCATGTTGGAAGACACGCTGGCGCATGCGCAGTTCGGGGCCGAGACGAAGCGGACCAATCGGTGCCGTCCCGGGAGGTGCGTCTTCAGAGGTCCCAATCCCAACGCCGGCAGCCGGGTTCTACCATTCGGGAAGAGGGAGGAGGCACCAGCCAACACATTATCGCGGAGGGGACGCGGCCCATCCAAGAACCGACCCAGAGGCAACCGGACCCTATTGCCCTTCGGAAAGAGACGCTAACTTTCGTAAAAAGGTTTAACTTGAAATCGGGCATTCCTCAGTGAAGCACATTTCAGGTGATTTTTGCATTGATTTTGAAGTTGTTAGCCCCTACTTTACCTCGGTCCAACTATGAGTCCAAGATGGCGGTCATTTTCAGGTCCGAGTGATACAAATCCTTACGTTTGGCAGATTTTTCAATATAATTATTGATCAATGACTCAAACAGCTATAGTGAAATGTGGTTCACTTCTAGTTCCTCCTAATCGCAAAAAGCAGTTATTTCTTCATGTAAATAATATAAAAATTGAATTCAAATGATTAATTTTAATACTGACATATACACTTAGGTTATTTTCTTGCACTCTACGTAGAGAGGAAAAAAATAGATTTTCCGTAAAAAAAAATACTAGATAAATCACTAGTATCTGTTGAAACGTAGATTAAAAACTACAAAGCTAGTTAGTTCAGATTTTGCTTTTGTTTCAACCATTCGCTAGGAAAAACAACTTATCTTGCATTAAAGTAAGAAAATATTACTCGAAATATCTTTGGACGATTTCAGAATTCAATCCGACCAATTGATACATTTTGTTCGTCAGCTTTTACTTTTTATTGTAACTTGTTATAATCTTACGAATATTCGATGGGCTCGTCTCTACTTCATTTTGTCTTTTCACCTCTTTTCCAAATTGTGATTTCTTCTTTCTATATATTTTGTGTTATTGTAGTGAAGAGTAAGGTCACCAAAATTGCACTAATTTCTCGTATTTATAAAGACACTTATATGGAGAGGAAATAGCATACAAATCCGTGGCAGATATTAATGAATAGCCGGTGCAATTAAACGAATTAAAACAGTCACCAGCTTTACGTTCATGTATTTTATCGTTTTTAAACAAAATAGTAAGTGTTAGTTCTATACATCAACTTAGTGAATCCCACTGTCTCTTGCAATGTGTCCAAATATCGCCAAAGTTATCCATAATCCACTTTTAAAAACTATTTATTACACGTTTATTAATAACGTGCAGAATGCGAACGCGGTGACTATGTTTTAAGTAATTTAAATTGCCCTAGAGCTCACTTAAAGAAAAATACCCGAAAACGTGTCATATTTTGAATGGATGACAAATCACCGGCTTTGTTCCAATTCCAATATTGACGCTTAAAGTACTTGCAAATTAATAAAAAAAACAAAAAAACAACAGCAATTGCCGGCCTCACATCTCAGTAGATTTAGTTACACCGTAATTTATTGATATCGATCGTGCATCAATTATTTTGCTCAGACAGATATGTAATCTCTATTGTAGCCTTAGGGCAATGCAAGCAAGTGAGTAGAAAATTATCTGGTTTATGAAGTTTGCTGTGAACATGGGGAAAACAAAAACCCAACTTTGCAAATTTACAAAACACGCTTAATTCATATCACGATTATCCGGTTGGACGTATTGTAAAGCTGTGTAATGATTCTCATCGTGAATTGGTTGCAAACTTTCAATTCCTTACAATAATTCGCATTGAAAACGAAGGGTCAAATAAACTGATGCGATCTAGCTAAATGATTCATTTGTCGACCTTGGTTGAATTTTTTTATCACAGATTTGAAAGGAGCACAATCTCAGCATTACTGCTGTGAAAACCGCATGATGATACTTTCTTTAGTTCAAAAATTATGGAAGTCGGAACAGCAACAGATGTGATGAAGTGATGTGATGAAGTGGCCCTATTTGGGCTTGTATCTCCAAAATGAAAATTCCCGACAAACGACTCATGTAGCTTGATCGCATCTCAATATTATTGTGTATTCTTTCGAAGGAGACGAAATCAGAGCATATAAGCTAGGAGTTAAGTTTAGAGTTCACCTAGCTGCCTTCAGATCATATTGATGGAATTTAAGTAACCTTGGTTGTTCTGCTGAAGTCACGAGAAAATAAAACAAAATCATTGAATGGGAAACAAAATGCTGTTGATCTTTTCTTGTGGTTTGATATTAGCCCCCCCCCCCCCTCCAATGTTGAGTTGCCTTCACATGAAAAAATATCAGGAGGATAGTTGGCAGGGTTGGTGGGGTGAGGGAGGGGCTGGGATGGGGGAGAGGTGTCACGAAGGGGAAGGGTGGTGCCACGAGGATTGCGGGGGAGAGGGTAAGAAGGTGGAGCTAATGAACCTGGACCTTGCTGTAAAACGATGACGTCATAGACAACAAATTGCCATTGTTAAAACAGTCACTTGTGAAGTCATGCTGACGCATTTTACTAAATGCCGAGGTTAGAAAGAGGTTGTTACAATGATGGTAGATACCCCATTGCTTAATAGCAGAGCTTCTTTCCACAAAATAATAATTATTTGAAAGAGAAATTCTCTACCTCATGGTTAATTGACGACTGCAGTAAGTGACCTGTATTACATGCTTTCTTCTGCGTATGGCCGTACACCCACTACCAATCGGCCGTGCACCCACCACCAATCGACCATTAGTGATATGAAAAGCAGACCTTGGTGAAACTGAGGTTTTTGTATGCAAGCAAGAGAGATGGAGTAACTGCAGATTTAAAATACAAACCTGCATTTTTTGCGACACCTTTTTAAGAATTCAGTATACATGTGGGTGTTGCCCTTCACCGGTGTACTTCATACACGGTGTATACTCAGTGCTGTCCCGAATGATTTTGAAAAAAAAACCAAGCTATTCGGATGGGGCTCGAACCCACGACCTCCTGCTTACTTTAGTGCAGACGTCTTACCACTCGACCACCGATAGATTTAGTTTTTCCCTTCAAGGGCTGTACCCGCTGTGATAACAGATTAAATCAGCCAGCCCACTAGTAAGCGGTGGTGCGTGGGCTCGAGTCCCACCCGAGTAGTTTCTTTTCTTAAAATTACCCTGAACAACATCTAACAGTCCTTTATGAAATACGGTGGCGATGACTAGTCTATGTAAAAAAGACAATGTTCCATTACATTTGAGCAGATTGGCTTATTGATTATGCAAGACAACCGCATCTTGACCTCTAGATTTTGACCAATCGGCGGCCGCTTTCTGTATCTGGTCTTCGGTCATTTACTGTTATCGCGTCATAGACATGGATAAAAAAAAAACACTCTAGACACAGCAACAAAGGCTGTGTCGCGCGCTCTGTATCATGTTACACCACAAGCGCCCGGCTGTTGTGTTACAAAACACTGCATTCGAATTGACCAATCACAGTTTTAGTCCTGATGTGGGAATGAAATGACATCACGATTTAGTAAAGTCGACTCCGATTGGCTGAGGCACAAGATCGCATAAACCCGCATGCTCTGACTTATCAGACGTTATACAGGAGACTTGGCTACGTGGATAACGGCTGATACTCAGACTAGGTGATGACGTGAAGGGCATAAAAGCCACCAATGCCAAATTTACATGACCCCGACACAAATTCCATCTGTTAAATGCTTATTAGCATTAACACTTCTCCCGAAGACCAACATTAATTTTATCTGCACACTCGTGGACTGTTCGCAATAGTTCTAAGCGTCCCCTTCCCTATTGAATTAGTAAGTTATGTAAACAGTCGTCGTTATTGTTAGGACCCCGTCTGTGCTCCTTGATTTGTTATGTGATTATATTCACCGCTGTTCGCCGTTGTTGTTTTGTCTTCAAAATTATGTTGATGCAAATTGACAGATTTGTTTGTTTTTTTAATGAATTTGATAGCTATAAGCTATAGTTATAGAGATTTGCGCCACTTTTCATGGTGAAATCTCTCCCCCCCCCCCCAACCTGCCTTGATTGGCAACAATAGCCTTTCACTCTGTGACAAATGAAACCACAAAAACCGCAATTGCAAAGTGGCGCAATTCTCTAAATAGACCCTTTCATAAAATTGGTCACTGCTCAGTCAACCGTGAATGTAATGACATGATCAGGGTGTCATTTTAAAGAGGAGATTCAACTCTAACAGATTCACATGAGCCCTACTTATGTTCAAATTAGCAATGATATCTCGGTTTCGTTTTCTATTTATCTACCCTGACTTTTTTGCAACAGCTCTCATTGGTTTTGTTCACGTTTTCTAACCGAGGAGTCTTCGATTTTAATCCTGTCCTGAATTCATCGATGACGTTGCACGTGTGTGTCCTCCATTAAACAAACGCTGCAACGCACAGGTAGGGTTTACACGTAGGGAAATACATTCCAAACCAAGGTGATGCATACAGTACATGTAGTACTACATATGATCCTCAAATCCAACAAAACTGATTCATGAAAATTTTAAAGGTCCACAGTGTCCTGCAGACGTCATAATTGCATAAAAAAAAATCACAGGCACGCGTTAAAGCGGGTAAAATCATACCAAAACTCAATAAACAAATTATTGTTTTCTTGAAAATAACAAATAATAATAATAAATAATAATGATGAACTAAATTATACTTTAATTTTGTTCAGGCCCCAGGGTGCCGTTGGATAAAATTTATCCTTAATTATTCAATCTATGGCGAACTGATACCTAACACTTCGCATATCTTGAACAAAATTCGAAATTATCGTTTCTTCTAGAAATAGAATTATAATTTACAAAATATTTAAATTTCGCAATAATGTTATTAGAAATAAAGTGTATGGTATTATATGTAGTTTATTAACGGTTTGTGTTAGCTTTGGCGAGATTAATATTAATAAATGCAGCAATTTTGGTGCAGAAGCATTTGATTTATATTTTCAAAGTAGCTTCAACCCAGCCTTGAAAATGACCAGTAAACACTTGAAATCTGAAGCATTTACTCCTTTTTATTCATATAATGAAGTAAACACTTATAGTCTAGCAAAAGCTTAAAAGGAAAAAGAAAATACTTTTAGCTTTTAGCAACTGCTTTCCAGGAAAAGCATTTGCTTCAATTTTATTCATACAAACACAAGTAAATGCTTACAAAATAGGAAGTAAAAGCAAACGCTACTATTTATAAATGAGACCTATTGTTTACTTTTGGGAGGTTGAGTGGAAAGCTTATATTTTAGGTAATGCAAGAAATTCTTGCCATTCAATTTGACAACAAAAATATCAATACGTATAATATGGTTTTGCCACAACCTTCAAAAACGTGCGGACACGCCATCTTTAAAAATCCACCCGATAACACATTTTACTGCATGTGATGTAGAGCACCAAGGCTGCATATTCACGCCGCAAGTACACAGCCGAGCGACTGAGCGAAATGCAATTTAACATCACTAGGTGACAATCACGGATACCTAATGTTTGTAAAATGGATGCGCTTATTTGATTACGAGGCCTTTCTTTGCAATTCCCTCTTATTGAGAGAAAAAAAAAGAGTTGTGATTTTCCCAACAAAGAAAACGGTAAGATGCGAAAGGCCATTGTGCAAATGACCCGCAGTTAGACTGTTAAACGCCGCTCACATCCTGAGGGTATTGTCCCGTTACCAAATAATGTATTTTGTTCCCTTGCGTGATTTGATTTTAACCCCAGTCGTTCTTGTTAGTCAGTGTAGTAAACGGTCGCCAGTTTCTAGCCCATTGCCACGTCCATTATCTTTAGCAACCACACACAAGGGGAAAAAAGCAAGTAAATATTAATACCTGAACTCAACTTGATCAAAGGACATGTGATGTGGCGTTGTCTGATACAATATGCAGTCTAAGTAGGTCCCCCGATGTGCCGAAGTGCCCAACTAACAGGAACATTAAAGTTATTTCCCCGGCCGTCCATTGACCTGTGTGGCTAGATTAGATGTGCGATAATGCATACAGGGTCACCGGGTCAGTTCTACGCACACGAAGCTGGTCACACCGAGCGATCTGGTGAAACTTTGACGTGCATATGGGTGAAGATTTCTGAAATCAAAAAATCCTGCATCTACTAGCAGATCCCGATCACTTCCAAAATGTAATCGATTTGTACTGGTACCAAGGACCACGCTGTATTTTCATGAAAATACGTGCAGAATGTTTGAGTTATCCTGTTCACAGACAACCACGCCAACCAACCAACACACAAACCAACGCCGGTGAACAGATAACCTCCTTGGTGAAGATAATAAAACATGACACAGCAAAGACCGCCCTCATACGAGTGCATACTAACCCTCCGACGCAGAAAGCCCATTTACTAACACGCTTACAGTAAGGGGTCCCTCCGGGGACCCAGATATTTAGCGCCTTGGTTTGAGGCTACACAACACTGTATCTATATGTATACAATCTCGACATGTCTGTAGACTATAAATAAGGAGGTCATTGACAGGAAACAGATGTTGTATACATAGTCTGTGGTCAAGTCGTGCACTTGGCTACCCGCAAGTGACTTTGTTTTGTGCACGTGTATATGGGCAGCCCAGGTTGTCAGGCTCAGATATGCCTGACCCGGGGTCACACACTAAAGGTGACTGCATATATCCGTAGAGGGTGTCTCTTGCTAGGATTAGATGGAAGATCACCAGAATTGGTTGGATTTTTTTTTTTATTAAGGTAATTAACCAAATTGGGTCCCCAAAAGGGCGAGTTTCTGCGTCGGAGTGCTAATTGAGGCATAACGTGTACATTGGACATTTACTGGCTAGTTATACCCCTGGTATTGCATTTTTAAATGCCAGCAATGAATGTACGAACTCACAATTTTCAAAACTGATAACAAGCATGAAAGACTTTGCGAACATATCCGAGTGTCAACGAAAGGTTTTTGGTAAACTTAGGACATTTTCGGAAACTGGCAGAATCCTGGCCGTTTTGGGGTCATGTATATTTTTAGCCGTGGCATATACGTAACCTAAGATTTGTCAAAGAAGTCAGCATAGTTTGGGTCTGGGAACCAGACTAGGTGAGACTCTGCAATACGAGGCAGATGACTACAGTAATTTCGTAGACTCCAAATTGAGAGGCATTATGTCCACACTTCATAATCGGAGTTGCAGTTAGAAGCGTTCTATATCAGTATAGTTTCACAATAAAGAACAGCTGTCGTTGGGGGCGCGAATTCTGCTCTAACGGCGACGCACGTAGGGGAAAAAATGAGCCTCACCCGTGCAATATTCATAGCAAGACTATCTTTATGTACACAGCAACAAAACAAACCAGCGTTTTTCTTTGTTAATTTATTTGTGGTGGATCTAAAGTTTATATCGACCAACGTTTTTTTTTCTTGTACAAGGTAATGTAGCTCTGACTTTTTTACAGCGTAATAAGTTTGGAACTCAAACTATGTGAGAGACATGATAGATATTTTCATAATGTTTTCATGAGTCCTTTGAACCCTGAATTATATATGAGCGTTGACCTCCTTATTTATATATATTATCTCAGATTAATATATGTTTTGTTTTCAACTTACTTTGCGCAGTTAAGTGTAATCTAGGGGCCTATGTGTGTACACATGTCTATGATATCATTGAATAAATCTTGTCTACTATGTACAGCAGTACAGGGTACAAATCAATGTGAACAATATATCCAAAATACTGTTTGGTTGGCGTAACCATTGAAATAGGGCCGATTCTGGCTCGTACCTCGGAGCCAGAGGCCGAGTTGCCGCCTGGCCTAACATTACCGGTTGATGCTGTGCACGTGAATTATTGTCATTCACCGCACTAACCATGCTAACGTCAGAATTATGGGTAAAATCACTGTCAGATTCGCTTTAAAAATCAACAGAATTACCGCAATCAGATGCATCCAAATCTTCATCATCGTCATCCAATATCTGCACAAGTGTACTGGTGTCAGACATGCGTTTGGCCGCCATTTTTCTTTTTTTTTCTGCTCAGATACAGTCGATAACTTCTCGAAAAGACGAAGAACACGTAGCCTAGTGGCTGATTGGCTTAAACCTCTTCGATATGTCAAAAGTTATCTGACGTAATGAAGAAGCCGCTTTTGCGGCTTTTCGGGTTGACGCACTTTCACGGGGAAGCCGCTTTTTCGGGTTCAAAGGGATTTATAATCCTGGCAATGTTTGCTCTGATAATCATTCACGGAAAGAGTGATAAGCGGAAAACAGATTCATGTAAATTCACAGTTAATGGCGCAAATTAAAACTTTGATTCATAATCCAGCTTGCTAATAGTGCAAACAAAAAATAAAAACCCAAAATACCTACTTCATCCTGACGCAGGATGATGGAACTCTAAGTATTTTATCCAGATATTTCTTATATACATATAAAGGGCGCAGTTGTCGTTAAAGGTACTGGTCTGCATGTCGGCCACTCACAAGTAAAATAAGTCAAATCAGATGTGCTGTCACAAGCGAATGTGAACAGGTGGAAAAAGTTGTAACTAGTCTTTAGACTTTTGCAAACGTTTAATTGGCTTGCGATCATTACATCGGAAAGGCCCTGGTGTACGAACTGTTTTGTGAATCTAGCTAAAAGTTGTTTCGTTTAGCCATGACTTTTCCTACGGAAAGGATGCGTAGGCGCTGTTTTCTACCCATCCCTCGGTTTCGCCGGTCGACTCGTCACAACGCTGGCTGGTATCCACGTATTCATACTCGCTCTCCATCGCTGGTTGCCCACAACCTTTCTCGCTGGCTTTGTACGGCGGGGAACCCGTGGAGTTACTTCCTTCCTCAATCATAGAATAGTCGGCGTTGGGTGGCTTGTTAGCGCCCTCTGTCGGCGCGTCCGGGTACGCATACACGTCGTCTTCCTGGGGATCCGAAGTTGTGGTGGTTTCCGGTTTCGCGAACGAGTAGTAGTGGTCATCGACGTCATCTCCGGTAGTGTACTGGCCGTTGTCGACCACGTCTTCTCCATCCACAGCGGTGAAGTAGTCGGTACCCCCGTGAACCCTCTCAGGCGTCACCGGTTCGGGTGAGCCCGGCTGCACTTTAAAATAATACGAGTTGTCGGATTCTGCCCCGTCCTCCGGAGCTACTGCCCCGTCCAGTTCATACGGATTCGCTACTCTCCCAGCAACCTTACTGCCCGGCTTCTGTTCAGACAACACTAGATGTTCCCGAGGTTTTTTGACCGGTGATGGATTAGGCGCGACGTATCCCGGTTCGGCTCTCTCAACGACGGCACCGGTGACGTACCGAACACTGCTCTCTGTATTCTCTCTTTCCCCCACGGCGCAGTACGTGTATTCCGCAGAGTCGTCGGCTGAATCAGGAACTGCCTGGCCTCGCATCATCAGATGATTCGATCCTTGTGAGTTTTCGTAGACGACGCTGTGTTGTTGAAAGCCGACAGACGGCCGTAAAGTGGCCGTGGTTTCTTTACCTTGCCTCTTGTGTCTAGAGAAAAACATATCCCAGAAAATGCAACGGGGAAGTTAATGAAAACTTTTCTTGATAAGGATTTGGATGAATGTAATGTTCAGGTGGGGCTGGCTTATACTTATGGATGGTGACTTTGATATGGGCTAAATTTGTTCCCGCTGGTTTAATAATTTCGAAGGATGGGTTGATGTGAGTTTTGCTTAAACAATGTTACAACTTTTGGCTTAGTTTGTAATTGATGGGAAAAACCGTTTCTTAAATATTTCTGTTTCGTTGTTTATTAACAAGGGCAAGGATGGGGCTGAGAATTGTTGCTAAAGATTCCGCGAAATTGAATTAGATGTTTTTGGTAATGTAATGATTTGTAGTCTGAGCCTATAGTCCAGTTTGGATTATTACATAGGGGCCTATTGGTGGAATTAAAGTTAGATCTATTTTAGTTTGGAAATCGAGCAAAAGATTTCAGATGACTACGTGGTAGATTCAGCTGTTTGAAATGGCATCGACAGTTGGTTTGGGCACAGGCGTGATTAAAGTCGTTTTTTTGTCTGGAATTGCAAGAAGAAAATAAGGTAGATCAGGTCCCATTCTTACCTTTTCAAAAGACAAACGACGATGACGATCGCACACACGACGATCAGGACACATCCTAATGCTAGACCGATATATGTCCCTGTATAAAGAACAAAACAAATACAATTAGATATGCAAAGTAAAGATTTTTAAAACTGCAATGTTGATAGAGATGACGGTAAATGTTTAGCATACGAAAGTGACATCAAATAATCTTAACAGTTGACATGCTTTTCCTCGGTGAGATAAAAGCCAATGCCACGTGAAGGTTTATGCCATTACTTAGTGAAGGGATACAAGTAAACGTCTATGTGAACGCTGAACTTGTGAAACCGTCAACAAAAATCCCAGAGTGAGGAGGGCATGGCTTGGTACACTTTGTATAGCTGAGATCATCGTGATACGAGAGTCGTATTCGCGACTAAAGAAAGAAAAACAAGGAGTAGTCTCAATCATGTTTATTACAAGGAGCAAAAAAAAAAAGGATTGTATATAACCAGACCTGAATTTGACCCGCTACGATTATCAAATCCTCCCTCTCCGGCCGAGGATTCGGTCGTTGTGCCGTCCCTCTCGTTGGGCGACCTCGTCAACTCGGAGTCTGTGGCTCCACCGGCCCTGGTCTCCATCGTCATCGGGGAGGTTTTGGTGGATTCCCCCATAGTCTTGTCTGGAGTGACTACCTCTCTGGCCGTAGTTCCTCCCATCTCATCTGTTTCCGTTGTTACTGCGACTATGGGACTTGTTAGGCCGAGTGTGGTTGCCGCCTTAGACGTTGTTTGGTATGTTGTCGAAGGCACAGCAGTTGTCAGTCGTTCAGTTTCGGAGGGCGCCTTGGTGGTTGTAAAAGCTGGTGTGAATGATATATGTTATCGAATAAGTCACGTTTTTATTATTCTCATTCCCCAAATTCAAATTAAGAGCGAAACCAAGACATAAGTAGAATCATCTGACTGACAGCGTCCAATGTCGGATCCAGAACAATTTTTTTTTGGGGGGGGGCATGGTCCCCGTTGACCAGCGCCACAGGTATTTAATGTAGAACACATGGTTGAGTTCCACTTAATCAAAAACTTACTTTTTAGAGTGAAGAACCAAAGAGATGAAAACCTTCAACGAATTTCACCTGCCCGTTATTATGACAGACAAGCTGATTAACCCGATCATAGATCTCTCTTTTATAATATAGATATATAGATAACGACGCCTTTCGGCTTGAAAAAAAAACAAAACAAAAACAAGAGGTGCTGCCCTCCCCGGACAGCAAGTTACGCTGCAGTTCAATTTACAATGTATAATCATACTCACGTGTGCACGTAACCTCCACTCCTTTATTTCCGCCACACATAGTATTACCTCGATACACGGAATAGCACTCAGAGAGTGACATTTCACCTGAAGAAAAAAAACATTACCCTTTTTCAAAGAATCATTATGTAAGTTTCAGTGATGTTATCGATTTAATCCCTTTAACCACAAAATACATGCCATACACCCAACCCAACTCCCACTGCAATTCTTGATACCATCAACCATGTATAAGGTCTTACGTCAGCAGCCATCTTGGTTCTTTAGTTATTTATTTTGGGGCGGGGGTTGATGTTCTTGTCTTGGCCTTGGCTTTTTATTTGTGTCTTTATCTATGTCTTTGAATTCCGTAATGCCTAGTTTTCATATCGAGGTAACAAACGCAGAGAGTGACGCAAACTAGACCCAAACTGCAACACAGAAGGATACATTTCATCCATTTTTATTAGGTGTTGGGCCATGAAAGAATTTTTTTTATTCTCCAAGACACAATTCGTTTCCAGAACTGTTTGTCAAAATGAAAACATATATGAACTTCAATTGTCAATTCATGAATGCACAATCCACTGAAGATGTTCTTTTTTGCGTCATCATGACGTCATCATGGGTCACGTGACGTCACTTCAAAATATAATAAATTTAATCTTTGAAATTCAAAATAAAATCAACCATGAGAGACCGGAACTTAAATTTTGTGGGAATCGACATGATAAGACATGATCTTCATTTTATATTGTGCGCGTCAAATCACGTGACCCTTCCTTCCGGTCGAAACCGGTGGTGCCTAATAATTTGAAAGTGGAAAAAATATGAACCTTGTTTTTAACGATGTTAGTCTCTGGATGGGTTGACCTTTCCAAAAAAAATGATCGGTGACGCCATGAAGTGTTCGAGCGCCCTCTAGCGGCAGGTTAAAAATGTCCAAAACGCATTTTACGCATTTTCAGTTGATGTCAATGGCGAAATTTGCGGTAATCGCTTCAAAATTAATATACATAATGACCTTAATGCAGACAAGACCTGTGCGCGAAATAAAATTGATTACGTCATCAGACCGGAAGTTACAATGAAAATACCTCTTTTCCTTTGAAAAGTACTAAAACATCAACCATCAGAGATGTTATCAAGCTTTTTGCTATAAATGGCACTTTAATAATAGATTTAAAACTTCCCAAGGTTGCCCTGCATCCCCCATGAAATTCGAAGTTGAACACGCCTATATACGCTATGAAACGTTCATTTAATGCCATGTACATTGTACCGTTTGGCGTGTCTACAGCAAATGGGGATGATTGCATACAAAAGGGTTTTTCCCCAGTTCCCCCAGTGTCTGGCTTTACGACTGTTTTATGTTAACTATTGAGCCACATGTAACGGCTGTTTGATGGACCAATTATGTATGTTAAGTGTTTACCTGTGTTTTGTACATGTTTATATGACAACTTCTTAACGCAAGCTCATTTTTGACTTCTGACGACGTCAAATGATGCTCAAAAATTGGGCTGGCATTTTTTTTTTTAAATTGGGTGCTTTTTCCAAAAACATGCGCATTAGGGTGAAGAGTGTATGGTGAACAATATTTTGTATTGCGCCATTGGTGTGTCACCTTTACTTTATAGATATGAGCTATTGAATGGCTTTTTGTAACGATTGTACTTGCAAAGTGTTCATAGCAGCATACACGTGCAGATCCTTACCTGATTCTTTTTAATTATCCTCTGTATAATTACCACACGCGCTATTTCTCAACCCTCAACCCTCAACATCGACATCATCAATCAACAATAAACATTAACATCAACATCAACAATCAACAATCAACGTCAACATTAACAATCAACATCAACAATCAACATCAACAATCAACATCAACAATCATTTTTTTTAAATTTCTTGCCATCCACAACCTACAACATGACAGCCCAACACCGTGTGTTTGTTCCTACAAACTCTAGTTTTATTTGATTTCGTCCAGTTTTTTTTTTTTTAACTTCACACAATCAGAAATCGTCATTTTTTCCACTTTTTTTGTGGGGGGGGGGGGGGGGGTTTCACAACCACTATGCCCAGTGTAAATCTTAGATACTTTGGCAACTCAAAAATACAGAAAACTCAAAATCGATTTTGACATGATTTTTCATGTAAAGGCAACTTCAGGTGCCGATCACTAAATACAAGGTTTTGGGAGACATTCCTCAATTAGCCTTAGGAGGTCAAAAAATGTCACCGACAATCCAGACAAACACAAACTATCTCGCAGACGATCGGCAACTTGCCGATGGTTCCGCGCACTGTCTACGCAATCTGCATAAGCTTAACGCCGATGTACAAACTAGGCTTAACAATGAAATCAATAAATAAACGATGTGTCATTTCCCTCTGGAAAAGTCGGAGAAAACGGCGTGCAAAGGATCTAGGCCTACAGCTCTGCCGTTGATGTAGCCGCTTTTGACAGAGAGTGAAAGGAATGAATGCTGTTACCAACCTCCATCGCAGGTAAATTTGGTGACTGAACTTGAAGTTCGCCCACTAATACTTCGTCCGCGTCTACTCTCAGTCATCCCCGCGTATCCGAGGTGCCGGCAGGCCGTTCTGGCATCGTTGTCACCCCACCACTTATCGCAAACGTCGACCCACGCCGACTGACCATTATGAGCAATTTCGACTTGCACGCGGCCTTTGTTAGGTGTATCTGACTGTTTCTCAACCAACTTAACATCGGTGATAACTGGGTCAACTGGCAAAAAACAGAAACGCAGAAGAGGGGAGGGTTCACAAATTTAAGATTGATCAACCACAGTGTGTAAGTCTCGCCAGTCCACGTTCACGTTTTCTGTCTGTGAACGTCTTGGTACCAAACATTAACTAGTCTAGTCAAAGACTCTTGTGTATGAATTTACCTAATTGTTATCTGCGTGATCGATTAATGAACGGATTCCCTTTCTTTTTGTCGTAGTAATAAATTGGCAATGTTTTCCATATGTTTTAAAATCGTAATGCGTTCCCTTCTTTTACGAAATCCATACTAATTGCCCTTGACCGGATAACCATTGTAATGACAAAAACAAATGCAATATATAGAACAATTAACATTAAATTATCTTATATTAAAGAGGTTGTGGAATGCTCGAAGACATTTCCGTCATTTTTCGGGTATATATAGCCTTAGGTGTGATGAAATAAAAACGACTATTGTTTCTGTCATGAAATGAGTACAAAAGGTACTGTTTTTCAAGTCCTGTCATGTCTGTTTCGACCCGAACGTGGAATTTTGTGTAAAAGTCGTCGTTGCGGGCAGCAAACAAAACACAGTAAATCGTGACGTAATAAACAGGACTCCCGATGCACAGTAGCATACACGAGTCCTGTTTATTACGTCACGATTTACTGTGTTTTGTTTGCTGCCCGCAACGACGACTTTTACACAATTGCACGTTCGGGTCGAAACTGGACCTGAAAAACAGCTCTTAAAAGTACCTTTTGTACTCATTTCGTGACAGAAACAATAGTCGTTTTTATTTCATCACACCTTAGGCTACATATACCCGAAAAATGACGGAAATGTCTTCGAGCATTCCACAACCTCTTTAACAATTATCCTATATATATTATATGGTGCCCAGATGTAGTGTATCCTATACAATCTCGCACATGTTTGATGTAAACTTGCACGCTTGAAATTTACTATCGATACCGAGTGCCCCGGTGCGCCTTTCTGTGGCGACGATTGCAATAAAAAATGTTCCGAGGATCCCACAATAACTTAGCAAAGGGAGCTTCGGTTTCAATGCTGACTGTCAATTCAAGCAAGTTAGTCAGGCATCAACAAACAACGGCTATGTGTTAAAATTCACTGGAATAATTAGGGGCAACAAACTATTTCACAAACTGAAACCACGACCTGTGGTTTCATTTGGTTATCTCAGTGACAAAATGATTGCTGAAAAAAAGGCATTCTATACTACATCACATTGATAACAAAAAGACCACCCTCTTTTTTAAGGGAAAGGGTGGTGGTTCACATCTATCTTCACATTGAATTAGTTAGCAAATCTTATATGCCAGTCATTTTAAAACAGGAATGCAATGCGTAATGAGACTAAAGTGATTTTATCGTTTTACATGTGTTACATGTCACATCCTAGCTGAGTAAACCTAGTACCTTCTATCTCACAGAAAGATGTTTCTTGTACGCAAAACTTTGTAAATTTACCTTGCTGCATCGACATCCATGGTCCTATGCACAACAATACAAGCAGGCCCAGCATATGCACGGAATGAATGGGGAAATTCGTCATGGCTGCAACACAAATGATAAGTAGTTAGTAGTACTTTCGCATCGCAAACCCATTAGACAACACGACATTGAAAACACAATTGTATACTCGTTCTTTGTTGACAAAATTTGTTATGGAAAATAAGTGACGTGTGAACAGTCACGTATCACCACTTCAGGAATTCCGCTTGATTTTGGCGTCATCACAAAGCCTCCCTTTATGATTCAAGGACAACCACGATTTGCATATTATTCATGGAAGTTAAAAATGATATGTGTATGGGAAAATATTTGTTACTTCTTCCTTTAACAAAAACAAATGATGTGTGATTTGCTTTAGTATTGAACGTAAGACAGTTGAAGCTGACCATTATGGAACTTGCTTAACATACAAAAATATAACTGAGAATACTCACATCTTTCATAAATAGACTGTGAAGAAATCAAACTATTTTCTCAACATTTATGTCAGTTATTTCCATCCCTTTTAGATAACAAAACAAATGAAGCTCCGTTGGTCAATCTTCACCAGAATTGGAATCCTTAAAGTGTACATATCTAAGCACCTTGAAAATGATTGTGGACAGAGAATAAAACGCAAAGGATCAGGATGCTAACTCGCGCTAATAGTGATAAGCGGCTGCACATTGACAGTCCTCGACACTGATCTGTAAAATCAAATTAATCTCAATCAGAACAACCTACCTTCCACATATGTTGCTGTCTTCTTCTGGATATCGAGACTGCACTTGTTCTAACGTCCAAAACGAAGATATGACGAGGACAGAATAAATTGAGGTGACGATGAAAGGCTCACATCTAAAACTCCATTTACGTACTTTGAGCATTGCCTATAAATTCTGTCGTGTACTGAGTCCGTATTGTTTTGTCTGTTTAACCGCAAACTTGTATTTCCTCGTACGTCACTGAAACTATCGTCGATAGACCTAGTCTGGTTCCCAGACCTGACAATTATTCCCGACGCTCACGTCTTAAATTGTAGGTCAGGCAGCCTCCGTGGCTAAAAATAAACATGACGACACTAATGGCCCTTTTTCAAAGCGCGGCTTCGTTTCCGATTTCGCTTTATCACTTTTAGCTTTTAATGTTCTGATCAAATCTTTAAATAAATCCCTTGCTTTGTAATATCATACAGTTATGATAATACAGTTTGAAGTTTTTGTAACATAACATTAAGTAATGTTGATCTGGAATCTTCAAAATTAGGGAACCAAATAGCACTGTTAGCAGGCATGGCAGGCGGAGCCGAATGAAGACCGAGTTTTGAAAAATCTCGGTAACGGTCGTCAAATTCAAAATTGTACATGACGCAGCAAAAAAGTTCGCCCGTACGATCCGAGTATATTTGATGTACAAAATCGTCGTTGAATTTTAAGTTTTCTAAATGAAAGCAATGAATATTAATTATCAACTCATTTAAAATAAAATTAATAAGCAATTAGCAGTTAATTAAACCTATATTATATACTCGGAAATACTCGAGCGCTATCCGATTGTCGACGAAACGACTTCGGCAAAATTCAGAAATTTTCGGAAAAAGGAGGAATTCCTCCCGTTTTAGTCACGTGACGTAAATTGTAATGCATTGTATTACCGGAGGCTACCGGACCTAAGATTCATCAGGAATGGTCGGAATCTTTTGGTCTGGGAACCAGACTACGATAGACCCGAACGTGGTTAGCTTGCACTACTACGGAAGCATATTGCTGCCAAAACGAAAAGGGTGCTTTTTAAATCATTTAAACGACATGCTCATAATCTCGATTAAAGGACATATCTATCGTTTGAACGAAACAGCCTTCTCTTCGTTTAAACGACGCTTGGGGATTGATAGCGATGCCAATAAGTAACTCAAAATAATAATAAAAAACTCGGCACCAATAGGCTTCCGTACAGTAACCTGATAAATTCTTTTGAAGTGTACCAGTCCCTCTTTTCCGAGATTTAGGATGTTCCTCCCGCAATTGTATTAAGTCCCGACCCTGGCAAGCGCCGTCCAACCGCCATCACTGTGGCGCTATTAACAAGATGAATCCAATCCAGTCTTGGGAACTTTGGAAGAGCTACCCAGAAAATTCCTCACACACCTCACACGCGCTGTAGTCTAACTAATGCGCGCGCGTGTGAGGATGCTCCGAATTTCCTTAAACGCGCTGAAAATTCCTTAGACTGAATTCGATTCATCGTTTTGATGGCGACCTCTTACCGTTCAGGAAGGATCCAACGGTCCCTAACCCGTCCCGTAGGCCTACGCAAGAGACCGAGATATTACCCAAGGCTCGTTGCATTGTGAGAATACCAGTATGCTAATTACTAATTAGCATACACTCCTCCCTATATAGTATCGATCCCTATATTTTGAAGCCAGAGTCGATGATGGAGGGACTGGGAACCAGTCTAGAGGCCAGGCCGGCTGCATCGGTGCAATAACAAACAAATTCAGTCTTGAACTAAGACTAATCAAACCACTTCGTATGTGGACTTGACACGACGGGAAGCACCTCGAATGGATCTTGCTATATATAGCTAGCTGCCCTCAATTATGTTGCTTTTCCTGATTCGCGCCTACAAAAACAAAACGCCTGTTTATTTACTTGCCCAACCACTTCTGAGATCCGGACCACTATAAACATATCGAAACTAGACTCGTCGCAAGAAGTTACATAAGCTTGCCACATATCTATTTGAACTCGTACAAGTGGCCTATAATTCAACACGAAACAAAACGCTTCAAATAAGTGTAAATTGGGGTCAGTAACATTATTGCACGGAAACTTTATTGCACACAAAACGTAATAACGTGCGCTATAGAGATTATTTTTGTTTGGAAATGCCAAGTTCTCATTGATCTGGAATTAGACATAGGCCTACCTCAATTACTAATCGAGATATTTCCATTTCAAATAGAGATAAGTTTAATCCAGATATCTCTATTTGCAGCAGGTACAGAGTGAGCGAGAATGATCTGGAACCAAGTTCACCATCTATTATTTTTGTGGCAAATAGAGTATACTGAGGGGGGAAATGAGTGTTTGATATGATGATTGTTATCTTGTCTTCCACAGGAGTTTTGAATTTTCAAATTAGTTGCTGTGGTGAGGAGTTGTGCCATCTTCGTTGAAGAGGCTCATTTTCCAGTCTGCACACGGAATTGGTTTTGTCTTTTTTTAAATGTGTCAATAACTTCTTATTGTGTGATTTCAATAAATTTGTTCAACCATGGAACCGTGGTCAGAGTGTTTTTAGAGTGTATTCTTTGCCAGCTAGCACTTTTCTTCAAAATGGATATACATGACACTTTCATCAATGTCCATAATCAAATTAATCAAATTAGGTCTTGCCCTTCACCGACGTTTAAACACTGTATACTCAGTGTGTTACCTCCCGCAAAATTCCATCTTATGATAATGTCCAAAATATCAATCTATAACATATATCATTTTGCACTTGTTTTGATCATTGCTACATATTTTTTAATAATTATGTTCTTTAATGTGGGTCCAGAGTATTATGAATTACCCTGTACGTCTCTGTTTTTGAATTAAATGTTACATTTGCACGCCATAATTGACTTGTGGTGCCCTTTTCCTTCCGTCAGTATGAGATCGATGATCCTCATTATCATGACATGCAGCCGGTATAGTCATCAGTGAAGTTCAAGTGATGTGCCACACATGTTTTTTTTTCCTGCAGCTTTATCCGGTTCATGAAATCAATACGTTCTTCCCGCTCACTATCCGAGATCCGTCAGTATCGTACCATTATTTGCATATAGTACAGTGTGTAGAAAAAATATACATTTAGAGAAAAAATATTAAAAAATACAAGCTCTTATTTTTGTTTAATTATAACTTATATACGCCTAAAGGATGATTATTTCTCAACACAATGCTGTTTTCCATATATTACTGGCCACCTACATCCAGATCAACCTCGTACCCAGGGTGTCGAGCAGTACGCGCCCACCACTACCTGCTCTCTCACCCTGGTATTGGATCATTTGCATGTGCAAGATTTTTGCAAACGTATGCAAATGAGGAACAGTCTGGTGCCTGGATACGCGTTACACATTAGCGTTTGTTTTTGTATGCGGTGTCTGGGGTAAAAACAGAGTCAATTCGTAGCAGCGCGAGCACGGCGTGAGTTACGAAAACACGATTTTTGAAATCAAACTGTTACGATCTTATCGAGACAACATGCAGTATCATATTTCATATTAATATGAGCAAATTGGAAAGGAAATTAGTATTTTCGAGAAGGCGTGGACGAATGATCGCGAAAACACGTACTGCACGTTGTGAATATATAGCACCAAGTACACGATAAAAATCCATTACTAGCCATTTGCGGTATCCAATCAGGATAACCCTCCGACGCAGAAAGCCCATTTACTAACACGCTTACAGTAAGGGGTCCCTCCGGGGACCCAGATATTTAGCGCCTTGGTTTGAGGCTACACAACACTGTATCTATATGTATACAATCTCAACATGTCTATAGATTATAAATAAGGAGGTCATTGACAGGAAACAGATGTTGTATACATAGTCTGTGGTCAAGTCGTGCACTTGGCTACCCGCAAGTGACTTTGTTTTGTGCACGTGTATATGGGCAGCCCAGGTTGTCAGGCTCGGATATGCCTGACCCGGGGTCACACACTAAAGGTGACTGCATATATCCGTAGAGGGTGTCTCTGGCTAGGATTAGATGGAAGATCACCAGAATTGGTTGGAATTTGTTGTTCTTTTATTAAGGTAATTAACCAAATTGGGTCCCCAAAAGGGCTAGTTTCTGCGTCGGAGTGATAAAGGAAGAAAGTTTCCTATCCAGGGTTTACTATTGGAAACACGGTTGGAAATAAAGTAAGCACTGGGGACGAGGTTGCATCCAGATATATAAACAGTTAATTGAAAGGGGTTATATGTCAATGCGGTCCAATTTGCAGCAAGGTAGATAAAATAAGTTAACATTACAGCAATCTCTCTGTTGTCCAACTTACCTATTGTTCTTCGCCAATCAATATTTATAGTTGGAACCTATGCATCATCGATTGTTTATCGTTTGCATAATCATTGAAGCATAAGTTAACTCAATGGAAAACACCATTGTGTTGAGAAATAACCATTCTTTAAACGCAGTCCTAAGTTACTATTTAACGAAATAGGAGCTGGTATTTTCAATATTGTTTTCTCTCTAAATGTATTATTTTTTGTAATGTATTATTTGCAAGGACTGACTTTAACACACGAGAATGCGGACATTGATTGGGCCTACGCACACACCACAATCTTTATTCAGCAGCCTGACAACGAAACGAAAGTGAAACAAGGAAACGCCATGAAGTAGAAAGCTTTCGTACGTGCAGTTCTGTTTATTTGAAAAGCTTTCGTACGTGCAGTTCTGTTTATTTGAAAAGCTTTCGTACGTGCAGTTCTGTTTATTTGAAAATCAAATATTCGATTCTGGAGAAAAAAAAGATATTAGGCAATAAAACAACCAAGACTGCTATAGTTTGCGGGGACAGCTGATGCACGTATACATTTTTATTTTACCGTGGTTTTTTTTTCCACAGTTGCCATGTTAATGTAAGGGACCAGTGAAATTGCGTGTAGTACTAGTTTACGTTAGCCCAAACATGATTTAAATTGTCTTCACTGAATTATGTACACTTTTCAGGCAAACACCGCTTGGCTTCAAATTCATTATCGTTATAGGAGTTCACATCATTATAGTGTAACATATTATGTTTATATCATTATGTACTTTTATAATTAGTTTGTAATCTTAATTGGAATTAACTGGAGTGTAGTTCATTTCGCATTGATGTGACTAATGAGTTAATACGTGTATTCGATTTTTTTTTTTCACAAACGAAACTTTTTTTTTTTAGTTTGTGTTTCCAGTTCATATCTAATATACCAGCAACAGGGATTGCGAACAATTTTGTCATGCACTCAATTCTTTGGAAGTGTTGAGCATTATTGCAGACCGCTTCATAAATAACACATGCGCTGCATTAGTTTTGTCGACTACAATGAATTGAAGCAATGAAAACTTAGAATAGCGCCACCACTGGACCTATGCATTCAACAGAGGGCGCACTCTAATAATGTGGAGCAAGGCGACAGGCATTCTCATCTGGACACAAAATGGCTTTAGGCAACCTTTGACGCATCAATGCATTCAGCAGACCTTGTAAACTGCAGCATCCTTCTTAGAGTGCAATGTGGCAGAAGAACGCATTTTGATAATTCTTTTGAACATTCTTGTTGTGGGTTTTGAGGGGTGTTATTTTGAAAACGAATAAAATGCATGAAAAGCAAATTATCCTATATATGCTTTTTAATAATCGCAACGAGCCTGTACACAATGAAAACAGAACGAATACTTCATTTTGTTTTATGCTACTTCACGTGGTTTATTTGGGTTTTCTTTGATTTAAATTCTAACCAAAACTAGCTTTCATTTAATATTTACTGTTTGCAGACATTCAGTGCTGAGAATGAAATAATTGGATGTCTTTTATTTAATATCATTAAACAATGGAGAGGTTTTCCAATTTTTCTGTCATTAGTAATACAAATTGACTTTCTACAGTACCCATTTTTTCTTAAAGGCTACTTTTGGAACATTTTTAATGTTCCAGATTGATTCATTTCATTTACCCTGATTCGGTCAAGCAGAACGGGCGTCCTTGCAGAAGGAGTAGACTGAGGGCGCCCTTGACACATGGCCTTAGAGGGGCCAGACCAGTAAGTAGGCCCAACATTGCCTACGCTGTCAACATCACGATTTGCATGCCGTCAAATTAAATGATATAAGAGCTTTTTTGTCAATTTTTTGTAAAAAAAAAACCACAAAAATTTGAAGCCGTACTCAGGACTGTGAGCTTGTAATTCTGTGAAATTTGGGATGTAATTGTGCCCTCAAGGCGCTTTATTTTCCATCTTCGGATGAACATTTCTCTCAAAAGTAATTGAATCCCTCCCCCCCCAAAAAAATGAATATAACATAAAAGATGATGAAATAAGCTTTAATTTGATGCGTGTCTTGAACACCTCAGAGAATTGTGAGTATTTTAAAATAATTTTGGGAAGTTTGCGTAATTACCACCCATTGGTCTATGGTAGTCTATTTACTGGTCTGGACCCTACAACGAGCGCTGTTTAGGGGACGATTTAAATGAGGGCGCCCTTCAAGGCAATCTTGAACACACTAAGAAATGCAAATGACATCAACAGACTTCGTTTGTTGAGGCAGAGAAGCACCCTCTATAGTCGCCAATCGTCCCATTTAGTTCCTTAAAGGAAAACCGTCTTCTCAACATATTTCTATAGTGAAACTCGAAATTAACAAATTCAATCGTGTGAACAAACAACAACATTACGAGATTTTATCTATTCGTGACTGCGAAAAGTAGACTATAAGCTTTTTTCATATTATGGTTAAAGGTGATACATAATTGCACTCCATGTTAACCGTTCAAACTAAATTATATGTGGAAAGCACTGCTTCAAATCCGTATACTTATTAGGCATTTACATGTATATAATCGTCCGATCTACAGCTATACAAAAATAATCGGCAGAATGTTTATCGTACTGGCACAGCGGGAAGAGTAATGCTTTAAATACAAGAAGGAGTGCATACGTGTCGAACAGTAGATCTGAAGTCTAAACGTTTAGCAAAACCGTTAACTGATTGTACAAAGGTTGTGTGTTGGGGTACATACGTGTCGAACAGTAGATCTGAGGTCTAAACGTTTAGCAAAACCGTAACTGATTGTACAAAGGTTGTGTGTTGGGGTGCATATACGTGTCGAACAGTAGATCTGAGGTCTAAACGTTGAGCAAAACCGTACTGACTTTACAAAGGTTGTGTGTTACGGGAGTTTGATGCCATTTCCGAATCTTGGCTTCGTCTTCAGCTTCGGCTCCGGTTCCATCTCTGGCTTCAGACTCATTGTACAATTCAAAAGGAAAATGCTTACATTTTTAGCTTCGTATCCCGTCAGCCTACAGTTTATATATTTCAGAACAAAAATTGTACACGAGTCCCCCAAAATTATGGGCCTAAAATCTCCGGACGCCGCAGCTGCAAAACGAAGCCACGGCTTGGAAAACTGTCTTCGTGCTGGAAGGGGCGGGGCAGCAGTAGGGGAAGGCGTACAAAACTAATAGACTGATATACAAGTGCGACCAAGGCGTCACAAATCTCCAGTTTAGCCGTGCACCTGATTAATTAAAAAGACATTCCAGTCAATGTCGTGCATCTGTTTTATATCTTGTTGGATTCTTATATTATACACCAGATTTTAGGCATTTTCTTTATACAAGGAATTTCCACTTCGCGATGACTTCTTCTGTTCAACTAGTTCCTGTACCAAAAAAAGAAACAGATAAATTAATTCAAAATCCAAACATATTTCTGACTGATATTTGAGTTTATCGGACGGATGTTTGCGTCGAAAGATGAAAATTCATTACTGTATGTTTTACCATCACCGACATGTTTATATAATGAAAGCGTTAGGAGTTAAAACTGATAATGAACTGATATTTGAGTTACTAAAACGCGGTTTCATTTAATTGCATTTACTTGCTTTTAATTAAAGGCTTTTTAAATTAAAGGCCAACCATTTTTAGCTATGTCCGTGATGTTTAGATGAGATGATCTGTCGATGACCATGAATTTTAGGGAATAACCGATGAAGAAAGTGTTATGTAAAATGTGATGCACAAAGTGTTCATGAATATTCATTACCTCAGGAATGGGTAGACATCATCCAGCACTTCTTGCCCGTTCTCCGCAGCCCGCTTGTACTGACCATCCATTGCTGCAAATATAAAAACAAGCATCACAGATCAAAGATACACACGACACAAAAGAGTCTGTGACCAGACCGATATCGTGTACGAAACCCCGTTGTACGCTGGTTCGACCAACCATAGCCTGTTTGTTAGAATGATATTGATTGTGTACGAAAAGTTATAGCCACAGTAGTTGGGCAGATAGGAAAAATATTTGGGGGAATTGTGTCTTTGATGATACAAGCATGGAATTAGGCACATAGTCTGCGTATGTCTTAAAGGGAATGTACAACATTTTTTTTTGCTGCAATTTTCAGAAATAAATGGATTTGGAGGATAAGTATGTTAAAGAAAATATTGTTGAAATGACTTGTTTCACGTTTTGGGCTTGAAGATGCTGGGAAAAAACATTTGTTTTTTGCTGCAACTTTCAGAAATAAATGGATTTGGAGGATAAGTATGTTAAAGAAAATATTGTTGAAATGACTTGTTTCACGTTTTGGGCTTGAAGATGCTGGGAAAAACCAAGAAAACCAATCTGTTATTGTAGTCTGGTTCCCTGACCCCACTTAAGATGAAACGGAGCAATTTATAGACTTTGGGGAATTACAAGGTCAGAGAATCGGTCTAGCAGGCTTGTACGCCTTCACATGTGTGTAATCAATTGCAAAGAAAACGCAGAATAACTAATTATAAAAAAAATAGGAGCAGTTTTTGAGAAAAAAAACACCGGTAATCTCCAACGCTGGTCGGCCGACCAGTGTTGGAAAAATACAATTGTTCTTGAAAATGACAGCACACAAGGAGCCACGATTTTACAGGATGCTTTAGACTGTGATTCCCTAACAATCTAGTAAGTTTTTTCGTGATAATTTGATCAATTCGTTTTGTGATGCTTGCAAACGTTGTATCTTCCCTTTAAGAAAAATATTTGGCTAAAGGGCCATCGTAAATTTGTCCTTTGAAAAAAAAATAGGTAGAATAACAAACAATTTTCAAATTTTTCAAAATGGCTGCCATTTCTTGTTATTGTACCTATATTTTTTTTCAAAGGAAAAATCTGCGATGGCCCTTTAGCCAAATATCTTTCTCATGACATACATCTGTGATTGTGTGCCAAATTACATGCTCGTATCTTCAAAGGCAAAATCCCATCACCTATTTGCCGTACTATAGGAACTGGCATTTTGTTGTTTTTATACACTAAAAAAACACTCGCTTTGATATCACTAATAAGCGTTGAGACTGTCCATTCAGAACGGCGTCAGGGCACTTAACACACAACAGCACCAGACTACACTATTTGCTCGCGGTTTATCAAACTCTCATTGGACCACTTCGTGCACGTGGTGCAGTCCTCGAACTGCGCACGCGCTAAACTGTTATTTAGCCTCGTTGACGAATGATTGGAATATCATAGTGTCAGAGCGCCCTCTCTGACCATTCTGAACCTGAACCTAAGGACTGAGCCTTATGTTTCATAAAGATTTGCGGTTATTCCATGGAACGACTTCTATATTGCGGTAATAATGCATTTCAGTGAGAAATTATAATAATTATTGTGTAGGTAAGATAGTGATGTTGTCAAAACCACGGCTTCGTATCCGACCTCGGCCAATTGGCTTTTGAATATTTTCAGAGCGTTTCATCTCCCATCCAAATGGAGATACTCTGATTTGTTTTGCTTTGTAATGGAGAATTTGTTGCCGCGCTCATAAAAGTACGACCTGGATCCGTATTAAGCACGAGTCCCAGAGTCAGGAGGCATGAGCGTCGCCAGGAATCTTTCTAGAGGGGGCAAAGCACATTTTCCCCAAAAATTCCCTTTACTTTTCCAACATGTTCTCGATATACATGTATCATTTTTTCGAGGGTGGGCAGGGACATTTGCCCCCTCCTTCCCCAAATCCATTAAATTAACAACAATAGCGCCTCTTTTTTTGTTGGTGTGCTTGGGAACGCCCCCCTCCCCTTACGACGCTCATGTCAAGGGGCCTAACTCTCCTGAAGCCGATACCAGAGACGAAACGAGGGTTCGCAATCCCGTCGGATCGTCTGCGCATTGATCAGTGATAGCGCCCCCATGTGAATGGTCAATGTGTGTGAGAATAATTATTTAAAGAAGTTTCCTGTGCATCAACGGTACCAGGGACGCACCTTTGTCCGAGTTTGGTATCTGCTCCTCCCAGTCTCTCTTATGTCCTGCTCGGTTCAGAAGTAAAAAAGGGGGATGGGGCAATCAGCGTCATTATTCCGTTAATTTTGAATTAGTGGGAAAGATACTGAGCAGAAAGCGAATGTGACACCCAAAAAAAGATTGGAAGGAGAAAGACAGAAGTTAAGAGTTGAGAATTCAGGGAAGATTCGAGCAGAACTGATGTGATATTGCTTCAAAAAGTAATCACAGAGGAGTAAAATAAAAGAAACAAGTTCGAGTTACTTCAACATTAACGGTGTTAAAGTAGAAACAACGAAAACTTTGCCATGAAAACCCAAAATCAGTGTGTAGTCTCTGCAACGAGAAGGATAATTGATCCTCTTTATAGACAAGACGCCTCCACCGTTCAAAATCGGAAAAGGAGCGAGGGTTTGGCTCATAAATCATTTCGATAGGCCTGATCAAAAGTGTATGAGAATCTTTAACTTTAAAATCAAAAGTGGATAGGCGAAAGAATAGTTAAAGATCAAATCATGTTGAGGGATCTGAAAGAGAAGGTCATACAGAATATAGAACTTAAACCCCAGATAGGAGCTATTTACAGACTTACATAACAGTGCTTTTATATTATGGTGACTTTTACTCGAAACAGAAAACAAGTAATACACGACAGTTTAACACATTGGACAATGTCAATCAGTTAGTATAAGGACACCGAGAACGAAAACAAACAAGCAATACATTGACAAAATCTGAAATGTTACAAAGTCTCAAACGGTAATCCTGTTAGTTTTATTGTTACAACATAACGCATACAACTTCATACTCCAGTCATGAAACAAACGGAACGGAGAAAGATATAGGGAGACGTGGAAGTAGAGAAAAGAGAACACGAAAGAGAAAGTACGACACGTCAACAACAATTTCCAAAATTGACACAGAGAAACAGAGAAACTTCAGTGACTAATAAAACAAAACGTGGGCACTTAAATAAAGCTTGTTAGTAGCTTGTTAATATCAGAAAAGTAGTGCGTTTTACAAGAGAGAAGACGCGAAACTGAGAAGGTGATGTATTTGGGACTGTGTCATTCACCATAAAAAAATTAAAAAGAACATTGTCGTGCCAATAGTTCAACCAAAATAAAGGAATATCTGCCCAGAAATGACTTTTCCAAACTTTCAGTGATTTTGAAGACAGGAGGGAAAAGCTAAGTTTGACACTATGTAGAGACACAGTAAGCATGCTCATTTTCGGAAGATAATATTTTTAAAATATTCGGAAGATGATGGCGCCTAAAACCACTTTCGTCTTGTTTGGTAACTTTTGATTGGGGGAGAAGCATAAGCAAGACAAATAAATGCAGTGATTTTTTTTTGGTTATAATAGAACGCTGTCCAAAGATATTTTGTTTCGCCATTTGTTAGATTAAAGGAAATGTGCGTGTACAGGTTTCCTGTATGCTTACTGCGCCCCTCTAGGTCAAAGGTAACAGGTCATCACCAGAGTTCAAAGGTCGGGCTTAGAGGCTAATACCCAAACTTACCAACTCTGTATGGTACTCGTCTACCTCCCCATCGCCGAAATACCTGAACCTCGTCATCACCATCTTGGTTATGAATATTCATGAATTATGCATGAGATTCATGTTTTGGTCAGGCAAAGAGGGAGGGGCCGGGAACAGAATAGCATAACGGCTCTACACATTAACATAATGACTTGTGCAAATCTATTTCAGAAAAACAGAGATTGAACATTTTTCTCAATTGATTTTCTGTATCCATTTGCAGCTAGTTTTTATGCCTCAACTTTTGGATATCATATTGAAATAATAACTATATCTATTTAGCATGTCTTGGTCAATCTAAGATAAAATTGATTACCATGCCACTTATGAGAGTAAAATTTCAACAATTACAAGGAAATATCAGTCACAACCAAAAAACAAACAGACGCAAACTTACAGACAAATAAATACAATCCAACAAACAAATGCATTTCAGTATAGTTGTAAGTGGAGCGCAGCGCTTTTGTCGGGTTTCATCTAGACTTACGCGTTCAGCAGTCGCAAAAGTGCAGCCGATCGAGATTCACCTTTGATGGGCCGCGAGTTACAAAAAAAAAATCGGGAATATTTTCCCAGAATGTTTGCGACCGAAAATAGCCGCCACTTTGCTGCGTGCGTCCAGCGCCATTGGACTGTTTGTGGAATGTTTACTGAAGGCTCACAAAATTCCCTAATGTTGATTTTGGCTGGCCCCGGGCCAAGTCCATCAATACATTTGCCCTTCTCACTAAACATACAACTGAGAAGGTACCGGCACCTGATGCGACCTTTGTGCCTGCCATTCATGACGTGGTATTTTGGTTTTCGTTTCACTGGATGCCCGCTATGCGATTCCGCAGGTGTACGTGTTTATTAACAATACAATTCATGATCGTCTTTCTTCAGGCTTTTGTCCCAGGCACGTTGTCTCCGCAAACCTCTTCCCTGGCACATATATTTCTAAGCATCTTATACAAATACATGTATAGTACAGTAGGGCGCCGTTTAAACAAATAATATTGAAACTGCAAAGTATGTACCGCAAACCATGGATACATTTTTTAACTTGGCAACTCGTTCTAGGGGCAGATCCATTTTTTGTCTTAAGGGGTTTAGCTCTCAAGGGAGGGGGTGCCTTAACAGGCAATATTTATTTTTGTGTACCCTTTTTTGGCGTCCCCGAGGGGGTGACATAATTACCCTCCCCCTTTCCGCCACTGCATGCCTTCAGGTTGTTTGTTTTAACCGACGCTAAACACGACGATGACTGCTCGATGTTCCGACACCTCTATGTTCCGACACCCCTATGTTTCGACAACCCGCACATGAGATTGCTTTACTCCCGCTTAGGGTTAGGGTTAGGAAAATGAGAAGCTTTTACATACTGGTGTGTCGGAGCAAGGTGTGTCGGAACATATAGGTGTGTGAGAACATAGGTGTGTCGCAACATAGGTGTGTCGCAACATAGGTGTGTCGCAACTTAGGTGTGTCGCAACATAGGTGTGTCGCAACATAGGTGTGTCGGAATATATAGGTGTGTCGGAATATATAGGTGTGTCGGAACATAAGTGTGTCGAACATAGGTGTGGGTGAATATTGGTGTGGGAGAATATAGGTGTGTCGGAATATGTGTGTGCGAAAAAAGGTGTGTAACCAAAACGACTATTATTTTCTTCGAAAATGACACGCTGAAGGCTCGTCAAACTTGGGATAACAAATATGATTCACAAATCTAACTGAAAACGAGATAAGAAAGTGAACAATTTATGTTTAGTTTTCTTTTGAAGTTCGCCTTCAGCGGGCTGAGCGAGTGTGGATAGTATTACTAGCGCATCATCTGTTTCCCTGAGGGAGTATTGTGGATGATCCTTGAGAAGTCTTACCATATGCTCTCGGCACGCGTCCCTGAGGCCTGATGTGTCTGCCTCCCCATCGTGATTGTCTTTGGAATTGATCAAGACCATCTACGTTCGAGGAGAAAAACAAAATAAGAAAACCAAATTAAGGCGTGAATGTCATATCGAAGACATCCATTCATATAAAAACAAAATTTCGAAGCATAAACCGACCACCCTAATACAATTTTGTCCGAATATCAACATTTCACCAATCATAGTCCATGTGCCCTGCCGACAGGCAACCGCCGGGCAACCCACACATTTAAGCATTCTTTGCATGTTATTTTGGCTCCCATTAAACAGATTATGTCAACACGTTTAAACCAATCATATTTCAAGAGGTATACATGCAGTGCAGAAGAGAATCATTTGCTGGAAGTTGGCGTCACATGACCACAACATCCAAGTTTGTAAACAAATGTCACATGGTCTTTATGACCAAGATCACCGATATCCCTAAATGCTAAAAAGAAAAGATTTTTTTTTTCCAATTTGCATCATTTCAAGTAAGGGTCAGGAAAAGAAACCTATAATTTACATTTGGGTCGAAACTGAAATAAGAGATGAAATGCTCAAAGGTCTTTGTTCATAGTTCTGTTTTCACAACTTACGGAACATTCTGTTTCCCGCTAGCCACGCTGGTGACGCTTCCTGAGGAGAACAATCGAAATTAAAATGGACTTTTATTCACTAAAGATGTGTTTACTATCGTTACCTTTTCACTTGTTGCTATATAATGTAAAAAGTAGCAGATTAAATGAAATCCATCCAACACATACTTTCGGCAGGTTTATATTTTCAATAGCGTGAGAGGAACTTCCCTTTCATCACAAATTCATACGCAAATGGTTTTATCATTTTTTCTTTCTTCTACAGGGTGGTGAAAAAAAGGAGACCCACTTTTGACGGGAATCTTAACCTACTTACTCAACTTATGTAAAATGTTTTTTTTTTATAAAGTGCTTTATTTTGTCTTGAATGTTCGCAAAAATAGTCTTATTATGCTAATTTGAATACATGTCGCCAAAATTATTGTTGACCACGTGTAAGTCTTAGAGTAGTGTTTTTGTTCAGATCAATTTTAAACTACGACATCTCAGAGAAAACAAATAGGCATTTGCTATCATTTTTTTCGTCACTTATGTTTAAATGTGAATATCTTAATACCATTAAATTGAATTTTTGAAATATGCTCAACCCGTAGGTAAAAATTGCTGTCAAAGTAGGTTTCTTTATCCCACCACCCTGTATTAAAAGAAGAGACTTGCATTAGTTTTGACGATCATTGTTAATTTACTTCAAGTATCTTCACTTTCGTCTGAATCTCCTGAACAGGTCTGTCATAAACCTAAAACAAACTTTCATGTTGGCCACTTTACGGAAGATGAAACTTAAATGGTTCATTTCAACATTGTATTTTAACATTGTTATTTTATATATGGCTTGAAGCTTTAAATGGCGGATGAGATAAATTAAAAAGTGTGTAACACCATGTGGAAAGAAATCTCTTCTTGGAAGAAGTGTGGTACTGAAAAGAACCGGTTGGTTGAGTGTAGAACTCGACGACCTCCTGAGGACAGACTGAGCCCACTGTCTGAAACGTCGAGTTCTACACTCAAGCAACTGGTGTTTTTTTTTTTAGAACCACACTTCCTCCAAGAAGAGATTACTTTCCACATGGTGTTACCCGCAAACTTTATAATTTTTTTTTTTAATTTTTTTAATTTTTTTTTTTGCTTCATTCTCACCTCGCCCGAATCTTCTGCGCATGTCTGTGAAAAGAAATCTACAAGAAGAACGAGCACTACGGCGCATAGAATGCACGTTGCCTTCATGATCTGAGGGGGAAAAGGAAAGATAAGTGAACTTTAAAACTTGTTGATTGATGTTGGAAAGATTTGTTAGTCATTGCGTAAGATGAAGCCTCACTACCACAGTCGGAAACTAGGGACTAGATGTTTTAGAGTGAAATTTCTTCAATCATAAAGATCGAGTTTTCACTCGAGCTTCGACTGAAGTGGTTCATTTTTTTCAGACTATTTCAATCGAAAATGAGAGTGATTTTCACTCTAAAATGTCTTGTCCCTAATTTCACTCTTTGGAATTTAGAGAATATGAACTGTACAAATCAAAAGATGGAATTTGCGTCGGGGTGATATAAATCAAATTGGGTTTTTTGGCCCTTCAAGAAGTTAGCTCGGTCGTCGAGTGGTAAGACATCTGCACTAGAAACTTTTACTCGGGAGGTAACACACTGAGTATACAGTGTTTAAACGTCGGTGAAGGGCAAAAAAAGCAATTTGATGTACAAATTAAGTTCAGCATAATATTGTGTTGTTTGCATTGTGGACCTAAACAACTTTTTTTTTTAAAGTTGAACAAAGACATTGATTGGAGCTGCGATTTCTTTGATCAACTTAAAAAAGAAAAGTATTATAATGCACATATAGTCAGTATCCCTTTGTGGTTAATTTGAAACATTTGTAATAAACAACTCCTCTCTGAGTGAACCCCGTTTGCTAATTCCCAGGTTTGCAGCCGTGCTAATGTTGCTAGAATCGTGACTTTGGGCGTGATCCAGCTACATGGCACAATAATATCGGTTTATGGCTTCTGACTAGCGCCCCAGAAAAAAAATTGACAAAATGGTTAACCGCCAACATAGGGCCGCATAGTTGGTTCTTTGTTCAACTTAAAAGAAACCTAGTTAGTTTCCCTATGTGGTTAATTAGAAGAAAGCATATAGACAGATTTAAATCATTGTTAACACTGCAAACGCGGTTGATTTTTTTTTTGTCACCGTATGTGAGTTCTTCGAGTTGTTGTGGAAAGTGGTATTTGACTCTGTCTCGCGTGGTTGTACAGTGTTGTTAAAAGTGCATGGGTCTATCAAGACGTTTCAATACCGATGACACTAGCAAAGCAATTCTTGGAGCAACCGTTACCCTGTAAACAGCGCGGGACTTATTCAACAAATCCAGACGGATTGACTCGACAAAGATGGGCCCGCAACCCACTGCTCTATCTCACGAATCTATTTAGGTCACAGACCGTGCCTTTAATGCCCCAATTTGCTGAACCAAATTGAAAACTAACTTTTTAAAATCTCCTCGTTCATGCTCTATCCGGAAATGTACACAAAAACCACTCACGGGGCAAGTGGAAAGCGTTACTCCACAAATCCTACCACAAACACGCCATAACACACATTCAGCTGTATTTCCCAGCCGTAATTCGTGGTTTATACTTTACAAACGGTCCCTATGGTAGTGATTTCTTTCCATCTTCATTCTAAATTCAGTTTCCATCAAGTTAAAATCAGACTTAGGATTATCAACCGATTATGGGACTCACGATGACTGTGAGGTTTACGCCCGTTCTATCGATGATGCTAGACACGCAACGGCAGTGGTAGTCGTATAGATGATGTTTTCATAAGTACGTCTGGTCTTCTTTTGGGAAATGATCAAAAATGCATATTTTGGTAAAGCAATGACAAGTAGAGACTGTGTTGTGGTCATGATTCTTCTGATGGAACACAAGACAATGTTCCAGTTACAAACTCTAGTTACAGGGAGTAAGGTTGGTGTAGCGGTACTTTCCTCGCCTTCCACCGCTGTGACCCGGGTTCGAATCCTGCCTGATGGGCCAGTATGTGGATAGGGTTTTCAGTCCCTACCTGATTCCGTGGGTTTTCCTCAGAATACTCTTCTGGGCTTTTCCTCCCACCTCTAAAACTGTAATGTATTCACATTGGCTTCTCTTTACTGGTACCCATGCAAGATGATTCCCCTGAATGGGCTACCCAGTTAAGAGAAGAAATAAATAAAAAAATTAATAAAAACACGATATGACAATAATAACACAGAAATGTCTTTGTCACAGTTCGTTTTGAATACGGTGAGAACGTGTGACTTCACCTCACCAGTTCAGGCTCCCTTCCTTGGAAAACATTTCACGCACATTCAACGGATGCTAAAACACACGATCACAAGCAGACATTTTACATCCTACTTTTATAGAACCATTTTCACAAATTAGAACATGTACTTGAAAACGATTCATTGCCTTTCAGCAAATTGTCACAACACCTGTTACCATCACAGTTGTGCTTATTTTTTTGCTCCCAGGAAGAGATTCAAGCCAATTATGAAACGGATTGACAACAGCCACAGCGAAACCTCGGTGTTCACTGGGCCGTTGCATGCAGTGCGCGTGAACCATCATGGTTGCACCGAGTTGAACTCTGAGTGACGTCAAGATTATGCCAGCGAATAGCTTGTGGCTTGACTTGGGCCTGAATGTCTTGTGATTGACTTATGAGCCATGACTTGTAGTCCATCTCTTATCCATCGACAGTGTAAACACTGAGTATTTTTTGCAGGATTACAATGCACAACAAATTTTTGGCGATATTTGGTTTGAAATAACATCACTCGACAGTCAATAAATATATTTATTTAATTCCTTTTTTTTTATTGTAACAACCCAGGCTCGCCGTAGTGGGGTGGGAGGGATGTTAACAAGCCATGGAAATGGCGACCAACCCTGCTTAATGGCTCTCAAGGTTGTGGCTTGGTTCTTAGGAAGGGAGCCTGACCTGGTGAGGTAAAGTCACACTTTCTCAGCGTATTCCCTAACAACAAACCGTGGGTCACAAAATACGTTAAAGAGGTGATAAACAGGAAAAAAGGAGTATTTGGACGAGGAAATAAAGCTGAGCTGAAGGAAATACAGAAAGAACTAAAACGCGCCATTCGCAACGAAAAGAAAGTTTATAAAGAAAAGGTTGAAGAACACTTCACGGACAATAACATGCAGCAAGTATGGAAGGGTCTGCGTATGATGAGTTGCTACTCTAAGCCTAGCAAATCCCATCAGCTTCCTGCTGTAACTTTTGACTATGCTAACGAGCCTAACTCATTCTATAACAGGTTTGACTGTCATGATTTTACCAGTAAGCATAGTGACCTGCAGAGATCATTCAATATAGGAGTTACTTCTGACCCGTTTTTAACTGTTACTGAGGATGAGGTACATCGGCAATTTCTAGGGTTGAAACAGTCTAAGTCTGCTGGTCCAGACAAACTTTCTCCTCGCCTCCTCAGAAAGTGTGCTGATCAATTGTCATACATTTTTACTTTCATTTTTAATCTTTGTTTCACCACCCAATCAATTCCGAACATTTGGAAACGGTCATGTATTATTCCAGTTCCTAAAAAGTCAGTGGTCACGTGCAATAATGACCTTAGACCAATTGCGTTAACCTCCGTGGCAATGAAGATATGTGAGCGTTTTGTTTTGAATTATTTGAAACCATTGATTGCTGATTTTGTCGATCCATTGCAATTTGCTTATACCAAGGGGCGTTGTACTGAGGATTCAATTTTGTTTTGTTTAGATAAACTTTATTCTCATTTAGAACGCACTAGGTTTGGAAACTCTGCTCGTATTATGTTTTTCGATTTTTCTTCGGCTTTCAATACCATGCAGCCCCACATTCTTGCACCTTGACATGTCAGTTGTGCCCCATACTGTTGTGAGATTCATTTTAAATTATCTGACTTGCCGTTCACAATTTGTGCGTCTTAATAATTCCACCCATTCTGATGTTATAGTTTCTAGTACTGGAGCTCCGCAAGGCACTGTTTTAGCACCGTTTCTGTTTACTGTGTACACAGCCGATATCCACTCTACTGATGTGAGTTGTCCACTGGTAAAATATGCAGATGACACTGCCCTTATTGGTCTGATTCAAAAGAACAAAGAGTCCATTTACATGGAGCAAATTAGTCGGTTTGTCGAATACTGTAAACGTAACTTTCTTGCACTGAATCTCATAAAGACCAAAGAAATGTTGGTTGACTTCCGCAAAGCTTATAAGCTGGTGCCGGATCCAGTTATAATTGATGGACATGAAATAGAACGTGTTGCCGAGTATAAATATCTTGGAGTTGTTTTTGATGATAGGTTAGACTGGAGCAACCATGTGAGTCATGTAGGTAAAATATTGAACTCAAGAATGTACTGTTTGAGGAAACTGAACTCATTTGATGTCAGGAAGGAAATCAAGACAATATTCTATAACTCGGTTATTTGTAGTGTATGGACCTATTGTTTGTTATGTTGGGCTGGAAATACCGATAAAGTGAACAAATTAATTGACGATACCATCAAACGAGCTAGTAGGATACTCGGTGAGTGTTTGCCATCAGTGGACACGGTCTACAACCAACGGCTGCGTGACAAGCTACAACTGGTGTGGAGAGATGCTGAGCATCCGCTCCACAACCGATTTAAGGATAACATCATTCCACGCAGCGGAAGACTGAGACCAGTGGTTGCACACACAAACCGATATTCTTCATTTTTCACAGGCAGGGCCATTAAGTGTCATAATGATGATTTTACAAGATGATTTTTATCCAAAGGATTAATTTATTCTGGTATCTGAGAAGCAACGGGTTTTCACAGTTTTTGACATAATTTTTATACTTAGTTCTTTATTCTGGTTCTACTTTGGGAATGGGTTTGGCATTAATTTCACATGTGTTTTTTACGCTCTAAAGTGTTTCCTGAATATTGTAGCGTATGTTGAATTTTTTATATTTTTAATGAGAGACGACAACATGTAATTTCCAGTTTGGGATTTTAATAAAGTTTTTCTTATCTTATCTTATCTTAGTGTTGTGTTTTGGGGTTGTGGCTTAGTTGTTGGAAATGGCGATCAATTGAACCCCGCTTTGTTCTTAGGGTTGTGGCTTGGTTCTATAGTGTTATGGCTTGGCTTGTGGCTTAGTTGTTGCAAATGGCGATCAACCCCGCTTGGTTCTTAGGGTTGTGGCTTGGTTCTTAGGGTTTTGGCTTGGTTCTTAGTGTTGTGCCTTGGGCTTGTGGCTTGGTAATTGCAAATGGCGATCAACCCCGCTTGGTTCTTAGGGTTGTGGCTTTGTTCTTAGGGTTGTGGCTTGGTTCTTAGGGTTGTGGCTTGGTTCTTGGGTTTGTGGCTTGGTTCTTAGGTTCTTGGTTCTATCGTTTACTCTTTGTTGAAAGTTTTTTTCAAATATTCTTCGTGGGTTCTTCGGACTCCCCCCCCCCCTAATTATAAAAACAATCTTGCAAACAAAATCATTGACTTGTGGCAAATACCACACACCAGCGGAAATGCAAGGCGCTTCACTTTTGTAAAATATGGGTTTAAAAATTATCTCTCCGACACCGCAACGTAGAAAGGGAACCCAGTCTCCACTGCCAATTTAAAGAATTCATGAGCCTATTAGCAACGCTACACCGTAACAGTCATGTTGCGCCGTTCATGTTACACGGTAACGTCATCAATAAATCAGCGATCTGCAGCTCCTCATCGTATACGAGTAATGTTAAACATTTGCGCTCGGCTCTGGCGCGTGATTTTTAAACATCCTGCATAGTAATTGGTCATTAGAAACCTGAGAGAGAACCTGAACACTTTAAGTTTTTCCAAACACCTTGGTTGTCAATATGCCTCGAATGTAAAAACTTGACAACATTGATGTTTATTACAATATTTGTCTTTAAAATATAGCCCACTCGTAAAAAAAATCCCCCCTTTGTTGGTGCTTGAAGCTGTTTCGGTATATGGTGACTTAACACAACTCTCACCTTGCTGCAACAACGCATTAATAATGCATAGAAAAAGACATCGGTGACTTTTGAAAGGAGAACCTTCTCAGTTAATGAGAAAGCGAAACGAAAACACGTCTGACCTGCATGGAAAATAATGTTTGCACGGAGGGTTTTTTTTGGAAAAAGGTTCACACCGTTAACTCAAAATGCGAGCGCGAACCACGCGAAAATCGCGCTCGCCAGTGGCGCGATCAGCCAGCGTACACACACGTGGGGCCAGTTGCGGCGATTGTGATGCATTGCAAATCTCCTGCCCGATGGTATCTGGTGACGCAGATAATTTCTCCAGATCCCATCGGGCCAGGGGATGAGGTGCTAAAAACAATAAGCCCTGACTTGTCCCCAGGGCCCGGGCAACTCGATACTGTGTTAATACGCGGCCCGCTGCGTCGTCTCGCGTAATGAAGAATTTTGACACCAAACACGTCGGCTCGCAAAAAGTCGCCGTGTTCTCTCTATTTCCCCTCCGATCATCCCCCGGGGCTGTTGGGGTTTCAGGGAACGTGCCCCGACTATACATCATTCCTTTGTCACGGTTGGTCACGGAGCTACGAGACTGGAGACATTAATCCGTGTAGGATCCTTGCTGCAGAAACGCCACGTGAAGGGAGGCTGGGCGTAAACTGAGATCATGAGTGGCTCTTATATACGCAGTTAATTTGTCTCAAAACCAGGTTTCTTTCAGTTTTAACTCGGCGTAACCAAATTCTGTTTTCAATTTACAAAGCTGCAGGAAGGCTTGGCGATTAAAAACAAAATCACAAAAGCCGGATTTTGGAGGTTTGTGGGGGAGGGGCTTACAACCTCCTTATCTGAGCAATACTTATAACATATTTAATACTGGGAGATAACCACACTTTCCTGAAATGGAGTCATGCAGTTTTGCAAATCTCTGTTCATTGGTTAAGGTCTGAGGTCTACGTACGCATTGAATTAGTCTACATCTCACCACCAGCTTCGAAAAAAAAACGTGTCCGCCATACAAGAGCCAGTCAATCAGTCAGTCAGTCGGTCGGTCGGTTGGTCAGTCGGTCGGTCGGTCCGTCGGTCGGTCGGTCGGTCAGACCGTTAGTCAGTCTGTCAGTCGGTCGTCAGTCAGTCATTCAGCTGACATCTTTATTAACAACTAACATCCTCATACAAATGAACTAACAAAAAGCAGCTTTTTCCACATTAAGGTACTATTCAAGGATCCCCAGTCGGTTTCGAATGCCGAAGGGTCTTGTTTTCAAAACGGAGAAATGTATTGATAGAATCACGCAGTGTCACTCAGCTAACCGGGGCATTACAATTCGAAGCTATTAAAGTAAAATGTTGCTGTAAGGAAGTCAGGGGACTTTTCCCTTGAGAAATTATACCTCAAAAATGAGCCGCAAGCGTGTTGATGCTACCACGCTTTGCGAGTCAAGAACGTTTTGCATTGTCACCGTGATGTATGCTAGTGTGACATCGGTCATACCAATCGGATTTTCAATGGAAATAGACTTTTCCGAGAGTAGCAGGACCATTTCTCATTTCGCGTGGCCTGTGAGGTTTTACGCGCCTTTCTAATGGGTTATTTTGACATTTCCATGAGACAAAATAACGTTTAGACTACTTCGCAGAGAGAATAACCCACGATACTGTACGTAACGTTGGTTTATTATCTCTGATATGTTTTCTTTGATGGTAACTGATCTATGTTCCGCCACCCCTGTGTTCCGACAGCCCCGGGTTCCGACAACCCGCACATCAAATTGTGTTACTCCCGGTTAGGGTTAGGGTTAGGATTAGGGGTAGGGATATGAGCTGTCGGAACATAGGTGTGTCGGAACATCAGTGTGTCGGGAACATAGGGATGTGTCGAAACAAAGGTGTGTCAGAATATAGGTGTGTCGGAACATAGGGATGTGTCGGAACATAGGTGTGTAACCTCTTTGATCATCTGTGACCGTCTGCGATTTTATGATCTATTATCACGAAGTATATTATCTCTGGTTATTTCGGATCACCTGCGATCATCCAAGACTTTCTCAAACACATTTCATAGTCATCTTTCGAGTATCTTTGACTTCATCTAAGGACATGGTCTTATTTTGTTCATGGTTGTTGTCAGGCGCGGTTCTAGAGCGAATAATTTTGGTGGGGGGGGGGCCTAGCAGGGTGGATCCAGAATTTTTTCAGGGAGGCGTTCCGAAATGTATACCAGTTATTTTCTCCGGACACTTAGGCCTCTGAAAATCAATAGGTGGAGGGGGTTGGGGGGCTTGCCATATTTTCAATGGGGGAGCGCCGATAAAATCCTACAATCAGGCACATTATATTAACTAAAAGTGTACAAATGCACCCTCCTCACGACTATTTATTTAGTGGGAGACCGTTCGCATGTACGTCACATTCTTACACCCCCCCCCGTTAGAACTGCCACTGGTTGTAGTCAATCGGAAATACTGATGTGCCATAATTGCACCGTCAGAACACGTCAGAAAACGTCTCCCCCTTTCAAAACACTTTTAACTTTTTCAGAACAACAAAAAGAAAATCAAATTTGTGATTGTATCTGTCTATAATTTTCGTAACATCTAGTCCATTACCATAATGTCTGTATTTGCAAATTGCAACTTCACGTCGGTAAGTTCAAATAATAGCCAGACAAGAAATATTTCAAGGTAAGCTTTTATACGGAGCTAAAATGCACGCGCCTTTGTTGTGTGAATTCTAATGTGTCTACGAGAACAAAAACGGGGCACAGCTTTAAAAAAAGTCGATGATTTGACGTTAAGATTACAAATTGTATCTCGCGTGTTTGGTTAATGGAGCTTTCCAGCAATTATCGAGCAGTTACCTTCCTAAAAGCATTTCTAATTAAGTCAAGCCCTAAAATCTCAAACAATGGTGTTGTAGGAACAATGGATTTATCGTGCGGCGAGTCGGTTATTTTTGGTAAACCGACGCGCGGGAAACTGGCGCGCTGCCAACTAATGTGCTGCTTGCGTCAATTTAAATCCGGTTCCTTTTGAATTTGACCGCGTCATCCATCAAGTGTTTCTCAATAGAACGAAAAGTCTCAGAGGAAGCAAGCACTTCCGATTACTGACGTATGTCATGTTTGCACTTGAGTCATATTTTGTTTTGGAAGATATGGTTGTTTTGTAAATTTGAAGCAAACGAAAACCAAGACAATACCACTATGAAATAATGCCCACGCAAAATGTTTTACTCATTTTTCTAACTTAAAATGGCATAAAGATTCTTCTTGATTCAATAATTATTTACAGTCTTCTGAAAACATCAGCTGAGTGACGCAGCTTGCAGGAGAAATATTTTAAAAAGTTATAAATCGGTGCGTATTTATTATTTATTCATTGGTTAAATCCTCATAAATAAAAAGAACAGAATAGTATCAATAGTACCATCGTGTTACGTTTGATCAATCCTTAACCAAAACTGAACAATTAAGTGAACCGGATGTTTCGGGCTATTTTCAGATTTAAGTCGCTCGTGGAGCTTTTCAATATTGTACACGTTATTGTTTCGAGCCAGTACAAAATACATTAAAATACAACATGAAAGAAGTTAATAACAACATTAATGTTTTGATCGTAGTCTTGTTGGACAACCTTACAGAAAAAAAATACCTCGACAAGTGTACGTGATGTTACGAGTTATTTGGATATTATTCTTAATCACAGCGGGAGGTCTTAACGAGGGAGTGTGTTATTACGACATGAACAGCTAGAAACAAGATCTGATCAGATCCGCTTTGATCGAGCGGTTGCTCTGCTTCTGAATCCTAATGTCTGGAGTTAATGACCTCATGATGTCCAGCAACACTTCTCTAATTCCGCCGAGCTAGAGCCTAACCAATCTGTTTAGGGTAAGGTCTCGTCCCAAATGGCCCCTGTGCAAATAACGGCATCCATCATGACACTATTAATGAGAATGTAATTATTACAATCATTTTAGTTGAACAAAAAATGATATGATTCTGCCTAGACATATTAATCCCCACGGCGCGTATTTAAGTCTCGGGGGACCTATGAAACAATGACATGTTTAGTTTTGATGAATTCTCTCGATTATGGAAAACCAAAGCTGTCCATATGTCATGAGTATGAAATCGAGGGTGTCATTTGGATTTTTTTTTTTAGGTTAATTGCTCGAAAGTGAGGGTGAGAAATAGGATGATGAGTGTGTGATGTTAGCCTTGTGATTTTTTTTTGCTTGAAATTGATGTTCGAATTATCTCGGTGCCAAGAAAATATTAAACTTGCCGTATAGTCTCTCTCAATCATTGTTGCCCAATTTAACATTGTACTACATTGGTTTTAATGTATTCTGTCGGTGTGTGACATTTGTGCTTTCCGAGTTGAAAAACGCGTCCTAATAATTAAACTCAAGTACCCTTAATTGAGAAACTACCCGATACACTTTAGATAAAAATGAATCATTTTGGGTTTAGAAAATGAAAAGTGACAATTTAATGTACTCAACCGACAAACTTAAAACAGTGGGAGTGGGTCCTGACAAAATAAGTCAAAAGGATTTGTTTTGCTTATTAGTCAATTTCATATGCTGTAAAAAGAACATCGTGTTTTACATTTTGATATACCACTGACTTTGCCAACTTAATATAGGAAGAGTCAAAAAGAAAGTGACCAGGATTATTTTGTTTCCTTAAAAAGCAATTAAACTTGCTACTCAAAAAGTATATATTAGACGAACATATTCTTCCACTCATGTTAAAAATATAATTACTGAAATTGGTCCATGCAATCAGAAGATATGCACGTTTTATCCAATTTTTTCTAGTATTACTTCCTGTTTGACTCACCCTGTATTACGTAAATTCTTTTTTTTGGGGGCCGATTAATGTTGACTGTTCCCATATTTTTGTTAAAAAAATTTATCCCACGTGACTCGTTCCTCGTTTAGTTGGATTATGTTACGAAATGCTGTTATTTCAAAGGCGTAAATCTGTGCCGGGGACTGGGAGGGATGACTAAAAGCACAACATATCTCGGCCGTGGAAAATAAAAGCGGGGAGGGGGGAGCTTGCCTGCTGGACACCACATGACACTATGGGGCGCTGTTCATGATACAGATGTACATCTTACGTATACTTACGCCCCTTAACCTTACATCAAAACGGCGCATTTAAAGCTTCGAAAATAAAAAGTGGGGGATGATCTAATGGCCCATCCCCCCCGGTCAAAAGTGGGGGGGGGGGGGTATATACCCCCATCCCCCGGGATTTACACCCCTGTGTTCTTTTGGCTTTGAAGGTGCACGACACGCAGACTGATTGCCTGCTCATTTGTAGCCCACAAACCCTAATGTGCCAAGTTCATGAATATCCGCGTCTGTACCGACCGTGCGGTAGTTTTCCCACCCTCATCCATCAAGCCCCTACGTCCGCTTAATTCGTGTTTAGTATTCGAACGACTTCCCTCATTAACGAAACGCGGGATTTGGGTTACTGCCTGAAGTGCCAATCGCTGAAGTTCTTGACATCTTTTTTTTTTGGCGGTCTTTTGTCTTTGCGTAACTCTATGAAATGTCGAGACGTCCGCTGACCGCCTCTGGACGTACATGACTAAAGGCTCTACAGCGCCTCGCTAAAATTACCTCTTTAGAATGTTTGCCGTAATGAATTGTTTCCGTTGACATTTTCTGAATAAAATGCGACAGGCTGTACACAAAGATACAGGGTGCCATTCCGAAGACGATGTGATTCTGACTTGATTCATTGTCGTAGGCTATAAGTCGGTGGAGTTGTCCTCACAGACTGATCTCGGAGGAGTTGGGTTTCGTTTGATTTGCTTCCCGTTTGTTTGTTCACAGTGGCAGAGTTACTTTCAAGGTTTTTATTGACGTTTTGCCACTGAAACCAGGGAATTAAACACTGTGCATTTAGGCCTATGTCACGTATCTACCGTTCGTCTGTTGGCGCGCTGGGACTACTCGGCTAGTCTCAGTATCACCCGTTATCCACGGAGCCAAGTCTCCTGTACAACGTCTGAGATATCTAAGCATGCGTGACGTCATTAAATTCCGAAATCAGGACTAAGATCGTGATTGGTCAATTTCGATGCCGCGTTTTTGTAATGAAACAACCTGTACAAAAATCCTACTCAACGTGGGCGTGATGTTTACGCCCGCGGCTGTCTGGATCTAAAAGCAAGGATAACCATGCTTGTTTCGCTCAAAAGCTTAAAAAGCCATCTTCGGTAGAGTAGGGATGGAAATGATAAAATGAAGGCAAAGTTTAAAGTAATAAAAAGTCAGGCAAACACTGCGACTGTCCAAATAAGATTGTCTAATTAATGAAATAAATTCCGGAAACATGATCTAATGGCCGCTTCGTCAAAGTGTTTTAGGCCGGTTAGGCGGTCGTCATCACTTTTTTTTTTTTGTAAAATATGCAAGCATTTGTCTCCACGTTTCTATTCAAAATGTATTGTTCAATTTCCCGCTTTTCATGTAAAATTGCAGTTAATGACCGAACATAAGGATTTGAAAAAAAAAACAGCCCATGCGGTTTCTGATTAGAGAAGGAGATCTATATGCACGCGCATTATTGACATGGCACACTTGGGCATATCGTCAATCAAGTGGAAATGTTTGTCGTACACCTTGGAAATGTCACGGTAAAATTACCATTCGAAACCAATAAGTATGATAATTCAGACAAATTGGAAATTTGTTGATTAACGACGTTATCTGACTTCTGAATTTCGAGGCTGATGCATAGAAGTATTTAAAAAAGAAAAAAAAACCCGAGCACTTCATTAGGAACTTCAAGACAAATTCGAGTCAGCATCCTCCCTCGCTGCTTTTAAACTGTCATCGGTTATTGGCTTAATATATTGAATAGACCAAAATACTGTCTCGGGAAAGTCACACTAAAGAGTTGACTAATTTGCTCGAAATTTTCTCCAAATTGAAGCTCCCATTTTTCGATATGCATTCTCTGGACGTGCATGTGGTTTACTTCACCTTAACTAATTTGTCCGAATGTATTTGCTACTTGAGAATAGGTCAATTCTGCTCGCAAATTGCAACCGTATGAAGGAATGAAGGAATTTTTGAAGCGAAGTTGGCAAGCAACTAGTTTTGAGTTGGCATAGAACATGAGTCCACTTTCCAAGTCTTAATGCATAAATGTCAAATGTAATTGCTACATTTCGTCACATAGTTCACGGCACATTAAACCTTTTTTCTTTATTTACAGAAATGGAATAAAAACACGGGACTTCCAATCTGGTACGTAGGCCTAGAGGAGCCAAACCGAGTCTTCATTATTGCGGGAGTGGACTATAAGAACAATGGGTATCGGATATAACTTGTTTCTTGTTATTTTATTCAGAATAGGCCTTCATGTATATTGAATACGAAAAAAGGTACACTTTCATGACTATCACTTCCTATTAACGAAAGTGTTTTTTTTTTAAGATAAGGCCAAAAAAAGGTCTCCGGTTTCTGGTATGCACGCGCATCGCCGTAGCCATGCGCGTCGGCAAAATGAACACGTTTTTTTCAATGAAAGATGATGGCTCAAAACCGCCAAACTCACTGGTTTGACTTGAATCCTGCTGCTGCACAATTTTAACGTATTTTTTAGATGGGGTTATGATCAAGAATAAGCTTTATGTGGCCTCTCTGGACTCCCATATATTTGCACTAAGTTTAGTCGGGCACTATTTGCAGTCATCAGCCCACATTTGAAGCAAAAAAATCAGGTAAAAAAAAAGAAAGCCGCGTCGCCGCACCGCTTTTTGGGCAAGCTCCATACAAGAAACCGGAGACTTTTTTTTGGCCTAATATCTATTTTAACGGCAATGCGTATATACAAAGTGTATGTGATCATTTGCTTTTCATGCATTTTGTTCGTTTCCAGTGATAACACCACTCCAAACCCAGAGAAGAGTGTACGAAACCTAACCTTGAGAAAACAGTCAAAAACCCTGCACAACTTTTTGATCACGAAACACGATTTTGTCAGTAACACTCTATATTTCCAAAAATCTCTCAATTGACTGATCGTTGGAAATCACGTACATTTTTTGATGTAGGTAAGATCACGCATGTTTGTTTTACATACGCTATGCGGACATTCCTTTGTTTTCGTGTAGTTAAAAAAAATTCGGTACAAAAAAATAACTTTACTTTAACTGTGAAAACTCTTTCAACCCAATTTTTTTCTATGATTCCCTTTAGTGTTTCTCTTCATATTGCCACAGGTAAACATAACCCCAAAATGCCTCTTAACCTGTTTTCCAGAGAGGGCAAAACGTTACGTGGACACGGCTTAGTCCACATAACGTCAACACAACCTGCATTATGTGGACATCTTTTGTTCACAAGTCCACATAGTAAATGTAAGACAAACTCTGTAGTCCAAGTAAGCTTTCTGATAATGAGTCGGTATGTTGCTTTTGGGGATAAATGCAAATTATATGCCTTTAGGCGTATACCGACCTTATTAAACGTTTGTTGGAACACATTTAGAGCTGCAAGAAACGATCTTATGCACGAGGGAGAAATGATATCCTGGATCTGTACTGCGAGGAAAACGATATGACGGGCGGAGAGGCAGAACATGATACGGTTTATGGAGGAGGGGGAGAATGATGGATTGCCTGCCCCGGGAGGAGGCAGTGTGAGAACGCGGCACCTCGGGCACTTCATCACGGTCAATCGTCCGCGGACCGTGACTCCTCGAAATCTTGACCTAACATTTCCTAACCATCTTGAAAGGTATTTATGACGAGTCAACTGAGTAATGGAAACACTGCAGTCATTGGGCGACTGCAGTGATATGTTTAAATCAGTCATTAAGTCTTCTTTTTTAACACGATACAGACATCGCGATAAGCAAAATGATGCAATTATAAAACAGTTGGAAAAGTAGACGGTGTGGATTGAACACAAGGTCCTTTGATTGTGAAGAGGAACAATTAAAAGTCCTATAAACAAAATAGGTTTCCTTGAATTATACTTTAATACTAGCGTACGGCGAATTATATTGCGAAATTTGCGAATAACATCGAGCCACAAAACACGAAATCTATGCAGATTTAAAGTTACAAATAATTATGCCCAACGATGTCAGGGAACACATTTCAAGTATCTCTCCATCGAACCTGTATATTAACACAAACGTGTTTAAAAATAATCATCATGTATTCGGTTCAGTTCTTTATAAGGGATTTGTAACGTCTCCTCGTGCTTCCATTGTAGTGATGTGAAGTTGCTTCTATCATCCATCATGTTTTCGGACATTCAACTTGTGATTCTTCTTTCAGAGAGAATCATGTCACTTGACACACAAAAAAACACCACACACAGAAACTTGACAAAATTCTAATAAATGAAATCAGTTTACATTGAACATTACACTGCAGTATTAAGGCGAGCCAAATACTGTTGCAAGTCCCCGAGGTTTTTAAATCCTTGTTTCAGAAACTATTAACTAGACATTTCATGCACTTTTTTTCAACTACTTGGGCCTGACTGACTCTGCCCGAAGGTTTGTTGCAATTGTATACGGACATTGTAAAATGACAAACACGGCACAACAATGGGTACGAATCATAAAATAAACAAAGTAGTCAAACCTTACCTCAGATTGTTGTTGGTGTTTTCTGTCCAAGTTTCTAACACTCCGACGCCCGATGAATGCTTTTACCCCGACAGACAGAAGTAACAAAAGAACGGTTGCAGTGACGAATTCCGACTTGTTAATCTTTCACTCTGAACCAAATTATGGCGATGTGGCAACTTTTATACGCGGCGGCGAAGCGCGGAGCCGCGCACATCACGTGATCCCCCGACGTACGAACTGCTCATCAAATATTCAACGCGTACGCACTCTTGTCGTTTTGGCGCCATTTTTCCACCAATGCGCGCGCCGTTTCGGCCAATTAGCTCGCAGCTTTGCGCGCCAAGGCTGGTGACGGATGGTTACAATTTCGCGCCGATTTTACACGTCAACGATTGGGTGAATGAAGCGTTTGTGCAGCGCCAATGTGAATAATATCAAAGACGGGACAACGATCGGCAAGTAGATTCAGTTTTGGTCACAACATTATTTGTAAATGTAAGCAGCAAAATGTAACTAGAGCAGTTCTTAGAAACTCATAAATAATGAATGTTTTTTTTCCAGATGCAACATTGTAGTTGGAATAATTATGCAGCTTTCCATTAGGCACAATTATTTGTCTGTCATTTTGAGTGTTTGAGAAAGTGACAAAATGGGCCTCATTCACGAGTCGGCCATATTGAATTGAAAGTTAGGTAAAATCTTAATTTTTGGAATTAACAAAGATAATAAATTTCAGTCTGCTTCGATGAATAATTTAAAATGTGTAATTAAACATTCCCTAATTGAACATTCCCTAATGGCCGTAATGGCCCTTTAAGCTTTTTGTTGTTCCATAAATGACAATGGAATTTTCAAATATATGAAAATTATCGAATTAGGTTGTTTCTTTTTCTTGCGTGATAACTTGAAACTTTATAGATGGAGCAACTTTTAAAAATTTGAGACTTCAGCGTTTATTTCTCCCTTAAACTTTCCAAAAGAATATACATTTTGACGAAAATTTACGAAAAAATAATGAAATTAAAAATTAAAAATAAAACCACGGCTTCTTGTTATTCACATCAAAGCGTGGATAATGGCTTATAATCCTCTCTCTTTTTCCCTTCTTCCCTTTTCGTAAAACCTGAGCTTGGTTATAATATCTTTTTATTGAATTATTTATTTGCCAATAACATTGCCGGCTTCCCGATCAGCGGAGGGAAGGCGGAAATCTCATCTCTTTCAAATTTGCCGAGACAGGCCCTAATCAGGCAGTGTAAACTGATCTGCTCGGACCGAAGTGCGGGGGGGGGGGACAGTTGGGTAGTTTGGCTTAGAGTCCAAGACTGATCACGATATCAACCTCGGCTGGTCACACTCTACGTCTGTGCCGTAAGAGGCATGCAGAAAATGATAAGTTATTCCGTGTAATCTTGGAGAAGAATATGACGGCCAGTTTTAATCTCTTATACCATTCTGGGGAATTACCATATATTTTTAATGTGCTTTGTGCAGGTGCGGTTAGTTATATGGGGGAGGGGGGCTAGCAGACGTGGATCCAGATATTTTTTCAGGGAGGCGTGCTGAATGGTAGACAGGTTCTTTTCTCCGGACACTTGGGCCTCCGAAAATCAATGGGGGGAGGGGGGGGGGTCCTCGTACCAAATGTTCAGTGGGGAGCGCTGGTAACATTCTGCAATCATGCATACTATACTTACAAATGCCCACTTCTCACGACTATTTTATTTGGGGGGAGAGTCCGGTGACCGTTCAAATGTGACGTCACCCTGCTATTTTATTTTTTGGGGGGTTACATATTTTTTTTTGGGCCCCCTCTTTTAGCCCCCCGCGTAAACCCACTCATGACCTTTTTCTTTGAGGGGGGGGGGGGGATGGATTAAGGAAATGCATTTGGTATAGCCTCCAAGTTATCTGTGGAAATTGTCATATTGGGCTTGGCCTTACGGTAGAAGCTAATACACATCAGTAGGTTTAAAGGCAAGGATCAGGTGCTTTCCATGCATTTTGTTCGTTTCCGGTAATAACACCACTCCAAATCCAAACAAGAACGTTCAAAGCCTAACCTGTGAAGTTTTATTACAGTTTTCGATAAAAAAAGAGACAGCAAAAAAAAACATGCACATTTTGGGTAAATGCAAATGATCCTATATGCCTTCAAACAGGCGCAAAATTGCCCTAAACGATACAAACGTTCAAAGCCTAACCGGTGAAGTTTCTGATCTGTGATTATTACAGTTTTCGAGAAAAGAAAACAGCGAAAAACCATGCACAACCTTTTTTTATCAGGGTTTTGGTAGGATACTTTTGGGTAAATGCAAATGATCCTATATGCCTTCAAACAGGCACAAAATTGCCCTAAACGATAGAATCAGTTTGCATGCTCCTGATCCTCTAAAGTCTCCTCAACTGAGATTTTTGGTGGCTCTTGCATCTGCGTTTAGGGGAAACTAAGTCCGAAATGTGCCCAAGTTTAGGACTGTAGTGGGGGTTTGTTGAATCCAAGAAGACCAATGTGCATCGGTAGAACAATCTTTGCAGATAAATGTTACCGGAGGGGCTTTGGATTCCCCTGAAATAGAGTACAAATTAAAATATAATGCACTTTGATTATAATGCACTTTGATTCTTTTTAACCTTAGAGTATTTCTTCCGTGTTTTTGTCTTGTTTTTGATTCTGTGATTGTTATGCGTGAGGTATTGATGTCCGTGGCAATTTATTTCCCAGTCTATAACCCACGGGACTACCGTGCGAAAGGCTTACGGGGATCTATTCCCCTTACTTTTTGTATCTTCTGTTTGCCTTGCGCGTTTAAAAATGTTAATGTCGTCCTAATGTGACAAAATAATCATGGGCTGCGATACGGGGGAGTCAGTCTCGTGGGCACCCGCGTGTTATGTCGCAAATAATTCCACCGTGTCGGAGTCGTCACGTCGCCCGTGTGATCGCCTCACACTTCGGTCGAGGCTGACGCGCCTCGACCCGCTGCGGAATTGGCCGGTTAGTGGAAATTCTTTATTCGGTCTTTAATTTTCGCGCTCTTTTGAGATATGGAGATTTGGACTCCCAAGCGCACGTTGGCTGTCGTCGTTTTGTTTCTATAGTTTCGTGAAGGGGTTGGGTGCACTTTTAAAAGAAATGGAAATATGATTAAAACTTATGATGGAATATTCCCACAGGGAAAACTTGCCAATGCTTGTGAACCTCGTAAGTTTTCTTTAGTGGTTCTTGTTGAGGAAAGGGAAACATTTGCTCATTTAGTTTATTGTTTATTTATTTATTCGTAAACACTTACCTTTTTTTTAATCTTATTTCTTGTTGATTTAATACACAAACGGGGTAAAAAACAGCAGATTTTATAAATTCAATTCATCAATTGTCCACAACGAGAAACCCAACTGAAAATACCCTGCCGTTTAGACGCAAAGTGTTGTTTTAGAAGGCGTTCAACTTTAGATGCCTTTTTCTCCGATTGCTAGTTTGTACAGGTATGTACATGGGCGTTACTTCGCGGTGTTGCTGATGGTGAATAGCTCATCGCAAAATATGGGGTGCTGTGGACTCGTGGTCTGGAGCATTGAATTCGCAGTCTAAGGTTAATTCCGCAGGTTGTGGGTTCGAGTCCAGCCTGGGGCTATCGTGCGTTAGACCTTTGACAAGGCGCTATGTCACTTATTGCTTCTCTCTACCCAGGAGTAGATGGGTACCTGTGAGGGCAGAAATGATTATTGTGATTGATTTCCGCTGCTTTGCGCCGAAATGGCAGCATGGAGCTGTATACTCCCCAGGGATCTGGGGTGGTATTTGGAATGTTTCATTGGCCCAGTGGGCAGGGACATCATGAGGGCATTGTATCCTTAGGCAATTTGGCGATCTATAAATCAAGTTATTATTAGTATTATTATTAAAAAGTATTTCCAAATATGTACACTTTTCCGACTGACGTTTTTGCATGGTAATTCCAATTAGTGGTCATTCTCTCGTAATTTTATGCAAGCCCATTTCGTGATGAACGTATTATTGTTATTTTAGCCCCGAATTTAATATATAATACGGCCAGCATCTTATAATACCGTAGCAGACTCACAGACCTTCACTAGCAAATTCGTGACTTCGATATTGGCTCTAAATCGCTCTGGTTTCTATATTGATGCACTGTGTCGTCTATACATTGGATGTGTTTACAGATAAATTGTTTGAACTATTTTTGGGGGGTTCTTTTTTAAAGGGTTTTTCCCTTCATATTTCTAACACTATTTGTTCATATACTTATTCACTCTCTCGTTCATTTCATTTCAGTTATTGACTTCTCAGCATTCGTAGCGGTGTTTACAACTTGAAGTTTATATAATGCACCATAATGTGTAATAGCTGATCGGCTTTTTATAGGCGCCCAGCCCTGCCTAGACCGGAGTTAATGTATGTCCTGGAGATCGGTCGATTATTGCTGTTGTAGTGATGGCAGTGTTGGTGGATGTCGTTGCTTTAGTTGATGTCATTTGTCGTCATTGTTGTCGTCATTGGAGTGTTTGATTATTCTATTGCTGCCATTTTGTAGTGTTTACTGTTGTAGTACAATCATTGTCGTTGTTGTAGGTGTTGAAATGGTCACTCTTGTCGTTGTTGTCATTTTTGTCGTCATTATTGTCGCAGATGTCACTTTTGCCGGTGTCGTAGTTGCTGATATTGTCGTTGACATTGGACTAGTTAATAATATCGTCGATACATTGCTGTTATTTTGTCTCGTTTGATTGTTTTAGAACCATTGTTGTCGTTGTTATAGCTGTCGTTGCGTTTTTGTCGTCGTTATTATTACATATATCACTGATGTCTGTGTTGTAGTTGTCGTCATTAGTGCCGTAGATATACTGCTGCTATTTGTTCGTGTTTGTTGCTGTAGTTCCATTGTTGTCGTTGTTATAGTTGTTGAAATGTCATTGTTATCTTTATCATTTTTGTCGTCGTTATTGTCGCATGTGTTATTGTTGTCGATGTCGTAGTTGTCGACATAAACGTTGTCATTGCAGCCGTTGTTTTCATTGCTGTAGTTGCTTTTACATTGCTGTTGTTGTTCAAATCGTTTTTGCTGTTTATATTTTTCTCGACATAGTGATTTTCGTCGTTGTAATTTGTGTGTGAGTGTTTTTAATTGATGTGCGCAGGAAAGTTAAAGGAAAGATACAACATTAGCAAACATCAATAACGAAATGATCAAATTATCACGAAATATCTTACTGGATTGTTAGGAAATGACAGTCTAAAGCATCCTGTAAAATTGCGGCTCCTGGTGTGCGTAACTTTTCAAGAAATAGTGTATTTTTTTCCAACGCTGGTCAGCCGACCAGCGTTGGAGAAAACTTTTTTTTGTTTCTCTTCAAAAACTGCTCTTAACTTTTCATAATTACGTTTTCCGCATTTTCTATGCAATTGGTTACACACATATACCGGACTGATTCTCTGACCTTACAATTCCCCAAAGTCGACAAACTGTTCCGTTTCGTCTTAAGTGAGGTCAGGAAACCAGACTACAAGAACATGATGTTTTTCTTGGTTTTTCCAGCATCTTCAAGCCCAAAACGTGAAACAAGTCAGTTTAACAATATTTGCTATAACATTCTAATCTCCAAAATCCATTTACTACTGAAAATTGCAGCAAAAGCAAATGTTGTACATTTAGCAAATATCCAGTATTGTTTCTTATCAAGTTAGGCCGACGTCATCACATACCTACACTGTTAAAAAAACGTCTGTTCAATAACAGTTGATTCTATTGTCAATTGGCATTACAGGAGTTACTGTTTTTGCACAGTATATTCTACTGTTTCTTTTTTCTCTGTTCATTAACAGCAGATTCTACTTTATTTGATATTGTTCATTTACAGAGGATTCTACTGTTATGTGACAGATGAATAAGTGTTGTCGTTTTGTAACCTAACAGCACATTCGCTGTTTGTTCTAACAACTCTCTGTTGCTGAACAAAATGTTGTTTTTGTTGAAACGGTGATTATTTGATGGGGGCCGATAAACGACAAAGTGTTCATGTTTGTATCGAGGATTGCAAATGACAGGTACTGTGTGAGCCTCAGTACACAGATATTCTCGTATAATGAACGTACTTCACATGCAGATACTTGTTACACGTCAGGTAATGGCGGTGCTATCGATAAAACCCATGAAGGTGCGAATGTGGATACTTGCACGTTGGCTTACGGCGAGTCATGCTGCAATGACAACCAAGCAACTTTCAAATGTGTTGTCGTTGACAATCAGGCTTACAAACTGAAACTGCTTCTCTATAGCGCTTCTCCTTGAGAGTAATAGTCATTTACAATACAAAATACAAACATGTAAGCAGAAACGGATAGGTAAATTTGCTCCAAGATGCTACCGTATGCATACGCATGGACGCAACGGGAAGTTGTATGGTACTGTATAGTCCGACTCCCGCGCGCGCCTTCCTTGACAACATATTGGTACCCTTCAGCGTTTATGCCACAGTAACGCTGCACTACTACCGCCTACCAGTGAAAAATCACGCGATACGGCCGAACCCTGTACACAAAAAAAAGATTCTCTGTTGACCGACAGCGATGTGACTGTGTTCTAACAGAGTCAGAACGGGGGCTTGTTCAAAACATGGTGGTTCCTTGTGCGTCCACAAAATTTTAGTTTAACAGCGAATATACCGTAACCAAACAGCGAAATGGAGAAAACTGTACGTAGGCAGTAACAAATTTGTAGATTTACAACAAAATCCGAAAACAGTAACATCTACTGTAAATTTACAGAAATTTCAACAGAAAAACAACTGTTAAATCACGCAATTTTTTACAGTGTACGTCATCGAAATTCCAGTAAAACGCGCCCTGCGATCAAGTGCACTCACGTCACGTGTAATGAAAGGCGTGCAAGTATCATTTTTTTTTCTCTCTCTCAAGGTAAATGAAGGTATGATTGGATTCTGTTTATAATTTGGTGGGGAAATAACCTCCCCCGTGTAATTTACCATGGGGGTTGTCTTAATATAAGGGAGGGGGCGTGAAGGAAGTTTCTATCGGTTTATGGGCGTCACAAGGTTGCTTTTGGGAAAAGTGGCCATTTTTGTGTGGGCACACGTCTGTTTTGATTGACTGTCGTTTTCTATTTATACCAATTGCGAGAAAATTGGCCAAGGTGTAAATAGCCCTGGCCACTCTCAATTCTAAATAACAAGATTTCACCCCTAAACTTGACAGATGACGGGAAATCACAGGTGGCATTTGCTAGATAAGTTACCATTTAAATGGAATTCTAAAATTGTACAGGGATTTTGCGCGGTACAGAATGGTAATCTGTACCACTGGTTGTATTTGTTTTCGTGTTTTTCTTCACGCGGGATTTCCAATAAGGTTTGTTTCACTGCCCTAATTTAAATGATTATTCATAAATATCTACCAAGACAGTTTACCCATTCCTATTGGTCCAGAACCCGTCACGTAGCTGGTGATAAAGACATGGCTGGCTGGTCTTAAACACTTTTCCAGTGTCACATGAAATTTCGACTCCTATGAAATCCAGTGCTTTTACCGTTTTATTGGTAGTCTGGTTCCGAGATCAAACGATGCCGACTATTCCTGATGAATCTTAGGTCAGGTAGCCGCCAGTAATACATTGTATTACAATTATACTTCTCGTGACTAAAACGGGAGGAATGCCGAATTCATTTCGTCGACAATAGGATAGCGCCCGAGTATTTCCGAGTATAAAACAGATTTTATTAACTGCTAATTGCTTATTAAAGACTTTTGAAAACGGAGGTGATAATTGATATTCATTGTTTGCTTCGCCTCGGGTAATTATCAGCATTCCAGACTCCAATCAGTCTTAAACATAGTGTTTAACACCTCCCAAGCACACATTTATTCCCTTATTAAGGAGTGTTCTCGACGAAATTTGTCAACGATGTGTCACTTTGAATGAAGAGTGTGTTTCCAAAACGCGATCTGCGCCATGTTGTTCACTTTTGAAATCCTGCTCTCTCCTCACTGCCCATAATCCATTTCGACGGCTGTTAAAAACTTAAACACAACTTAAAGCCGGCCTCAGGTTGACCCACAATTTGCTTGCGCCACGATGGAACCGTCAGCACCAAGCAGAAAAATTATGCTCAGGTCACAAAACCGAGAAATCGTGTGATGGTCACGGAACACAACGCAGAATTTGAAATTGTTCTACTCTTGCGACTGGTGATTTTTGAGCGCCAACTGATGCCGATCGACTCAATATCGTCGCAGCTACACTCAGGTTGCACAAAATCGGCGACTGCATGAGTTGTTCCCGACGGTCGTAGCTCAGACGCAGCTTGATCCTGAAAAGTCAGTCGCCGACTGATCTGTGTCGTCGCAAGGTCGACCTGAGGCCGGCTTTAGAATACAATTAGGCGACAAATGAAGTCTATAGAAACAGAGGAAAATCTTGACGGTTATGAAACTTTTAACAATAAGAAACAATATAACAGGTGTTTCTAGACTTCATGAATTGGATATTGCGTTTTGGAAACAAAAACTTCAAATAATTACATCAACCTAAGGAAGGCATTCAATTTTTGCAAATCATGATTATTTCTTATTTTCACCATTTACTATGTAGGTGTAAGCGTTGCTCATTTATCAAGCCGCTTTTACCAATTCTCATTGAAAATGAATGTTTCGAATATGTAAGTAGTACTCACAGCTACAAAGTTAAACCTCAAATTAAGGCTAAGTTTGTTGAGATGCTGCATCATCTCAACACTGATGTATGCGGTAGAAACCTGGACTTTACAACAAGATTCGATAAAGAGGCTGGGAAGCGCTAGAAATGTGGTTTTACAGGAAAATGTTGAAAATCTCACACAAGGACAAAATCACAAATGAAGAGGTTCTGGACAGAGTTAACAGGAACAGAACGCTAATAAATGACATAAAGAAGAGAACGCTTCAATATTTTGGGCACATAATCCGAGCCGATGGTCACCAGAGGGAGCTCATGGAGGGAAAGAGGGAAGGAAAGCGGAAGAGAGGACGCCCCATGCAGTCGCAAGTGGACAGCAGACTTCTTAGAGTGGAGCGGCTAGACGTATAAGGGATGTGTGAGAGCAGCGCAGAACAGACAAGGCTGGAGATCTCTCATACCCCACCTGCCGGCAAGCGGAAGGCACCATAACTGACTGACTGACTGCAAACCACTTCTGTTGCCAATCAAGATAGTGACCCCTCCTTAACCAATTCGACCCCTCCTTTCATGTTGAACCGACTGTTTCCCTGTCAAACCTGTCTCTAAAGTGCGTGACTCTTGGATGGAGGGAACGGTAGCAGAATAAATTGTTGCCTTCATTGACCTTCTTTTTCGAAGTGTTACGGCGAGTTCATTAGCCGGGGATCATGCATACTCACGAAAAATCACAGTAATCCGCTTCCTCCCACGGGGACCCATCTCCCAAGCCGATCACCGTGGAGATAATACGCCGTCTGCGAGCTCCGATTTCCCGGCTTCGGTTTCGCATTAGGGACGCTCACCAAGCCGTCCTCGGAAAGACAGGGGGACAAAAAACAACAACCGTGGTGCATGGGGCAGTGAGTTTGGGTAGGGAGTTGGCCGGACCCATGGGTCAGGGTTGGCTGTAATCGAGCTCGTCGGAGCATCATTGACGGGTGATTGGTGCCGTGAACTCGGCAGCGGCGATGGGTCCGTCACCACCGCTATTCTCGGCTGATCCCTTCGTGTCGACCGCCTCGTTTCGCTGGGAGAGGAATCCAATTATGGACACCTTGGTTTCATTTTCTGTTTGTTTAAGCAGCCGGATTGTTCACATTACTAATTCATGTCAGTGAAGGTGCGATGAAAAAAACAAAGCACGCTCGGCCGGATCGGGTTTTCCAAATTTAAACCAAACGAGATTATCACGGGGTCTGAAAGTCAGAACGGTGTGGCGTCATTTGATGCTCGAAATAAATACTGTACTGTGCGTCATTTGGTCTTTCCAAAAGTCCGCGGAATTCAAGGCGCGTCGTTGAATAAACATGAAGAGGAAATGTACTGTGTCAAGTTGATATGTTTATTCATTGTTTTCCCCATTTCCCTTTCAAAATTCCAAAACACTCTTATCAAAGGATAGTCAGTCATTTTTTAAAGCTTTACAGCCGATTTTCCTTTAAATCTTCCTCCTTTATCATCACAATCGTTAAAAGGGCACTTCCTTTAATGTTACGTTCACTGTGCTCTTCAACAAATTCGTGGGTTTTTTCTGTTAATAGATTTTCAATTTTTATGTATTATTCCACCAAAACAACTTCACTTCCTGCTTCTCTCTACATTTTTTTACACAAAAAAAAGATCCGCTGTACGCCCGCGGACCGGCGGCCGAGGGGAATCAGCTTGTCCCGCGAGAATGAAATAATTGTCCCGCAGGCAATAATTCGAAATTGTAAAGTAATCATTCAATAACTGAACATGGGGCGATATTTTTCTCGTCTAATTTTCGGACGAAACTCGAAAAGAGGGCACAGGGTCAATACAAATTCAATTAAAAGTCACTGTTAAAGGAGCAGTATGTCCTTTGAACGTATCTTAATTCCTCAATCCTCATAAACGATTTTAAATGAGCCAAAGAACCGCTGGCGGAAAGCACCGATCTCATTTGTTTTATTCGGTTTAATCTGGACTAACGAAAACCAACGAGGACCTTATGGCGACGTCCGAGGACTTAAAGGGAATATGCAACATTTGCAAACATAAAAAAACTACCAAAGTATTATGATTATAAGATGGAATTTTGCGTCGGGGTGATATAAATTAAATTAGGTTTTGCCCTTCACTGACGTTTAAACACTGCATACTCAGTGTGTTATACCTCCCGAGTGAAAGATGGGAAAAAAAATCACTCGGGTGGGATTCGAACCCACGACCTCCTACTTTCTAGTGCAGATGTCTTACCGCTCGACCACCGAGTTGGCTGGTACGAATCTGATGCACATCAGAAATACTTTCTGGACTGTTAGTGAATGACAGTCTAAAACATCCGTTAAAATTAGGGCATCTGGTGTGCTGACATTTTCAAGAAAAGTGGTATTTTGGTGTCAATTTCCAACGCTGGTTGCCTTACCAACGTTTTAAAAAACCTGGCTTTTTGTTTCTTCCAAATACTGCCCCAGGTTATCATCATTTCTTAATAGTATAATTGTAATGATTGCTTTTTAGTATTTTTAAATTATTGCGTTCTTTATATATAATGTTACAGCTTCACACAATTCCGCTACAGGTGGCGAGAAAGCTGATTTAATAAACCATCTATCTATCTATCTATCTATCTATCTATCTATATTTAGTTAGTTAATCGATTACACATCTAAGAAAGGGTTCAAGGCAGCTAGACTGGTTCCCTGACCTCACAATTCCCCGATGTCTATAAGTTGTTCCTTTTCAAGTCAACTGGGTCAGGGAACCAGACTACAGGAACATATTGTTTTTTTTGGTTTTTCCAGCATCCATGAACACAAAACTTCAAACAAGTCAGTGTAACAATATCTGCTATAAAATACTAACCCCAAATCCATCAATTTATGAACATTACAGCAATAGAACATGTAGTATATTCCCTTTGAGAACGAACAATGAAAACTTTTCAAAGTCCTCGCACTGGACAGTGAAATGTCACACCGGGAAATGAGAATATTCTGGTTGTCAGACAGACTCAAATGTCACTGAACTCAAAACTAATAGTTCAATACTCGAGGATAGCATACACCATGAAAACACCTGACCAGATTTTACTAGAAAACAATCCAACCTGATGTCATACTGACTACAGCTAGGAACAGCTGGCCGCACTTTCGGCTGATTGCCAGTCGAATTCGACTGGAGTGTTTCCAAAGTGTTATAACATTTATGTCGTATAGGCGCACTGCAAAAACTGCAGTGTTAAATTTACACCATGGGTATCTATATAGGACCATCTGGTGTTACATTTTACTGGTGTTGTCCTATATAGATACCGAATGGTGTTAAATTAACACTACAGTTTTTGCAGTGCGTGGCGAGAGAAGACCGATACCGTATACGTCATGAGGAAGTGACATCATTGGAGATCTTAAAACTGCATTAATTTTTGAACAGTGCGCAAAATTAAGACGTCCAATGACATCACTTGCCCTCCTCGCACTGATATTAAACCAGCTTTAAATTGCTATGGGCGGATTTTCGAAATACAGTGACTATAAAGAGAAAGGATTGATTCAAGCTGACAGATTAAAATGGACAATAGTAGACTGTTAGGGGTACAGGCAGTGACAGAAATCGGTATTGAATTGTTTGACCTGACGGTTTTGGGCATTACGAAGTTAATCGGCCCTACTGAAACCCCCTAAACGGCCCCTATCACAAACCGGCCCTCTCGTCTTAAAGTGAGGTTGATCTTTTGCCAGTCGTTCCGCATAGCTGCGGGCGCTGCGGGCTTTTGAGTGGGCAACATGATCCCTCCAACCCCCAGCTCTGGCGTCTTAGGGCGAGTAACCAGAGAGCTACCGCAGTCATCTTTAATTCCCTTCAGTCCTCCGCTATCTTCATCGGGTTTTCAAATTAAAACAAAAATCTAGGCTCATGAGTGTCGCGGAGTTGCGAGACGCGACAGAGCGTAATTGGAGCTTCGAGGTTTAGGTTAATTAGTCCGGAGGTCTAAAAAAAGATTCTCTCCTCCAAGTGTCTTAATTCTGAAGGCGTCTTGATTGTCTCATTATTCAGTCTTTACTTCGCAGAAAACAAAGTTGCGAACATGTTTGTGCATTCGAGTGTTCAGCTGCAAACATTTCGGGTGTTACACAGAGTGGATATTCGTGGAACTGTTGGAAACCAAAAACTGTTTTTAGGCTCCACTTAAGATCAATTCTAAAAAAAAAAAAAAAATTCACCCGACCCAAACCTTCCTCTGATCCAAACCTTAAGGGAATTCCTATACAACATTTGCAAACATCAAAAAACAAAACTACCAAATTATTACAAAACACCTTACTAGACTGTTAGTGAATGACAGTCTAAAGCATCCTGTAAAATCATGATACCTGGACCAGTGTGCTGTCATTTTCAAGAAAAGTGGTATTATGTATCGATTTCCAACGCTGGTGGGGCGACCAGCATTGGAAATAAACTGGCTTTTTCAAATACTGCTCCCAATTTATCAGATTTAGTAAGATTGCATTTTTTTTGCAATCGGACAACACACCTGTGCACGGGTACAAGCCAGCTAGACTGGTTCCTTGACCTTACCATTCCACAACATTGCACGGTTTCAAGTTAATTGGGGTCAGGGAACCAGACTAGAAGAAATGATTGTTTTTCTTGATTTTCCAGAATCTACAAAACCCAAAGCGTCAAACAAGTACTGGAAATTACAGCAAAAGCAAAACAAAATTCAACCCCGATCATTTACATTTCCCTTTAATTGCATGTTTGAAATCCCCCAAATCAAACCCTATCCCCAAACCATTCAATGAATTGTTAGTCCTGACAATAAACGTTTAACCTGACATTTTCAACTTCAGGCAGATCGTCACCGCTTTCACGAAGGGACGGGTATGTCAGAAGTGACACCTTTTTTTATTTCAATTTTGTGTTCACTACTTTACTTTAAAACATGGTACTTAAGCATTTTGACATGTTTCCGTAAGCAAAACATCATAAATTACTAAATAACATTAATGACGTCACGTGCGGGCATCTCGGTTATTGCATTTTGTGTTTTCACGAATAGACGCGAACGTGCCTTCCCCTTGAACACGTATAAAACGTATTGCAAGGAGAGGCGTAAAAGTAGGTCAACTGAGATTTTCGGTTTCACGAAGGGACGGGCATCTTTGTTACATTTTCAGCTGCGCGCGTAAACACGGACGCGCGCCCCTTCCATATATGGAAAACTGCAGGTGGAAAAACTGGGATTTTCATTTTCACGAGGGGACGGACATCTTTACCGATTAATTTTGGCTAATAAACCACCGTGTTAATTCTAATTACCGGGTTCAAATTAAAGTTTACCTTTCATTGAATTAGGTGAAGGTTTCCTAATTCGAAAAAAAGTTGTTGTAAAGCAGTAGTTTGTGCAGTTTTAAAATAGGAGAAACTTGTCTCGCGATTATCTCAAAAACGGTTTTTCTTCAAAATCCACATGCACGTCCCTTCGTGAAAACGGTGACGGTCTGTCCAATGTTTAAAACCATAATCCTAATCTGATCACTAACCCAACATATTAATAAACCCTGTCCCAAACCAGAGTTGCAGTCAAGCCAATCGGAAGTCCCAAGTCAAAAATCAAATCCGAGTAACATTGGATGAACAATGATGTCCAAAGGAATTCCTTCGCCACATTTCATGTGAAATAGCTTGCTATGCACTTGACTTGGAACCAGATGACTTGTTTTTGACTTGGGATGACTGTGTAATGGGAGCTTTTGATGATTTCACTACAGCATTGACCTCAAAAAATCTCAACATGAATTGGACCTTAATTACTAACTGTCACATTAAACATTATCAAAATTGCATCAAACAGTCGTTACCTCAGGCGTCGCTAGGGGGTGGGGGCTGCGACATCCCCATTAGGCCTAATCGGTTTTGTCGGCAAACTGGTCCTCCAGTCCGCATAATATTGTGTGTCATATTGGCAAAATCCTGGGATGAAGGGTGATTAGGAAGATGGTGTTTCCCCCCCCCCCCTCCTTCGTTTTTTTTTTTTTTTTTACGGAGGCTGGATCGGGGGAGGGGGGGGGTCCTGTCAACCTTGTAGCAGCAATGATCCGACCGCAACTTCTTCGCTTCTGAATGTTACTGCAAACGCTAAGGTTTTTCTCTTAAAAAAAACACTTCGGAAGGAATCCTAGTTAACCAATCATTTCCGTTAAGTGAAGTCGGAGCCATTAACGGGGCACTGCGTCCTGATTTCCCCCAAAATGTCATGCTTTTGATTGTTTACTTATCATATTTCGAACCGTTCTTATTAGGAAAAGACAAAAAACACCCAAGTTGTTTACATAAAATCCTGGATGCGCCACTATCATACACAATGTGAGTGTGTGTCACATAAATATTACACACAGCACCAATGGACAAACGTGGTTTCTTACACGTCCGCAAAAGACGAACTCTTTACGGCTGAAATCACAACTAGCACAAACAACCCAATTTTTCGGGGTCGCAAAAGCGGACCCCGAAATTCGTTCTCGCACGAATTATAACACACACAAAGCCCCCAGTTTATAGCTTACTTTGGAATGTTCTTTCCGATTAACAACAATTCGTTCAAAACGCGTAATAGTAACCCAATTGGGCACTTTCCAGAAGGCAGTGTCTCTTGAATAAGTTCAAACGCGCACGTACGTGCAGGCTCCTGATGTCAACCTGAATTATCCCGAATTGATAGGGTCAATTTGGAGTCTCGTTTATTCACGAGGTCAAAAGGTCAATCACTCGTTAGTTGAGGATGACAACCGGCTGTTTCGTCACTTCGTCTCGCTGTCTTGAAATCAGGGCGACGGATGCCTTGACGGGTGAAGGGCCAATATATCCGGCAATTAATGAGCGTTGTGTGAATCCTACTACATAGATGATGCGATGATGATGTTATGCTGAAACAGAAATACCAGTCCTTTTCCTGTGCAATCGCTCATTGCGCGTACTCGCCATTTCGGCACGAGAGAGAGGGTGAACTTACAAAAGCAAAAATACATCAAATAAAATTAGTCTCTTTGCATGTAGCTAAGATTATGAATTATGAATGTATGAATTAAATGGTTTTAAACATGCCAGCTCAGGGGCGGATCCAGGAATTTTCGCAGGGGGGGGGGGGTTCATCAGCAAAAAAAATCTGAAAATGTACACAGGTTTTTTCTCCCGACACTTGGCCTTTGTAAAATCAAAAACGGGAGGGGGGAGGTTTACCATATTTCAATAGGGGGCGCGGTTCAAATTCGACGATTATTAACACTAGATTACAGAATGGTGTAACGTATTATTTAAGAAATTTGTATGGTATTTTTTTTGACAGAGCTGGGGGGGGGAACCCCCCCCCCCCGGATCCGCGCCTGCAGCTAAGACCCCCTTTTAAAGGCACACACAAAACCTGATTTGATAAGCTGTTATAAGAATCCATTCAAGTAGATTGTCGGTGTTAGTTATCATATGGCCCAATTTTAATGGCGCTGCTTAATAGTTAGCAGAAAAGTTGTGCCGAGTAGCAGAACATCATGCTAATCTTATAAGAACTATTTTGTAGCGTGGACGTGCTAACGCTTGCGCGCGTACGGAGATTCCTGTTAATATGTCACAATGTCCTCCAAGGTAATTGTGCCATTGGCTGTGCTTTCTGCTTACGGTCTTCATGAAACGACGGAGGCTCTCTTAACGGAAAATCGTGTACTCATATAGCAGTGCAATGAAATTTGGCCTGTGTGGATCGGGAGGGATATGAACCCAGGTCACAGCGATCGAAGGCGGGGAGAGTAATGTAACTTCCACCTAGTCCCACATCGGCCTACACCATCCAATTTCTAAATTACGTTGGTGGTTATGTTAGCCACAAGACGTTTCTATGCATGAGCGCCCATCACACGTGCGTTTTGTATAGCCCTGTGACGGGCGTTAAAGTGCTTTTGAATATTGCACCACTAGGCTCTCCATTCTAGGAATGTTGCATTATGGGTAATGGTATCCATGGCTGGTCAAGATGGCTCCTGTTGGTTGCATGCGTGCATGATTAAAAATATGATTGTTTGTCGATCGTAGTTATCAACTGTCTGTGATTGTTTTCTTATCCCGCATTTAGGGGAGTCAGGTTGGCGTAGCCTTCCACCGCTGTGACCCGGGCTCGAATCCCGCCCGGGCCAATATGTGGATTGGGTTTTCAGTCCTTACCTGATTCCGTGGGTTTTTCTCAGAACATTCCTCTGGGCTTTTCCTCCCACCTCTAAAACTGTAATTTCTTCTCATTGTCTTCTCTCTACAGGTTTCTTCAGGCTTCCGGGCTACAGTGCTTAAGGCACTTTTGAGGGACCCTTGGTTTCATTTCCAGATAAATTAACCGTCCGAACCTGAAATGACGGCAGAAGCAGCCATCTTTTATATTTGTGTTTTTGTTCAACAGATATACGCATGAGCAGACCTCTTTCGGCTCTATTACATTCATCGTCAATGAATTAACACAATAAAACACACCTATCAGATGGCTGTTGGATGCAATCGATCTATACCTGGCAGCAAAGGCGACACAGTAAAAGAGGAAGCAGTAAATAATCAAAAGTCTCCCTGTGAGCACGTCCATTCAGCTGTCATTAGATGGCGAATCTCTACAAATCATCAAAACACTATTATACACAGTCTCTGCGGAGAACCAGTCATTCTTTATCCAACCAATGTGGCCAACATGCATCAAATCCAAGAAAAGAAGTGTCTCCGATACGCGTCCGTTTGCATTCAAAAGGCGTTGAGAAATAAACACCTACAGCCGAGAGCGATACGTCATCGTTTAGGTGTTTCGGTAATTGGTCGACGGCGTTTTAATTGGGTTCTCTGGCGACGCACCTGTGAGACGTCGTCCAAACATTGAGTTGAGTCATGAACGTGACTTTCAGCGGGGATTAGCACGCCACGGTTGTCCAATGGATACCAGGTAGGACGTATCTTGGTGAAAATGGACTTATGCGGGTCAGACACAATAGTAGTGTATACTGCGTATTTGACCTCGTTTTTAGGAGGAGGATCATATGATCCTCATCGAGGATCATATCGGTAACCCCGACGAGGATCATAAAACAGGGTGTGTCTGAGGCGTAGTGACGTCATGGATCGATGGACAAATCGATCACAAGGTGGGGATTAGCGCTGAATGAGTATTATTACTCGAAGATAATATATAGTACAACAAAAGGGAACAGAAGGCGAACGACGATGGAGACAACGCGAGCTTAAGTGAATATATATTGTGTATATATATTAATATTGTCTATGTTTTTTGTGTGTGTGCGTGTCTTTTTTGTAACTTGAAGCGTCAGTATCAACAAAACAATACAATGTGAATTACCCAATTCATGGATGAAGGCGGTTATCGATGACTTATGGGCACACTTTCGTGAATGAAATGTTTCCTTCTTTCTTGTTTTTTTTTTTTTTTTTTTTGGGGGGGGGGCTTTATTATTATTATTATTCACGCGATATGTTATCCAGATGGTGATGGTCCCAAATACATAAACATTTAAATTATACCTTTATTATTCTAGATGGTTGAATGGGTGTAGTAAAATTAATTAATGTAATATATAAATATGTTTATACATGCAATAAATTTAGAATATGAGCTAATCAAACTTTGGCAAACTGTCCAGAAGAGAGATATGCCACAGTTTGATTAGCTCATATTCTGAATTTATTGCATGGTTATAGCTCTACAGAGATGTATCGAGTACTGTGAATTGTGATAGAAGACGATTTCGTTGGATACATATCCTATGATATATGATATATAATACATAACGAGTGTTAAAAAATGCCTTACAACAGAAAGACACGGAAAATGTAAGAAAAAAACCCCAATGAAGTGTCAATCTGATTTTGTATTTACAAGTACAGTACATGTATTTTTTTAAAATTCACATCACACAAAATCAATGACATATAACTATGAATCGTATTATTTCAATTATTAAATTTATTTACGCTATGTATTTGACTCCCCGCTCTTTGAACATTTTTATCCTCATCAGTAGTTTTGGTATAATTCATAACAGTTCATTACAGTTGTTCTGTTAGGCCAAAAAAAAAAAATAAGTCGGTCTCTGGTCAGCGCGCGCGTCGATTTTAATCATGCGCGTCAATCTTTTTTTTCCCCAAAATGTTCCGCAGTAGCTCCAACAGCGCCCTCTATTGCCGCACCTCCTCAATTTTTTTTACCAAAGAGCACCAAGGAATGGGAAATTGCAACAAAGGCAAATGTCCGAGAGCACCAAGGCAAATTATGGAGGACACCAATGTACATGAGGACACCAAAAAGGCAAAATAGTGCCCCACCTTGTCTGTACAATCCAAGCTTGAAGAAAAAAGAAAAAAACCAAAAAAATAAAGCCGCGTCGCCGCGTCAATTCCGGAACTTTGGTCTGACCAGAGACCGAATATTTTTTTTTGGCCTTACCCACACCATTATGGCATAAAATAGCCTTTGTCCACTCGAATGGGGAAATCCGTTGACGTCATAGTGCTGAGTCATCGAAGGGTGGCAAAAAGAAGCTGGACAAGTCTGGTCTTGTCCAATCGTCAAAGATCCGAATTCGCGGTGCTTTTAAATATCTTCATGTAGGCAATCGGCGTTTATTGGAGGGACGTTCGATGTGCATCGTTTCTGGGGATATCGGTGCCATAGAAACAAGTCTGAGCAGAGTTTTTGATTGAATTTCAGGGAATCTTGACCAGAATTATAACAGTTAATAATACGATTCATTGTTATATGTCATGATTATCTTGTGTGATGTGAATTTACAAAAATACATGTACTGTATTTGTAAATGCAAAATCAGATTGACACTTCATTTGGGTTTTGTACGTGTTCTGTGTCCTTCTGTTGTAAGGTATTTTTAATACTCGTAGGCCGATATATATATATATATATAAACATATTTATTTTTACATTAATTAATTTTACTACACCCATGCAACCATCTAGAAAAAAAAGGTATAATTTAAATGTTAATGTATTTGGGACCATCAACATCTGGATAACATGTCGCGTGAATAATAATAATAATAAAGCCCCCCCCCCCAAAAAAGAAGGAAATATGTCATTTACAAAAGTGTGCCCATAAGTCATCAATAGCCGCCTTCATCAATGAATTGGGTTACACATTGTATTGTTTTTTTGATACTGACGCTTCAAGTTACAAAAAAAAGACACGCACACAAAAAAACATAGACAATTTTAATATATATACACAATATATATCCACTTAAGCGCGCGTTGTCTCCATCGTCGTTCGCCTTCTGTCCCCTTTTGTTGTACTATATATTATCTTCGAGTAATAATACTCATTCAGCGCTAATCCCCACCTTATGATCGATTTGTCCATCGATCCATGACGTCACTACGCCTCAGACACATCCCGTTGTATGATCCTCGTCGGGGTTACCGATATGATCCTCGATGAGGATCATGATCCTCCTCCTAAAAACGAGGTCAAATTCGCAGTATACACTACCATGGGCGTCGCGAGGGGCAAGGGCGCTTGCCCCGGAAAAGCAAAAAAAAAAAAAAATAAAGAAAAAAAAGAGAAAAAAAGAAAAGGAAAAGAGGCGCAAAGTCATAGTGGTGTAAATTTAATGGGGGGGCGACAAAATGTCCCCGCCCCCCCTCTAAAACCGATAAATCGAGAATATGTCGAGAAATACAAGAATTTTTTTGGGGAAAATATGTTTTGCCCCCCTCTAGAAAAAATCCTGGCGACGCCCATGTACACTAATCACAATGCTCATCGGAAGAAAGGAAAACAGGTGGAGGTATTGAGAACATCGGGATGTTTATTTGGGTTAAATCTTCCTGGTCATGAAACCGTCCATTCCTCAATCGTGCAAGGGCAGTGTGGCTCGGAAACCTGATGAAATGTGTAACTATTGTGCTGAGCTACACTTGGCAAAGCAAATGGTTAATAACAGAACACAATGATCATCTCAATAGACTCAGTCCTGACGGAAGAAGCTTATGAGTAAATGTACTTACGAGCTTTAGGATAACACCGAGTATAGACCGTGTTACGTTTGTTTACCAAAATTGCATGTTCTGGTCAGGATATGCCACCTTTTTGCAAACTGTTCTCTTCTGCACTGCATGTGTATCTTTTGAAATTTGATTCGTGTGACAAACTATTTATTGAGGGCAAAATAACATGCGACAGTTGATCAAATGTTTGGGTTGCCCATCGGTTGCACGTCGGTTGCCTGTTGGTATGTTGTCACACGTAACGTGGTCCAAAGGCGACTGTTGCATGGAAGAAAGACTTTAGCTTTAACAGGTTAATAATGTAACTTTAACAGGTCGGGAAGGAGTAACAAAGAGTATAACGTGAAGCAATATTCACCGGGCGCTGATGAATAACCATGGGTAGTTGTACCATACTTCCGGTTAGGCTTTGAAAATTGCCACTTTTTGGCCCAAGAATCAAGTTGAGGGAAAGAAATCTTGACCTACACAAAAACAGGGATCAATATGCGAGCCATGATCTGCCTGACACCGTCGCGTTAAAGACCCCGTCCCAAGGCGACAGTGCACGCTGTTACATCCCCCTCCCCCACCGGAGGACTCCCCACCCCCAGGGGAAGAATGATCCTTAGCAAGACTGTGTTGATTTTGAGGCACGCGTGACTGCGACACGCCGCGCGAGGACGACCCACGAGAAAAACAAAACAAAGCAGTCTTGCTTTTGCGATTTCATCATAATCAGACATCGGATACGTGTAACGTCTGCGAACGAAAATGACGAATGACGATAGAGCGTCAATAATTGATGATGCTCGCCGTTTTACAAATCCGCTCGGATACAAAAAAAAAACGCTCTCGGCAAATCACAAGTTGGCAAGGGTTTAGTAATATCTTCAGTCGGTATGTGCGCACCGCTCAAGGACGGTATTAAATTCATTGGTGTCATTTGTCTTGGAAGTGGAAAAAAATATTAGAGATGAGAAAATTCTATGAACTTGTCAGATCCGTAAATTAATTTTTGTCAGCCTAAAGCACCTTCACTACATCACACAGCCCAAAATCACTAAATCATGGTAAATCTATGAAACCTTCACTAAGATTTCGTTGTGAAAGTGTATCATAAAGACGTAAATTGCCCGACTTGTTTCTGCTGCTGCCTGCTGGTGTTACTTTATTACAATTTTCATCTGGGAGTGCCACACGGTGAAAAGCAAGAGGTGAAGTTATATTCGATCTATTTTGTTAATTTAAATTAGTAATACTCGTCACGTGTGCATTTGACCCATTGAACGGTCACCTTTTGTTTACGTAACCCAATCCTGCTAGCTACGGTGAAATTAAACGTAAGGAAGTACGCTAGCGGGCAGTCACACCTCACACGAATAAAATAAAAATTAACAACAAAAAATAAGAACTTTCACGATTTGGTACAATGTACTTATAATTGGCCTGGTACATTTGATAAACAGAGTACTGCATCGATCGGTAAAGTTAATACTCAGATATCGTCAATTTGCAGAAAGCACGTGAAAAACACTTGCTCGTGTCATACACATAGCGTTTAAAGGCTGAGTATATCATCTGAAGCTATCCAAAAAGTAAATGACGAAATGATTGTTGAAAAGCATACTTGATTTACTAGACTCCATGTAAAATGGCATACTGTCATTTTCAAGAAAACAATAAGAGAAGGTTTTGTCCAAAGATGCGTCTATAAAGACGCACCTTCGGTTGAATGAGAACGTGTCCCGAACGCTGATTTCGGGCGCCATTCAAAACATGACTCGGCAACTTCTGAACTGAAATCGAATATTATTTTCTCGGATTATAAAGCATTAACTGAACCAAACGTTTATCAGGCTAGTTGTTAAGTTCCCTTCTTTAGATTTTGAGAATTTGTGTCGCTGCAAACGAAAAAAAAATTGTACAAGTGACAAATGATCTACCCAACCATAAGTAGGCAAATTAGAAGCCTGCAATTAACATTCATTATCAACATCTTGTATGCCTATAACGAATATGGAATTCTGTTTTTCAAATATTGCAGATTGAATGTATTTTTTTTTAGAATTATACACATGGTGGAAACCCCTTATACTTTGGATGATCAATCTTGCACCTCAAAAGTAAACTAGGTTGGATTAACATAAATATTTACTTGGGGCCCCTACATGGACTACAAATACACACTCAATCAATTTTCGATTCGCTACGCGTCAAACGACGCCTGTGCTCACACTCGCAGAAAATAAATAATTTGCACGGTCAGCTTTGATTCATGACTGAAGTTCTCTAAAGAAATGGTTTGATTATGGCAAAACAAAATTGCAAATGATGAACTGATTAACTTGGAAGTACGTGGACTTCATACAGTTAAGGTGAAATTTGCTGCTGGGCTTTGCGGACTTCCCCATGCCCCACGTGTACGTTAGAGTACACCTGCGCCTTTCCGCACGCATTCAAACGCACGGCCACAAGAAACGTGATTGGTTCATTTCCCAACAGTGCAAGATGCGCGCCCACTTGTTTTGTCTCTTTGGGGATTAGTGACATCAGCAGCTCTGAACGCCAACTTTGTGGAATTCGAGGTGTGACCCATCTGTTTGCTTTCGTGTGCCCAGTTGTGATCGATGGGCGCGTGGGTTTTGGGGTTCGTGATAAATCGTGGGTGTCTCTTTCTTTCTTTCTTTTTCTTTTCCTATCTGTTATTAACAACAATCTGTCAACTGGCTGTAACTAGGTTGAGGGATGTGCGGCTGTATAGAACTGGTATCATATTGTATGCAAACTGATCTACTGAATCATTGATAACTAAGCGAACAAAATGTTCTGCTGAGGGTTCATATTTAATGGTGAGAGTCGCTTAAAGGGCTCATGACTTTTGTAATGTATTTTGTGTTTATGCAATCCTTGAAAATGCACCCTTGTGTCACATTTAACCTTATTTTCAATTTTCGTTTGCCATTGTCAAGGGTATTTCGGTGCCCTTTTGGTTGTTATGTCAATGCAAATTTCCTTATTCATGAGCCAAAGTGTGATGTCATTTCAGGCAGAAACCTCCGGGTTTCAGCTGTTTCAGCACAAAAAGTTACCCGAATTTTGGACATTTGGCTGTTGTAAATTTTCTTTTTTTCGGTAATTTGTTGTTGTGTCAGTACATGGCAGCCAAATTTTTCTCACAAATGTATACAATGGGGAGATTTTGGGGTTCACATTTGAACAGAAAACCCCTAAACTGAACAGTGTCCTCCTGAAATGACATCACGCAACAGCGCCCTCAATTTTCCAAAAAGCATGGATAATTTTAAGATAATTAAAGAAGAGCATTTCAAATTAACCAAAAAGGGATGTCAAATACTTTTCATACATTTTAAGAGGAGTAGAAAGATGCACAAAAATGTGTTCCTCAGAATAAAAAAATCATTTCATGGACATTTTAAGTTGATGAAGTGGGGACAGGTACCGACATTCAGACACAATGCTTGCTTTCCAATGAAAGAATGAGATCAGTACTTTAAAATTTTGAAATGTCGAAGTCGAGCTGTCCTTTAGTTACTGGCGACGGATATGACCATTGATGACTTATACGGCTCATGTACAGAAACTACGCGCCAATAATAATGAGAGCACAAGAAGAATACAGATTACAAAAACAATGCACTGGGAAAAATAAACGAAACGACACAGTAAGACAAAAGGTACACATGCAGACATAAAGTAATCTTCACCGTACACATACACATTTCCTAGATTGGCTGTAGGTTTGAAAATTATCTTTATCTGCAATATTATATTTTACTTCTGATCTCAGTTGGTTTGGTTTGGTTTTTATTACATACGTCTCGTGGCCTGACGGCCAAATTACATGTACGTTACAATAAAAAGATATGTATAATATAATAATTCTAAGTAATATTTATGATATAACTTTCCCATAGACTTGTACACAAACCTAAACTGTCACCTAACCAAAATTAACCTAATCCTTTTTTTCCACAAAATTCGGAATTTAGGCTAATTGGACGACGAGGAATCGATCTGGACGGATGGCGACAACAAAATTCCTTGTCCTAAGGTTGCTTAAGAATCACACTTGAGAAATCTGTCGCCGTATTGCAGCAATTGTAAATTTATCATCACAAAAATACTGTAAATTACGAGGCTTATGCACAGAAGATTCATGGACCAAATATTGCAAAAAAATGAAGAAACACACATTCACATCGCACAAAAAAACACCACAATCTTAAAACTGTAAAATGAAGAAAAAAAAAAAGTTTCAAAGACAAATCAACGATTTAAAATGACAAGAGATTACCTCTTTAAACGTCAATAAAAAAAAAATTGTGACTATTTCGAAGACATTGACTATATAATGTTTGTTACGATTGCTGACCACAATTTCACTTCCTTCAACATCCACTCGAAGATGGTGGCAGTATTCTTGCCTAAACGTCGAGTAGACGCCTCTACTTCTTTCTTTATAACACCCTTTTTTTTCATTTCAGAAGGTTAAGGTGCAAACAATTCTACTCTGCACGTGCACGGTGCCTCTCATTAAGAGTGAACCCACTCCACGTGGAGTTTACAGCTTTCCTATTACTATTTTGCACGGCAAGGACACAAAACACAATCCAATAAGAGCACATAGGGTCCTAGCATCCTGGGGCTGTTTTTCTTTCCGATTTCCTTGTTTTGAGAGCGTTTCTTTGAAATGGAAGGTCAGGCAAGACATGAACAAGGAATGTTTGTCACCCAGGCACGGCCAGGGAAGCAGTAGAACTACAAACGGCCCGGGGCTTAGCGTAATGCCATTATACACTCCTTTCTTTTTTCTCTCTGCCGGCAAAGCTCATACCAGCCCTATTTAGTGCTTTCCTTTTCACCTGCAACACTAAACCTTCTATTCATCATTTCACATCCCGGAAAGAAATGAGAGCCCCGTGGCAGTCAGGCGGAAGAATCTTTGGAAATTGAAACTTCGAAAGGCGTCTGGGTCAAAGTTGTTGGAGGAGCCGACTTTACCTTTCACTTTTAACCGAAGGGCTCATTCATCACTAATGTGAGCCCTAACTTTAAAATACTCGATAGTACTTATGGAAATTTATATTCCTGGGATTGGAAATTGAAGTTAATTTCCCTGTGCTCTTCATCATTTTCTTTTTTAGACGTCTGCATCCCCCTTTAAAAAAAACATGTTTTTGGCACCAACAGGTCCACTTTGCGAGCAGACGGGCAACCAATAATTCGAAACTGTTCGTTCAAAATTCAATAATTAAACATTGGCCAGTGTTTGTTTTGTCTCATTCAAAAGTGAATAATGTTTGTATTGCTGGGGGAATAGCAATTTTAAAAAGGGGAATCTATTTTATAGCACCAGGAATACAACTTTAAAATGAGGTTGTGTTTATTTTTGTATTATTATTTGTTTTCAATGTGAAAATCAATTCTTCATACGCATGTTCTACTCACTGTGTTTCCGCAATTTGTTATAAACTGAATCATGTTTGTATATTAGATTTCTTTCTTGTACTGGAACAGTTAACTAAGGGATCATCATAAGTCCATAAATGGCACAGGTGCTGGGTAACCCAAAGTAACCCTCAGAGAAGTCAATTACCACAGACAAAGTACAACACGGTGCCAACCACTAACACGTAATTCAGTTTTGTGTGTAACTCTGGCTCCCCAAAAAAACTTACACACACTGCCCTTTAAAATAGTTTACCTGTTTCCCCTCGCCCAAAAAGTACCCTATTGAATGCATACCTATCGCCTTCGGCTCGAGCCCTATTTCATACAGAGGCCCACCTCAATAGAAAAATAGTTTAGCCCACACAGCAAAGAAACCCCGATTGTGTTCGCTTATCAAAACACTCAAGAAAAGCAAAGGCCAGAGAAACAGAGGTTGGGTAGAAATGAAAATATACGGTGGATGTGTTCTGTGAACGCAAACGAGGCCAAGCGTGTAGGCTACTACGTGTTGCGTTTATTAAGGACTGTACTATTCAACGGTGCAAGATCGAAACTTGAACTTCAGTGCTGCTGGTGCGTAGTGGTCCCATCGTGAAGGACTGACATCTCTAGTGGAGTAATATCAGTTGGGAGGAGAGTCAGGCAATTGCAAGGTAAGGCGAGGAGTGACAGCACTAATCATGTCTGTGGGTTGGTCTTAAGTGGCTTTCAGTTATGATCAGAATTGTTGTTGAATCGTTTGCACCGATACAGGAACAAATGCGTGGACTAAACTTCCTTCAAGGCCTAAAATGAAAGTGACAGATTGTACGTGGAATACATGTTTAGTGGCATTATGAAGAAATTTCTTATTAGGCTATCACTCAGCCTTGGTCCAAAAATTGGGCCATCAGTATCAAATGATCGAAAAGAGCAATATATACATAGCGATATTTTGGCAAGGTATGCACATCTAGAGTTGGAAAATGTGTGATAGCTTTGCAGTGTGAGTGGTGGCAGTTTTGGGTGTTTTCACTTTTAATGTGTTTTTTTTTCAAAATGGCGGCCAATATGCTTGTTACCCGATTATTTATATGTGGTAACAAGCATGTTTTTTTTTTAAGTGATAGCACCCAAAAAGCTGCCACCGCTGCAATGCTATTACATATTTTCCAACTACAGGGGTAACCTTGCCAAAAATCACAATGAGCATTATTCCCCTCATTTGTTACCGACCAGCCCCCCCCCCCCCAGGCTGTAGGCCTATGTTGGAATTCATTGATGTGTGATGAATGGACCATAAACAACCCGTTGCCAAAAATGTGTGGATCGGGGAATCAGCGGGGAAAACCGACGTTCAATCACTGGAAGATTTCAGTTTAAGAGAGCATTTGCATATGGCATAAATCAGAAGGTATTTGGGTTGTTTCAATTAATGCATGAACATTAATGCGCGACTGGCATAACAAAGGCCAAAATGCCCCGCTTTTATGATGGTTGTCGTGCGAAAGGTCTAATTAGTTAAATGAAATGAGGTCTAATTAGTATTAACTGAAATGAGAATTATTGTGATATTAAATGTTCTTATATTAAATATATATGTGAATATTGAACGATATATCTATTGCTAATAGAGATATATCTATTTCAAATAGAGATATATCTATTTCTAACAAATATCTGTATTTTGCGACTAAATGTAAGCTTTGCAAGCCACCCAAATACACAAACAATGCGCTCGTGCAGATTTTTGATATAGTTTTTAAAGATAAAAACAGGTTTTGATAAGAAAGACCAGACTGACATGTCATCTTGGTTTTAAGCTTTGTGGCATACTCGACATTCCAAACAGTCATAAAACCTGTGCAATCACGATGCTGAACTTTCATCCCCGTACCCACAGATCTTTAGTTTCCCCTCTCACGTTAGTTAATATGACACAATGATTACTCGTGCTAACTTGGAATTGACGACAATACATCTGTGCGTGACCTCGGTGTTCAAACACGCTGGTCTTTGTCCGTTGAAGTGTTTGGCCCAGCCTATAATACTTCTATCAAGTGTAATGCTATCGTGTCGACTGGTTGAAGTGCATAGCTTCATTATCTAGTATTCACAATACCTGTCGTAATCACATCGGTATGAGACTGTTGTTGCTCTCTGCGCAGGCCTACACCTTATACATTTTGTTACTACTTTTCCAAGCATGCCTACTTCGAACATTCGTTTTCTTGTGATATACTACAATGGGGTCATTTTAATGGATTTCCACTTATACAGTAAATCCACTTATACAGTGAATCACGTGGAGATACAGTGACACCAAACTGATTAGTCATGCCTGTGCTGCCATTTTGTCTGGTTTCTTGACGACGCACAATGCAGGTATGTCAAGGCTGACGAGTTAGTACCAGTCTTGATTCAGCCTTGACCATTGCCGATCCCTATTAAAGAACCTATTTTTAAAATTATTTTTGAAAAAGACACACAGTTGTATAGGTCAAGCATGTCATGATTTCCAAGGGACAATATATCGCGGTTGGTCGATTTTTTTTTTCCATGACAGATTTGCATATTGTTTACTTGCCATGGATTTAACCGTATCGGGATAACTCTGGCATAATTCAGTTCAAGTTCAATGTTTCCTGAACAAGGGAAAGTTATACATGCCTAAATACAGGCATTTGCAGCAACCGTATGTTGTATCTCGCTTCTACATGATATAGGAACCTGAAATATCGACGTGAACTCAGGCGTGACATGCGGATTCATTACAATCCAAATTGTGACTTCTTGTCCTAGGCAGAAGCTACAAAGCCATGAAATTATGTGTGTCTTTAATGAGATAACACTGAATATTTCTCACTCATGCTGAGTCATAATGCAAATAAAATTGACCATAAACTTGCCAGGCCTTGATCAAAGAAGTCTAGGATCATTTGCAATTATCCCAAAAAGTAACCAAGCGAATATTATCAAACAGTTCAATACTTGAATTAAAGAAGTGGTGAATGATCGTTCTAGTACTTAACACCCTGTGAAATGCTTGGTGTCATTTAGAAGAAATCAAGAAATCTAGGTGATTTCCAATGATCAGAAAATTGACTGATTTGCTGAAATAAAAGGGGCCACCGACGACCTATCAAGTTTCGCGATCAAAAGGTAGTGCATGGTTTTCTCGAAATGTGTAAATATCCACTGAGCTAACACTTCGACTGGTTGGGTTGTTAATTATTATGTTGTTGTTAATATAATGGGTTGGGGGACAAAATAATGTCCCTGCCCACCCTCGAAAAATATGATCAATCGGAAAAATGCTAGAAAATGTATGGATTTTTGATTTAAAAAAAACGTGATTTGCCCCCTCTAGAAAAAAATCCTGGCGACGCCACAGCCTTTTATTAATTAGCAAAAACATTATCAGATACCAGTGTTTATGGGCAAACTGACAAAGAAATGCATTTCAGTTAGGCACATCAGAGCCACCATATGTATTACATGAATGGTACACAATAAAGGCCATACCAATCAAGGATGGGATGAGGCTTGATACGTGTGAATTAGAACAATAGGCCACACGAGAATAATAGGGCACACCAGACCATGTCAGAGGTAGGGCAAAACCGCCCCGCAAAATATATAAATACATACATAGGGCCTACATGGCACATCGGACCATAGGGAATGAACAAAATGCATGAAAAGCAAAAGATCCTACAGGGCCTATGGCTTGAAAAGTGAATATTATTGGGGACAAATTCCGACCTCCTGTACGTATAGTACGGCAGATATTAGCCCCATAAATGTGGCCAATTTACTGGACTACCTCCGTAAATAAAGGCCACACTTCCACCATGTACAAAAACATGTCGAACTTTGTCCAATTTTGATTTTCACATTTAGGCTTAGTTTGTAGTTTATTTTTGCTTAAGAAGCATACTCACCCTCCATATAGGCTAACCAGAAAGTGCTGCCTTTTTAAGATGTCTATTTTTTGTGAAACTTCCAGACTCGTTTGCACACGTTTGCGTATCAACATGGAATTTCACGAAAATTAGACATCTGAAAAAGGCAGCACTTTCTGATTAGCCTATAAAGAGGGTGAGTATGCTTCTAAAGCAAAAATAAACTACAAACTAAGCCTAAATGTGAAAATCAAAATTTGACAAAGTTCGACATGTTTTTGTGTACATGGTTGAAGTGTGGCCTTTATTTACGGAAGTAGTCCAGTAAATTGGCCACATTTATGGGGCTAGGCAGATAATGATGGGATATTGAACCTTTGATGCTACAAGCATTGAATTTGGCACACAGTCAGAGTATGTCATAAGAAAGATATTTGGCTATAGGGCTATCGCAGATTTGTCCTTTGACAAAAAAATATAGGTAACAAGCAATGGCAGCTATTTTTACATTTTGAAAATTGCTTGTTATTCTACCTCTATGTTGTCAAAGGACAACTCTGCGTTGGCCCTATAGCCAAATATCGTTCTCATGACATACTCTGACTTATGTGCCAAATTCCATGCGTGTATCATCAAAGGCACAATTCCCACAAATATTTCCCCTATCTGCCCCACCAGTTTTGCCACTGAACCTACATGTACATGTACAGTGATTGGCGTGTGTGCGCATCGGTATTTCAAGGTTTGCTATTTTACCCCTCCGTGTACAATTATCGGGGGTATTATTCGGGGCCAAGTCCCCGTGAAGGGTCCCAGGGCCAGGCTCTGTGGAGAACAATGGGTTTGATTGTCCTGCTTAAAGTGATATTCACGATCTGTTCCGCGTGTCAGGTCGAGCAATCAGTCAGAACAGATTTGAAAGAGAAATGAAAAACTATTTTGGCAATTTGTTGGGTATTAAATGAAAACGCTGTGACATTTCGGCTGTTGACTCACAGGGGGTGTTGTCTCACCAGAAACGTTGTGGTATTCGCTGTGGTTGTTCAATAGACATGGTTACTTGCCCATGTATAACTTAGACTTGATTCCAAGTCGGTAATTGTTTTGCTTACGGCACCGCCGGTTATACTGGCTCCACGCACGCAAAATATCGCTGCAAGCACCAAATGGTGCTCCATATTGATGTTCAGTTACCGACAGTGGCGAATACAGTTTAAATTTTGTACACAACATAATATATGGGAGTATTTTGAATCGCTAGCGAATTGTATGCGAGCACTCTGATTGGTTCAGATTCCAGAGTGTTTTCTAGGCCGCCACAGAAGATCATTCTCGTTATTTCGAGGGTTTGTGCTTTGTGTTGTGTAACATATTACACAATTCATTACAAGACATACACGACTCAAATAAATCAAGTGTATTACAATGATACATTTTATTTCTAAACACAACTGACCAAGCTGAGTGTATTGGTCGTTAAATCGTTGCCAGATCTGCAAACATGCCCATGACGTATTGAGAAGAACTCCCCATGTAACGGAATGAATGAGTCCTCATTTGCATAGCGGTGCGCGATTGGATCTCACCGTTCAAACGCACTGCATATGTATTGCGCTGCGCGCATACATGAATAGCCTAACGGTGCGAGAACGTAAATGTTTAGTAGTTCAAGATGACATTTGAAGAGTTTATTTTCAAAACGCTATATACGCCATTTTGTTCCCTTTGAGAATCCTGTCCTCTCCTGGCTGCCCATAAGCAATTTCGACGGCTATACTGTGGCCTGTCATCGCAAAATGAGCTTAAAGTCGAAGTTTTTTTTAAGAATTGTGATATTTATCTATCTGGATTCTGTAGAACAAGAGCTTTCTAATGCTACTTAATATTAAGGGTATACTAAGTTCAATAACCGAAATTATAGACCACAAACTTATTTGAAGTGGTGAAACTGATATTTGAGAAAATGTCATTTAAAAATGCTGCAGTTGTGTTACAGTGAATGAACACTCAACTAATAATGGACGGGATAAAATAGGTTTTAAAGATGTTCGACGGAATTAAAAATTGGAGAAAGGTAGCACAGGACTTACTTATTGAGATTCACCTGAAAACAAAACAAAATCGACTACCTTTTCAAATTTTGGCTTTTCCCAACTGAACTGCAAAATGACAATATCAGACATTAAGCTCATTCCGTGATGAAAGGCCACATATATACTTAAACACAACTCAAACCTATAAGGCGACACATTATTCAAATGGATATGTCGCGGATTGGAAATAAACTCTTCCCTTGGATCGTTTTGTGATTAAAGATCGTACTGGTGCTAAACACCCCGTGAAATTATTCCGTCTGGCTGGCGGTCATTGAGAAGAAATCAAGAAATGTAGGTGGCTCTAACGATCAGTCAATTGACTGATTTTCGGAACTAAAAGGTGCCACCGACGACATCGTGTTTCGTGATCAAAAGTTGTGCATGTTTTTTTTGTTTTCACTATTTTCTCAAGAAGGGGTAATTCACTGAGTTGAAACTTCAACAGAGAATTGGGTTTTGAACATCTTTCTTTGGATTTTGAGTGTTGTCTTCATTGGAAACGAATAAACTGCATAAAAAGCAAATGATGCCCTTATCTCGTGAAGGCGTCATCCAGACAGTTACATTTGTTTACAATTCCATTGTTATGGGAGTGGTAATATGGCGGACGGTGACGTCACTTCTACAGCCAGTGACCTATCCATATTTTTTATATAGAGATCAGTGATTCAGATTCGTACACTGTAAAAAATAATGGGTAAAACACTGTTGGGCAATATAATTTTAACCAACATTGGTTTGAAATTACCTAATTTTGGTAAAAATTGTCCAACTATTAGGGTAGAATTTGCCCAAGAGTTTAACCTGTTGATATGTTGACCAGCGTTGGTCTACATATCAACCTATTTGCCCAACGTTGTTACAGTGAAATTGTACAAAAATGTAGTACACAAGTAAAACGAATCGAAAGGGGGACAGTCTGACAGGTGTCGCTGATCCTGGCGATGTCCGCACTCAACAAACGGCTGCAATGTATCGATCTGCCGCGTCTTGCATAACGTCATTTTGCCCCCTAACGCCATTTAAGAACGTCTTTCTACTCCTAACATTATCACAGTTTGCCGTTCGTTTCGCAGTATTGATCCACGCACTGTTAACCAGTTGCTAAAATGTTTCGAGTGTTTTGGCTCAGAAATGTCTTTGTGACTATTTCCAAATGACAGTGGGTCTAGGGTTTGTTAATGTTTGCATACTCCGTTTTTGAGCCAACTACGTAGTAGCGGCTCAAGGGATGTCAAAATTTGACAAACATTGAAGTAATGTTACGTGCATTAAAGGAAGGGGCATCCGTGTATTGTACAGGAAATATGAATACAGTCTTGGAAAAAAATCACGGGTTGGACTCGAACCCACGACCTCCTGCTTTCTAGTGCCGATGTCTTACCACTCGACCACCGAGCTAACGGAATCAGTTGGCTGGTTCGAATCTGATGTACATAGCAGCGGGTGCCGCATAAACTATTATAAGATGGAAGTTTTGCGTCGGGGTTATATAAATGAAATTGGGTTTTGCCAACTTTATGACTCGGGAGGTAACACACTGAGTATGCTGTGTTTAAACGTCGGTGAAGGGCGAACACCAATTTCATTTATATCACCCCGAAAAAAAAGTAAAAAAATTCCATCTTATAATAGAATACAGTCTTGATTATAAGTAAGAACATAATGGGGAAAAACCTATGGTTTTGATTGACTCTCAGTATTAACTGTTGTCGACTTTGAATAATCTGAAAAAAGAAAAGGAGCGGGGTTTGAACCTGTGACATCCGGATTGCCGACTGAGCTATCCAGCAGTACGTGGAGATTGAATCGAGCTATGTGGAATAAGTGTACCTCTTTCCTTTCCTCTAGGTGTTAAAGTGAATGACAGCCATGGCTCGGTTGCTCCTGGTTGCGTGTTTGATCATCGGGCTGACGTTATCGGTTCAAGCAAGATGTCCCCCTGGGTAAGATATCGCGAGAGATTATGTCCACATTTGTTTGTAGCTAACGATCATGTTGGACTCGACCTTCTGGTGTCCTTTATAAAGGCACACCATGTGTTAGCCAGTGTCTGTATTAAATATAGTGGGCGTAAATCCGAGAAGGGTGTAGAGGATATACCGCTACTCCCAATTTTTGACCGGAGGTGGGCCACTGGATCACCCCCACCCCCACCCCACCCCCTCGGATTTTTGTGCTGAGAAACCTTTTCACAATATGTACATCATGTTAAAGCGCAAATCAATGGCTATCCAATGATACGAAATTTATTTCTGTAGCTTAATTTATTTTCAAAGATATCTTGCAGGAACTTCAACCGTGTCCTGCCGAATTTCGCTAACATCATTTCGAGAAAAAAACGGCTCAAAAAAAAGAAGAAACGCATTGCGCCGCGAACAGCAGTGAAAAAGTTCTTCAGTTTTACCACTAGTTTGTGTTTATTTTTTCTCAACCAAAATGCATAGTGTGAAACTTGGATACCCTTGCTACTCAAAAACACAAAACAATCAATATCGATTTTGACACGATTTTCTAGTGTATCCGACTTCAAGCGAAGATTACTCAAAATAAGGTTCGTGGGGACATTCCTCATTTTGCCTCAGTCAGTCTCAAAGAAGGTTTTGCCTTTCACCGACGTATAAACTCTGTGTACTCAGTGTGTAACCTCCCGAGTGAAAGTTGGACACAAAAAAAATCACTCGGGTGGGACTCAAACCCACGACTTCCTGCTTTCTAGTGCAGGCGTCTTACCACTCAACCACCGAAAAAGTATTATTTGTGTTTGAAAAACGTAGGACAAGCAGTCAAAAAAGCTTCCAATGCACTATTTTGATGTAAAACAGGTTAAGTGACGTTAGCGTGCATTATGTACATTTGTATCATGAACAGCGCCCCCTTAGTGTAACATTTTTGAACGTCCACGGCCGGCCGGGAAATTTTAGGATTGTCACTCTCCCTCTCTCGCCGACACGGATTTACGTCACTGTTACATATACAGAGCAGACTTCGTTCCTCAAGTAGACACTCGTGCAAGAAGTGGTCTTGGCTTCGTCATGTTTTATTTTTCAATGAGACAGTTACTCATGACACGTCAGGGAACCACACTAAATTGACCTCCAATATCACTGAGTTGTTTTCTTCCTCAACGTTTAGTGGGTACTCTGAAATCCACACAAAACACTTATGAGTGTAGCCTTTATCTTTAAACTGTCTGTTTTTGTTATTGCATGCGTTCATTATGGTGAAATCACATTGCTTTTTTTTTCTTGTCTTTTATCCCTTGTTGGGTGGATATTTGTCTATGTTTAGAATGTCAGAGGAGAGATGCAAGCACATGTCAGGAACTTTCAAAAAAGGTCTCATCCAGGAACTACTGGAAAGGTTTGTACTGTGATACAGATTGAAAGGAGCATTACTGCCTGAAATCCAAATAACATGTTTTTTTTATTGTGTACTTGTACTATTCCAAAGGTCTGGTTGAAAGGAAACAAACCTTAATGTCTTACCGTTCACGGGAAAAGACGAAACAAAAAAGAAAATCCCGGTTGTTTACATTGTGGCATACATATTCGTATTTCAAGTCGTGTTTATTCATACATACTGGAATTTGTATCCTTGTGGAGTCATTTCCTTGTTCTCGTGTATTGGTGCTACGTGTATCCTGTATCACACGCACAACGTGTACAATACTTTGTACTAAAATTTTAGAGTTTGAAAGTGTACTTTCCAAATTCTCCTATTTTAACCAGTATTAGTTTACTGGGCTGAAATTCGGACTTAATAATCCCTTTACATAAAATACTTCAATTTGCGAATCAACACACCTGGGAAATTCCTAGTTTTTTATAAAAGTATAATCCATATATATATATTTCTTGATAACATTGTGGAGACGTATTCACCTATAGAAATTGTCCTGTGAAGACGTATACAATATTTTGTTCCCTATTATACCCATGTCTCCAGAGGGCTAGGTACCGTGTACCAGATCATATAATTTGTTCTTGCACGTCCGCAGAATGAAAGCCACTGTGTGGCTCGATTCACAACTAGCACCAACAGCTAGATTTTTTTCTGGGACAGAATTGTGATCCCGAAAATTCGTTCTTGCATGGTTCTCGCAAGAATAACACAAAAACGCCCAGTTTTTAAAGGATGACAAATTAATGTGTGGACGTTTATATTTCAATCTGAAATGCTTTTTAAGTTTAATATCTTTTCGTTTAAAACGCGTTTTGTAGCCCAATTGGAGGCATTTCAGGCCGTAATGCCCCTTTAATGGTGAGGTTGGTAAATACGCCGAGGAGGAGAACGGAATTGTGGTGAAGGTCGGAGGGTAATTAAAATTTACCAATGCTAAGCCCCACCCCATTGCGCACGTGGACAACAACACGTGCACCTCTATCCGACGCAACATTGGCTTGTTCCAGACGCGCGTCATATGGAAATATATGACTAGTGATTAGCATGACTGTGATTCGTCAAAACGTGTTAGGGTGGGGTTTCAATAAATGGGTCTGTTACGCTGATATCTCGTGTAGTCAAGATGAGGACGGTGTGATAAGAGATGGTGTGTGTTACGTAATTCAATTCAAGAAATGGTGTCCGCAATTTTGAAAAATGTCAGGTATTTTTTTTTTGATCCACACCTAAATTTTATAGGTGGTCTAAAAAGAAGCATGCCATAGGTTAATGAACGTGAAGTTTGAAGTTAGGTGGTTATAAGAAAAGAACTTTTTGAAGAAAAAAAATTAACGGCAACTTTCTTGTAAGACAGACAAATGCATGGACAAGTTATGCATGTCCCCCAACTTCAACGTAAAGCTTCTCTTACTAATGCTGTTGCCATTTTTTCCCGCCAAAAGGAAGAACCTTAAGTTTGACGAGTTGGACGACAAGACACTACAGAGGGCGCTAGACCTCCTGCTGGAGGACGATAAAAAAGATTTCGGAAGGCAGCAGGACTTCACGCTGGAAGAAGAAGAGCGGGGACCGCCAACGGGAGAATTGGAAGGGGAGGATGCGGAGCGCGCGCGTAGCGACGAACACCTCCGACAACTGCTGTTGAAAGTCCTGCGGGAAGAATAGAACTTAGAAAATCTGGCCATTTTTTCAAAACTCGGCTTCGTCTTCAGCGGCGGCTCTATCTCGGCTCCGGAATACATTGGAATGGTGGGCATATTATCGCTGACATCAAATGTATTGTTTTGGGCCGTATTTTCAAATTACATATGGAGCTGCAAAAAGCTAGATTGGCATGGCGGGTGGTAGGTCAGGGATGAAACCTGTAACCGTAGCCAGAGACAAAGCCGACGTTTGAAAAAATCCTAAGGTTCTGAAAGACAACTTACGAATATAATGTTAAAAATTGAAACAGTTGACTTTATTATTTTTAATCACACAAAAGTTGAGGGAACAAAACAAGCCAAAAACAAAACAAAACAGAAATTAAATTTCGCAGTTTAAAGCAAACTGTATGTAGAATTAATATTTATGTTCATTTCGATTTAATTTTACCTTTTTTTTTAGTGTAGGCCCGACTCAAGAGAACATTAAGCTAGTAGATGACTACAGCTACAGTTCATACATTATGAGCAGGGGAATGTCAGTTTGTTCTGTGAAGGTGACAGGCTTTGAAAATTGCAGTTCGAGGTTAAATATGTTGGCACGAATATGCAAATATTGTTTTAAACGGCATCTATTAGTGGATGTTTAGCGTTCTTCGGGTGGGGCGTGTAGAATAGTTCTCTTGAAGTTTAGAATATGATAAAGTACATCAATACTTGATAAAATAAAAACAAAGTAGCTAATAATTGGGACCAACGTCATGCAGCTGCTGTGCTTGGAATATCACGGTTCAGCAAATTCATGTCCTGGAAAAATGAGCTGATATCAATGACAAGTAATATCGATCAAGTTATTTTTGCTGAAAATAATTTATCTTGGCTGACAAGGATTATTTTTTCATGCGTAAAAAAACTGTCTGTCTGAGCAGCTCATTTCCATCGGCCACTGATCGAGATAAGGTTTGTTGGGGCATTTTTTCACTACCATGTTTTTCTTTGCGAAAATTTATATGGAAGTAGGGTGTAAAACTTGATCTCCTTTGTATAGTTTCCTTCAAATCCTTTACGCACCTTCCTGGTGTGCTGTAACGTGGGAAATATATCTGGTTTTGATTATTTTGTTTTCTTTACGGATTGTCTCAACATTTTGGAATTGTTGTCCGGGGAAAGACAGTTCAAACATGAACTAGATGTAAAATAATTAGGCATTTAATACCACATGACATTTTTCAATACACATAATATATTTTTCTCAAGTAACTCTGAATAGAAATGCCAATTTAGTGCGTTATTTTTTATAAATTTGAAATAAATCTGACAGATTATTCCAAAATGCAAACTGCCTGCTTGTGGTCTTCTTTGCATATTTACAACTACTTATAGTAGTACAATGATTAAAGGGAATATACAACATTTGCTTTTGCTGTAATTTTCAGAAATGGATAGATTTGGTGGGTTAGTATTTTATAGCAAATATTGTTACACTGAATTATTTGACGTTTTGTGCTCGTAGATGCTAAAAAAACAAGAAAAACAATAATGTTCATGTAGTCTGGTTCCCTGACCCCACGTAAGACGAAACAGAGCAATTTATAGACGTTGGGGAATTGTAAGGTCGGGGAAACAGTCTAGCTGGCTCGCACCCGTTCACGGACGTGTAACTAATTGCAAACAAAATGTGGACTAAATAAATATGGTAAATTGGGGGCAGTAGTTGAAAAAAGTCAGGTTTTTCCAACGCTGGTCGGCCGACCCGCATTAGAAATTGATACAAAAACACCACTTTCTTGAAAATGACTGTACACCAGGTGCCATGATTTTACTGGCCACTTTAGACCGTCATTTACTAACAGACCAGTAAGATATTTCATAATAATTTGGTAGTTTTGTTTTTTGATGTTTGCAAATGTTGTATAATCCATTAAGCTTGCAAATGTATTTACACATCACTACGATTCAACTACCATGTCAAAAATGGACAATGATATTTCCGTTTCAAATTTTGTATTCGTTCCTTGTATATTGTCTTTGTTTTCTTGTTCATCACTGCCTAACCATCCCTCTCAACTTGAGGGAATCTTTCGAATATATTTTATGCTACAAACATTGACGTAATCAGATGAAATTTGTTAACTTATACAAAAATGTGCAATTCACTTTATAACCTGCAATGGCCATAAAAACTGTATATACATTTCCCATAGCCTACTCTAGCCATTGAAACTTTACTTGCATATAATGACCCTTCCTGCAGAAAGCTACCTTACGTTCAAGCTATATACAAGAATACATTTTAAAGTGTTCCTTGTTTGTTATTTTCTGCATGCTAAATGTTCATGTGCCTTCAAAGATCGTTTTATCTTCCTTAGATTGCATACCTATATCTACGCTCATATAATCATCTCGAGATCAGAAAACAAATAATAATAGTGAGCAGAATGTCTAAAGAGGGCGCACTACAATCGCACTGCGAGGGGCAATGCATTTAGCGCGCGGTTTGTGGACCAAGTATGGTTTCCAGGTAAAATGCTATCGCGACGGCCTGTAACTACTCAACGTATTGTGTGCGATGAAAATGGAAGACATGTTGTGTCCACAGAAGGCCTCTATTTAACAGTGCTGTCCCGTGAGCTATCACATGAATGAGAAAAACCCTTTTCTAAAAACTGCACACTTTATGTCCCAGCGAATGGAGCAAAAATATGTATTGATTCAGAGTAAAATGTGAACGTACCTCAATAACCTGTGACTGTGCCCCCCCCCCCGCGTTGGCGATTTTTTTTCCATACCACACGCTCTCTAGTATATATAGAATTATGCTGGAGGGCCCTATATATGCAATAATATAATGTTTAAAACAACCGCTTCCGGCGAGTCACTGCTGTAGTGTAGTGGATACTACAGAATTACTAACCCGGTGGTGCGAGTTTGATTCCCATTGGCTACTCTTTTTTTTAAATTTTCTTCTTTACTACTTTTGTTTTCCCTTAAAAAGGTTTGTTATTCATTTGGAACATTTTTCTTTAACCAATATGTGGTTTGGAGGATTTTTTTTCAAGGGAAAATAAAGTCCGAGAACCTGACTTAACGTACTTCGAAACAGCGTGTGGTACGAAACAAACAGCGCCCCCGTGGCAGCACTCTCTATTGCTAGGAAATATGGCCTACGCCTATCACTGGATTCATGTGTCGTTCAGTTCCAGTAGCAGCTCGCGAAGAAGCAGTATCTTTTCCTTCAGGTCATCCTTTTCTCCCCGCGTCTCCGGGTCCGGTTCATCTTCCTTTTCTCCCGAATTTCTGAAACCAAGAGCAGAGATTATTTCAGTAGCATAAAACTAAGTGAGTGGCATGTTGGGCACACCCCAACCTCGGCCGCTAGCTGTATGTTTGGAAGTGCGCCCTCTAGAACGATCGAGGGCTTGCCAAGACGGTTTCCATTTGGGCATCCCTTTTCCATTCTTTGGTCCTCATTTCCGACTGACCCACTTTTGGACCTCCACCCGAGAAAGACCCTGTCTTTCCCCCACTTCAAAAAAGGCTCTGTGTTTTGAAAAGCTTTGGAAACTAATATCAGATTTTACTCAAAGCACGGTGTTTAACAACCAATGCAATCACAACATTTCGAAAATGCGAGGGTACGTGATGCCACTCAGCATATCATGGTTCACCTTTACTGTTTAGTGTGCTGCATGAAGACGATTACAATGTAGTCAACGACATCTAGCCACAGATGGCTTTGTTTTGTTCAGTGAAATCATCTCACGCTTGATAATCTCATTGCAATAAATAACACAAGAGACAAGTGGCATCACTTAAGGATGCATATCCCGTGCTTTTCAAAAAAATTGACTCTCTTCTCCTAACAAATCTTCCATTTGTATGTTTTGTTTTAATGGATAAAAATATAATTTATTCCCATTTTGGGAGTCTTCAACCCTCTGAAAAAAAAAGGATTTTCATATTTGGCACAAATGGACCCGTCCTGCGAGAGGCGGAGTTTTGCCTGGCAGCCAAAATTTGATTTTTGTGAAGAAATAATTTAATAACTAAATGTCGATGGGTTTTTTTGTTCGATGTCTTCTTCAAAGTGAATAACTTTTATGTTTCTCAGCACAAATCTAGTTTTAAAGGTGAACCCAGAAAATAGCACGAGAAATGCATTTTTGATTAAGCCGTCGGCTACAACTTTATTTTTTCTTCAGTTTTTTTCCCCACCGACCCTTCATTAGGCCCTTCATTGACATGTATACACTTTTTATTTGACAAATGATGATTTTTTTTGTTAAAAAAAAAAAATTAAAAGGCATCATAATATCTTTGAATAAAATTTCTGTTTCGAAAAAAAGAAAAAAGAAGTTTGGTATACTTTTAGACGACTGTATTTTAATTATTTTGAACTATGGGAGCGACGGAGACTGGTTACAGGACTGGTTACTCGAATGGAGGGGATCGGGAACCAGTGCGTAGCTTCACTGTTTTTGTACAGCTCGGAATGGCCAACCAGATTGTCTACATAGAGATCAGTGGAACAGAGTCACACTTACGCATCCTTGTATTTCTCATCCAGAAGCAGCTCGCGGAGAAGCAGCATCTTGTCCTCCAGGTCATCTCCTTGGACCTCCGGGTCCTGCTGACCTTTCAACTCCCTGTATTTCTCATCGAGTAGTCGTTTAAAGAAAGACACGTTGCTGTTACAGCCTACACCTCTCCCAGCTCTCGTCCTGTAATATGAAACAAAACCAATTGAAACAGATTATTAGGCCGAAATCGAAAATGACATGTAGCCTAAGTGCTCCAATATAATATCAAAATCTTTGAAGCAAGTAAAACCAAAATGGAAGACAGAATGCCAAAAAAAGTGGCACAAGCTTTATCTCAATGATTAACTCAAACTTACGCGCAGTTCTTGCGCCCTTTCACTCTGGCTACAGTTGGCATGACAACCGCCGCCATTACGATCATAACAGAGAGAAGCACGGCTGGGGACATGGTCCTCATGGTGGCGATCTCGCCTTTATCGGAGAGGTAAATCAACAAATAAACCTGGAAGAAAAATGAACAGTGTTACTTTTAAATGTCAAAGCTTACCAGTCGGTCGACTCGACTCAAGTCAACTTTATCGTTGATACACGTACACCTCGGGCATCGTTGTGACAACTCAACGGTTTAATTGACGTCTCAGCTTATCACAAGTTGTCTCAACAGTCGAGGTGTCTCAACGTCGAGTTGACTCAACGATCGGGTTGTCCCGGGACGAGTGTGGGTGCGTGGGTGCGTGTGTGGAAACACAAGCTCGACTCGGCTATTTTGGACTAACTAACCTTAATATAACATACACAAAGCTTTACTGCCCTTCTACCCCTACGGTTGATGGGGTTATTTTGATGTTCAGCCTTCCAGATTCCAGATCTAACGGAATCCAACATTACAGATACCTCAACAGCAGTATTCCGATCACCCCAAGACAGGTCTCCTGTCAAACGAGCATTTTCCACAACGCTTACAACAACTGGGACAAATGAATTTCTAATCGAGGAGCCCCATCTCATTACCACAACGTTACAATGCAACGGATACAAACCATAGTCACAACTACAGATCCTCCATCTACCCCTGACTAGAGGGTATCTCTTCAACATCCTACCACATTAACATTATAAACATGCCATTTGAAAGTTCCACACCAAACTACTGATGACGAGTAGCCTTCTGCAATGATCTCTGCAGAACAGGCAAGCAGAGTTGTAATGACTCGAGTCAATGATTCCACTCGAGTCCGACTCGAGTCACAATTTTTGGTGACTCTACTCGACTCGACTCCCAACGGGTAACTGATTCGACTCGAGTCACGGCGATCAATGCATTATTTTGACTCGACTCGACTCGACCATACAGTGTTACTCGACTCGACTGACTCGACCTACTTGACCTAATGACTCGACTCGACTCGAGTCATTTTCTTACAATGACTCGACTCGACTCCAGTAACAAAATTCAGTGACTCGTTATTACACTGCAGACACCAGGGAAAAACCCCAAACAACCATCTAACCTAACTAAAATCATGTATGAGTTTTGGAAATAGCTTATACTTGTGTAAACTTTGTATAAATTGTATAAAAATGCACAACTTCAGACCATGGACGACATCTATTGCACACTTTTTTTGTATATCTTTAAAAAAAAAATCCTTCAGACAAAAGTCTCGAAAACAAACTGCGGCATGAGTACATGTAATGTTGAATAACATAGGTTCTCTTCAGTCGTAGTGATTTTTTTGAGTGGGCTATCGAACTCGAAACCTTTCCAAAAGATTTCTAAAGATAAACATGCCAGTCCCATTGGCACCGCTGTTGTACTTTTTATTCATTGTAATCCCTTGTATAGACTGACCAATGGAAGAAATGTCGAATGCAGCAGGACGCCCTCCCAAATCAAAACAAAACCGCCATCTTTAATTTTAGTCACAACTGAACAGTGGCCGCATTTGAATAATACACTCGTTATTTTATGTGGACAAAAATGGACTTACCGTGTACACAAGATACCTCCAAGCTCTCTCGACGTGTGCTCTGATCCGAAATGGAACTTGTTCTCCTACACCTAAGTTGTCTCGCCAACCCTTGTCATTTTTGTTCCTCTTTTGTCTCAACAACAAAGCATGACAGGTGTAACAAATGTCCTTCCCTTAACGGCAGTCATTCACAGATGGTTGCTCAAGCGTTTACTTGTGGTGGAGTTTCAACGGTGGTGTAACCTGTTGGTGTGGTTATTACAGCGATGCGATGTACACGGGTCTCTATCGGTTCTATAGCTATCCGCCCCCACACAATGCCCAGCCTCAAAGTAAACTTGGCCAACCTGTCGCCAGATAAATCAAAAGCTTTGTCAATTATTTACCTCAGGTATTTTGATAAAGGGTGTATAGATTATGAGGCACCGGTGTTCAGCATTGGCCTTAGGGTGCATAGTCGCAAGTACAATAGCCGCGAATGCCAGACGTGAGACCAAACAAAACACTTCTTGCTCTCTTTGAAAAGTTTTGTGTAAAATACCCAACAGTATTCATAGTGTGGAGTATTTTCTGTGAATTGTGGTTTGTCGGCTGGTGACGTATGAGCAGGATTTTCATTTGAACCGTTCAACAAGTTTGAGTGATGGATTTCTAGTCATCCAAACACAAGAATATTATTTTTCCACCTTTGTGGAACCGGAATATTTGGCCCTAGGCCCGCGCCCAGCCCAACTGCTCCAACATGATCAAAGAAGTAATGCTATTGAATATCGAACATAGCCTTGGGAATGTAGGTCGCAACAATACCTAATAAATTGTGTATAATGAACTGACTGAAATTCGTGAAAGTCACAATATGAGCTATGAAAAGCCTATGGGAAGTTTACAAGAAAAAGTCTTGGTGTCTAAATCGAGACAGCTTCACCATACAAACAGCGGCTTGTTATAGAGCACGCGTATAGAAATATATTTGCATGCACTTTTTTAACTGTTCGATGACACAGTCACCAAATAAAAGCCTGCGTTTCGTGGTCTATGCGTTCATCAGTTGTTTGTTCATGGGCTTATGAAGTCATTTTCACACGGTTCTATTAATCCGAGTCCAAAGTGCAGGAAAACTCACGACGGAACAATAATTGAAGTAAAGTTGTTGTTTGAGTAAATACGATTTTTTGGGGCTCAACATTTCCAGATACAGCTTTTGATTGCACATTGCCAGTTGCGTAGTCATAAGAGTAGGGGCGGGGCTGTGGAATCACCCCCCCCCCCCACCACCACTACCATATTCCCAGTGCCGCCCCATGTGCTACCTAACCCCCCCCCCCCAACCCACCCACACAAACAGATATTGTCCCGTCCCACAGTATTTTTGTTTATGTTTAATTTAAAGTAAGTGCAGGAAAGGAGGGTAGACGAAATGTCTACATTGGGTTACTTTTCCCCACCCACGGATTAGGAAAATGTGAATGAGATATGATAAAAAGAGAAAATAGGCCACTCAATCAAAATAAGGTGGTAACCCCTCCCCTCCCCTTACTTGCAAGTTGCCCCTCCCACTTCAAATTTGAGAAACATATTGTGTGCACATGCGCAGTTGAATATTCGAGCAAGTTATTTTGCCCAGTACCAGTGGTCGAAGATTTTGCGTGTACGGGGGAGAATATTTGATCAAGAATATAAAAACTGGATGACTTGGAGTAAACTACATCCTGTCGACAAAATGATTCGTTTGGGCAAAAGTGTCTGAAAACCGAAGCTAAATCCATTTATAACTGAGTGGAATCGAGTTTATTGATTTTCCCAAAGACCAACATTCTTCAAATGATGTATTTGTCACTACTCGTTCCTTTATTAATCCGGCTGAGAAATCACAGTTCGCCGGTAGAAATCCCCGGAGCACAGAATCTTGCCTCTGCTGACGAAACCCTGTGGCATGCATACTGACAAGGCAGAGAAAAAGTCATCCACAAAAAAAATAGGAAAATGTAGATTAGCCAACAAAATTGTTGAAAATCTCACTAAAGTAAAGACGATATACAAGATGCAAATATTGTCTTTAATGGGGTCTTCTTCCTTCATTTGTTCACCAGAAACGAAGGTCACTTTTTTTTAATTTGTAAAATTGATGCATAGGACAACATTGGTGCTAGTCTTGGTCCACGGGGCTAGTGATCGATAGTGGATCGTGCATAGTGCGCCCTCTAATGGCACAACAATTAAACCAGCGCGCTTCGCTCGTACTCCCCGCCCTGCAAACACGACGCTTGGATACTCTGATGAATTCACGCTCTGATTGGTTGGATTTTGCGTGACCTGTGACCTGCGCGTCATCACGGTCATGACTCTGCAAGGTTTAAAACGGCCGTTAAAGACTAATTCATTACTCTTTTATTCCTAGTTTAGCTGAAAAGCGTAATAATGTAGGAAATTCTGTACAACTTATCTGTGTTGTAAATTAACAATTTCCGTATGGAATGCGCGCATTTCTATGGGAAGTTTTCGGATAGCATTTGCGCACATTGCCTAACTGCGGTCTTCAACGACTGCAGCCAGATGCTTTATACATAGGTTATAGGCCACTTCCTTTACAAGATTTTGTGAAGCCCATCACAATATCCCAGCGTCCTGTTTGCAGGGCGGGGGGTACGAGCGAAACCAGAGCGCCTGCACTAACGTCTGGGCAATTTCGTATCAGCGGTTTAATATTTTCTTTATTTTCTCCCTATAGGCTTTCCTTGGAAACCAGTCAGCGATCGAGATATGGTTCAATGGCTCGCCCAACGGTTGTAAACGTACGGGCTATACGTGCGGTGATCAAGCATCATCGCTAATTATGCAACGCAGTGATTCCATAAATTTGGGGTCCAAAAGTGTGATAGTTCTTTGCGTCCCCGTTATACCTTACCTGTGTAATTTTGCCATGCAAGTATCATTAAAATTGACTTCAAACTAATTTGTGTTTGTTTGGCAGGTACTTTGCTTTACGTTATCACTATTAAAGAAGGCACAAACGAATGTGTCCTGAATTTACAAAATCTTAAATCAAATGTGATAGGGACACAAATAAAAATTGGACCCCAAATTTATGGAATGACCCAGATGCGCGTGTTTATGCCCAGGTGCGCCATGGGCGGGGCTTGATGTAATCGTTCCTTCCGTAGTCGTGCGGAATTTGGGAATGTATACAACATGCTTCCTTAGGCCTAAAAAGTATCCGGTTTCTGGTATATGGAGCTTGCCCCAAAAGTGGTGCGGAGACGCGGCTTTTTTTTTTCTTTACTTTTTTTTTCTTAAAATGTCGGCTGATGACTGCAAATGGTGCCAGACTAAATTTAGTGCAAAATAATCGAAGTCCAGAGAGCCCACATAAAGCTTATACTCGATTGTAACCCAATCTAAAACACGTTAAAATTGTGCAGCAGCAGGATTTCAGTCAAACTAGTGAGTTTTGAGACATCATCTTACATTGAAAAACAAACTTTTTCATTTTGCCGACGCGCATGGCTACGGCGACGCGCGCGCATACCAGAAACCGGAGAGGTTTTTTTTGGCCCCATGCCTGCATCCCTTCGACGTAGAGTAGCTGATGGACAACGATGAAGTGAACAAGCAGCGACGAAAGAAAAAGGAAGAAGCCTCCGTTTGGCCTTGTTGTTTAGAGTTTGTGTCGTGACGGGACTCAACCCCGAACCAATTTTGCTTTCGGCCAAATAAAACGATTAACCAAATTCTTGTCCCCACCAACTTCCCCTTTCTTATCCTTTTTTTCATCAATATCCTTTTGCAATATATTTGTCATTTTTGTTTGTTTCCAGCAAATTGTGTAGCTTTGTATGCAGGTTCAATATCTGGTAGAAACGTCAACGGCTCCTTTGGATACAAAAGTATTTGCAAAAAGTTGAGAAACAAATTGAAGAGTCCATCCTCCGTTTCGAAAAATCCGCCATGTTTGTGGGGAAATGGACCACTTCTTCCCTTTATTTCTTCTAAACGCCAGGACGAGAAATCGTTTGTCTTTACTTGGCCTTAAACCTGGTCACAGGCTTCCTACCCCCCCCCCCAAAAAATCTCCCTTTTTCAAAACAAAGTACAAGTTGTCCAACTGAGCTTCGAGGCACACTGCCCACGATTTTACTTGACAGAAGTGACACAAATAATTCTGTTTTCTGCGACATTTCAATGTTGTAATCATCTTTATTCCCCTTCATTTCACTTTCGTTTGATTTCGCTGAGATTAACATGATCATGTTACCTCAAACGGCGTCCTCTTCTGATATTTATATTTGAAAACAAAAAGAGAATGGCCTTTTGACAGAGCTGTTAATCAAACCAATTCAAATCAAATCACAAGCCATTATAGTTCAAATCACAAGCAAATCACAAGTCAAATCACAAGTCATATGATCGCATTTCATTTGTCATTAGCTCGTCGCTTGACTTGAAATTGAGTGACTTCAAGTGACTGACTTGCACGAACTGCATTTAAACTCTGCTTTTAAGGTATCCGTCAGAAGATCTGCTTCCAGATCTTTCATTACTATCTCTCTAATTCACAACTCAGCAAGTTCAGGTATATTTTTATTTTTACGCTAAACATAATAATGGCTATAGCTTGTTATTGGCACTTATTTTGTTTTCCTTTAATTTCCACTGATAGCTAATTAAAGCACTAACTATTCATAACTATTATTTACAACCGAACACTAAATGACCCCCCCCCCAAAAAAAAAAAATCAGCCTTACTTTCCAAAAAGTAGTATTCATCGGAATCTTTAGTACACCGAAAGAAAATCAAGTATAGATCTTAACAATCAGGAAATCGTATTTCAGGTACACAGGAATGTAATTCAACAACAAACAAACATCAAAATTAGGGGTTTTTAAAGCTTTTTTTTATGGTGACAAGTACGTTGGAATGAATTATATGAGTTGTAATGGACGACGCCATCTTGGAAAGTAAGTGTTTGATCCTGTGAAAACAATTCTAGTTGTGATACGCTCAAATTAATAGCAATCTAGCGTTGGAATAGCCCATTTCTTTCAAGACATGCCTATATAAGACCATTAAAGGCCGTCATGGGAAAACGACAAGAATGCACACTAAAAGTGCACCCTCTGTCGACACGAAACAAAACAAATAATGCTGTAGCAAGTTTCTTTACTGAGGGCGCTGTTCATGGTTAAGAACAATCGGCTGTAAAATAGAACAAAAAACACTTTCCATTTCTGGAACGGTGCAAACAAAAAAACAATGATAGACCTGAGACATAATGACGGCATGCTCTGTTTACACTTAAATTTTCTAATGAGATATCGGTGGTTCCCTTAAGAAAACGCACACGTAAACAAAGAATGACGTTCCAAGCCAATTGAATTAATTGTTTTGAGAAAATCATTACTATTTTCGTAGGCCGAAATTTTAGAAAACTTTAATAGATCTCTCTCATAGAACGCAATCTTCGTAGGAAAATTACAACTGCATATCCAACGCCATTAGACGCGTGTGCGCGCAGTGTGCAAAAATTGTTCTAAATACGCGCGCATGTAGCTATGAATTTCTTCGGAATACGGCGCAGCCGATGCGCGTCACGCGCGCACATTTGACGCCCAAAATGCTGATACGTTGTAATCATGGTTGTAATCTGTAGGAAGTGACGTCATTTGAGAGAGACCTAAAGGAGGATTAACTGTTGCCATTTGAAAACATGATGCCGCCTAAGGTTCTACAAATTGATAGTACTGGCTGACATAAAATGATGCTTTAATAGCAGGGCTTGCAATAAACACAAATCTTATATTTTGACTTTACTTACTTCCTTAGTAAATTGCTTTAAGAAACCTTAAATTTATCATTATTTGAGCTGGTAGCGTAAACAAGAAAAGAAGGTAACATACATAAAACACCATAATCAACTATGGATAGACCTATGGGATATACACGGTTAACAAACAAAAAAACGTCAAATAGTGTCTTTAAGTCACCGTAACGAATGTTAAGTTTTCCATTAATAATCAACTAATTTACTGGAATATTTACATCAAAGGCTGTATTTTTCATACGTCGCAACTTCATCTTCAAATCATCAAGAGTGGTAATATTTAAAACAAGTCCGAAAAATCTTAGTTTTTTTTATTTGTGATGTTAAATTTCACAATTGTTGATTTTTAGCTCCCTTTCAAATTAGGGGCAATGAATCCAAAAAGCTCTTTATAAAGAGTTTTCGTAATAAAGTTATAGCGTTTTGTTACAATTACCACTCGTTAAGGTTAAGCGGATTAAGGTTTCGAGTTGTTTGCAAGGAATACCGTATGTCTCGACACTTCTTTTGATAGTCTTGGAACATACCGATTCCCCGGTCTTCTAATTTAAGTAGACATCAACATTTTTGTGATATACAAGGCCAGAAAGGGGTAAATTTTCAAACGAGAAATGATTTTACACAAAACCTGTTCATAACTTTCACATTGTAGTTAAAGGCATATAGGATAATTTGCTTTTCATGCATTTGTTCGTTTCCAGTACAAACACCACTCAAAATCTAAAGAAGATGTTCAAAACCTAACCTGTTGAAGTTTCAGCTCGGTGGATATTACACTTTTCGAGAAAACCGTGAAAAGCAATGCACAACCTTTTGATCACGAAACACCATTTCGTCCTTAGCTCTCTTTATTTCCAAAAATCAGTCAATGGACTGATCGTTTGAAATCACTTACAATTCTTGATGACTTCTAAATGACAGCAAGCCAGACGGAATAATTTCACGGGGTCTTTAGTACCAGTACGATCTTTAATCCAAGTAAGCTTTTTGATAATAATTCGCAAGGTCACTTGTGGACAAATGCAAGGTATCCTATATGCCCTTAATCAGTCTGTACGGCGAACAAAATTCAAATAGTTCAAATAGTTACGTGTTTCAGTGTTCTTGTTTTTTTCACCAAAATTAGGACATATTGTTTTATTATTAGAAGGGAACAAACAAAAAAGGAGGTTTTTTTCCGGTGCTGGTATGTGTTTTACTTCATGTTGTTGTCGTAGAGTTCCAATTCGTCCAGTAGTTCGTTTAGCAGTCGCAACTTCTCCTCGACCGTCGCAGCCTCGTTGGCCCGCCGTTCGGCTTCTAGATTGGCCCAGCCGCGCTCTTCGGGCGTATCTGTGTCCACACCACTGGGAAGTTTAGAAAAAAATAAAAATAATAACATGAATTTCAGAAACAAGGAGAAACCGTTGTTTTTATTTGGTAGTAACCTTTTTGTGATATGATGACTACAATGGGAGGGCGCTATTTGACTTCGATAAAAGCAGTTTACCAGAATTAAATAGCGCCCTCCTAATATGGACGCCGTTTCCCAAAAGTGATAATCGGATTTGGGTGAAATACAATTCCACCATAGAGCACGCACGTGCAATGGACGCTCGGGCATGGAAGCGTCCCACTATTCATCCGCCAAAGAAAAAAATAAACCCCGCCAAAAACCAAACAAACAATTTCAAAAATGGAAGTTGTGCAAAGTAGGAGATCAAATTTCGTTTTCTTTTAAATTTGATTATTCAGGCAAAGCTGTTAGCTGGAGAAAAGTAACCTTCAAGTTTTGGAAAATTGCAATTTTAATTGTGGAGTAACGCTGACCGTTCGACTTGAGTACAGCTAACAATTAATGTTATGGTGCCATATATTTGCTAAATAGGGAATATGACTTACTCTCGCCTGTATGCATCATAAATTCTTTTTATAAATGATGTGTTGCTTTTGCATTGGCCACCTTTACTTCCGGCTCTCATTCTGAAAGTAAAATATACAAGTTTATACTTTTATTAGGAACGGTGAATACCGCTTGGATGATGTCAACAATCATATATTGGAACAATCTGGTTTGTTTACCATAATCTATTTGTCACCTAGGTCACCTTGGTCACCTTGGACGCCTTGGTTGCCTTTGTCACTTTGGTCACCTTTGTCACTTGTTCACCTTTGTCGCCTTTGAAGCCTTTGTAACATTTGTAGCCTTTGTCACTTTGTCCCTTTTCACCTTTGTCACATTTGTAACCTTTGTCACCTTTGTCTTCTCTGTAGCCCTTGTCGCCTTTGTCATCTTTGTCACTTTGTCCCTTTGTCACCTTTGTCACATTTGTAACCTTTGTCACCTTTGTCTTCTCTGTAGCCCTTGTCGCCTTTGTCATCTTTGTCACTTGTTCAAATTTGTCACCACTGTCACCACGTTTGAGATGTCGCCACTGTCGCTCTAATTACAAGCATCATCGACGTCATGATCTCCGTTGTCATAAAAAGCCCAGTCGAATGTCGTGTCATTTTTTCTCATCATCACTTTAATGACCAACTTATCATCATAACTATTTTTGTTTAAAGTTGTTTTAACCTTGAAGAGTGACTTTTTTTGACACTAGTGTCCAGTCGTCTCTGTTACCATTTTGTCACACTCACCCGCAACTCCTTGCCCTTTTCGATTCCTCCGACTCACTCGTCACCGCCAGGACTAACGACATTAACACCACGACTGTCAGAAATTTATGCATCTTGCACTCTTGGGTCGATTCAATCCTGCAAAAGGAAAACAACGGTAGCAAAACATAAAATAGTATTAGACTTTTGTAGAAAATGGTCATTGCCTCGTTGAAGATTGAATAAGTTGGCCAATCAACCTCAAGAACACATATACAAAATATTCAAACCACACCGGACTTTGTAAAATAATTCGAAAAGCAATGGGGGGGGGGGCTGACAACACTTGACAATAGGTAGCGCTTGTGGTGAATTGTAGGTGGTAAATCTATTAAATAAATGTAGCCTATAGACTTAAAATGCTCGCCGGGGGCTATTTTTTTTTAAGTGACTTTGATGTTATTTTGTCTTTATTCACAGCTGCTTTTTCCTCAACCACAACGATTTTGGGGGATTCAGCAAACAAATCTGGGGGATGATTCAGTCGCCAATCCTCCTGGCTACAAAATAGGGAGTTGTGTATATACGCCCCCATCCCAGAATTTACACCCATGAGATTTCATCATTATGGGCGATGTTTGCCCCCACATACACACATGAGGTCACATGATCTGGTACACGGTGCCATGTGGAGACATGTGCACAATAAGTTAAAAAAAAAATGTTTACGTCTCCACAGGGCAAGGTGAATACGTCTCCACAAGCTTATCACAAAATAGATATATGTATTTTACTCAAAAACTAGGAATTTCCAAGGTGTGTTGATCCGTCGCAAATTAAAGTATTTTATTTAAGGGATATTTGGTCCGAATGTCAGCCCAGGAAATTAATTCTGGTTAAAATAGGAGCATTGTGTACACGAGAACAAATCAATGACTCCACAAGGATACAAATTCCAGTATGTATGTGTTTACGAATCATTTTGCGTAACCCTGTGCACCATAATTGTCGGTGACACAATCGACTTCTTGAAGGTTAAGCATATCTTGCTTAACACGACCTCCTGCCTTTCACAAAGACGCTTCCTCCGAAGTAAAAAAAAAATTCTAAATTAAGATAAGGAAGCATCTCAGCCTCAATCCCGGCCTCTCCTTAGATGAGCTGAAGGCGTGGTATTGCCAAGGCTCCCCACATCTCTTTGTGCGGTTATCTGTGCCCCATCTTAAGCGATTGTCAAAACGAAAATTGACGTCAGCCCACTGAATTACCATCTTAAAAGAAAAAAATAATCGCCCACATCTTTGATGTCATTGAAAGACAGAGCAACGGCAGTGCATCCATCGGCAGAAAGCCCTCATTTTCTTCGCTACCACGGCGGAGCGGCGTCTGCTGTCGTCCTCCAAATGAAAAGCCATTAAGCATCCCTTTTAAATTATTGTCGACATTTTGCTTTTCGAGGTGACGAAAGTTTTAGTAGCGGCTGAATCAAAACAGACATTTCCAGCATTTTATTTGGGTTTTCAGGAAATATCAATACGGATATACATAATTCTGAGCGAACGTGTTTATTTACTTTTTGTCTCAAGCTTCTCGCCTTAATTTTTAAGAGCCTTGAAATAGATGTTAGATTAACCCATTTTTGTGCAATATCCAGATCTCCATGTTGTATGGGAATACATTGGCACCCTACGAATTCATTGGTGTTGACGTACGTCGCCGTTGCTGTTGTTCTGTCACTTCGGTCGTTGTAAGTGTCGTCTTTGTTGTTGCTGATGCTCTTACTGTCGTTGTCGTTACAGAGTTGTAACCGAGTCTGTCACAAGCCATCACAAGTCAATGACAATTCGATCGCTAGTCATCCTAAATTAATCGGTACGTCTTAAGCTCGGTTCATACTCGGCGCGAAAGCGAAAGCGAAAGCGAATTTGTGACGTCGTGGCAAGTATTCGCGCTGCAAAGTCGTAAAAGTTGAACATATTTCAACTCGGGCGAATTTCGCAGCGAATGTTTCATGACGTCAAATTCGCTTCGCATTCGCATTCGCACGAAGTATGAACCGGGCTTTAGTTCATAAAGGTATTAAAAGATTTAGTACTGTACATCAATTTAATTCACTCCAGGGGCCTATATTACCATCAGTTTTTCCTTACATATACATGTTATTCAAAGCCACGCCCTAATGTGAAATGTGTCTTTTATTTTCCATAAGAGTGACAACTGATACCCTTGGCTCTTGAAGAAAATTCCTAAAAGCCTAGTTTATCGATCCTGTGCGATGCGTAGCCGAACCGCAAGATGTCATATTCACATCGTAATGGTTTCAACAAAATACACCCATCGGATGTGGCTGGAGCAAGCGAGGCGGTAGCCAGACGCATCTCCGGTTCATTTATTATTCATGAGGAGCGGACTTGGTCTGGTAGTGGTCTTTGCTTTGGGGATCTCATAACATCAATATTTCAGTTTGGATAAGCCATATCATCGAAGTTATGAGTCGAGCTGGCTCAAATTTCACCTCTATGCAGTGTTTAATTTATTGGATACCACTCAGTGACTTGTACTCAAGGCCAAGAATTTCCTACACTGACCAAACCATGACACTTGCCCTCAATTTGTTTTCTTAAGGTAGGATTTCATGGCAATGCATTTCAGGTTGGTAAAAAAATTACAATCAATGATTCTAGATATGAACAGGGCTGAAACTGTGTGTATATCTAAGAAATTCAGATGGAACTTCACCTGGTTATTGATTGACCTTCAATTGACTTTTTTGTATTAAGTCGGTTAATGGATCAGGGCTGTTGTAACGGTTGATCGATATTTTATGGCCAAAAAAAATCACTCAATGTCATCAATGTGACTTTCCTGCATTCAATACATACTTTAGTGTTTTTACTTTTCAAAGCTAAGTGGTTAAGGGAGTATATTGCTGCGAGTTGTAATGTTGTGATTTGTAATTCAGTCTTCGATATTCTCCATATTAACAGAAAGAAAGTGGCATGAATATTGAATATAGAGCTTTGAGGAAAATGATAAAGAAGCAAATAACAATACATATTTATATCCCGTTGTTTTGGTCCATATTCACAAATTAAAATGTGACTACAGTATTCAGTTATATTTGGTCTATATTTACAAAGTAAATTCAATGAATATTCTATACTCAATGCGCGTTTTTGCTATTTAAAAAAAACTCAACAGAATTGAAATCGAATATTCAGTTTTTATTACACATCCAAAATGGAAAAGAATAAATTATATTGAATAGCGTGTCCGCTATAAACCTCATAAATGGATTATGCCTTGAATATTGTTTTTCTTTATCTGCGGATTAGAGCAGAGTGCCCGGAGGACGTACCGGTAGAGCCGCTGCAAGTAAACTTTTCGCGGCATTCCTGTGTTTCGAAATCACTTGATTATCTCGCTCCAAATACTTTCATATCATTCGATTATTGGCGGGCGTTAGGTGAGGGGAAAGCATCCAAAACTCTCAGAGAATTCCGAGTCCTCTGATGCAAATTCCATCAGATGTAAGTTCCAATTTCTTCGAAGATCTCATTTGCGTCCATTCGTGAAGTCATGGTTCTTGTTTGTGCAAAAACCGTTTGCTTTCCAACCGCTTCGAGTGAGTTTCTTGTGATGTAGGTTTCAAAATCTAATTCATCTTTCAAAAGTTGCATCCCCTTCAATCTTTGAGAGCCATGTCGCCAATTTAAATTTATGATTTTCCAATTGTTGTTTCGCTTTCTTGCTGTGTTGAAGGGTTTTGTATGCCTGTCCACTGATGTTATTGTAATCTTTGAAACATCTGCTTGTTTTCCTGTTTGTGTCACCAAAATCATGTTTCGTTTTCGAACTGTTAAGGTTTGTTTTTCCATGTGCTTTTCCTTTTGAAAATTGAGATATTTCTGAAGATTGCATTGAAGTCCATCGTTGAAAGCTATGGCTTAATACGTATGTTTCTTGAGTTTTGGGGTTTTTGTGTGTTTTTTTTCTGTTTTTTTTTGTTTTTTCTTTCTTTCTTTCTTCAGTGGGCTGAGTTTTTTTTTCTGAGGTGCATGTTTTAAAGTGCAGATTTCCAAAAAGCAATACAAATTCACAGATTGGTGCTAGCATTTCCCGTGGTAACCCACAGAATCTTCTGAGCACTCTTTGTTTTGCAAGCTCAGAGTCTCAGTGCCATCGACCTTGCTCCGAAAGAAAACCCATCCTCGATCGCTCTTGCTTCATTGGCGGAAAATCACATTAACGCCGCCCGTTGTCATATTTCGTTATTGTGTCCAGGAGTTTATTTTTCCCTTCCAATGGGATTTGGAAGGATGAGGCTCGTAGACTTGTATCTTAACGTTATATCATTATCCCAGCAACGTCGTTAAACTCGACCTAGCCTCCAAAGTTATTTCCTCGAAGCTATTATGTCATTATGCATTCACGACATGCAATCGCCCACGATGTTATTGTGCTATTGTGTAACGCATGCAGTCACCTCCGCGCCAAAATGTGGAAAACATAGTATTAATTCGGTTGAAAACATAACTTCGCTTTCTGTGATCTAAATTAGATTATTTGTCAATGACGTCCGGTCATAGGACTGAAGTAATTGAGATACTGACGTCACACGAGATAGGCGTTTGAGTTCGGAAGATAAGCTTTCTTTGTCAAACAAAATAGTCTGGCAGCCAAATGCTTCTTTTTACCTGAATGTTGCATCAGGGGATGTAATGTTTGGACAGATTCCTGTTCTTTAGACCATTTGTAATCAGAATCTGCACTATGACCTTATGTGAAGTTTGGGCATTTTGAGATATCAGTGAAAAAAATCCTCCAACTATTTTTATCAGAAAGTCATGAGTTGTGACATATTACCTTTCACAACTATAATGGTGGCGCTGTCTTTTTTCTCATTATTGTTTTATTACACAAAATAAAGCAAAACATTATGTAACCTTTTTTTCCTGTTCAAAAATAGTTTTTGTGTAAATATTTGTTTCCAAAGGACAAATAATTTAATACTTTTAAATCGGTGACAGAGGATAACATGTTCAGTCTGGTTCCCTCTGGTAAAGTGTTTTATATGCAATCTTGTTCGGGTCAGGGTGTACACGCACATGTAAACAATCTGAGAATCACATAACTGTTGTTGCCGTTGGATGGCAAGTCCGCTCGACATTCTTTAATTTGTAAGGGTATGTATATATTACAATATAGCCTCATTGCGACACTGGTAATTGAATAAATTAAGAATACAGATTTTAAGGAGGGTTTTGATAGTTTATAAGCTTTAGGAGCTATTCCTTGTACATAAAGTTAAACTGGTGGGCCTTCCTGTGTAACTGTAGTCCATTATATATAGTGTATTTAAGTTATGTTCTCGGCTGTCGGAATTCGGTTACACGAAGGACCAGTACGTACTGAATATACACACAAACAATCTAGTTACACAGCAAGTTGAGAAATATTAAAAGGAGTTTTCGAAATTGAAGGATGGTCAAGGAGGGGTTAGTTTGCCTTCTAGCACGAGGTCCCATCATTTTAGGGGTCTCCGTAAGAGCGTAACACTACGGGTTTTAAACAAATTACCTGCAACCAAATTTTCACTTTCTGCCTCGAAAATCTCTTCACAATGCAGCCCTGACTGATCCGCGTTTCTTTAAATTTTGAGAACAATGAGTCGAAAAATTATAAAATAAATAAATAAATAATGTTGATTGAGTTTAAAAAGAAAACGCTGCAGCAACAGAAGGGTAAACAAGGGTATTGAATTTAAAACAATTACAACAAAAACTTGACACCATGGCTGCCTGTTTTCATTCGCCAAGGTCCAAGAACAGCTATGACATCTTTTCAACCATCTGTGAAATAATTTCAATGTCACGATGAAGGCGAGAAACTGACAGAGAGGCTGGAATCAAGTACCATATTCTTGTCCAAACAATTTTACTTTTAGCGTGAGGACATCGAGAGCGCAATTCATTCGTTTCATTTCACCAAGCGCGTCCGTGCTATCGATTATTTAACTCCTTTCTGGGTGAACGTCTGTACAATAAAAAAACGCTGGACATTCTACTTGAATTTCCAGTCAATATCACATACAAAATAAACAATCTTTCCTACCAATTAGCCTCCTCAAGCATGCGGAATTCTATTGATTCTGGTAGCTGAGTTCCCCATTTGTTCCCCTCCTGCTACTGAAATTGTTGTTTTCTGAATCAGTCAGGCAACAGGGGCTAAATAAAATAACAAACCAGCACGGTCACTGCCTTGATCTTCCCTTCTCCATTTTACCCTGACACCGAATAACGAGGGAAAACCTACGAGTTCTCAAGAACTAGCGACCCCCACCTTTGATATAAATTCCCAGCCATTCTCGGCAACTTTCCCCCGCGTTTTTTAACCAACAAGCCAAGGAGAAAAGGTTTCCGCTGTCGCCGCCGGACATGAATGCTTTTAAGCAACCCTCGCCCCTTTTTCTTAACTTTTGGCTCTAACCCAATTTGGGCCGTAAGTTGTGTTAAGTGCGCACGCTGGTCAAAGTTTGAATACGTAACTGGATTCCATGAGTGCACTGACATTTTAAGAAGTCCAGTTCTTATAGTTTGACATAAGACCAATCCCTCCGCCCCCAGCCCGCCAAAACAAAAAGGAAGAAACAAAAAGGAATTGAAGAACCGTTACTCTAAAAAACAAAATCCTTACCTACATTCTACAGAGGGAGGCTGACTCCCGCCCCGATACGGCCATGTATTTTTCCATTGAAATTTGAAATAATGTGTGGAAAACATCAACGTTATGTACAACTGGAAGTTTTAGTTCAATTCGCTCCGCCATTGGACATGCAGAGCCTCGATCTGGCAACTTTACACAATAAAAACAGCCGGTTCAGTGATCTGAACCCCGACACGGGAATCACTCAATCGGCTGTGGTCATTGTGTAAAGTTGCCAGATCGAGGCTGTGCATGCCCATGGCGGAAGTGTGAAAAGAGCGAACAAAAGTACTTGTTTTAACGATGACTAATGATATTTGCAATGCTGAGTAGGGATTAGCACTTTCAGTATACGCACGGTCGATGAAATAGGTGAGCACAATATTATTTTCTACACTCATCACTTTGAATGTAGTTATAGGGGCTTCGTAGCGTTGGCCGCCTGCTTATAAAGGATAGGAGTATTCTGACTTTTAGAGTTGAGATCCCGAGAGTTAGGGATTACGACTGCAGATACGACTAACACGACTAGTATGGGTACAGTCGCCTGACGTGTACATCCTGCGGAACCATCCTCGATTGCATCGGCATGTACTAAACCAATAACTTCCTTCTGTTTTATGCCATTGACTGTTAGTCTTCGTTCGAGCCTCAGACCAATACTTCGCTTGGCCGCCAGACAGCTATCTCATCTTTATACAAAGCAGAGTCAGATCTTTATTATGATCTATCACACACATTCAAAATGTGATGAATATGGAAATTATGTGGGTAAAAACATGGACACGTCCTACTATTTCCAAGTACTACTCCTGTGTGCAAGATGTGCCTTGCCCCTGATACTTAAATGTAGCTCTGCCGACTCATGGTGTCAGATTAGGTCGCATTCTTTTTTCAAAAGCTAAATGTGTAACGAAGGGGTTGACAAGCCATGTTACTAGGACTGATTAATTACACATGTATAATAGAAAGAATGAGAAAACGAAGACAAACATTCTGTACTCTTACCCCACCCCCGGAATCCCGACCCCCGTAGACTACAGCTCCAGGCCCTTATCTGATATTATTAGTCACTCAAAGTGAACAATGACAAGAGAAATGTAATGTCCACGCAACCAAACCGACCGATCGCGACTGGAATAACGTCTGACAAGCGCAGGAACCGCCCGAGGAAAAAAAAAGCCGAGCGGTACCCCGATATGAATCGCGCAAGCAGCAGAGCGGAGCAAACGTGTATGCCATTAGGAGTAATATGCGGACGACCATCTTAGAGATGATTATCTGCCGAGAGCACGGCTGCTCATTCCTTGATGGGAGGATGTAATTCTTGAAGTCACTACCGATATCAAGCGCGTAGTGTTATCGACTGGATGCAGAGTAATGGGCTCAGGATGACGCTGGGGAAATGTTCACCTGAAACTCCGGTAAAACGGAAGGATTTCTGTCGACTTGGTTCCATTATTGTCCTTCCGAACATGCTCATCTTGCGCCTGTATGTTATCCGGAATGGCGTTTGTACGTCCCCGTACCCTGGCCATGAATTGACTGTTAATATCATTCTTCCTCTTTGATAATGGTACAAAAACGCAGGGAGGTGTAACATTAATTTGATATTCATTCGCAAGGCAGCGCTTCAATTTGGAACCGTATAGACAAACATGGATGACAATAATTAGTAAATGCTTTCCTTCGGAATGAAACTTTGGTGAGGGTCGATAACCCTTTTACAAGTGCCAACAAACTGACAACGTAATGTGACTTTATGTCTTGAACTCTCACGCAGGTAACCGGATATGCGCGCGTGGTGATGTCGGGTATCAGATACCCACACTACCCGTTGCTGCACAGCCCTAGTAAAGAAAACCATCATTAGTTTCAAAGCGCTTGATTTCTGTTAGATACGGCGGTCCTTCACCTATTGTAGAAGAAAACTAAATTGGCCTCGTCACAATCAACAGCGCCGATTGGTAGAAGCAAAGGGAGGGGGCGGAGCCAAGGACAGCCCTTTCATTAATTCTGATATGTAATTACACAATTCAAAATTGGCAATTTCGTCTCATTTCGAATGTTTCCTGGTTGAAGGTCGAGAGTGGTACAAACAACAATTGTTCATTTCCGACTTCGCTTGAATTAAAATAGAAAAAAAGGTTCGCAAGATGGGGTGTTTTCATTCAGTGAAACTTTCCCAAAATCGTGAGTGACATTGCACGGTAAAACATTCTATTTTTTAACGAGTCTTGTTTATTCAAGAGTATAACCCCAGCCGTGCGATAATCGAGTATCAGATATCGAAGCCCTCAAAACAAAACCGAATATTCGGTTACTTGAGTCTGTGTTATTTGTCTCGCAGGCAACGCATCGCACTGGATTGACTGTCAAACAGAAATTGTCACGACTTTTGGGTAAAAATCAGGCCAGAGTTATCTCTGTTTGATCAAGGTAAATTAGATTCTTTGCGATGGCGACAATTTATCACAAGGTGTTATGGTTTCGATTTGTCAAGACGTTTGCTTCTAATGTAAACATTATTGAATGGCACTTTTATCTCTGCCACAAAAACAGGCGTAAGTTTATCTCCCGCCGCAGTAATAGTTGTAACTTTATCTCTTAACAGTAAAAAAAACACAAAAAAAAATCAGGTGTTCGTTTCTGATTCTCTGCACATGTGTTGGGTACGTAATGCCATTTACACGATTTTTCTTTGACACAAATGTGTTTCTCTTTCTTTTTTATCAGAATGGGAAAAGGAGGTCAGACATTCTGTGAAAACGTGCTAAGCCCCAGATCAGAAGGCGCCAAACTAAGATTCACATTTCGATTCGTTGCCAAATGATTGTGACAAAATTGTGGGCTTTGGATGTGATTTTGTGGAGACTTGTCTTAATGGAATGTGTGTTTGTATTTTCTAGTCAAAACAACCACCAACGCTTAACATACTTCGTACAGTGAATAAAACTGTTTTTATAACTGTTGCTGTTGCTATTAATAATGATACTGCAACAGCTGGTGCTGATGCTATGTTGCTGCTGTTGTTGTTGTTGTTTTGCTGTTGTTGTTGTTGTTGTTGTTGTTGTTGTTGTTGTTGTTGCTGCTGCTGCTGCTGTTGCTGCTGCTGCTGCTGCTGTTGTTGCTGCTGTTGCTGTTGTTGCTGTTGCTGTTGTTGCTGTTGTTGCTGTTGCTGTTGTTGATGTTGCTGTTGTTGTTGTTGCTGCTGCAGCTGCCGTTGCTGCCGTTGCTGCTGCTGCTGCTGCTGCTGCTGCTGCTGCTGCTGCTGCTGCTGCTGCTGCTGCTGCTGCTGCTGCTGCTGCTGCTGCTGCTGCTGCTGTTGCTGCTGTTGCTGCTGTTGCTGCTGTTGCTGCTGTTGCTGATTTTGCTGATTTTGCTGTTGTTGTTTCTGTTATTGGTGTTGCGTTTCCGTTTATATAGGGTGGTACAAAAAGAAGGAAAACCCTCTTTCGGGTTTAACTTATTGGAACGGTTTAATGGTGTGAAATATAGCTCTTCAACCATACGTGTTGGAAAAAAATCTTTAAAAAATCGCAAGAATAGAGTTATTATGCTAAATTGGATACAAGTCACCAAAATCACTCTTATCCACGTGTAAGTCTAGTGTAGTGTTTTTTTTTGGTCTTCAATCCGTCACCGGAGCTCAGTCAAGCGGATGGAATAACGCCGTCTGTGGACAAACAGGTATGACACATGACATTTTACAACTACCATATCTCAGATACAAAACATGCATTTGCAATCGTTTTTTTCGTCAGTTATGTTTAAAGATCAAATACGATTAAATTGAATTTTTAAAATATGCTCAACAAGTACGTGAAAATTGTTGTCAAAAGTGGGTTTCCTTCTTTTTGCACCACCCTGAATAATGGCTTGGTTATCATTACTTCACTTAAAATTTGAAACTTTCCACTGTACATTCCGATTCTGATCAGCATAGATGACGTCATGCTAGTTCCTCTTTCGGATTAATGTTCTCTTTTTAAAGGCTTATTTTACGTCTACCCCTTGTCCAACCTTGACGTAGAATTTCGTCACTCCATAATGCAGCTGTAGTCGCGATATCAGCGAATCATACGATGGTGTGATAGTGGAATTTGTTATTCAATTCATGAGCGGTCACATCGCATCTTTTAAATTACATTGCTTCATTGAAGAGCAGGATTTGAAAACGCAAAGACGATACTTCATTGCTGTGTCTCTTTGGCTTTTATCTCTGATTGGTTGATAATAATGATTGCAATCATTTGACGCTTTCAAACACATTTCAAAGAACCGCTAATTAAATTTGAGCACTGTGCCTATCGTCTCTGCTTTTAACGACGCATTTCTCAACCGGTGCACATTAGGATATAAAGTGCACGGTGTGTGAAATAATGCTCATTATCAATTTGCAAGCGTGTTTTGTAAACTGTCTTGAGCAGTTTTGTTCTTGTATCGTACTTACGATAATGCTGGATAAGTAAATATTAATTGCATTGTTATGTGTGATATAGCGTTGAAATCGCAGAGAAAAGAGGATTTGAATGCTTATCGCGCTATTAACTCGTTAAATAATTAAAGGAAAAGAGACAATCAAGAATGTTGTGTTTAATGGCCTTGTGTGTTCCTTTGAAAATCTTCCAAAGATCATTTGAATCCACATTGGTGAGCTTTGCCGTGAGTGAATGAGACGTCGGTGCTACTAAGCAATCACTAGCGACTCAAAATACAATCAACAAACGCATTTCATATTTAAGTCTTTTATTAAGTTTGTCTGAAATTTCTTTTGACCGAAATTATCGATAAAAGGTCTCCCTAAACGAAATAAAACAGGTTGGAATAACACTTTCGGGACCGGAAATTCGAGCGATTCACCAAAAAAGTTGCCGTTGAGAATCCATTTTTCAAGTTTACGGTCTACAAAATATGGCTCATTTGAATGAGTGTCAGTTGACAATTTGAGCAGATTTGTTATAGATTGGGGCATAGCGTTCTGCCGCCTTACAAAAAACACCATATTGATACAAAATAAAAGAAAAGGGCAAACGGATACTCGAATCATACGCTTACGAAACTACTGACCGGAAAAAAACTAACAATTTCAAATGTCCCGCGCTGCGAATTTGTCGACCATCTCCCACAATGCATAGGGAAAAATGAACTCTCCGTAGCAAACTCTTAGTGGCGCACTGCATTGTGAATCGCCCAAATTAACTCCTACCTGTTGGCGTGATACACCTTCTTTTCCAGTTGAACTCCAAAAAGTTACCAACAAACTCGTCCGACAGCTTAGTACGCTTCTCTTCGTATGGGGAAAAGAAAGAAAATGTTCGTGAGATCTTTGTACCTTCAGTATCTTTGTGTGGAAATCAAAACTGAAAGAATTCTGACAATTGAGAAACTTGATTAAAAAATACAGATAAATCGTTGAAAAGGGGGAGTTGCTATCTCGTCCGAAGTTCAAAAACTGCACAAATATAAAATTCCGCATATCTTGAATATTTGTGCCGAATTTGACGTAGCATTCCACAAATGACCCTTTTAGCTAGAGATCAAAAGCACTTGATTTGTTGTGAAACCCGAACAAACTAGTGATTAGCCAAATAACTGCAGCGAACAATAAATTAACAATTGTTCAAACTTGACAGAAGGGTTGAGGTACGAGGTTCATACGCCCCATGTTATAAAGGCATAATAGGATCATTTGCTTGTCATGCATTTTGTTCGTTTCCAATAATAGCACCACTTAAATTCCAAAGAAGAATGTTTAGAACCTAACCTGTTGAAGTTTCAGCTCAGTGGATATTATACACCGTGTGAGAAAACAGTGAAAAATCATGTTCAACCTTAAGATCTCCAAACACGAAGCACTCTTTATTCCAAAAATCAGTCAATTGACCTATCGTTGGAAATCAACTGCAATTCTTGATGTCTTTAACATGACAGCAAGCCAGACGAAATAATTTCACGGGGTGTTTAGTACCAATACAATCTTTCATCCATGTAAGCTTTTTGATAATTCGTTCGGTTACTTTGGGGATAAATGCAAATGATCATAATGTATGCCTTTAATTCCCTCAGCCGAACCACAGTGTCACAAGTGAGATTTTGTCTTAATGCGCGTTCGCTCGCCGTTAAAAAGTCATCACAGGTCGTCCAGTCTCATGTCATGTGGCATGCAGTTTAAAAATAATGATGGCAAAAAATACTCCTTTTTCATAATGTTCGTCCAAAGATCCGTCTAATGATTTGACAAGTGATTCGGCATGTAATCGACTAGTGGTTGACTTGTTATTGTTGTTCGTAAAAAGGTTGGTAGCAACTGTGTGATCTATTTTTAATATTTTTACTGTCTTTATTTTATTTTCATTACTACGTCTGACGCTTTTATAAATAATATTTATATTTAATCCTGATCTTCTGTTTCTTTTGTGTTTCAGTTGTAACTCCTATCCGCATTTTTGACAATTTTGTTAATGTACTTGTTTTGTAATATCTTTATTAATGTGTGTGTGTTTACATGTACTCCCTGTAAAATAATCATAAAATAAGGAAATTAAATTTTCATTCATAAATACCTAAGACAGTTTACCCACTCCTTTGGTCGGGAGCCCTCACGTGGCCGGTTTGAATGGGTTGATAAAGACATGGCTGACTGGTCTTAAACACTTTTCCAGTGTCACATGAAATTTGGATTCCTATGACATCTAGTGCCTTTTAACGTGTTATTTGTTGAACGTTCACAATCCTTACGTAGGCATGCGCAATACTACCAGTGAGTCAGTATTTCAAAGTCCTAAATTCACAACGCACCGGCACAGCTGCGTTCTACGTCACATCGCGCAGTACGCGCGACGCGCGCGCCAATCTCTATACATGTATAAGGAGTTGTTTACGACTTACTCGCGAGCTGGACAATTCATTTTATAGCTAGAGGGGTGTTTCTAACAATATGAAGTAAAACTGTTAAACAAAATCGTTGGAAATATATAATTTTGACTTGTGAATTTTGGACCGAAAAGGTTTGATTTTTTTTGTATTCATGAATGGGAATAAATATGTGCTTGGCCGGTATTAAACACTCTGTTTAAGACCGGTTGGAGTCAAGATGCTGATAATTACCCTTGCCTTCGGCTCGGGTTATTATCAGCATCCAGACCCCAACCGGTCTTAAACAGAGTATTTAAAACCTCCAAAGCGCACATTTATTCCCTTAAAAATAACTGTGATTAACTAACAACGATACTGCAATATCATTGGTGCTATAAACATCTTCACAGTTTCTTCCATTACTTTAAAATGCCTACGTCTTTCGTCCCCTCGGAAAGAGCCACATTGCCCTTGCGTGTGAATACTATGAAGAATTAATATAAAAATTAATCATCTGCTCATAACGAGAGTATAATTCATTTTTACGCTTGATTTCTTGCCTTCTCTCTCTGAGTGTCTCCCATCTGTCACTGTCGGTCTCAACTTTCAAGGTCTAATTTTGGGCGTTGACAGATTTCATCGTTCATCAGACATCATAAAAAAATAGAGTTGGCAGAAAGAAACATGTCACTAGGAAGGCCTCATTGTACCGGCCAGAGAAACTACAATTTTGTTTGTGGTGTAGAATAGTTTGTGGTATTAAACTGTTAGTTGTTCATTCAGAAAAGAAGATTGGAAAATACGGGTTCTTTTTTTTGTAATCGGCTTGTATCTTTCAATACGGAAATTTACCATTTTGTTTCTATCGTGATATGAAATATCAACATACCCTATGCGTATGTTCATAGAATGTGCTTATTACTGTATTTCTGCTTGTGAACAGAATTGAATTGGATCGCTTTGAATTTAAATAATAAGTTACAATAACCGTTTCATTCACATGAATAATTTCTTGTCAGACACAAATACACCTTTTCGTTACAAAATATATGGACATAATCTTCATTTTCGTTTATCACATTTTATTAGGTATAAGGTTATTAGGGAACAATTTGTTTTACACATGAACCAGATCAGTGTCAGATTATGGCGCGATGAAAAATCTTTCTTTTTTTTAAGTAAGAATCTCAAATGCATCCCTTCATAAAATATAAATATGCATATTGTCGAATACAACGCCTTGTATCGCATGCGTTTAACACCCAGCACCTCATACATCACTCTTGTCCCATACGTTCTTGAGGCGTTCAAAACACTTAACGTTTGATTTCGTGTGCATTGCCGCCCTGAGCAGATGGGATATTATTAGTGAATTGTGTGATTCAACGCCCTGCCATCTGTTTTGTTTTGAGAAACCTCGGAGGAAAGAGAAAGGAAACGAAAAGAAAAAAAAAACCAGTGTGCTTTCACTTATTTACAAAAAGGGCTGAACTCTAAAGTACTTTAATGAGAATTAAATTTAAGTTTATCAAAACACTGGATTATGTTTGCACTAACCGCAAGACACACATTTTGACAGCCAAGTGGCTTGAGTCAATACAATCGTTTAAGTCTGAACTTGATACTATTTAGATGGTTGTAGATGGTTGCCTCGAATGTTACGAAATCTTGGATTTGTCACCGTTTTTGTCTCGGCTTTGGCAACGTCTCGTGCCAAAGGATTCAATACAAGTTTTACAAAATCCTAACCTCTGGTTTGTGTGACGTCATTTATGCCCTGATTTGATACTGGCCTAACCCCCAGGCTGATGGCCTAATAGGCAAGTAAGCAACTTGTAGTCTGTTTTATATTCCACGTGTACACGTAGCTCTCTAAATAGTAAGGCCTTGACCTCCCGTTAAATTTTAATTAATTAATTATTTAGATGCTCAGGGATGGAGAAATAGCTGTGTGTGTTGTTGGGTTTGTTTTTTATTTTTACAAGGAACGGTTCGTGTTGGTTGTGGAAGCAAAATACTTCCGGTTTCGCTTCATTGGTTACAGCTCAGTATACGTCAAAATGCACGTTAATGTGGGCGTTCTGCCAAATTTAATCAATAACAACAAGCATATATATTGTTATACCCGAATTCTTCATAAGAAGTGAAATGACGCATGTGTGTTAATCCGTTATGGTTAAAGAACCATGAAAACGAACGACGTAACAAGCCAGGGCGCAGGAAAAAAATAATGCTTCCGGAATTTGAGGCTTACACATAAAACAGCTGTGGTTTCAAGCCACGCTTTGTAATCCGTACCGTGCACTGGCAGTGCATGTGGAATTTGATTGTCCAACTAACTTCATCACAATGCACTGGATGGAGAGCTTTAACAAAACAGATGCGGCACCTGAGTTGGCAGTGATCCAATCAATTATTGTACACCCGTTGAGTTTACAGGTGTAATGCCCTTATTATATTTAGGCCTTGACTTACGCGAGTTCATCTGGGGACAATGGGGTCACAAGAATACTGTTCCTTGCCATCGGTTGTTCACCGATGTCAGCTGGGGAAATGGACGGGTGACTGCTCTATGTTCCGACAACCCGCACGTAGATCGTGTTACTCCCGGTTAGGGTTAAAGGGTTAGGATAGGAATATGAGCAGTCGGAACATGGTAAGTTAGAACATAGGTGTGTCGGAACATAAGTGTGTAACCGGGGAAAGTCCAATTCAAAGTGATAAATTAACGGGTAGTTTTGCAGTTTTGCAAAGTCGAAGCGCTTTACATCATTATTACCCCTGTTAATTGAGACCCTCTTCTTCTTCACTCATTCATTTTCATGATGACTTGATGAGTTGGGCCCAACTGCCCCTGTCGAGCATAGTGTTGGAAAGAGATGGACCACTCAGACGAGTTTCTAGCTCGATGGATGTTTTCATGGTCATGTTGGGACGACCTTTTCGTCGAGGGGCTTTAGGATTCCAGAGGAGAACTTGACAAACTGGCTCATTTTGTCGATAAACGTGACCGGCTAGCTGAAGGCGACGCTGTCTGATGGTGGTGGAGATAGGGGGAAGGGCACCATACAGAACAGAATTAGGGAGATGTTGTTGCCAAGAAACATTCTGAACAGCCCGCAACATCCGTGTACAGGTGCCATCAATGGATGCAGAGATGTGTTTGGTCAGGGTCCAGGACTCGCAACCGTAGAGGAGGATGGATTCTACTGAGGTCTTGAAGATCTTAAGTTTGGTGGTCTTGGAGATCGCGGTTCTCCAGACTGTTGTCAGTGAGAACAGAACAGAGGCCCTAATACGTTCTAATTCGGGGTTTGCAGCCCAATGCTGTCTTTTTCCTCTTTTTTATTTTACGAGGGGGGTGCAAACAGCTAAATCAGCCAATTTTGAGAAGAAATTGGTAAAGAAGCGTTTTGCCAAAAGACACCTACAAAGCTGGATTTGAACCACCTTTTTGCAGAACTCCCCTTTAGGTCAACCAAGATAATTTTGCGTTTATACTCTTATGAAGGTCGGGACCCAGCATAAAATATCAGTATCTCCCGAAGCAAAAGTCCATCATGCAAGTAGTCGTATAGGTTTATTGTTGAAGCTGCTGCTGCTGCTGCAAAAAAAAAAACGATTTCGAGACACCAACCGACCCATGTCATGGCAACGCTATTTGATGGTCGATTGGTAAGATGTCTGCCATCGTAAGGTCTTGGGTTCGAGTCCCACTCGAGTCAACCCGTAGGGAATTTCCCTAGCGAACTCACTGATAACCCCGAGCGTGCATTGCTTTTAGAATCACTTCGGTCAATGGGAAAGCCATTATTAGACAAAAACGATCGTGTATTTTGAGACACACTATAACATTCACTGCGTCCACAGATCAATCGCATTTGACGAACATTAAGTGCATAACGTGTGATGGCGTCACACACTATTGAAAACGTGGGCTTTTAGAGGCGTAGATTGCAATTGTTTTCTTTGAGTTTACAGTAATCCAATTTACTCCCGTACGGTCACAAGTACACTATTCAGTCTACTCAAATTTCTGGAGATTGTGGGGAAAAAAACACAAAACAATACTGAATAAAAGGAGAGGCCATTCACCCTGGAACAAAGTCTTCAAGGCCAGATTTCTTTACTTGCTTGACGTTATATCTTCACAAGAATGAAAACTCCCGCTACGTGCTTTTGTGCAGGGATAAAATTCGAGAGTTTGCAACAAAAATACATTTTTTTCAAAACACACTTTCACACGCTGATGCAATGAGTAAAGGACACGTAATTCGATACACTGAATAATATTGATTAGGGCCTATATATGTGTAACCTATCTGATAAAATAGCTGTGGTGTTAATGATATTTAAACCCAGTTCCTTTTTTATTTCAAACTAAACATTATTCAGCATGATTTCCTTTCGTTTTTTTTCTTTTTCTTTCCTAACAGCAATACTTTTTTTCGATGGGATTGGGTATTTTATACATGCATGTTTTTGTTTGCTTTGTACTTGATGGCATTTTTAGGGAGAGCTACCAGATATAGCGATTAAGTTCGCTTTTGGAAATCCTTTAGGGGTGTTATCAATGTTGTTGTTGTTTTGGGGTTTTTTTTGCTTGGGTGTTTGTTTGTTTGTTACTCTGGCTTGTTACCTCAAATGTTTGTGTTGTATTCTGTGTTGATGTGTGTATTCTTACCTGAGAAATAATAAATGAAATGAAATGAAATGAAAGGTCTTTGTCTACGACGTAGACGTACGTACTACGCTTGGGCTTTTGTATACAAACTGTTGGACCGCGGATCACAATGTTTGGCCACTTCGGCACTACCTGAAATAAGTGCGATCTTTGGCCTGCAAATTTGGCCATATAATGACACCGATTATAAACAGGCTTCGCGTTTACTAGAATGCAATTGCCAGATTTCAAACCCAACGAAATTTCCGGCAGGCCCGTAATATCAGGTTCTGGAGATTATACGGCGCGTGTAATTCATTTATCACGTCGTCAGCGTCACTGTTGTAATTCTTGCCACATTAATAGAAGACGAACTGCGACCGTAAAGTTTGCGATGGCACGTAATATGAAATGTGACAATGGCCGGCCATGATACTTCTCGCTTTAATACCACTACCAAGGTCAGAAACTAAAACTATGAATGGACGGCGCAGATCACAATATGAAATCATCTGGTAATTATTTAGACATCGTGGAGGTTATTTAAGCCTAAATGTCCGTGACCTTGCTCGGTAATTCACTTGGACTATTAGTTACCTCAAGGTCTGTGGTTTGTTTTCACATGAAAACATGATGTCATGTTTCCAGAAATTTCCACTTTAGTTTTCATGTCACATATAAGAAACCTAATGGTGCATTTTTTGTTCGATTAGACAAAGCAATGTCCCATGAATCATGGACGGTACAAGGTTGAAATCGATATCAGCTTTGGGAAGAAAATAATGAGAAAAAAAAAATGACTTCCCAAAGTGGCTCATTTTCTTCATAAATTATCCAACGAAGTGAAATGCATACAGGCATATAAAATTGTTAAACAAATAATTGATGTCAAGAAAAAAAACACTTGATGACGCTCACTTTCTTAAAATTGCTTGACAGTTTCGTCAAAGTGTCTCACGTGGGTTGCCCACGCTCATTCGCTTCCTAATTTTCAATGGGCAGTTGTGGAATGAATCATATTTCTATTGTACCCTAGTAATTATTTTCTATTTTCACCCTTTTTTGTCTTTATATATTTTTCAGGGCATTGACCTTTGTACAGGGTAAACTCGACGGACGTCATGACTAATTTTCCAGTGTTTTTGTTCCATGAGTCGGCCGTCTGGAATCGAAAGCGAGGCGAACCCTGAAAATACAATGAGTAGGACTGAAGACAATGCAACACAACTCTTATTTATTATTACCGTCACTGAATAGTCCGATGAAGAATTACCATGATTATAATCTATAAACAATTTTTTTTATGGAGGGAAGTCATCTCTATATTTGTGGTCTCAGCGCAATAGCATTGTTTTAAAACTGAAACGTGACCGCGAATCATTATGCAATAGTCTGGCACCTCTTTCAGTGGTTGCTTAATATTATTAACAAGTGCGAGTGCACAATGATATCCTGGCCGTGTTGCAAAAAGTCTTGCACTAAAGTCTTGCATGAAATCGATCGAAATGATCCCTGCCTCAGCTTAAAAATGCGACGCCGAAATATGCGACGCCGATGGCACATAAGGAACACCATACTTTTGGTCAAATTTCGGGGGACAGACAGACAGATAGACAGCCCGACAGACAGACCGACTGACCACGATGTGACACGTAAAAGCTCCTGCCAGAGTTTAAAAATGCTCGGGAGCACGGTCTAAAATGGCGTATCGTTCAAGGAAAGCTCACTGGGGATTGTGAATCGCAATTTTTCAGGGAAATGCTAATAATGCTTAACATACCCGACGCCGCTTCCTTGTTTCCCTAGAGGCTACCGGTCTGGTTGCAAATGGCGGGAGGATGATTAAAAAGCGGGAAATTATTTCCACATTTCCTTCAATGAAAAAAAGTCATTGTTGACTTTTCCACTGATGCGCAGGACGAGAAGAGTACGTCTACACAGGATAGTAACCCGAAACCAGGCTACATCGGGTACTTCCAACACCTTGATGTATGCTGTTCTTGTATCAAGGGCACTTCTGTACCTATCTGAACAGTGCTTTATATTGCGACACACGTCAATTTTCATAAGCGAACCAACTACAAGTTATTTATTCTTCTAAAATATCGACTGGATATTGACGCTTCGTATGGCTGGGTTGTCATTTCGGACTTAGCTACACTTTTGATTTTGCCAATTTCTTGTCACTAACAATGTTGACGAGGACTATCTTGCTCAGTTTTAATGAGCCTAAATTACGTTAATCTGAGATGACGGCTTGATCTTTTTATTTTCTCATCTCCAACTGAGCGCACTAATCGACTGTATTATAAGGGTAAATAACTATGTTCCCCAATACCTATGTTCGCTAACCCTAACTCTAAGGATTTTGGGGAACGGGGGGGAACATATGTATCGAGGAACATCGGGTAGACCCCATTTACAATGGTCTTGGAAAATGTTTTAAGTTTAAAGTCACGTAGGAACATTTGCAAACCCACGAGAAAATCCTTGGTCAAAGTGAAGATAGGACTGGTATCAAATACCTCGGATATTATTCCAACTAAAATGGTATCGTTTGGAAGAAAACCATTCGTGAAGGCGGTTTAAGAAAGCGTGCCCGCGGGCACAGGTTTTCAACAGAATCCAAATTAGGTTATGCGTTTCACCGACGTATAAACACTGCGCTACCACCCGAGTGAAAGTTGGAAAAAATCACTCGGGTGGGACTCAAACCTATGACCCCCTGCTCTCTACTGCAGATGTCTTACCACTCGACCACCGAGCTAACGTGATCGGCTGGCTGGTTCGAATCTAATGTACATAGCAGCGGGTACCGCATTAACTATTCATAAGATGGAATTTGCGTCAGGGTGATGTAAATCAAATGAGGTTTTGCCCTTCACCGACGTATAAACACATACTCAGCTTGGGATCCTCTATGGGCAGATTACACACAACAGAACCCAGCAGAATCCACTTACGAGACCTCAACAAAAATCGTGCCTACGTTTTCTCCGATTTTTTTCTCAAACATGTATGGTATCCATTCAGCTGAAACTTCAACAAAATATTGGTTATGCACCTTTCTTCAGATTTTCAGCAATTTTATAGCTGCATACGAAAAAAACAATGAGTCATGTACACTAAGGCGGACTTCATACAAATGCGACCAACACCTGCTGGTTTCTGGCGGGAAACCGTCCAATCAAAATGCAGGTACCAAAATATGTACTGTATTATTGTCGCCGAGTCGAGTTCACTTGGCACACGGTTATGTGTGCTTAGGATCATCTATGGGCAGATGACACAATATGACATCGTTGACTCTAGAGAGGCTCTTGGGCAAAAACCATGTCAGAAATGGAGTAGCTCAAGTGGCTGTGGTATTAAAGTTCACCCGTTCATTGATATCGTATCGCGATTAGACTTTGTACATGTCCAAGAAGACAACAACAGTACTACCAGCTGAAAATAGTAGGGCTACACTCTAATAAAAGATAGCTCGTCAGATATGACTCGGAATGCGGATTTTATTTAGCCTAATACTTACAAGTGTGAAAAATGACCCTTTCTTGGTCAAAATTTTCGTGAAGGTTTTCGGGTCAAACCACCATGGAAAATGATCCAGAGGTGTATTTGATGTACAAAGCGGAGACGTTCGGATTAATTTTCGTGTGATTTACGCAGTTTGTTGTGCGCAATGAGCAAGCATGGTTTTGGATATAAACACTGTCGGGTAAAACAGCAGTCAGATGAAGCTGGGGGGAAACAAGGACGATTTGACACTCAGCTTAATAACAAGGGTCATTTTTGTGCACAATGTCAAAATTGATCGAAATAACTCCATGTCTAGTTAGGATTATCGACTGGTGAATGAGAATCTGGTCAAACGCTTAAACAATTTACGAGTGTTTTTATTTCCAAGTGGCAACTAGGTGTCAATTTAGTCCCCTATTAACGGCCTAAGTAGAGTTGTTTCAAATTTCATCACTATAAAGAAAAGTCACAATTCATGAGAAGTGACTATCTTTAAAAGCAGAGAAGAGTTTCTGAGAGGAATCATGGAGTTACGCACTCGACGTTTCGGTCACTTTCCTCTGACGGTCATCACAGAATGCATAAAATAAATTCCCGATGATGATCAGAACACAGTGATCGAAACGTCGAGTTGACATATCTCGATCTTCTTCAAACCATTTTTGTTAAGAGACGGACACTCCACGTGGTGCTTCCATAATCTTCCGCAAGTTGTACTTTCCACCCTGCAAAATCTCATGTACCGAAAAAATAAGGCCACATTTTATCAGTGAGCCGTCTCCATTGCCATTCATCAGCCGCAGGCGTAAGAAAATGATGTATAGCCCTTCATTTCCTTTCTCTCTCACAGCTCATGAGGAAGACCGAAGCGGTGACAAGATACCGCAATCACCGAGTCTTTAAAAAAAACACTACAAAGAAAGGAAAGGAAGTGATTTCTTCAGACAAGAGAGGAAATTAAGACTGTAAGATCACTTCTCAGGAGATGTCTTGTCGACTGGGAAGCGCCGCTTATAAGATTCGGACATAGGTAGCAATAAATGAGGGAATGATTGAAACAGTTCATGATACTCTTGGTCTGCGTTCACCTTAATATTCTTGAATTCTCTAACTGCAAAATCGTCTGTGCACTCAGTCGTGTTTTACTATACTTCTGAGGACACATATTGTTCATTCTTTTGTTCCTATTGTTTGAACCTTAACTTTTTCTCGATGTGTTCCATAAGGTTTGCACACGAAAACCTTCTGAGGACGTGGCTCAGGTCCTCGGGGTTATGCCATAACAGATAACCTGTCCCAAGTCCACAGACGTAAAGGAGAACGAGGTTACAGGTTTTGACAATAATAAGAAATAGTACACAAATAATGAATGTTTATGCGTGCAATGGTAAGAATAACATCATGAGGTGACAAATGGAATGTTGCATTCCACGAGGCGAAGCTGAGTGAAATGGAACATTCAATCTGTCACCGAAAGAAATTATTCTTACCATTGCACAAATGTGAAACATTCATTATTTGTTTTATGAAACACCTGTGTAACCGACTCGCCGAGCCGGTTACTTGGGTAAGTATCCCATAAGGCCATGCAGTAAACATGGCTGCCACCGTGACGTCCGCCGGCGCCTCAGGCCGTGTCCAAAACGGGCTTCCAGAGCTACGGCTACGGGTCTATTGTCAGCGCGTCTCCGCGTATTTTCAATGGGCGTGGACCTAGACATAGTTCTAGACAGTTGATTCTGATGCAGGTGTGTGTCATGTCAAAGTTCAACTTTCCAGCTCTTGCACGAAACTTTTCCCGAAACCGTTCGTTAGTTAGCCCCACTGCGCATGTCTGTCATCACGCGAGGAGCTAGGCGCGAGTAAGCTGGGGGAGGTAGTAGTGTTCATTCGTTTTAAACGTACGCAAGACGGGCATTTACGTCTCAGCCAATGAAAAGTTTTGCTTGCCACGCTCCACCCACAGTTACCGCCCACCGTGACCGGCCACTGCCTTACTTTTATTATTCAAATTGTTAACTGCTTGTATTAAGTATGACAACAATGCAAGAGGATTCCAACTCGATCGTTGAGCGGTACAAAAATCTAAATAACAAAAGAGGATCTCTTACAATTAAAGCTGTCTGGCACAATGCCTGCTGAATCTCTCTATCGAAGCAATTTCGCAAGAACATGTACATTGTACATGATGTGTTTTGAAAAAAAAATGTAGTCGGTAAAGCAAACAGAATACGCACGTAATTAGTTTAGTAGTGCAGGTATATGAATTCAAACTGCAGGGAGTCCTCTCAGCATTTAAGCCCTGTACATACTGCCTTTTGTCAACCATGTTCCTTTCTGTATGTTATTAATTTCTGTTATTGATAAGTGTAGGCCTACCCCCTGTTGATTTTTTTTTCTCGACGAAGAGCTGGCTTTTCTTTGGATTTATTTCAACACTCTGTTTATGGGTTTTCTCTGCACGGGCATCATTTTGCCTGCACCTTTGCCAAGATTGCGCTACAATAGAAACTATTCTGAAGGCTCACTAGGGTACAGCGTACAGTCAGTATTCAGATTAACAATACACTTGGAAAGTAAGGAAAGAATAAAGCTAAGGCGGGGTACGAGCGCTACAATAGAAACTATGTAGGATTAAAAAGGCTTATGTAGGGAACAGTCAGTATTCAGAGTAACAATACACTCGGAACGCAAGGAAAGAATAAGGCTAAGTAAGGCAGGGTACGAATGCTACTTATAAGAACAATAGAAACGGTACGTAGGATTATAAATGCTTATGTAGGGAACAGTCAGTATTCAGATTAACAATACACTCGGAACGCAAGGAAATAATAAGGCTAAGTTCGGCAAGGTACAAGTCACTTAGAAGAACAATAGAAACGGCGCGAAGGATTATAAATGCTTACGCAGGGTACAGTCAGTATTCAGATTAACAAGACATATACATTGTATGCCTATAAAAGCTAAAGGCCACCGTCGGGTACCGTGTGAATATATCAATGATGAGGAGAGGGCACTTGTTTTAAATGCATATCGCCAGGAGTTTATAAACAAAGAAGAGGTTTATGGAGTGAATCATACTAGTTTATAGAGTAAATCACCAATGTTTAACGACGCTGAGAAAAAAGTTTGGCTCATTACGTTTAAAATTAACCTTAATAACTAAATCTCCAATAAAAAGAAATATTTGTGTGTACCGTATTTTTATCATATTCTTTTCATAACTAAAAACGAATAAAACTGCTGCCAACTGTCTAAAGAGTACATTGACCTGAAACTACTGATCAACCAACTTAGCTGACCCAAGTTTCGGCAAGTCCTTCCAATTTTTATTTATAATTATTTATTTATAATACATGTGATAATTGATAACAAGTCTTTTATTTTGTTAATTTCAGTTTTTATTTATTGGAGATTATACGATAGAGCTCAAAGAAACAGAGATTTGTTTGTGTTTACTTTTATTGATAGGAAAATGGTTGACAAACTTTGTCGAAATTTCAACATGAGTTTGAGTTTTGCACTACAGTGTCCTATGTATGTATACACGTACATGTACAACATTGTCAGTGCATTTCTACATCACATCATATGTCGTCTATAGGTACAACACTATACAACTCCACTTTATTGTTCCCGATCCTGCCACTTAGAATGTTCTTTTGTTATGTTGATATCACTCAACGAGTTGAAATCCTCTTGCATTGTTATCATGATTAATACAAGCAGCGAACAATTTCAATAATAAAAGTAAGGCAGTAGACGGTCACGGTGGGCGGTAACTGTGGGTGAAGCGTGGCAAGCAAAGCTTTTCATTGGCGGAGACGTAAATGCCCGTCCTGCGTACGTTCAAAACGAATGAACACTAGTCGAACGCACTCATTATGTTGTTTCGTACGTTCCAGTGCGCACACATAAACTGAGTAAATATTTCCATCGCCATGCGCTCGAACTTAATTGGTTGAATTTGAATTTCGATGAGGTTCTTACGATCGAGAAAAATTGCATTAATTAAAATTGTCATGGATATTGATCAATTTACAGAAATAATAAATGACAAGGAGTGAGAGTCGAGAAAAAAGGGATTAAGTAAAAACAACCCCCTCCCTTCAATCACGTGATTAACTCTTGTCCAATCATACTCATTTCAAACCGATTTCAGCCAGACTTTGCTGTGGGAGAATCTCTCGACTAAATGTCAGGACACTAAGACATTTGAAAACATGCACAGACCCACAAAACTTCAAAATGTCGACTTCTATACTTGTTAGACTGCTTTCGGGGCGCTCGCGCCCACGCACTCGCCCGTCCCTTTGTAGTCTCCCGCGCAGCCGCATTCTCTCTGATCTGAAACTCGATCTCGGCAATAATTGTCAGGAGCCTAATTTACGAGTGATGAGCCGGTAATAACATCCCTCGTAATTTCACGGCCGAACCCGAATCACCGCAGGGCCTTTGTTCTCATGATTGGGTTAATTTTAGCCAAGGTTAACTTGCTTACATTTTGCCGTCCATTGCTCAATACTACCGGTGCCTTTCTCATACGTAATTAACTCAGGTATACTACTGTGGTATTTTGCCACTCAATCCCGACACTAGTGCAACCTTTTTTGGGAGGTTAATTTGTTGATTATGAGCAAACATCCACGCCCATTATAAACATGCACGCGAAGGACAGCCATTTCGGAGGACGTAGTTATGCTTTCATTAATTAAAAAAGTAATAGTGCAGTGACCAGTACATGGACAGACTAGACAGGCTTTTTTTTAAACCATGATTTCCGCTGAAAAAAAAAAACAAATCGGATAATTTGGAGGAGGGGAAGTCTCCGAAAACTCGGCTTCACGAGGCTTGGAAATCACAGAAACATTTGGTTTTATTTAAAAAAAAAACAGGGGTTGAACAAAAGGACTTGATTTTGTCAGAGTTCAATTCAGTAGCTTATGACTTGACTTGATACCGGCGGATGAGTTGTGATTGACTTGTGAAGACTTGTAAGTTAAATATTCTCCACTACAACTCGAAACATTATTAATAATAACAAATAATAACAGGTTCTTATATATAGCGAACTTAACTAAGATCAAAACACTTTACATTGTTATTACCCCTGATCATTGGGCCATTTAAACATTCCAAATACCATCTCAGTTCTCTGGGGAGTATACAGTTGGGTGTTGCCTGTTAGGCGCAAGGAAGCTAATTCAATCACACTAACCATCTCTGCCCTCACAGGTACCCATTTACTCCTGGGTGGAGAGAAGCAATGAGTGACAAAGTGCCTTACCAAGGCCACACGCACCATAACCCCAGGCTGGACTCGAACCCACAACCTGCAGCTTTACCCACAGACCACGAATCCAGTGCCCTTAACCCACAAACTTCAACGGAGCACGCTAGGCAGCCTTCCTGCAATTACTCACACATCTGCCTGTCATCACATCGGATATTTGATGATTTAGCAGTCCGCAAACCATCCCGACATCCCGTATCGTTTAATCTAGTATTTACTCAGATAACAACATAAGTGGATATAATAGTATATAATGACCATTACGGCATCCGCGCAACGTATATGTTCATGCGCGATGCTCATACACTGAAACAATTCCCAAGATGGTCTTACGATCAACCTGCAATATTTTTTCCCCTGGATTTTGCTTCTTTTTTACCTCACTGACTGACTGACTGACTGACTGACAGTCACTTTGGGAATTAGCTTATAATACAGGTGTTAGATGGTGAAGAGCAGGGCAGTGCTTGGCATTGCAGTGCTATCGGATGGGATAACACGGTGAGTACAGCAGATTGGTGATAACATTGTTCAGTTTAATGATAAAGGCATGACATTTGGCACATATAGTCATTGTATATCATGAGAAAGATATTTGGCTATTGGGCCATCGCAGATTTGTCCTTTGACAACAAAATATCGTAGAATAACAAGAGATTTTAAAAAAATTCAAAATAGCGGCCATTGCATGATGGCATTTTTTTCAAAGGGCAAATCTGCGATGGCCACATAGCCAAATATATATCTATTCCATGGCTTGCTGTGACTAGACTGTGTGCCCAATTTCATGCCTTTACCATCAAATTAACAATTCCATCATATTGTGCACCAATCTGCCCAACTAGGTAAATAACTCAGCCCGGCACATTGTACACACCTTATACTTGAAAAGACGTTCAGTGAGTAGCCATTCGGAATCAGTTGAATATAATTTGTGCCCTCTGGGATTTGCTTAGTCTCATTTGTTGACGAGCCCTCTTAAATTAAATAAGTTCCCCACATCTTTAATACGTTTTAAATCCAATGACGTTCAGGCGATTATTCCAGTTTCAAATTGTTGTGTTGTTGTTTTTTTGGTCTGAACCGTGACGCATTGTTGAGATACGGGGCGCGGCTTAATAACTGCGTGGGGAGGAATACTCCTTGTTTCACTTCATTGCGTACCGAAACACAACCGTCAATAACACACCAGGTTCGATACAAATCCAAGGCCGATGTGTGTGCAAGTTTTGTTGTGTGGTTTTCAAAATGATTAGGCCTATATTATTACTTTCGGTTTGGACGAACACCGATATTGTGTGGCAGTAGGGTTGTTACAGGAAAATAGGCGGGTACGACTATGGCATTGTGAGCAACAACAAAGGCTTGACATTTGTACTCTCAGGTGTCCGCGTTTAATGTGCTCGATTAGTTCCCGTGAGGAGTTTGCGCTGGCGCGAATGCGCAAGCCCGCAGGGGTTGTCGAGTTGCACATTCCTTTCTTTGCACCAGTAACGCGCATGCTCAGTTGCGTGCAAGCAATTTCGTCACGAGGACAAATTTAGCAGATCAGAGGTTCGTTACTGTCTGGTAGATACAGGAACTGGAATTATATGCTTGGGATCACAACAAATTAAGGTATAAAAAAACTGAACCAGACAACATCAAAAAAGAAAACAAATATTTGGGTCACCTTAAATTCAATTAACATTGAATTTTCCTGACGACGGCACTGATTTTGTGAATTAAATATATTTCCGTCAAAAAGAAAATATGATGTTTACTTATCTCTTTGCCGTCTATATTACTTTCTGGAGACAGAATGATATTTTTAGACTCGTTAACTTTGTGACAAACAAAAACGAAAAGGAAAATACATAAACAAGCAACAATCCGCAAAGTATGTTTCAGTTAAACTCCGTGCTTTTACGTGTGGCACAACGAACAAAACATAAACAAAAGTAACTGCTATTTTATCAGCCTTGCATAATTATGGTCTTTTGAATGAGACATGTTTTTGTTTTTTTTAATCAAAGAGCACCACTTGCCATTAAAAAAAAAAAAATCAATCGTCGTGCGGATCATAAACTAACTTTCCGATGACCTGCTGTTAATGCTGGTGTTCATTTTCTATACTTGTTTTCCCAAAACTACAACTTCGATACGATGCCATTCTGAAACCTTGTCAAAAAGCATGAACCTTATCACATTAAACTCTAAAAACTACGTACAGAAATAAAGTACGGTATGTACACGTGTGGTGCTACTACGTGCAAACGATAGCGAGGATCCAGCGAGTATTCGCGCGCGGTAAACAAAGTCGCACATGCGCTGCCAAAGCAACAGTTGTAAGCAAACATTTACCTTTCATAAACTACTGAGGGGAAGAGCCCAATAAAACCTTAAACAAAGTTCAATCGGAGGAATTCGTACCTCGTGCAATCCTAAGTGTTATGGTACACGGTACACTATTTTTTAACGGAATATTACCCCAAACAAGGCTATAAAAGCCACTCTTGAAAAAGGGCTATAGAGAACAAAAATATGATGAAAAGAGGGAACGCTGAAGAAAGGAAAGAGAAAGAAAGAGACGAAAGCTGAAGAATAATTGGGAAAGCTGAAGGAAGGAGTATAAATTCCTCTTAAAATGGGCCAGATCATATGGAGGAAATCGGCCACTAGCAAGGAGAGATGCAGAACGTGGGAAAAAAAGCTATTAGAGTATCTCTTTGTTCTACATCTCGGCACAGTTAGAGTGTATGGGTGAGAGGAAGCAGAGAGCTTGGTTGCACGCTCAAACACCCTGACAGGAGGTAACCAAGTCAAACAAAAAGACAGTAGTAACAGGCGGAGCGATCCAAAGATTCTGGTTTACGAACAAGACTAAGAGGTCTTTTCACACTGTGGTCTCGTTCACCCGTAGGGGGCACAGTCAGCGGAACCGGGTCCCGTCGAACACGGATACCGTCCACACTGTGACTGGTGTGTACACGGGTCGGCTGTATATTTTGGATTTTCTGCCCGGATAGAGCCTCTTAACCCTGGTCCCGACCAGCCTGGACCAGGGTAAGATTTTACCCGTGTGAAGCGCCGGACCCGTGTAAAAGCCGTGTCGGACTCTTGCTAGTGTGAAAGTGGTTCCCGATATCTCCGTATTGGACCGTGGTCTAACACGGAGACTGTGCGAAAACCCTCACGAGTGAGTTACGTTTAATTTGTGAAAATCATTAAATGTTGTTTTCATTGATCAGGAAACTTTCGGGTTTGTTGTTCAGATGTTTTTTTTTTTTCCGTGAGTCAATTATTCCAAATAGGCTTATAGCATCAAACATTTATAGATAATGAAAGGTTTGCGGAAACACCATGTACGAATAATTTCTCAACTAAGGGAATGGTTCTGAAAAGAACCAGAGGTATAAACTCGACGTTCCGGTCAGTATGCTCTGACCGTCTTCAGGAGAAGGTAAAATAGGAAAATCCAAAAAAAAGAGTAACACACGGGAAATAAAGTCAGATACCTACCTTCAGTATGGACAATTCCACTGGTCCGTGTTTCCCCAGGAACAACAACTCGCCAAACACGTCTTCAAACACTATAGCAGGCGACACACTGTACCTCGGGCCCGACTATACAAATCGCATTCCAACAGTTCTCTCGCGGAGTGTGTGTGTGTGTGTCTACGCGTTCAACACTCGTTCAGCAGAAAGTAGTCAAGTTAGTACCGTACCGTCGCACAGGTTTTTACCGTATCGTACTCCTAAACACAAATGACGGAGCTCGTCGGCAACGCGCCGGTTTTGATCAATTGTGGCGTTGACTGGGGCCTCACAACTAGTGACGCTACCCACAAGCAGAAACGAGCAACCGTCCAATAACTCCCCACGTCCCCCGCATTCAGTCCAAAGTTTAATGGAAGGTTTCATTTAGGTAATGGGTATGATCTGATCAGTGCTGTTAACTGAATGACCCGCTGGGACGGTTTACGGAACAATAAAAAAAAAAATTGCGACCTTGGTTAAGTTTATTTTGACATGTTCCACTCTGTCTGTGAAGCGAGCGATACACGCAGTCGTTTCCCAGCTACTATCCGTCCATCGCTGTCAATTAATTAAGCTGATAGCGGAACACCATCATCACGGGGAACAAAAACATGAGGTGTGCCACCTGCGGTTAAGTCATAATCAAGTGCCTACGTCATATAAATCATACAATTGTCACCTGCTGTGCACCTGTTTATAACATTTCTAGCTTAATTTTTAAATAAAATAAGGAAAAGATTAATAAAGCTGACGTCATTTCCGATTTAGTAACGAAAGCCTCTAATCCCACGTTTGGTTAATATCCACTTTAACTTTTAACTGTACATCTTCCAAGTTGGAGTCTATTCTTTTTCCGTTTGCTTTTTTTTCTTTTAATTATATAGGGGCCTAGTGCTTGATCCTGCTAATGATGCTCAATACGACAACATCTCATGACAATTAGTACTTTTACACGCTGGTGTTTTTGTTTTGTTTTGGCTTTGTTTTTTGTTTGTTTTGTTAATTGGTTTGTTTGTTTGTTTTGTTAGTTTGTTTCCGTGAAAAAAAGTCGTTTTTTTAATAGGAAGTTTTACGGATTTGTATCGCTCCTCGGTCAATGACTTATGTCAATTAAAAACAAAATAATAAGCCCAAGGCATAATGTAACTCAAAATCTGATAAATTTGTTTTCCTTTCAACAGTTCAAAATATGATGCAATGACTGATATTGCATCAGTAATAATTTAAGCATACAGTTATTGTTTTTGTGTGGAGTGATATTATTTTCAAAGTCACCTATTTTAAATGCGAAATTGAAATGACGACAGCAACCCTCTGATTATAATAATACTACACACTTCCTGAAACACACCATCATTGAAGCAACTGACATATAAAACATTTTTTTTAAATTTCAAACTAAGGACCCATTGTGATCATTCACAATTCGTCAGGCGCATGCGCTCTTTGGACGGAGTCGCCATGTTGGAACGAAAGCGAGGCTGCGCTCAAAAGTCGATGACAATATTGCGTCGTTACTGTGGCGAGTGGCAACTATTACGTACGAACCCATTCAAATGGCTGACGATGAAGCCTTTCATATTAACCGTGTAAAGGGCTCATAGATGAGAACTAGTGCCCTCTACACTAGTCAATATGTGTATATTTCCCGCCCTTGATTTTCCATTAAAGTATTTCAATGTATTGCATCTTGCCCTCCTTTGTAATAAAATTGGTCATCTTTTTTTGTTTACTTTACATCAACGAATTTGTGTCCCTTTTTATCTCTCTAGACTCGGTGACCCACTTCAGAAGGTCATTAATGATTTTATCTTCAGAGATGCCTTGAGAATTATCCACAATGAGTTCAAGATGTTCGAAGACGATGTACAGAAGCGATGGTCCAAATTGTGAATTTGTAATCACATTCCTTTAAAATTGTTTGTTTTTTCCAGCCCAGTCATTTGCAAGGTTTGAGGAAATATGGGGCTGCACTCGCAAGTTAAGGCCTCTTAAACGGATGCATTGTCATTCGGAATAGTTAAGAAGCTATGATTTGTATAGAAAAGACACAGAGTAGTTATTGCCTATATTTTAGTGAAGCCTCGTAGTCAATACCAATCTTGTATTATACAAATAGGAAACTCACAATTGCTGTTTTTCTAGACATGTTTTTAAACTTTACGTTCTCCGTTTCTTCAAAATATAAAATATTTAGATCGTTTAGTGTTTATTAAGGCATATACATGCAGCAAAATGCATATACTTGTAAACTATCATTATTATTTAATTGTTTTGCGGGATCGATATAGAATTTTATTCAAATTGATATCTGCAATGGTTTGAGATTCATTAAATATTCAAAAGAAAAGATGCGTCAAAACAAACTCCTATGAATAGAAACTAGAATGACATTCAATTTTGTGCTCCAGTTTTCTGGGAAAACATTGAGTTGTGAAAAAGGGCACAATTTCATTATGTAATAAAAACCATTGTCGAAAACATTGTGCTATATATAAGGATCGAGGTCAATTTCGAAATGTCCCTGTTCGTGTAATGTTCTTCGCAAACTGCAGTCTCTAATTATTTGATTGTACCAGAACAGAGGAGTCGGACTATCACATCAAATCATTCAAGATGCGGCGGCAATGTGGCGGGATATTTTGATGATTGTTGACTGCAACATGAACGCTAATAGTTTCAATTCGCACTCACTGAAAGATGTTTTTGAGGTTGCTGTTCGGGAGTTGTATTTGAAGGACGTTTTAATATTTCAAAGCGTCTTTCAAGACGCGCATCACTTGCTTAATGGAGCGCCATGCCTTTGTAATTACTGCAATAAACCAACACTGGCTGGTTTATAATTTATATTCCCTCTGGTAATAATTTTCCTCCCCCCACGATGCAAAATGAAACCGTCCTGTTATCAGGCGCGGATCTATTTGACAATTTGTGCCCATTGTTGTCTGAAGACGCGCGCACTTGACCTATGACCTGATCGTGTATAGCAAATTGCTTGTTTGTTTTGGTTGCTCCAGTCAACAATAAGTCAGTTTTTTCTTTCTTTTTCTTTCTCGACAAGAATTTGGCAGATTATAATGTCGGAGAAACAGAAAAACCCTTATCCCCGAGGTTCATTTTTTTATTCATTGTGTGAATACCTTTTTTTTGGGGGGGGGGGGTATTTGGTTAATGTTTAGGTAAATACTGCCACGGCTCTGTGCTAAGTGCCAAATTTACTCGGGGTGATCATCTAAGAAATAAGATATATTGTATAAAGTGACACTGCTGGAGGGGGAATGAAATTAAGTAATGTACGATCTTAACGCAAAAGTCAGACACATGGGGAATCAGTTGACATTGTTCAACTGATGCACTAAAATGTCTATCTGATATCTAAGAATTTATATATATATATATATATTTATATTGACGCATTTTTTTATTTAGTTATTTTGCAGTACTGAGAATTGCATTAACAGTGGCCTTTGCAAGCCAAATGCGCCGTTTTTAGGGGCCATTCTTTCTTGTGGTCATTTTTTTGTGGAAGGAAATGATAGGTGAGATACAGAAAAAAAGGGGTATCGATGACAAAAGTGGCCACTGAATGAGACCACTTAAGAAAAAGATGGCCTTGGCAGAAAGTGCTGGCCAAAGTGGCCACCGGAAAGTGTAAATCGGTCATGAGAAGTGTGTATAGGCCTAAGGAGTGGCCGCCAAATGAATCATATGCATCACAATATGTGACAGCGTGAACCCCCTTCCCCCCCCCCCTTTGTGTTGGTCATTGTGTTACTAAAATCTCAGGAATTCTTTTGAGATATCGGGGGGGGGGGGGAGGGGTGTTAGGTAACAATAGTGTGTATAGGGTATAGGGAGATTGAGGACCCCTCTGTCACATATCGTGCTGGGTATAGCATTATCTGGTAGCCAAAAATGGCAAAACAAATTAGATCACTTGGGAATGCCAGCAAGAAATGAAAACAAGTGGTCGATACAAAAGTGACTGGCCACATGCACATTGTACACCATAGAGAGGGTTTTGTACCACGGAGCTGCAACAGACTAGTATCTGACTTGGGTAGGTTTCGAAAGACCAATCACCCATGTCAGAAATATATCGGACATGCTGGCCCCTTAGATTCGAGTATCCATGGCAACCGGATGAACTAATTTCATCGCCCGAAAAACCCGATTTCCGGACGCATCTGCTCGATATTGCCGTCTGTCATATACAACTCGTGACAGTGTCGTGTCACGTTACACATGAGAGACGCACTCGAAAATGCCACGACCATAACATTCTCGTCAATGTCGGAATAATAAGGGGGGAAAATTGAGTGAAATTCACACCAGAATTTGCGAAATTAAGTTCGGAAAGGAGGCGCGGGTGAAACCCAAGCTGAACTTCGTGTCATCGTCCTTTCATTGGTAAAATTGTATAACTGTATATCATTTCTCGTACTACAATGTTAGAATTACTTGCGAATTGTGTTATTTAAGGACAGTTACAACATAATACGTGAAAATCCCTGACATACAGGTTGAGTTAAAAAAAAAGGCCCTTTAGATAATTCCGTGTCTCCCACAAAAACGGGAATGGTTACAAGTTTTTCTCTTCAGCCAACACTCAATCTGGGTATTGACCACATTCAGTACAAATTTCTCTGATATTCTTGCATGAAAAGGATACAGGCCATTCTTTATGACTTGCCCAAAATACTGCCAACACAATGTTCAGAATTGGCCTCTTGCTATCAACACAATAGCAACAATTAACGGGCCGCTGAACAATGAAGGAAATAAAAAGGAGCAACAGAACAGGATACGAATGAAATCGAGTTACATTTATTGAACTAGAATCTGAATTACAGATAAGGTTCACATCTTCACTGTCCTACTTCTACTGCACTGTCCTGCTTCGACCTTCCACCTGTCTGTCTTTCAGATCAATAATAATAATAATATCAATAAGATCAATGCATAGTTGTGCCTGTGTCGTCATGTCTGCAATAGCTCTGCGGACCATCCATGTTCTTCTGAGGGCTTGGATTTCACCAGTCATTCGTTTGCGAAGTCCCTACATGGTGTTTGGCACAGTGCGTTACACAAGGTTCTTGAGGTACCCCCAAAGACACAAATCAAAGGGGGATAAGATCTGGAGATCTTGGCGCCCCTTGTTCAGGTTCTTGTTTGCGCCGTTAAATAACGTTAAATACCCCCTTAAAAATATTAGGCAAAATAGTGTCGGTAATGTTTTTGGGTAGTCACAAAGAAAGGCCCGTATCCTTTGCATGCATGGATGAATATCAGTGAAACTTATACTGAATTTGGTCAATACCCAGATCGAATGTCGGTGTAGGAGAAAAACTAGTAAACATCCTCGTTTTTGTGGGAGACAAGAATAATCCAAAAATGGACTTTTTTTTTACTTTGCTTGTCTGTTTCCAATGTTAACAGTAGGAGGCATCGACGGTTCGTGAACATGACTTGACAACATCATTTTCCTTAGCATTTAAGTGAGTGGGAAGGCATGGAGTGTGTCTCCAACAAAAGAAATACTTTATTTACATTTGAGCACAATTGACGTTTCTGTGCAAGTTAGGCAAGGGCACATCTTCAAATAAAGATTAATTTTTCCCCGACTACGCAAGCATTTGTTCCAAAAATACATCTAACAAAACAATGATAGGGAAGGCAATGCATGACACAATGATAGCAATAATAAGCAGAATTGCTGGAGTCAGATTAAACCACCGGACTTAAATTATCTGACGTAAGAGATGGTACACAAGAAACAATGTAATTTATGAGTTGGAGATTTTGGATCAACAAGAAGAAGATAGTATACATTCAACTTTATTCTATTGGAATTCAACTTTATTCTGTTGTGAAGGGGGCGGTGGATTCTCCGTCCCTGCTATACTGTCATCTTTGTGATCTGAAAGGGGATATACAGCGTTTAAATTGTTTTGTTTGTCTTTCAGGCGCGTTTCATTTGATCTATGGCCGCGTGTCGTGGAGTGAGTGATACACTGCGAAGAGTGCATTGCTTCGGGGGAAAATGCAGGTGAAACGGAAAGGACAGCAGAACTGTCCAAACTTATATAAGCTGGACATGACTGACCGCAAGTCGCTTTCTTATTCCAATTAAAGATACTCTATCGATTTTGAAAAGGTAACGTTATCTTGTCTCCGTGAATCTTTTTTTTTTGTGCTGATTTTGACGTGTCACATGACATCGTCAGCGCGAGAGTGTTTTTGTTCGCCGGGGGATTTTCTTTTCTACGTCATTCAAATTGGGAAATCAAGTAGTTTTGGCAGTTGAAGAGTCGACTTGAAGAGCGGGATTTAATCAGGTGGCTTGTCACCGATATTTTATTTGAATTTAGGTAATTATTTGGATTTTAAGTCTTTATTGTGATGAAAACAAGGGGTCGTCAAAAAGCGATATTTTTGTTCGTGTTTCATTCCGAAAAATAGAATATTTTCTAAATTTGCTTCTTTTAGCAATACAAGAGTTATTCACTTACGATTGGGACATCGTTCGAAAAATATGCACATGTTGAGATATCGACTTATCACTTTACAATTTCGAGTTATAAGTGCTGCCAGATATCAATTTCGATTATTTCAGGGTAGGCTGGTTCTCGCCCCATAATCGGTGTCGATAATGTACGGACCGGGAGCCAGTCTACTTACAAAGCGATCTGTGTGTACCCAAATCAAGAAACCTTCTTTCCCTAGAGGGTTGCAGAAATTTAAAAAAAAAAGGTGAAAATATGAGGTTTTCTGGTTGGAATGACACATAAAAACTTGACAATTTATTAATAGGGAAAAAACATAATTTACTGAAGAGCACGTGGATGATGGAACGCAACGTTAAGATCGGGACCAGGAGGCCTACAGTGAAAGAAGAGTATAAAGTTAGAGCAAAATTTGAGTTGGGAGAAAAACCCTGATCTGGTATTCTAAGGGGAGAAACACGGAATCAGAATTGGGCTGCAGGACGGATCTAGCTTAGAGTGAACGCATGGAGTACGGGGATTGATATTTGAGTGAAAGTGTGCCCCTGCTATAGTCCGGGGTGCATAACCATGTTCCCCTATATACCGTTGTTCCCCAAAACCGACGGATGTTCCCCAACCCTAACCCTAACCCTAACCAATACCCTTACCCTAATCCTAAGGTTTTCGGGGAGCATCGGTATTGGGGAACATTGGTATTGGGGAACATCGGGTATACCCCGTCTGGGGGCATGCCCCTTTCCCGATTCTGAGGCAATTTGAGAATCAATGTAGGAACTTTGAGTCAAATTGTATCATTTTTGGGCCCTTTTTACTAGTATGAAATTTTCCAGCGGCTGAACGGACGATTGCACACTCCCTGCCCCATTCGCTACTGGGATGAAAGGCCAATAGCTTACATGGATCCACGGATCCGGGTTCCAGTGAAGCAACCGGGTTAATTCCCTATAATGATCGCGCTTGGCATGAAGCATTCGGCAAGTATTGAGAATCCCTAAAAAGTCTCGACTAAAATACAAAACGCACCTTTCACTTTTTTACATTGATATTGTTTCTCACACTCGAAAAAGAAATATGTTCAAAAAGTTTTAAAGGACAGGGCGTTCAGCAACGGAAATGCAAACCAACAAATAATTTGCAGACTCACCGTGGTTTTCATTCATGGGATTTGGCGGTTTTGGTTCAGGTGAAAAAGTCACTGTTCACCGAGCCAAAAAATGCGAGTTATTCGGGTTTTCTGTTCCATTGAACAGAATCGGAGAAAGGTGTACAATAGGTTTGGTCCGGCGTGTAATGGTGCGTGGCGTTCCAGCCAGCAGTGCGTGCAAATTCCCCGCCCTTGTATTTTTTTGGATAAAATATGCATGCCCCTTTTTATTGCCATTTTGCCTTTGTGGTGCGTGGACACAAGCTGTTGATTTCCAGGCAAATAATTGTGTGGCGTACGCTTACGTGGCTGATTTTCAAGTTTGAAAGCTAGATATGACGTTGGTGAAATTGGTGAATCGGCACTGGGTCATCCAAAAAATCAATAGAAATCTAGTATAGTAAGAGGTATTTGGAGCGAGGTCAGAAGGTCATTTATCATTCTCGATAGACACTGTGATCGTGGACACTAATTTCAATATCATGCATGTTTTCAACGTGTAAACCCACTGTTAGCTATAGTATTATTCGTGAGTGCTTTGCAATCTTCAGGCCATTGACCTGCATGGGCTTTATTCAGGAGTCGTCCGTATTAAATTAAAATCTAGGTAAAATCTTCAATTTGGAACTTACAAAGAGAAATGAGAGCAATAACATATGAAGTATGCTACAAATTAACACCAGCCTGCTCGGATGAACAATTTAAATTAATTTAAAGATTAAAACATACCCTAATGTTTTAAGCCACATATTAAAAAGAAACGAAAGTGAGGCTAGAATATTTAAATAGTCTGGCACCATCCTACGCAGCAGCCCACAATTTACAGATTACATATGCACATTCAGGAAACACGACACAAATGGCTTTCGTGAATAAGGTCCATAGACATTCTCTGTCAGAGCCATTTCCAAACTTCGGCTTCTCCAACGGCTTTGGATCCACCTCTTGCATGCTCGGAAGCATTAACATGCCGTTGCTGGAGACAAACTGACTGAATTGTTTAAATGTTGGCCTTGTGACATCGCATGTTCCATTTAACATTGCTTTTAGCTTATACCGAATCGAGGTTTTGCGAACACTGGCATGTATTTTTTAATGTAAGCACATGATAAACATAAGTCAGGGGGCCAGTCATCAGATATGCATTCGCATAAATGAAGGTTTGTCATCAGTGATCGGCTGGTACTCAAGGCAACGGCAAAATAAATGAAAAGTCTGCATGCCCCACTTTAAGTGAGTAGTTCGCTGACCACAGAACAGCAACATCAAAAATGGACAGTTCAGATTACAGTCAAGCCCAGCATGCACGATACGCGTGCGCATCACTCTCTTGTGCGCGTCGCTCGCGTACGTGCGTCACTCGCGCACGCGGATATTTCATGCCCTTTCTTCATCACACATGGGATTTTAACCTCGACCACCTAAATTTGTAGGTCAATAAAGATTCGCAGCATCAAAACCACCGCTTACACTTCACTACTTCCTCATGTGTAGCATCCCATCACAACAAAGCAATAATTTTCCTCTTCCGAACCGCCGACTCTTAATGAAATCGAGTCCATGTGTAATTCATGAAGTGGTCAACTGTACTTATTAAATGTCACCCGTAGATGATTCACGCCCGCGTAAGAAACACTCGTTTATTATGATTCGGAGCCGAATAATAAATAGCTGCGCAGTGTTGGTCTCGTCTTAATTTGTAACTGTACCGCCAAAGCTTGTATTTCCTGTCTGAAACAGGAAACCGAGGAAACGGATGTTTCAGTATTGCTAGAAGCACTAAATCTGTGTGGTATCGATTTTGGGAGAGGCCATTTTTTGAGTTCCGAAATTTCGAAATACTGGTTCGCACTGCTGATATCTATAGAATGATCGGTTGATCAGTTCTGATGATAATTGCGATTTGAAGCTTTGTTCGATTGGAGGACTTGGTATTGCTGATTAAGTCACTTGAAGTGTGCGAAGAGACTAGCTCTGAGAAAGTAGGTAGTTGTGAGTCGAAACAGAGGTGTTAACTCTACGTTTCAGTCAGTGTAATCCGACCATCATCAAGATTAGGGAGTTCTCATCAAAACTCTTTCTTCAAAGGTAGTAATTCCACATGGTAGGCATATCCACAAACTTCAACAAAAATCTGATGGAGCGGATTCACATTATTTCGTATGCTGCAAAAGTGCATGTATGTCCTCATTCACAAGGTAGCCATTTTTGTTGTGTTTCCTGAATGTATGTCATACATTGTTAACTGTTGAATGGGATCGCGCCAGACTATTCATGCAGCCTTATTTCACTTTTATTTTTTTATATTGCTGAAAACATTAGGTAATGTTTAATCACAAATTTTAAATGATTCATTTAAGCAGACTTGAATTATTTAGTAACGTACTTGCTTTCTTTTCTCATCACAAGTTTCAAAAATGAAGATTTAAACCTCACTTTCAATTCAACATGGCCGACTCGTGAATAAGGCCCATTACCTCTTGTCTGTTTTCTTCCCGACTTAATATACATTGGGCTTACTTTCATACTTTCGTTTTACTCTTTCGGGAGTGACTCTGATGTTGTTGTTTTGGCAAGACTGAATGGGAAAACATGAGAATTGTATGATGCAAAAAACTCTTATATTATCATGATGACTAGAAAAAAAAACATTGTCGAAAATTTGAATGACAACCAATAACACATTTTGTTCAATCATTTTACAATTTTAGTCATTTCACTTTCTATGTCTGGCCAGTGTGATTAGGCCCTGGGGTATGACGTCATCGGGAATATCACAAACTGATTACGTCACATCATCCTCGTACACAGAGGTCATTTGCGATCAACAGCCCCCCGTGCATGATGTCAGACCATTCTTGGTTACGGTTTCGAAGTGCAATATAGCTGATAAGACCGAAATGTATGACGCCCCCAAACCACTTGATCACTGAAGCATGAGCAAAAGCGCGCCACTCGGACGGATAAGATCTTCATTTTATACAATGTACGCAGATGTGTATAGGCTAGTTCGGTGTGACGGACTGCGCATGTTCATGTGAAATTTTGACGATTTTCACTTCGGGTAAAAAAAATGCAGCAAAAAGATGCAAACAAAATTTAAATGCTAACCGAATCTGCAATTTCCGTATTTTCTGAAAATCACAACAAAGTTAAATATAATATAGTTCGCTCAAAAAGTGAAATCTTAATAAGATGTTTTAAGTGTTATCGAAGCCTTTGGGAATTTTACATTTAGTTTGTCAGAACGAGGACTTTTTCTCGATTTTGTTTTTCTTCATAATTTTGCACATGTATAGGCGGGGTTGTTAATATACCGAGGTGAACATTGTCGGTTCTGGATGTGCGGATGCGCGATGGAATATTCTGCATAGTTTAGATTCGTTTTATTCATAGGAAATCAAAAACAACATACATGCACATAACAACACAAAGGTAAAGAAACAACAAACCGTTGATTTTGTCCGGGTAAACCCAAAAACGCCAATTACACAGGCTTATTCCCATTGGGGTCCCATCAATTTAGAACGCATAAAACAATCAAATTTCGCATGGAACACGAACAACTAAATTAAACACTACAACAATAACCTTAAAATATTCAAATTTAAAATTAAAAAGAAAAGAAAACAAATAGCAATAATGCACACCTTCCTTATACATGATACTGAAAACAATGTGAGAAACAAAACAATCCCGTTCCATTTTATTTTTATTTATTATTATTTTTTTTTTTATTCATTTGGTGGTTTTTTTTTTGGGGGGGGGGGGAATTAGCACCTCCATTAAACCCAACTGATATTTAAATCAGACACCGGTATCATTTCCAAGTAGACAAATGGGTAACCGATGGACATTTTAGACCAATCAAAATTGTACTTACCGATTTATGAATGGATTACCTTTATTGCATTTGCATCTTCATTTAAATATGTTCTTCACTCGGTAAATCTGAAACCAGTTCAGTCACCCCCTTGTTATATTGATGTGATAAAATCCCAATTCAATTTTATCATCCACACTCAAAAGCATAGGAACCAACTTCTACTGGCATTTACACGAACAATGACATTACATAAACCACTCAACCAATACATAGTACAATTAACACAGATCATATATAACTCACTTAAAAACAAACCAATATAATACAGTTAAAATTGAGAGCTCCGCGATAGTGCACAAAAAATCTTGTCAACATAGTTCAGAACAATTAAAAGCAACACCATACAAATGACATGTTAAAACGAATTGACGGCTCTTTAGACAGCCTTCATTGACAAACTTCTCATATACTTAATATACCCACCAAATCAATGCACAGGGAGTGCTTTGGTCTATAAGACTTAAAGAGTTTGTTCCATCTATTAAAAAGGACCTACAGTGCCCAACCGAGATAAACTAAATTCCAGCTATACTGGAATAAGCCCAGAGATAAAACTTGTAGAGAAAACCCTCAGCCTCTCTATTTCACCGCGCGGCACAAGATGGATCGGTACCTCACTTATTAATTACAATTAATTATTTCTGGCAAGGAAAAGCAATGGCTGTAACTCACCGAGAATTTGTCAGCGGAATCGTTTCAGACTCGAAACCGGTATTTTCCCGTAGAGAAGTCTCTTTTTTTTTGTTCTTCTGCCCCAAGACCGGCACTTTGAAAAGCAGACGTCCGGAGAATGCGGCATGCACTGACGCGTCTGCCGACAAGCACTGCCGGTCGGTCGGTTAATCTTCCGTAATATAAATGTTATAAATTTCTTATTGGCTGGCAGAGCGTGTGCAGTGTGAGGGCCTGTTGAGTCTCGGGTCTTTCTTTCTTTTTTAATATTGATGTTTCCTGACTGCGGAGCGCCTATTATTCGGCCCGCTTCACGCCACCAGGCGTGAGCAGCGCTGGTTTGCTCGAAAATCAAGTTTCACCCTGTGTTGGAATTTTTTCCCGCGCGCGCCAAACCGCGCGTAAATGACCGCGAATGGTGCGCTTGAAAATCAAAACTGGGCCTAGAGCATGGGGTTGCGCCAGAAAGAGAGAGAAATTGTAGGGGGATCTTGGGGTAATCTGGAGGGGATAGAGACAGGGGTGGAATTGAGAAAAAGCCGGTTGACGACCGATCATACCTTTACAGGAAATGCCGCCTTGGGTGAAGTAATCCTATAATTTAGTTTTGAGGTCGAGGAGGAACGGATTAATAGAAAAGGCTCGGCCTAATTGGATGTTTTGGACATTGTGCAATTCTTGTAATGTTTCCCTGGGCATGTGGAGAGCTGGGGCTGTGATGTCGGTAGTAATAAGCGGTCGAGCGAGGTTTTCTGCAGTCAGTTGAAATCGGCCGTGGGTAGATAATTTCTTTCTTTTTTTCAATTTTCCAGTCAGCTGCAGCGGTGCTTGCCCCGGCGCTTCATAATCCGAGAAGCGTGAAGAAATGAAGTGGTTTCTCAGATACAGACTTTGAAAAAGAACGTGTGAATTGAACAGAGATGAGCAGCAGAAGCTTATAAACTGGATTTTAAAGCTAAAACCTTGGTATGGGTGTATGCGTAATTTATTGGACGTGAATAATATTATTTCTACGTCTATAGTTGCAGAGTGATTGAACATTAATAAGCAATTTATGTGAAACGTTTTCTGTCTATACAATGAATGGATTCTGGTTGTTACATGTATTGTCGTCTCAATTTGAGCAATTGTTGTTCTCCAAATTAGTGGATGTTGTTGTTTTTTCCGACTAAACTAAGAAAACAAATCGCCAACTTCAGGTGACTTATTTCCAATTAACAGTTAAAACTAGCAGTTCCTACTACTTTATAAACAATGTTACTTTAAGACCTTACTTCGATGAAGTCGGTAAGCGCAGGACATAGGCATCAAAATTATATTGAAATAAAATAATTACAAACCACGTGCGAGTGCACAATAATCTCTGGCCGCCTTGCATGAAAGTCTTACATGGATTGATTGTGCGTACAAGCCCCGGGCCGCCGTCCCACGCGAAAATCACGCGCTAAAAATTGACCAAAATAAGCCCCCTAGGTTTCACATAAAAATAGCGCGCTATATATCATATAACTATAACAACTGCACATTATCTTGCCTTCATTTACGCAAAGTCATAAACAACTTTACAAATTGTTACAACAATGTTAAGTACTTCATATCTTTTGTTTTGTTTTTCTTTAAAATTAAAATTTGGTAGTAATATTTTGAGACACTTAGAATGTTTGGTCAATTTTTATGGTCAAATATATATATTTTTAATTTTTGGGGACCGACCGACCGACCGACTAGGCAAGGGCGGATCCAGGGGGAGGTGGCAACGTGGGCCATGCCCCCCACCCAAAAAAAACCCTTTTTTAAGTGACGTCGCAATAAAGGTACTGCGTAAACCACCATCTTTTCCTCAAATAAATTGTTTAAAGTGGTCACAAATTCCCTCAGATCGCACCACATTTCACAGAGCATCTTGAATCTAAAATAATTCGGGGCCCTTGAGCTGGCTCCGAACCTCACGCCGTATTTTTGACCCACCTTTTGCGAGACCAATTTTCATTCCCCCCCCCCCCCATAACAAAAATAAATAAATACAAAACAAAACAAAAAACAATTGTGTTCTGGATCCACCCTGGCAAACAAGTGACATATAGAAGCTTCTGCCAGAGCTGAAAAATTTATAAAAAAGTATTAATGTATATACAGTGACACTGCGGCGTGAATTGCAAGCGATTTTGATATACGCCGATCTTAAAACCTGTACCCGATAGAGCAGATACCGGTAGGCCTATGCTACATTTCCCTCTCGAGATGCAGATATCTTTCAGTTTTGAACTTCCGAATGATAATCGGCTTAACAGAGTTTTGCAAGTCCTAAATGGACTTCCCATTGATTTATTGTTTTCGTCTTGAGTCGGGGAGATCCTGTTATTAGACTTTCAAAACGGACTCAAGGCAAGTCACCCAAACCGAATCAAGCCTCGGCCATGACACATGTGGCTTTATAGCCTCACAAATTATCAACACCAGTTTTATTTTAAACTGCTTTATTTATTGTACCGACCGTAATCTCAGATCCACGCAAAACTCACAGCGAGATACAGGTTCATAATGCTACTGCAACATTCCTTTTTGATACCACGCTTGAAAGACATTATAGGACCATTTACATTTAACCTAAGAGTAACCTAGCGAATTATTTTCCAAACAGCTTACTTTGATTAAAGATCGTACCGGTACTAAAACCCAGTCATTCCGTCTGGCTTGCTGTTATGTAGAAGAAATCAAAAAAATGTAGGTGATTTCCAGCAGATTTTTTGGGTAGGTGATTTTTTTTTAAAATCGTGTTTCGTGATCAAAAGGTTGTCCATGGTTTTTCCTTGTTTTCTCGAAAAAGTGTAATATCCACTGAGCTCAAACTTCAACAGGTTAGGTTTTGAACATTCATCTTTGGATACTGAGTGGTGTTAGTATAGGAAACAAAATGCAAGAAAATCAAACGATCGTATATGCCTTTAAATAAATGTAAACAAAGTCATTAATAGTTAAATTTTAGAAAACCAAAGGTTTTTTTTCTCATTTTACAACAACTCACGAGGTCTTCGCGTGACAAGTTGACTAGGCGAGGTGTAAACCATTTTTCCTCCGGAAACCTAAATTGTAAATCCTCCGTGCAACGCTTCACTAAAAATCCAATCAAGCAAGTCCTGAACGTTCGCTTGACCGTGTATTGCAATGTAAGACGCAACAACGTGACCTCTAGTTTTTTCTTCTCCTTCTTCTAATTTTCCTTCCCCTTTTCTTCACTCCCTCGGCAGCTCATAAAAATCGACCGTGTGTTTCAGGTCAAGAGAGCGTAAACGCATCCGGGCGTCGTTATATACGTCTCGACCTTGGTCACAAGTACATTCAAGCATTCGGAAACAAAAATATGAAATGGGAAGTGGACGAATAGACGAAATTATTGATTTCCCCAAACTTCATCTTGCATTGAAATCAAAAGTAAGCACTCAGTTCACACGCGCAAATGGATACACTAAAAACAACTAGACTAATCAATCGAAGCAATTGCTTCATTTTTCTCATGTACAATGTGTCATCGCAATGTTTGGGTTTTTTCCGCTAAGTTCACCTGGCATTCAAGTAAATTTAACATGTTCACAATTGCCTTGTTTTCCAGTGTATCGGTCAGTACATCTCTGCAACACATTTGTACCAACAAAACGTTAACACTTCCATGACTGCTCAGATAAGACCCTGTATGTTGTCGATGTACGTACTTCTCTCTCAATAGATATCTTTTCCTGAACTAAAATTGACCGAAATGCTTCTTAAGATTTACCGGATGGTTGATATCTGGTGTCTGGATTGTTTACTTGTGTAGATAAGTTAAGACTGTGTAAACATAACATTTTGGTAAGTTAGAAATCAAGGGGAAAAGAAATGAAATACAGAGCTCTAGACATGGGCGGCGGAAGACACTTTGAAAATCAATTTCGCCTCCCTGATTTTTGAACAGTCAAACTGTCGTATATAGACGGACGCACGTTACGCACGCGTTCCAACGGGTACCGTCCGCAGTTTATGTAGTGAACCATTCCATGCTGATTGGTTTCAAGCCCCATCAACCCTATTTTTAAACGATATAAGCCTCCAAAATTTGGGAACTTTGTGATTTCAAACATTTTTACCCCCACCCTTTTTTTCGCCATTAATTAAATGAAATAATAATGTCAGGTTGAAGAATGAACATTCAGGTTGAAGAATGTTGTAATGGATAGAAAATTTGGATTATTTTCCTGACACATACTGACAGGTCAGCTTTTAAAATTATAGAAAATTATCAATGATACCACATATAATAAGTATAACGAATATGTCACGGCAAGTACGTGGCAGAACACGAAGGAAAAAAGTTATCAAAAAAAATTAAATAAAATGGATGTTGAACTTGGCTGTGTTCCTCGATGACGTCAATACTCACGGCAGTGACGTCATTCTCCAGGTACGTATAGCAATCGCAGATAAACGAATCACCAATTTATGCCCCAAACGTAAAGTTTTATTGTTATTCGGAACAATAGATGAATGAAACGAACTGTCGTTGAGATGAGATCTGATCCAGGAACCTGGAGAGTCTCGGTATCCAGCCACCCGTCCTCCTTCTATCGGTTCTATTATTGACACTGAGTTTGTGAATCCCGGTCCAAAATTTCATAGACAAGAACAATAACCAACTGTCTCATTGTATATGAAGAGTATTTCCCATATGAGTTTGACATTTTCCAGAGGGTCGGTGCCCATTTAATTGATGCTTTTAAAGGCATATAAGGATCAGTTAAAGAAGAATGATGAAAACCTATCCTGTCGAAGTTTCAGCTCAGTGGATACTACACTTTTCGAGAAAACAGTGACACAATTGCACAGCATTTTGAACACGAAACACTTTATGAATCGTACAGGCTGCGTAGAGCAAGGTTAAATAAGAATTAAGGGTTTGCATGGTGGACATGATCAGTAAATGGGAGGCTTGCGGTAACACCATGTGAATGATATCTCTTAGTGGTTCTGAGAAGAACCAGTTGGTTTAACTCGACGTTTCGAACAGTGGGTACTGCTCGTCTCCTGATGAAGAGCAGAGCATGCTGTTCGAAACGTCGATGAAACAAACCGGTTCTTTTCAGAACCACCCAACTCACTAAGAGATATCATTCACATGGTGTTACCGCAAACCTCCAATTCATTTTAACCCTAAAAGGGCCGGGGTTGAATCTGCCCCCCCCCCTCAACTTTTTTCGCAATAGCCTTGAAACATTTTGTTCGCGACCCGAGCTGTTATGACTTTTTAGCCTCAAGCCTTGCACATCTTTTGATACCAAAATCAGAAAAATCGGACAACGGGTCCGGTGAAAAAAAAATTCAAGCGCTACGCGCTGTGAAACCTGGACTTTCCCATATTACCATTCGTACATGTGAACAATTAATTACCAATAATTCCTAAACCCTTTGACCCATAGTCATGAAATTTCTTGGATATGTTTCCTGATGAATTGCTCTAGCATGTAGGCCTACCGAGTTTCAATTTTTTTCGTCACTCAATGGCCGAGATCTTGGGGGGGGAGGGGGGCGAAATGGTCAAAATAACTCGGCCCTTTTAAGGTTATATCTTAATTTTAAAAAAACTGACTGATTAGTGGAAATCACCTATTTTTCTCGATCTCTTCAAAAAATTAATGACAGCAAGCCAGACGGAATAAAACGGTAGCTTACATTTGGGATAAATGCAAATGATCCGATTAGCCTTTAACTGTGGCCCGGGTATTCGCACAGTCGCCCGTGTTTTCGGGTAGCCTTTTCCTAAAGCACCCGAACGAGCACATTTCAATTACTTTCGGAGTATTTTCTGCATTTTAAATCGGAAAATGGATTTCTTGTTCTTGGAAGTAAAAGCCTCACGCACGGTGGAAGTCTATAGAATGATCCCTTCTCGTTTAGGGCAATTTTGGATTTGCTGGCGCGCACGGGTTTTATGTGACAAGGCGCAATATTTTCCAAGTCAGTCAAAACATCATGTAGTTAACTCAACACCACTCACTGGTATTGCAGCCTCATCGAGTTCCGGCCTTTTGCCAACTCGAACGGAACTTGATTTGGGCGCTGGAGAAAAATGGCCCGCGGGGTAGGGCCGTCATCGTGCGCCGCGTGTGCGGCTGGGGGGTTGACTACTAGTGTGAGGCTGCTGTTGTACGCGGTTACGCTATTAACCTGGAGTCACCCCGAATCAGCGCCAACTAGCCACGGGATGATTTGGCGTTTTCCCCCCGTAGGCGAAATCGACTGAAGAGGGCAGAATGGGATCGCTTCGGCGTAGAAGATTGCAATTGCAAAAGCCTTCTTCTTTTTTTCCTCTCTTTTTCTTGTCTTACTTTTCTTTTCTGCGTGACTGGATCAGTGTTCGATGCCTAGTAAAGGGAATCTTGTGGAGTGGCATGTGAGTGGAGGATAGGATGATTGGTTACGGGTAGAGTGTTATTGCTGATCGGAAATTAAGATTTCCTTTTATCGAGGAAAGAGGGAGGAGCTTGGAAAGGAAAAAAAAGGCGCGAAGAGCGGGAAAAAGGCGCAAAATGTGAGAGTGGTGAGGAACACGAAATGGGATCACTGGAGAGAAAACATTCGGGGATTGGCTGTAAGTGGGAGGAGGTTTTGAATGCAAACAGTATCGTGTTGTGCTTGAGAAGAGAATGTTGGTCAGAAGAGGCTTTTGACTGTTCGTTACTGATGTCGAGTCAACAATGGAAAAATATGTTACATATAGTGGGTGTATATCTCACAGGAAATTAGTGATCACTTATACAACGCAAATGAAATTACACACTCGCCTATACCCATCAGTTTTTCTTTGCAACCCGAAACTATGAAACTAACATGAAACAAATGTGTGTATGTAACCATATCATGGTCTATTTTGTGCAAAGAGTTTCAAGGCTTAAAGCCAGAGTCCAAACATTGGAAGCTATCCAAAGAAAGTAACTGGCGTAATTATTGTTGAAAAACATACTTGGTTGAAAGATAGTAAGGGGACTAAACTCCCTGTGAAACTATTCTTTCTGGCAAGCGCTCAATTTAAAGAAATCAACGAAAGAAGGCCTTTCCAACGGTTCGTATTAAGAAGCACCGTTGGAACTTTCCGTTAGTAGTTCGGGTTTTTTTTCTATAGGCGAAGTGCGCTCAAGCGTTGGCACGACGCACACGCGCGCGTGGTTGCTATAATTCGTCGGATCAGTGCGCGACATCGCGTAGCAATCGGCTCAGTGAGAACGTGTCTCGGGCGCTGAATTCGGGCCCAATTCAAAACATGATTCAGCAACTTTTGATGTGAAATTGAGATCCTAGAATGTTGTTTTTCTCGAAATATACAGCTGAAGCTGAGCTGAAACGTCATCAGGTTAGCTGTTCAGCACCCTTCTTTAGAATATGAGCACTATTGTTGCTTCAAACGAACAAAATGCACAAATTACAAATGATGGACTATACCTTTAAATTGGAACATTTTCTGAAACTGACAGGAATCTCTATTTATAGTATCGATTCTTGTAATTGTTAGAAAGAGCATCCAGTTGCCATGTACGGAACGTTGTTAGCGCTAACACGGGGATCGATAACTATAAATCGATTAGCATTAATCGAAAACACTTAATCTCCCATTCAGTTTGTTTGATCAGACTCTGGTATCGATTCTAACGTGTGATATATTGTTATGACATGTTCGAAAGCTCCTATGGTTCTTCGAGTAGTGGAGGCTTTTTGATGCTGTATTGTCAACAGAAATCAATACTTATGTAGTTTTGTTCAAACCAGCTTCATCTGTAGAACAGTTGTTTGAATGATGGGCTTGTTGGATTTGCTCGTTGCACAAGACTGCCAAATACTCATACGGCGTCCTTACAATGCAAGTTACAAAGGTTTTACATAAGAAACAGTGATGAAGGCCTTTAAGACTCGAGATCTTTTTTTTGTGGACTCAACTTGGACTCGTGGCCTTTTGGACTCGGCTCGGCTCGGACTCGGCTAGTTGCTGATTGGGACTACCTGTCGGACTCAAAATCAGGTTCATTTTAAAAAAAAAAATGTAAAAACTTGAGTACATCTTTTAATTGTTTTTAAAAACAGTCCCGAGTCTGTTGACTGATCACTTTTAACTCTTGCCCTGGACAATTTCTCTGAATAAAAATCTTACTAGGCTCTAGAATAATCGCAAGAGACCAATTCGACAGTCACTGTGTTCTCGGTGTGCGCACGTGTTCTGCTATAAAAAAAACAACTTGACAATCTGGACTCGGACTTGAGCCGTTCTCGGAAAAAGATAGACTCGGACTCGACTTGGCTCGGACTCGAGCCTTCGTGGACTCGGCTCGGACTCGGATGAGGTGGACTCGACTGCATCACTGATAAGAAGCAAACAAAAACCTTAATATAATTATGCGCTGTAAAAAAAGTCAGTCAGATTTGACTTGAAAATAGTCAAACTTACACCCAGCAGACTGAGCTGCGTGCAAGTTCGACCGTTTTCTTGTCAAATTCGGCTAAAGTGCTTTCAGATTGTTGCAAGTGCACTTTCGGCAGGTGTTGGTTCAAGAATGTTGGGCTTACGCGCCTCGTCCAGCTGGCCCGAGATTTCGTCTCATCAATATTTCACACTGGGCAGCCAGTTAAGGGAAAACATCATACTTAATTCATACTTTAACTACCTCTCTATACACACAGGTGTCAAGGATGTCCTTTTTTACGGTGAACTTTCAAAGGGTAGTTTATATTTGACTAAATACAATCATTTCAAAATCTTCACTGACCGTTAATTCTGGTAAAGCAACCAAGGATTCCTCAAAAGCGCCCTAGGCACTGTAGCTCGCAAGCCTGAAGAAACCTGCAGAGAGAAGACAGTGAGAAGAATTTACAGTTTTAAAGTTTGGAGGGAAACCCCAGGCGAATCTTCTGGGGGAAAACCCATGAAAATCAGGCAGGGACTGAAAACTCAAACCAAATGTGGCCCAGGGCAGGAACCGAACCCGGGTCATGTAGCGGTGGAAGGAGAGGAAAGAACCACTCACTGCGCCAACCTGACTCCCAACGTTGAAATCATGAATATTTTACGTAATGCAAATGAATGGAAAAAGCTCATCTCGCAAATGCTACTGCATTAGCTTAAATGAAATTAAATCGTTGCAAACTAGATTGGCTGAAATTATTCAAATTGTCAATACATGTAGTGAGGGCCCTGACGTTTTGATGGGAGCAGAATCTTTTTTTTTCGGCTAAATGGCATGCTTTGCGAACATAAACAAAAAAAAAGAGATGCACAAACACAAATGGAAAAGAAAAAGATTAAGCAACAACAGCAAAAGAAATTGCGCTTTAAACTTTGCTGCGATCATTGTTAGAGTCACAAAGCGCGATATTTAATTGATAGGCTTATGTGTATGCAACCAGTTGTTTCAATTTACGACAATGGCCTTCAATAGGTTAGTATGAAAGGGAAATTGTAATTGCAAGCTTCTGCTACTTGCAAAGCAGAAAATCGTTGGCGCTGTTATAAGTTGGCGTTGTTATAAGTTGCCAAGCTACTACTTAAGAACATTCTCAAGTGACATAAAATACGGGCTCTATGTTTTCACCGAATCCTGCAAAGGGGTCATAATCTCAAGGGTGCCAAGATGATGTTTGGAATATCACAGTGATGAAGGTTTAAGACATTTGGGATCATTTGCTTTGCATGCATTCTGTACCTTTCCAATAAAACACAACTCACAATGCACAGCAGAATGTTTAATACATAAACTGTTGAAGTTTCAGCTCAGTGGATGTAAAACTTTTCGAGAAAACAGTGCAAAAACCATGCACAACCGTTTGATCACGAAACACGATTTCGTCATCACCACTCTAAGAGTTCCAACAATCAGTCAATTGCCTGATCGTTGGAAGTCACCCACATTTTTAGATTTCTTCTAAAGGACAGCGAGCAAAAAGGACTAACTTAACGAGTTGTTTAGTACCGGTACGACCTTCAATCCAAGCAAGCTTTTGACGAATAATTCGGGAGGTTACTTTTGAGATACATGCAATTATTCCTATATATGCCTTTAAGTCCATCACATGTCAATCACAACGGAAGTCAAATGTAACACGTGACGAAGAGTGACAAATGAATGCCCGTGTCGCAGTACACTAGGTATTAAATGCGTGACTTGACTGAATGACACGACTACTTATGTCCTGTTTGATGACTTGACAACCTTATACTGCACAAGTATTTATTGTTTCTAGTTTTCCCAATCATCGTATATTCAATGCTTTATTATCAGTGAAAGATAAATCTATAACACGCTTCTTGTTAGAAATTCCTAAACAAGTTTGACCCTAACTACCAGCGCCTGACTGCTTCACTGAAAGGATTTTTTTTTTATTTAAACCCTGCCGGTAACACGACTAACCGAATGACAATCGAACAGGCATTCACAATCGCATTATCGATCCGTATTGACCGCCCGATGTCGCTAACAGTTGCGTGGCGATGTACACAAACAACTTAAAGGCAGATTAAACGATTTGACGACCACCGAAATGTCTTTTAACGAGACAAAATGAAAATGGATAATCGGATCTGTGTCATTCATACAGGTTTAGATGAAGTAAACACAAATAAGCCAGACACTTGGGTATACCGTTAGCCGGTTGTGCGCAGAGCGCCACGTTTCTACGATTCTGTTGGAGTTTTATGGCCATAATTTCGATTCTAATGTAAACATAATGGGTATCAGACGACATCGTGCATGGTTGACATTGCTGAGGATGGTACAGAACGGACTGACTAAAGTCTTACGCGAAAGTTGACCTGTATTATTTGTGCGACAAGACGAGAGAGGAGATTTTAACCTAGATTTCTAAGGACGGCACACAAGTAAGTGAATTTCCTCAAAGACCGGAAGCCCCGCCGCTAAATGTCTCGTTTCCTAACTCACCTCCGAGGCAACTGAAATTCGAAGACCAATCAGTGATAATGGACGCAGATTGGAAAAAGACCGAGTAAATAAAAAACACGGGGAGTCCGGTAAGGAAATGGATTGGGTTTAATCGGGTGGTAAAATTGTCGAAAGCTTTCCTTGATGGAATGACTGATGTAGCTTCTAAAGGTCTTGTAAAAGCTATCTGAAGGTGTCTGCTGAAGACAGTGATGTATCTGACGATTCTTACATAGAGGTAGGTGAACCTTTATTTCTTTTCATCTTCTTTGAAATAAGTTTATTGTTAAACCCATCTGGTATATATGAATATGACAGTTGTTATTCCTTTATGTTTAATGTTCATAATTTAACATTACTTGGCACTTTTTGATGCAAGACAAACCATAACACACGAATAAGCCAGATCGAGGTTTTTTCTCTCACATGTGCCAACTTGCCTTAACAATGCATATTTGTTGGGTAAAAACAAAACATGTCACGCAATAGTCCAATAGACTGCTAGCTTTCAGCATCACGTGGGTTTGACAAAAATTCCAAAATGTTCTCCCTCAATTCTGACCTTCTATTTGGCTTTACGCCTATTATATTTTATTTTAATTTTTACTGGAAAGGATATTTGTCCGAATCATTCCATTACGGAGAATGCGCATACTTAGACTCAATGAATATAGGCATTGTGCGGAGCAGCCATCTTAGGGGGCATCTTGTGCTATTTTAATTCAGTACCAACGAATGTACTTATGGTTCACTCATGCTTATCCCAGCAAACCAAGGGCACTGCCCTCTAAGATGGCTGCTACATACCGTATATTAATTACTGTTGCATACTTTTTCTGACTTTTATTATATACAGGGTGTTTCAATAAAAAAAGAAAACCCAACTTTAAAGAACCAGTATGGACAGACTAAATGTTTTACTGGCTATAAAACTGGTTTCATCTGAATGTGTAATCTCTATGCTTTTCAATGATACCTTGTTTATATTTCCAGGTCAGGCATCACTGAGCGCCACTGTCATGAGATTTTGATGCAAAATTGCAGTTGGTTCACTTTCATGTCAAACACAATAGGCATGGTGTGCATGAGAATTAGTATTCAAGAAGAAGACACGAGTGCATAAAAAGAAATCAAGAAACAAGTCGGGTTAGTTTCTAAACTGGATTTTATTGTTTGTCATGAATTTCTCGTTTTGACCAAGCCACGTTCAAAACAATGTGCCATTTTCCCGAGGATTAACATTCAAGCCATTTCACAGACATTTCCGTAACAATAAGCACACCGTGCCCGGTGGTTTTTTTTATGAAAGTGAACCAACTGCATTGTTGCATCCAGTTTTCAAGACAATGATGCTCACTGATGCATGACTCAGAAAACCTAAACATAGTATCATTGAAAAACATAGAGATTACGCTTTCAGATGATACCAGTTTAAAGCCAGTAAACATATCGTCTGTCCATACTCATTCTTTGAATTTGGGTTTCCTTTTTGTTTAATACACCCTGTATATTATTATTCTATGTACAGGGTGGTGCAAAAAGAAGGAATCCCACTTTTGACATGAGATTTTCACCAGCTTGTTGAGCATATTTCAAAAAGTCAATTTAATGGTATTAAAATATTGACCTTTAAACAAAAGTGACCAAAACATGATTGCAAATGCTTATTTTGTTTCTGAGATGTGGTAGTTAAAACTTTCAATTGCCAAACCTGTTTGTCCATCATGGACGGCTTTATTCCATCCGCTTGACTGAGCTCCGGAGCTTGATTTGAAGACAAAAAACACTACACTAGACTAACACGTGGACAACAAGGATTTTGGTAACTCGGATTCAAATTAGCATAATAACACTATTCTTGCGATTTTTTTAAGACTTTGTTCACCACGTATGGTTGAAGAGCTTAACTTCACTACGTAATAAAAATAAAACAGTTCAAATAAGTTGAGTACGTACTACGTAGTTTAAATTCCTGTCAAAAGTGGGTTTCCTTCTTGTTGCACCACCTTGTAGGTTACATACGAATTCAATATCCTATTTTTTCAACAGTTTGCGTTCCAACACGTTCACAGTAAAAACGGGTTTTAGAATTTGATTCAGTTTTATCTCAATCGTGCTGGCAACGATCGTCTTTTATTTACTCTTCGTTTCCTGGGACGCGACACGGAAACGAAGGCCGCTAATTTGTTATTATATTTCGAGTGTTTAGTAAACACGGCAAAACAAAGCAGCCGACGCTTCCAGGATTGTGACCCTTGCACTTTATTATATCAACTTTAGTTCTTTTGTCGATTAGTTCAGCTCTTTTATCGTGGGTGCCTAATTTATCATTGGATTATGAATGGCCTACTGCGATTTGCTTTGTCCGTGCAGACTTGATGACAATAGAAAAATTATCAACAGAGGAAGAAAAGATACCCCGTAGTCGCATGTGCAATTTATTTGGCCATGCAAGAAATAAATATGGTGACGTGGGCGTCAAGGACCAATTATGTGTATTGTGTAAACTTGACGAATAAAGCGAGTCTAAAAGGAAAAATGGATTTATTTTAAAACTGATTAAAAAGATCAGTGGTTGATAAAATAACTCTTATTTATGTACTTCTAGCTTCAATGCAATGGCGGATCTAGGGGTTGGGGGTTAACCACCCCCCCCCCCTTTCAGCCGCTGACTATAGTGTTATGATAAGAGTAAAAATGGAGCCAAAAAGAGCAAACATAATGCTAAAGTTCCTAACTGTATACTCAAAGTGCCTTACAATGAAGGAGAAAGCATCGTCAACTTTCAACATTTTGAAATCGTAGATTCAAAAAGCAAATTTTGCTTTTGTGCTCAAAAACACAAAATTCTGACAAAACACATTTGGAGCATGGAGTTGATTGACCCATTTCTAACGACACATTTTATTGGTTTGGCCCCATGAAATTTATTGTCTAATGATGGTTTTGTTCTTGTTGACAGGTTGGATGTAAATAAATTGACAGCATGGTTTTGTGGCGGTCCAGAAGGACCGTATCTGTGATGGAGCCGACGGTAGATGCCGAGCTCTCTCCGCCGTCTTCTGAGGCTTCAGGCCAGGCAAGCCAGGTTGATCCTTACACGGCGCCCCCTGCTTCGCCGGTCGAATCCACGGACCCTATAACCGCCGTTCAGAGAGCCAACTCACCCGAGGGGACCTCAGCGGGCCGGGAGCGCAAGAAGCCCCGTGAGTGGGAGCTCAGACGCCCACAAACTGTCCAACTCTCGGTAAAAAGTAAGACTGTCCAGAATTCCTTTCCTGCCAAACCCAGCCGGGCTAGATTTGTTAAAACTAAAGCTAGAACTGTTACCTCCACAAAGAACAGTCCAGAAGGCTTAAGGCTTAGTATTTCGGGGAGTGGATCCAGAGAAGGAGCCAAGTCGCCTCTGAAAGCCTCTGTTGAATCTAATGCGAAGTTGACCTCCAAGGCTGGACTTAAGGATGAAAGCCTGTTTGTTTCGAAATGCAAAGGGGATTTCGGTGAACCAAAACCAGGGGCCTACGAGCCACGATACTGGACTTGGAGCGGAAAAACGAAGGACAAGACTCCGAATCTGAATCTCAGCGAGGCGGCTGGGGATCACCTACGGGAGAGACACCGCGGAAATCCACCGCGAGCGCGACGTGGCTCCGTGGCGCTCCCCGTCAACCGTCCACCAACTTACGAGAATCACCCGAATCTACGCGAGGCGCGGCCCAAGAGCGGCTTACCGGCCTACCGACGCGTCCATTACCAACTTCCAGGTGACTGCAGGGCACCTCGATCCCAATCTGGATGTGGTAGCGGTCGGACTACCGAGAGACCACGAGGTGTATCGTCAAAGAGCCCAACTGCTACTCCGTCACCGCAGCCAGAGTTTGCCAGTGGGTACATCGCCGAGATCTTTCAGACCAGTGATAAGTTCCTGATAACTAGACCAGAGTCTGCGCGGCAGAGACCCGCGAGTGCACGGCCGCCTTCCAACCCCCAGGGCCCTACACCAGCAACCCATCGTCCCAGCAGGGCGTACAAAGTGCGTCCTTCGAGCGCTTTGCCAAGCACGTGCACTGCTAAGAAAGACGCAGACGGAATCAAGACTAGAGCTAGTAGCGCGCGGATCTACAAGCCACGTCCACTTGCTGAGAGCTCAGTTGACTTCTTATACTCTTCTAATAAGCGGGAGAATGTTCGAATGCCGAGAAGCGACTCTCCACACCAAGACCAGTCAACAGAGAGGAGGTCACTTTCTGAAAGGCCCGAGAAGGAGAATAGCAGGGCATCTCTGAATTCCTTAGATAATGGAACATCGCCATCTTCCACCGGTGTTGCGCCTAATCCCTCCTCACAGCTTACGGGCCAGATTGCACCTTCTCAGGTAGAACCTGACTCACAGAAAGCCGACGATTACCACATCGACCACATGATGGCTGAGGAAAGACAGAACATGGTGGTATCGTCGTGTTCGTATTACGAGGTCGATGAAATCGACCGGCCTGAAACACCACCCAAAGATGAGTCCGTATCACAAGATTCTAAGTTGTTCTCTCCATACCAAAGCAGTGAACAGTATTCACATGAAGAGACCTCCGTGGCACTGCCGCTGAGTACTCACCATGGATGGACAAACAGTTTGGAATGTGTCTCAATTTTGGACGATGTTCAACTGAACTCTCCAGAGGACTATGAGTCTGATGCGAATGATGCTCCGGACGCACAACGTCCCGATCCCATGTCGGCCATTACAGTAATGTCCACTTTGGACGACCCAAACGCTCGTGCGCAAGGAAGTAACGCGAGCCGCTCGCGAGAGGGTCCCGCGGGTGCGCGACCGCGTCCGCGCACAGCAACTACGCGCAAAGATCTGGAGGCGCACTTTCAAGCGGAAAAGCGAGCAGTGCTGGAAGACCTGCGCAGTGACCTGGGCAGAAGGCTAAAACTGCGGAAGAAGAGCGGGATCATGAGCGACGAGGTCTTCCAAAAGCAGATTCGGAGCAGTTTCTGGACTGCGGATATGCTGTACCACCGATGGGGCAATGATATATTGGAAATGTAAGTATAAAAGAGACACGACGAACAGTTTCAATCATACCGCTGGTGTCATGGCAGATAATGACGTTGTTAGATGAGATTTGAAGGTTTGCATGGTAGAAAGATACTGGGACAAGATAAGTTTGCGGTAGCACCATGTGAATAAATCTCTTTTGTGAGTATGCCACACATTTTCAGAACCACACATACTCACAAAAGAGATTTATTCACATGGTGCTACCGCAAACCTATCTTGTCTTCATGTGGTGTTAACTTCGCCAACGAGACTTCCTGGGTTATAGCGCTGACTGTGTTTTCAGGTGCATGTAGAAGTTTCCAGTTTCAGGCTGGGAGCACTTTCAGTGGCATCAATATAGCTTAAAGGGGCAGCTCCCGCTTACTCGATTGCAACACCCCCACCCCACCCCCACCCCTCACCTTGTGTCTTACTCCCGGTCAACATTTGGGGAAGACAAAAAGCTTTTATATGTTTAATTCCAGCGTGAATGTCCTTGACAGACACTTAACCATGATACATAATTAATGATTCAGAGAAATGATCTTACACCTCTTAGTCCGTAATCTCCTTGGGCATTAATAGATGAATGATATAATAGATTTGAAGGTTTGCATGGTGGAAAGATACTAAGACAAGATAAGTCTGCGGAAGCACCATGTGAATAAATCTCTTTTGTGAGTCTTTGTGGTTCCGGTTCTTTTCAGAACCACACATACTCACAAAAGAGATACTCACATGGCGCTACCGCAAACTTATCTTGTTTATGAGTGATTCACTGAGCTCTGAATGTTCTCTCATTGATATTATATAATTCTGGATTCCAGAAAGCCAGACTCATCATTGATGACAGTTTGAACAAACCTTTGTCTTGACCAGGGCAAGGGGTTTTTTTTTATGGATTTTTAAATTATTGTCCGGAGATGTAAAATAAATAATCAATCAATAAATATAGTGAGGCTCCCAAAATGTCCATTTCAAATTGGCCACAGTTACACTTCTCAGCATTTTGCTTTCTTCTATACTCTATCATCTATGCTTACTATACTCACCTACACCAACTCCTGTATTTCATGTATTGTTCTTTGTAACCACACAGAATTGTGTCACCGCTCACGATACCATTGTGACTGACCGTAGTTAAAAATCTCCAATTTGTATTTGGACAATTATCGCAGGTTCTTCACATAAATCACACCTAACTCAACAAAAAGTATCGTTACGCCACGTCACCGCAAACTTCCGATTATTGCCAACCTCGCCATGCGAGCCTTGGAATCTCAATAATTCTCCAAAATTGGCAATTTCCAGCTGTATGTCTGTATTTTTGAGATGGCATGTTTATTATTAATTGCCAATAATTGATGGATTGTAACTAATGACCCACCGACTGTCTAGACAATGTGCTTTTAACGACGTCTTTAAAGCCAAGGTCGAAACCGCCAGAGCATATTTTGTAGTTTCTTTAATATGCATTAGGCTCTGCAATAAATACGGTGGTTGGCAATTGTCGACAAATCTAGCGGCCTGGGATAATTGGGAGTGTTTATTAGTACGGAGAGATGAATTGATGAGAGAACAACGACGCGTTGAACATTATGTTTTAATTGTTCGAGGGTGGCTCGTGAAATGGCGCCGTGTGCTCAAGTCTACAGCCACTAGCGATCATGCATGGAGGTTTGTGCAGAGACGCAGCTACATGAATAAAAAAAAACGTGTGATCTTAAAATGTTCAGGGACGGTGGAGCACCCAAGGGGTATGGGAAGTCTCTGGGAGCTCGAGTGCCCCGTAGCCAACCCTTAATATAAGAAAAAGGACCGAAAACAAGGAAAATACAGTCTGCAAAAACATTATTTGACTAGAAACCAGTTAAATTTGACTAGCCATTCAGGGTCAGCTGGGTGCAATTGAAAATCAGTCAATCTGACTAGATGTTGCCATTCAGTATTGACAAATAGTTATGCAAATAACTAACATTGGAGTCAAGTCCAACTACTTTTTTTCTAGTCATAGTATGAAACTTTGCATGTTTAACTAAATTCCAGGAAAACCAGTCAACATTTTGAATAAGGTGTTTTTAGAGTGTAGGTAAGGCAAAAAAAAAGTCACCGGTTTCTGGTATGCGCGCGCGTCGCCGTAGCCATGCGCGTCGGCAAAATGAAAAAGTTATTTTTTTCAATGGAAAATGATGTCTCAAAACCGCCAAACTCACTGGTTTGACTGGAATCCTGCTGCTGCACAATTTTAACGTGATTTTAGATTGGGTTATGGTCGAGGATAAGCTTTATGTGGCCTCTCTGGACTCCCATATATTTGCACTAAGTTTAGTCGGGCACCATTTGCAGTCATCAGCCGACATTTGAAGCAAAAAAATCAGGTGTAAAAAAAAAAGCCGCGTCGCCGCACCACTTTTTGGGCAAGCTCCATACCAGAAACCGGAGCCTTTTTTTTTTGGCTTAAGGAATAGTCACACAGTATTTACAGTAAAATGGGCACAGCTAAAACTGTGTGCTACCAAAGGGGAAAATGCTGAAATTCGGATCTGAAAAAGAAAAGTGAAAAACGACCAATGCATATTGAGTAGGACACGTTATTATGCTCCCTCATTATCTGAAAGCAAATTCGATTGAGGTTTTTTTTTACAATGCAAGTTTTATTGGAAACTTTGGGGGGGGGAGTATAATTATTTGGATTTTGTGCTTTATTTTAAAGTTGGTATATATTCGTGCCTTTTCAAAATTTCGATTTTCTTTTCCGAACAAATTTTAATGGAACATAATGTCCTGTAACAAATACATTTTCTTGTTTGTTTTTGCAGGCCTTTATACAGTTTTAAAAAGTGGTTTTAAATAGCGCGCTTCAATTCAGAAATTGCGCAGAACGAATTAGGAGCGTCCCACTCTTACTTCAAAAGTTGAAATTAATTAATTGATTACTTGTCGTAGGCCGATGTTTTTTTGTGATGTCTCATCGGAAAGTTCATATCTAATGTATATGCTAGAAAATTATAAATTCAATTTGAACATCTATTTTTCAAGGTGCCACGCCCAAAAAGCACGCATACACCAACTTTAAATTATTCGAAGCCTGCGTTGTCGTTGCGTGGGTAGCGCCGTTCAAGTGTCTGTCGTGCCACATTTTATTACGATTGAGGGGGTGATTTTACAGGAAGGCTGTGGTACACCAACCAGAAAACAACTCGATCACTAAAAACAGGGACTTCCGTCACGTAAACGCAAATGCATTCGCCTAAGAAAGGGAACTATGACGTCTGGTCTAAGACTTTTGCGCGCAATGTCTATCCACCAATCAAAGTTTAAACTTGTTTAAACTTTACCGATTCGTTACCGCGAAAGCGTCTGATGACGTCATTTCAGCGTCGCTATCGCACACCTACGCTGACCTTAATAATTCCTTTCCTCCTTTATTGAAAAAAACCAGAGTTAACATCGAAAGTCTGGGTGGTTTTTTTTTTTTATAGATGATCGCCTTTTTGAGTTGCGTTTTCTAGGCGGGAAATTTAACCTTGGGAATCGGATGACGTCCATTGTTCGCGTTTTGCGACATCGCGCTCTGTATTTCTAAAAGATGCTTTTAATTTTTCTGTTGGAAATAGATTTTTCATGATATTTTATTCACCGGAATCGATATGTGGTTTGCATTCTAGTGCATTTTCTATCTTTTTTACTCCTACGGATGTTTTCGTAACAGTCAGGACCATGTGGGCCGTTTCCACCATTAATTATTGCCAGTCCTTTGTCCACCACAAATCGATATATTTGTGTGGGCTTTTAATCAGAAATTGATACACTCTTTTGGAAGTTGAAATGCCAAAAAAAAAACGTATTTCGTATTTTTCAAAGCAAATATGTTCGCGCTCATTGTCACATTTCTTTGTGTACCAGCAATAGGTATATTTTGGACGATTTTTAATTAGAAACTAATACTTTCTTTTGAAGTTGAGTAGCAGAATAAAAACATTTTGACACGAAAGAAAGAAACAACCATGATCTTTGTTTGATTTATTTTATTTTTCTTCAATATTTCAGGCGAAAGAGATGGAAATCGTGCACGGGACGTCTAGAGGATCAGTCAGACCTTGGGGACGAGGAGGGGGCGGGGCCAACTTTCCCGAAAGGGCGGCGTGGCGCGTTCTCTAACGAGCGGACAGAGGAATCCCCGCTGGACTTCGAGGCATTGAGGTAGGTCAGAGGTCAGGGGTCAGGGGCTGACTTAACGGTCAAGAGTTCGAAAGATAATTGGATACCAAAAAACGGTGCGGTGAAAATGATCAGAGAGTGAGTAAGTCAAGTCTGTCACGAGCCAGTGTGGCCCATCAGGCCGGCGTTTAACTCCGGTTTCAGTAGCATGAAACGACTGAGCTATTCTATTCCTCCTGGATGGGATGTTAGTCCCTCACATACTCCCCAGCTAATGTCGGTACCCATTTATACTCCTGGGTGGAGAGAGGCAAGTGGGGTTGGTCTGGCTTGCTTAAGGACACCACATATGGCCAGCAGCTGGACTCGAACCACTGACCCTCTGATCGTGAGTCACGAACCCTAACCACTAGGCCACACTCCCCCAAATAATATCAGAGAGAATTGAGTTTAAAAAATATTTTTGTGTCTGCTAAAACTAATGTTTATGAGCTTAAATTCAAAATATCGTATGAAATGAAACACAATTACAAAATAATTATAATCTATATTTCTAGATAAAAAAAATTCATTTTGAATTGAAGTCCAATGTTAATTAAATCCATTCCCTTAATTTAAAAAAAAATATGTTTTTCTTTTTGACAAAAATTATTGTCTCTATATAGAGCTTTCAGTTATTTAAATTGGGACTAGGTGCGAAAATGACGTATGAGAAGTGCTTTATTTCTATGAGCCCATGCCAAGTGCTTGTTAATAAACCATATCATCGGCGCAGTTACACGAGAAAGTGTTTCCGTTTGTCCGTGCCCGGAAGTGTACACCAGCGGCGCTTGTCGGCAGAGCTGCGGGTGAGAGACGGGGCGGCTGTCTCTCGCTCTGCCCGCTGCGCGTGCCCACGCTCGGTAAACCTAATCAATAATCGGACCTGCTCAAAGATTACTTGGAAAGTGTTTATTTCATCTACCTGTTTTTGTATAAATCGGTCTCATTTAACATCTTACTCCCAATTTAGGAAGGAACTCAACAACATCGGGATAATTATCGGGTAATTGATGTATATCAACCGTCTGATTGCACAGATAAATTTAAGAAGTACAACATCACTCGTTTTCTTTGAGGGGAGTTACCGACTTCGGGCAAATAAACGCGCTGTTGATTCTGCGAATGGCTTTTATAAAAGTTTAACGAAAAGCATCTGTCGTTCCTTGTGATGTACCTCTTCATTAAATTTGCATCAGCAGACGATTGCACTACAAATTTACATATTTTGATGAGAAAGATTTCTTATGACGTCAGAAACGTCTGAGTAGGAGGACTGGTAAAGATCCTTGAAAGTATGACATCAGGTTCAGTTTTGGAAATAATAGTTCATAGCGATGTAAAACTGGAACATATTGGAATTTGTTACCAGTGAAGTTGATGTTTTGTTGGTTTTATCAATTTAAAGATAGTCACCGTGCGGGAAGTGTTCATTTTAAAGCAGTAGCTGCGTTTTGCTTTCCTCAATGAAGGTTTTTAACTGCGAAATGAGACTAAACCTTTTGATAATGATGATGTCTGTATCTGGAACAAAGTATTAAAGCTTTACGGTTAATCTCTCGGCGCGTCCCATTTCGGTTATAGAGTCGAAACTTACCGCGGAGTCTGCACCGATCCGCCCTTCGGGTATTGCAGGGTCGTCGTAGTCGTAAGGATGGGAGTAAAACAAAGACGATAAGCATCAAGTTACTCGACAGGATCATTGAAAGTCGAGACTGAGCCGAGTTGAAAGGCAGCTTAAAAGTACAGTGTTCCCGGAAAGAAACGCGTTTAAACGGTTATTGAGTAATGGGTATGGTCATAACAGGTGTTCGCAGCAGCTAGTACCCTCAACAATGGTTGCCCGTGCTAGAATTCAAACCAACGTGCACATCGTAACATTTAAATTTTAAACACTTTAAAAACATAAGTGCGGTGCTCTAGAGGTGACATCCATGATGTTGAGATCCTGACATAATTTATCACAGGATGACAATATCTTACACGTAAAATGTCGACATCCTGACCTAATTTATCACGGGATGACGACATGTTTTAAGAGGGATGTCGGCATCCTCGGATACTTTATCACGGATGGCACAATGCTGAAAGTAGGATCCCGACATCGTGAGTTAATATATCACGGGATGTCGACATCCTAAGCGTGGGATGTCGACATCCAGCGATAATTTATCAAGAGATTATCTCATCTTAGAAGTGGGATGTTGGCGTCCTAAGGTAATTAATCCCAGGGTGACGACATCCTGCAAGGCAAACGTCGACATCCTGAGATAACTTCGAATGCTGCTTAGTGGAGTTATGAAAAAACAATCCTACTTTCAGGATGTCGTCATTCCATGATGAATTTTCTCAGGTTGTCGACATACTCTTGTGATGTCGTTATCCCTTGATACATTATCTGAGGATGTCGACATCCTATTTTTTTTCGATGTCCTCATGATGTCATGTTGATATCTTAAGTGTAAGATGTCGTCATCCCGTGAAAAGTTATCTCTGCATCTCATCATCTTAGATGGCACCTCCAGAGCTCCGTATTTAATTGTTTAAAAGTTAAACACGAAGTTTAGTCTTTCTAAACAGAATCATTCGCGAGGCGTTTACACATTCATGTGGAAGGCTTTATTTCCGTACATGGATATCTGCTTCATGAATCCGACTCAAAATGGAGCCTCGGCCTTTTACTGCGTCTCTCCCCTAAAACGCGTTACAATGTTTAAAACGCTTTTAATGTGTTCAAAAGTTAAACCTAGGTTTTACAATGTATACAATTTGGTTTCTCTGAGGACCTACGCCCTTGGTATCGAAAGGAGTTACCTCCCATTGTGCTTGTTGATTTCCGATAGATAGTTTCAAACTTATAAACTTATGTATTATTTCATTTATAATTACGGCCTTCCATAGTTTACCAACAATCGCTGGGCACAACCAAAGGAACTGATGTATGGAAGAGAAAAACGTCCATACCGCAAAAAAATCTAAGCCGGAAAAAAATATCTTTCAAGTTCAGGCTACTGAAAATGTCACCATCGTAAGTACTTTCATATCGTCAGTGATGTTATTGTGATCGAACACCTCGCCGAGAGGTCGCTTTTAATGCATTAACACTCAGACACAAAAGGTGTTAGGTTATCTCCCAATGCAAAATTGTAGAAACAAGATGGCGGCTTGAGTTTCCGGGTCCTTTGGGGGCCAATCAGTGACGCCAGAACAAAGTAGACGTACAGCGGGGGGGAAAAAGAATCCGGTCAACACCGTACCAACAAGTACAGGCATTCGGTGTTATTTCCTTCTTTGAATTTATTTCCCAGGGGCGTAGCGGTCAAGCACGCGGACTGTGAGGATTAACCCCGAAAGGGAGCCACTGCAACAGAAATAAAAACGGGTTTCAATTCACGTCCGCAGGGGCCCGGAGCGAGATCGTTTCATTTGAAGGAGAATTCGTCATCGTAAGGGCGCGGGCGACACGAGCACTCTGCGTCACATTTTAAAGAGGTTTTCGGGCAAGCGTCAACTCTGTTCATTCGAACAACAAATCTGTTGTTGTTGTTTTTCTTTTGAGTTGCCATGATTTAGAGGTGGCGGCTAGTGGTCATCAGTTTGGTATGTGATAGAGGGGTCCCCAATCTCCCTATACCCTATACACACTATTGTTACCTAACACATCCCCCTAGATATCTCAAAAGAATGCCTGAGATTCTGGTAAAACAGTGACCAACACAAAAGAGGGGGAGGAAGTCCTTCTGTCACATATCGTGCTACACAGCTTTGGCATTGATACTTTGTAGGTTGATAAGCTATTACGTAAGAAGCATGCCATCAGATGACTGAGGCCTGTATGCAGGCCGTCTTTGAAATCACCCGTGTAAAAGATCCATATTAGCCCAAACTGGGGCGTGTCCCCCCCCCCTCCTGAATGGATTAGCTGTGCATCCTTGTTCTTACATAATCAGTCGCCGAAGACATCAAAATTAATGCCTGGACGTCAGCCTAACAAAACGTCGACTGCTTTTCGATGTACAAACAGCCTTAATATGCACCGCGGCTCGCGTCACACGATATGATGTTTCTACGTAGCATTAATGAAATTACTCGCATTATTTTGGCAAAGCTCGATGACCGAATGTGACGTCGCGATAATATTTAGAAATCAAAGGATGAGAAATTAGCGCCTTCTTTTCGTCTTTGAGGATGTTTTGAGTCACTGGGTTTTTTCGTCGGAGAGCACGTCTGTAACTGCTTATTCTGCAAGGTGAGATTCTCCATTCAAGACATGACGCTTCCTGCTGGCGTTTGGTGGAGGTGCGTCTAGATGAAAGACGGTATATTGTCAATCTCGTATTCCTGTTGGCACGTGACTCTGCATGTTCCACGGACACACTTAAGACTTTCTCTTCTATTACGCACTTCGGAATATTTAATTATTTATTTATTCAATTCAGACGGGGTTTTTGCCTTCGAAGTGTCATTATCTCAGATGCCGGGCAAAAAATTAAATTCACTAAGTGAAATACTAAGCTTATTCAACTCGACTTTTCCGATTTCTTTCCGAATTTTTTTTTTCATCAAAATGTTTTTTTTATTCGTTATAAAAATGGTTTTTGTAATCATATAAATAAAACTTCCTTAATTTTCTGAAGATTTCGCTCTTTTCAATTTTTTTTCTTGTCGGAATAAAAATGATTTTTTTTCCACCATATTAATAATAGTTCCTTAATTCTCTAAAGTTGTTGCTCTTTTCATTATTTTTACTCTTCTTTTTTACACGTTACACTTTCACTATTGCACTGAGCTATTTATATTTCTATAGTACGACAGTCAGTAGATTTTTACGACATTAAGTAAACGTCTGTTAAGTCAGAATTGCAAATTGCAAACTTCCTCAATATATAACTACAGAGACAAAAGATGTATATTTTGCAACCAAATTCCCCTTTAGAAAACAACAATCTTAAAGTTTAGTTGGTTGATTTCGAATGGTGTTTTTTTTTTTGATCCGTTCCAAACATCACCCGGCCCGTAAACTAATAATCGACCAAATAAGCTCCGTTCTTGAATGGATATATTTACATCTTAGTTCTTTTCTTAGAAACAATCCTGGGGCGATACGTCAACAAAACAACGACGGTTAAAAACTCCAAGACAACCCCTCTCGATCGGGTGTCGAGTGCTCGCCAGGCCGTCTGCAAGCCGCGCTAACCCCGCGATCATGACGCTTCTACGCCCGTAGCGTCCGGGCGTGATCGGGAGATTTAATTAGACCAATTTAGAAACGCCGCACAAATAAAACCAGAGCAAGATGAAACTGAGGTGAGACGTTTGACACATAGCCTTCTCGTTGGGTTTCTCTCGATAGGCCTTTTATCCCTTTTATTATAGAAAGATTGTGACTTTTTTTCGTCGAAAAGTGAAATTAGATACTTCAAATCTCTCCAGATCGAAAAAACTGCGTGCTGTGAGGTATCATGGGGAATCATAAGATTTTTCTTGATTCATGTTTTTACCCTAAAGACAGAAGGTCCACTTTTCCTACCACTTAACCTATAATTTGGAAACTAATACAAATCGGATACAATTCCGGACCTTTTTCCCACCTAAACTTGCCGATTCCTTCCCTGAACTTGTTAACCTAAATTCCAACAATGTAGTTCATCCTCAGAGTTTACCAACCGAAACTTCAAAATGATGTGATTAGCGTATCTTTTGCGTGAAAACACTTTGACTTAATCTGTGGGGAAAAGTGCTTTCGAGTTTACAACCAAAAAAAGTCTCTTTCAATAGAGATTTTCACTGAATTGTTTACAGATGTTATTGGGTAAAAAAGAAACGTCAAGACAGATAGTAAAAAAACCCAAATATTTCTTTGTATTTTGGCTTTTGTGTGTCTCGTGTGTTTGCCTCCTATTTGTCTTTTTTATTTAATATGTTCGTTTGCTTGTTTGTTGTGTTCTGTGTACTTATGTCTGTGTGTCTGTTTGTCGGCATTTGTTGTTGTTGGTGTTGTTGGTGTTGTTGGTGTTGTTGTTGTTTTTGTCGTCGTTGTCGTCGTTGTCGTTGTTTTTTCTCTGTCTTGTGCAAAATGTTTACAGTTGTACTTGGAGAGCCTTTCGATAAGCTTTTTGTAAAGCTTCTTAGGCAATCTCTCAGGCCTGCATATTATGGTACAATTTAATGTTTAATATTTTTAAATGTTTTTATTTTATAGTTTCCTGTATCTTTACCTTTTGTAGTGTGTCTCTTTGATCTCCTTTGTCGTTTCTTGTCGTGTTTATGTAATTGAATTTAAAAACATATCTTCTTCTTTTTTATATATTTCTATATGTTTTAATGTTTGCCTGAGAAGTTATCCGATTGTGAGGCTTTCTTTTAATTTCCAACAGTCCAAAATGTATTAAATGGTTACGAAAAACGGAAAACACACATTACAAAAGCTTTATTGATGTTAACGCAATATGCAGACTTCTTGTCCATTACAGTTACTGAATTGAAACCTAAAACCACATATATGCCCCATGCAAAGGGTTTATATTTTACTTTCACATCCCCAACGCAAAATTCTACCGCTGTCATGCGACACAAAAACATTTCTATTGTCGTATTCCAATCAAATCAAAAACACTTTTTGCAAAATCTCACGGGAAAGGTTAAACAATTCACATTGATGTTGACGTATAGCGTTAAGAGAACAGACGTTATATAACCAAGCTTTTTATTAAGAGCAAAGGTATCATGACGTCAAAACATATTGTAATTTCATTGTGTGTCCTAGCGATTTCGCTCTGGATTTTGCCTGAGGTATGCATTAACCGACCCGAAGTACGCTGTACAAACATTTACATGATAAAGGAAGCATTTTGAACAACGTTTACTTGCTGACTGATTGACAGACAGACTGACTGACAAACAGACAGATTTTACCCATCTGCACCATGAAGACATCCAGGTTCGACTCAAGACTCCAAAGGTTAAAACTCTACAAGTACTTTCAAGCGGTTAAGGGAAAACATCGCACGCGCCCCCAAGGAATTTTGCCAAAGAATAATGCGATCCACATTGCCGTATAAATAGCGGCACCTCCGGACATACACTCACCTTAGTTTAAAACTGATGAAATAAAACAAGTGGGAGACTTCGACGTAATGTCATAACGTGTAAACCATTACTGCAATTAACCTTCCCTTAATAAAGTGCAGGTGTCTGGAGTGTTCGTTTTGTACCCCGTGCTGAAATTACCCTAGCACCAAACTCACCTCATGCCATGTTGTCTGTTCTCTCTTCTTCTTTTTTTCGTTTTTGAAATTTCAAAATTTCTAATTTCAAAATTGAAAAATTACCAATAATCAACACTGCACATGAAATAAGTTGTGAGGAAACGCAGAGTTGTTTGTAGTGCTGATTGAATCGACGCCTTTATATGGCGTTCATGACCTTTGTGCCTTGACGTCATTCTAGCCAACCAATCAGGATGGAGTTTTAAATCTTCCATGCAGGCTGTCAAAAGATGGCGCTTTAAATCCCCACCCGTGCATACTTTCTTCATAATTATGACTACCATATCTCATTTTGTGTCAGGCCTTAATAAGGCTCAGGGTTCTTCTGCATAAAAAGCGCCCTCCCCCCCCCCCATTTTTTAAAGGTTCTTGATATCATTTAGTTTTCTGCGCGTGCGCAGTGGGCCTGACTGAATAGTTCGGCTCGGGGTCGGTTTCAGCCCACGACCGTTACGTGTTCATCATGTTCTGAGAGACAACTTAGTCATTTTATTTCTGAATTAGTGAAGACGAGGTTCCCTAATTTAATGGTTTTCCCCTGGGCTCGTTTTTGTCGCTGGTCGGCCGGGCGAGACGAGCGCAAAAGTGCAGGCCCCGTCCTGATGGGCGAACTTATCGGCGATCTGGCCTTGTCCCTCGTACTGAAATCATCATTTTTGATCAGAGGTTTGGCTCGGAACGCGAGTCTTGAATGGTGCACTTTCGTCGAAAAAACGCCGAATCTGTTTGGTTTATCGTCATTGGTTTCTTACCACATTTCTGAGGCATTGGTCCGGGTATAAACTGGAATCCACCATTATTTTATGCAGAGGTTTTTCTATGAAAATGAGTCCTTGTATCCTTTCGTCCACATATTGCACACATTTATTGTTATACATTGTTTACTCACAGTAATTCTTAGGCCTTGATCCTCGTATGGAAATCATTCATTTCATCAGCATGTTTGGCTGTGAACACGGATATTTAAAGGCGTACGTCAAGATATGACCAATATGACATTATTCTCTGACAAATTCCATGCCTTTGTTGTTTGTATACAAACATGTGTACCAAAATCATCTATTTCTTCAAAGTTTTTGCTGGTAATACGAGTCTTAATGGTGCACTTTCGTCCAAAACAGTTCCATAAATGTAGTGTTATCGACTGACCATCTTTTAAAGGTTCGGGACTGAGTAAAATCCGCATGATGTCGCACATAAATATGGAGAAAATGTTGAAAACCCACTTTTGTCGTAAATTGACGCGGCAGCTATTTTGTCTCGATCATTATTATGTTCGGTGTCATATGAAATTTGGACTCTCTGAATGTTGGTCTCTTTTAAGTCATTTTGACTCTAATTGTCCTTATTATCGTCACTTAGGCATGCGCAGTACAACCAATGAGTCGGTATTTGAAAGAGTCCAAATTTAACGCAACACCGGCAATGCTAAAAGCATCGAATTCAGAAAAAAAGCTGTCGAAATCGGTATTGTGGCGAATATATTATGCACACAAAGTAAATGCATTTTACCGTCGCATTCAGGTCCCACGACAATGACAACACGTGTGTTTGAAGTGACTTTGCGACTGGTATGAAGACCAGTAAAGTTCGAGTTTGAGAACCAAACTTTTGAACCGGTAAACTCCTCCGCGCGATGATTACACGAAAACCTTATAAAAGACATTGTTTCGAGTAACATGTACACTTTGATGCTCTATGGTGTATACTCTTTCTATATACATGTAGGCCTATTATAATCCTTTAGCAGACAAATTGTTTGGGTGCCCTTAAACGGCTCCTTACAACTGGCGGATCCGAGGGGAGGGGGTGTGGAGTGGGCACCCGCACCCCCTCCCCCCAGCAGTGACCGAACTTTCGTCAGATAATGCCATTTTTCACTTGCGAGAGCCTTTCCGCCCCCGGCACAGCCTCAAACCCCCCCCCCCCCTGCCTCCCGCCCGGCAGTAACCTCTCTGGATCCGCCCTTGCTTCCGGATGAGAATGCTCCGTAAAAGAACAGTAAAGCATCAGGAGACGACAAGCTGAACAATGCTCTGATAATGACCATTTTTTAGAAGGAAAAAAAGTGCTTATTGTATAAAACAACGTATATTTACCCAAGCTCTCTCGAGAATTGTGCACCGTTGGGATATGTTGTTTTTACATTAAAGTGATTGAATATTAAAGTAGAAAGATCTTTCTACTTTTATCTCTTCCTCCATGCAAAGCTTCAAGTCATATATATGATTGAATATTGACTTTACATTCATGATTTCTGTTCTGTTATTTTCATGAGTCTGTTTATTTTACACTTGTGCTGCCTGCTTCTTTCGAGTCTCTTTATTTGCTCAATTTTTGTATTCAGTCCTTTATTTCGTTTCTAAAAACAAAACCGAATAATGTCCATATATACCACCATGCAATTATCTTGTGCAAATTGTTCATCGACATAACGACCAGTCTTCATTAACTAGCAGGAAAAGAAATTAACAATTATGACAAAAAAAAATTGCGCCCGTGAGAACAGAATTTGCGAGGGGAGCTCCCGGTGCGTTTGTTATTGAACCGCACAAAGAAAGGAAGAAAACAAAGACAGTCGTTCAATGTGATGGATCGACTGCCATTTATGGTTGCTTTGATAATAAATAATAGGCACGGTTGAATAATTGCATGGCATTTTTGTAGCCCGAACCCAAGATGGGTGCCAACAGAATGTGATATCTTCAATCATTTTATGTTCTTGTGCATGCCTGTTATGGTTATTGAAACAAAGCTACAAAAATGACGAGCTGCTTCAAGGAGACAAACATGTCTTGGTCTCAGTTAAAATTGAAATAAATATGTATTAATAATCAAGTTGAAGACAGAGTTGAAGTCAAGTCTGTCGCTGGTCATATAATCACAAGACCTTCGCAAATCAAAAAACAAAATTCAGTCACAAGTGTAAGGACACATGTGAGATATTTAACAAAAGAAAAAGTATAAAGGAAATGTCGTTGTTACGTCAATTCAAACATTTTGTTGACATGAGACTGGCTGATTGCGATTGACTTATGATGGCTTATGATAACTTCCGATGACTTGGAGTGACTTGGCAGACATGCACTGAGGATTCGATTGCCAAGAGCTTTGGTTTTTAAAATGTGCTCGTTTTTGGTTTCGCACTTTTAGAATGCGGATATTGTTTACCGCCCCCTGTCCTTTCTTGTCCCTAAAATCTTTTTAAAACAACATATTTTTCCGTATTTCAACTCACAGATCAATTTCGATGGTGAATGCCAGTCTGCAGCGTGCGCAGTCGTTAGACACGCCCAGCGGTTCCCCCACGACGTCACAGGTCAGCTTTAGAGGTCACCCGGTGGCGCGAAGGGTCACGACCGCCGAAAGTCTGAGGTCAACCACCCCGCCTCCGCTCAGCCGACAGAGCAGCAAAGTGGAGTTGCGCCCTCAAGCACCGCAGAGCCTGTCCGACGTCAACGTGGGATTGCGGCTCCTGGCGCATGCGTACGAGGACCCGGAAAAGAGGAGGTTGAGGGTAAGGGGCCAGAGTTCAAAGTTCAAAAAATCACCAGTCTCATATCTCACCTTAAGCTACTTTCTAAAAAATAAGCAAATTTCGATTGACGCGGCCATTTACTGTCAGTCTTCTTTGCTGTTACGAGGCTGCAGTTGCCAAAACGATGTATGGGAAACGCCAGAGTTCAAAGTTCAAAGTTCAAAATTAACAAAGTGCAAATCATTTTACTCTCATGTCTTCAGGAAAGAAAAACAATAATGCACCTATCAATTGTTTCCCCCACCCCCACCGCCAGCGCTGGCCAAGTCTGATGTCGGAGTTCGGTCACGCTTTTCAAACCCCAGGGTGGGGATTTCGGTCACTCACAGACTATTTGTCTACCATTGGCGCACTGGATGAAAAAGGGCAATCAGTTTAGTGCGACCCAATGTTTGTCGGAGATTGGCACTTAAAATGTACCCATGGGTGGGGATTTTGTCACTCCAAAAGTGACAGTTCACAGGTCTTGGGTGGGGTAGCCTGGTGGAAGGGCGGGGAAATAATAAGTCGCTGAAAAAGAAATGAACTAACTCACCCACGTTCTTAAAACCACGCCTTTCAACCACGAGTTCCTTCGTTTCCGCTTTCGAAACTGAGCTAGTTACCACTATCCAAAGTACATGAGAGAGCTAATTGTCAATACTTCACAAGGATTTTACGTGGATTTTACAGAAAGACAAGCGCTTTACTGATGTGTTTCCTCCAACAGTCAAGCTTGTGGTGCATTCGTGACATAGAATTCTCAAAAGTCAATATAAACTGCCAGGACATGCAGGATGAGTGGTTGCCCTGGAATTTTGTCTTAGCCTTATCGGCAGACTGTCAAGCGCCCTCTACCGGGCACTGGGGAGGATCACACATCTTTGAAAATCGAAATCTTGGCTTCGTTTCGGCTTTGGTAGAATTGATTTGATAGCCTATGGGTAATTAGAGTTTTCCTCAATTTTGTTGGGATAGGATGTTAAAGACTCCTTTGTATGATGCCCGGGAAGGGACAGAGTGGAAAAAAAATTTGGCATTTGCTAATTCGTTCGCACGAATTACTAATTCGTTCGCACGAATTGCTAATTCATTCGCACGAATTACTATTTCGTTCCCACGAATTGCTATTTCGTTCGCACGAATTCCTAATTCGTTCGCACGAATTACTAATTCGTGGGAACGAATTAGTAATTCGTGGGAACGAATTAGTAATTCGTTCGAACGAATTACTAATTCGTGGGAACGAATTAGTAATTCGTGCGAACGAATTACTAATTCGTTCCCACGAATTAGTAATTCGTGCGAACGAATTAGCAAATGCCAAAAAATTCCACCCTGTCCCTTCCCGGGCTTCATACCTTTGACTCTTGTGCCAGGGATGAGGACAAAGAAATACGAAGCCGAGGTTTCGAAAACGCCTCCTGACAAAATAACTATTGAGCGGTATTTTTTAACAGCTGAGGGCGCTGTTCATCGAGACCGTGACCAAAATCATGCGGATCGCTCGAGTGGCCTTCTGCATGATCCGATCGTCCAAGGATCTTAACGTGGCCAACTTTATGGCACAGCTGCACTTCTACAACACGCGCACCATGGAGGAGGAGCTGACCTTCGAGAAAGAGAAATTCTCCAGAAAATACTCGGTAAGTTTCGATGCCAAAATGCTATTTTTCTCTGTGTATTTTCTCATCGTCCCGCCCCTTGATGCTCTGACCAATCAAAGTCCAAATCAATGTCCCACATTCGTGCATAAAAGTCTGACGTGCGTGCACGCGCATATGACGCAAGCGCCTGGAATAATGCGGTGTAGCCATTGATTCTCATTAGTAATGAAGATCAATGGTGGAACATTGGATATGTGTTCATGTTGTTGCCCCACGTGTGCAGTGGGCGGGGCTTAATAGATCGGTGTCCGGTTCGTAAGTGTGACATCATTTCAGTTTAAACCACGCCATTTGCGCATTTAACGAGCATTGGAACCGTTGGAGCCGGAAGATAACGCAACTTACGTGTTTATCCAATGGGCTCCGTGCGCCAACAAAGAATGTTCCCCTTTACCTAGCAACGACGTCCCATGGGCGGGACATTTAGCTGGTTGACGCGCACCGTTCCTTGTGTGTGACGCACGTACATCAGGGGATTTGTATTATGTACACGCAGTGGTACGGCCGCGCGTCGCGGCAAAATTGCAGTCAGCCAAGATGGCGTTGGTTGGTCACCCCTAACTCTACTTTCTTCGCCGGCGAGGGGGTACTTGTGAACGGAGCGGATAGACGCTAGTAATCAGTGGTGCGCGCGTCTATGACGTTTTTACTATCGAACCGGATATTGATTTGAAAGCCAAACACTTTGATATGCGTTTTGCGTATGCGTTACACCGTCCGATATCCACGTGGTCCAGTGACGTTACTCACTGAGTTGCGTTCCATATTTTGTCAAGAATAGTGTACGAGTATCAGATCTTTTGAGTATGAAGCCGCCAATTAAGAAAGAGAGTTAAAAAGGGTATTTGTTAAGTGTCATAAACAAAATTGATTTTTTTTTCAATTAAGTTCTCTTATATTGTAATCATTTCGTCCTTTTATCCATACAGAAATCTATTTTATTTCGTAACTCATTATGTTAATTATTACTCATTCTGCATTTAAAAGAAACTCCACGTACCAAATTGGGCCCGCGAAATCGGCCTGAAGCCGCCTTGGGATCGTACGCCGGATGACGTCATGGCTTTGTATAGCATCCTGAAGAATCTCAAGAGTTTTGAGCGGTTCACGCACCAGATGCGAATGGAGATATGCAGGGCGGCGACATACAGCTGGTAAGGGGTGATACATGAAACAGCCGTCTGTGTGTGTCTGTCGAAGACGAAACACGATCATTTTAATTTACCATTTAGGATGGTGATATTTTATTATACATGTACTTGAAACATACTCATTTGCATAACGTTTTGACCTTGTCTAAGTGTGAAATCGAAAACTCAAAAAAAAGTGAATCAAAATGATGACTGCATCATGAAATCACTTTGTTTTTTCGAATACCCACATGTTCTAGGTAGCTACCAAGTTTCATGAAGTTCAGGTCAGCCTGTGGTTTTGCGCGGTTCCTTGGGCAAGAAACTTTGCCACTATACATAACAATACACCATTGTAGTGTTGCGGCCATCTTGATTTTTCCCCCATTCAAATCAACGTGACCGGCAAAGCAAGGCTGGAAGGAATGATAGTCTGGTTACTTTTAGCACGTAAAACATTTTCATTCAGTAATTGTTATTGGATACAGGGAACATGACTGAAATGGTGGCAGCATTATGTGGGTGATACTAAATTAAGAAACATTATTTGATTGGTTCATGATATTGATTAACCAATCCTACCAAGAACCTTATTGACTTGGCCTTGTCTTTCCCCGTATGTGCCAAGCTGTGAGAAGGGGCGTGTCATTCTACGTCAGGGTCACGTGGGGCACAACTTCTACTTCATCTTCTCCGGATCGGTGTTTGTGCAGATCGACATCGAGGACGAGAAGACGGGCATCATGACTCCCTCCAAGACACACGTCATGGAGAAAGGCACCAGCTTCGGGGTAAGTCACGTCTCGATGACGTCATTATGCATTCAACCCTGACGATCCCACGTTTTAAAGAATAATAATAATGTGGTACTTACGCTGTATAAGAGAGGTCTCAAAGCGCTTCACAATTATTACCCCTGTTCCTCAGGCCATGAGACCCATTTGTTTTTCTGCAGCTGCTCTAGATCAGTGCAATCTGCTCTCTACCCTCACATGTACACATGTATACACTTGGGTGGAGAGAGACAATTGTAGTAAAGTGTCTTGCCCAAGAACACAAGCACCACGTTCCCCGTCAGGGTTCGAAACCACGTGCCACGACATATGAGTTGAACACTGTAACCATGGCGCTCAACAGTTACAACTACACCGCTTATCTGCTTTGAAAATTGGCAAAAAAAGGAAACTTACTTCAAAAAATAAAGTTGCTAGGCCAAACTAGCTATTTGGTGGCCTTAGCTAAAAATTTATTGTTTCGAAACCTAGGTTTTACCTCCGGCGTTTAATCATTAAGAAACAGTCAAAAGAATGTAAACAATGGCCTCTTGTTACATGATACTCCTGAAAACAAAAATCCCATGCTGAATTTTATTTCCCACTTTTTTGGAGTCGGTGTTCGAAAGTCAGGGGAATTAAATTTCCAAAAGCCGAAGCTGTTAAATAGGCTGAGGTTTAAAAATCCTCACCTTGCATTTACCCTAATAAAAGTGTCTGAAGTCCTCCTATTTTAACTTACTTAGGAGGTTGGTTAATAGAGCGCCCTCACTGTGGATTTGTTTTTATTTAACTGGAGTGACAATGAAGGCACTTCACATTATAGACATAATAGTGAGGGCGCTCTATATGCAAGGGATATATGGCCGTTTTACAAACTCCTGCTCCGTCTCCGCCTCTGGCTTTAGGCATGCAGTTTAGTAATGGAGCTAGAACTGCAGACGACGCCGAAACCGGAGTTTCGCAAACGGCTTACGTTTCTTGTTGTTTTTAGGAGTTGGCTCTTTTGGGAGGCGGAACCGGTAGGCGGCGGGCTTCCATCATCTGCCGGGAGACCACGGAGCTGTTTGAGATCGAGAAGGAAACGTTCCTGGAGCTCTGTCCGGACATCTTCGAGAAGGAACTCCAGGAGAAAATCAGCGCCGCCAAGTAAGGCTTTCGAGACTTTCAATCGGAAACAAAAGAATGATCAGCAGCATCGTATTTAGGCAATTATTTCATGCCACTGCAAAAACCTCTGTTCTAGCAAAGATTTCTGAATAATGTAGGATCATTTGCATTTTTCCCAATTGTAACCTACCAAATTATTATTTAAAAAACTTACTTGGATTACAGATCATACTGGTACTAAACACCCCGTGAAATGATTCCGTCTGGCTTGCTCAAAGCCTTGCTGTCATATTGAAGAAATCAATCAAGAAATGTAGGTGATTTCCAACAATCAGTCATTGACTGATCTTTTTGAAATAAAGAGTGCTATGGACGCAGTCGTGTTTCATGATCAAAAGCTTGTGCGTGATTTTTCACCGTTTTCTCGAAAAGTGTAATATCGACAGGTTAGCTTTTGAACATTCTTCTTTGGATTTTGAGTGGTGTTATTATTGGAATCGAACAAAATGCATAAAAAGCAAGTGACCCGCTGGGTATATGCCTTTAAAACGCCATAGCCATTAATGAGAACTTTCTACAGTTGCATGTTAGTCAAAGTTCAAGTTTGTTTTGCGTCAAAGTTGTAAAAAAAGAAATGAATTGTACTATACTGACAGACATATTTGGCTTCGTCGTTTTGGCATAAACGTTTGATGGCGTTTTCAGACAACAAACAGTCCTTTCTCACTTCTTTCGAAGCAATCCGTCTGAGCAAACAGCAGATATTTGTTCTATGTATGAGGGAGATATAACCACGAACACCAACGAACGGAAAGCAGCAGCACAGAAAAGACGGGCTGTGGTGGGAGTGGCGCCAGTGATCCCAACTGTGTATAATTTGAGGAGGAGACCACGGGCAAATGCCTATGTCTAACGAATGAATGAATGAATGAATTTTAGAGAGTAAATTGAAGTTTAATAACGTAAATTTGTATTTTGCACAAAACCAATATTTTTACAATTTCTTTTTTACTTGAAGCAGCTACTTATTTTGAAATCTGTCAAAAAGTGACTGTTTTACTACTAGAGCTCACCGTTAGAGCGCCCTCATTCGCCTGATATGGCCTTTTGTTTGGGTGGGGTATACATGTACTTAAAAAATGGGTAAAATGAAATTGGTAAAAGATAGACACAAACGCGAGTAGTATCTCTTTATCCTTTTATCGTAGTAAAATTTACTTTAGGGTTATGGGTTTATATATTGTTCTTGAAGGATTGTTCCTGTCATTTGTTTGCCCTTGAATTCTAACTTTACCCTATTTTGAATTGTTCTGTACCAGGAATATTGAGATTTTCCGGCAGTTTCCGGCCCAGGATTTGGAGCGTCTGTGCTTTGAGTCGTACATCGAGGAGGTGGCCTACGACCGGGTGATTGAAAGGGACACAGCCCATACTGATACTATTTACTTCATCCTCGGTGTAAGTTGCATGAATATTATCGATAAATCCTCTGCAGTGGGATTTGAACCTGCGACCTCCGGAGTACCGGCGCTCTGCCAACTGATCCTAGTAAACTATAGTCACTTTCCAAACCAGTGTGTTCACAATTGACAGAATTTATTCACAAATCTCTCAAGACAATGGCCTTATTCACGAGTTTGCCATTTTGGTCGTATTTCATTAATTGTTAACTGTTGAATGGGATGGGATGGCGCCAGACTATTTATTGCAGGCAAAAAGCTGCCTTATTTTTTTTTAAATCTGGCTTCAAACATTAGGAAATGTTTAATTACAAATTTAAAATTATTCATTGAGGCAGACTGGAGTTTATTATAAATTAACTTGCCTTCATTTCTCTTCACAAGTGTCAAAAATCAAGATTTTACCTTACTTTCAATTTCGTGAAAAAGGCCCATAGTCCAGTCATAAACAGGGAATAGACCAGTACAAAGTAGTGCCTTTGTAAGTGTTCATCTGAACGTCATGTGACGTAACTTAGGATATGACTTTTCATTATTCTCAATTTATCATTTCTCCGAGCGTTAGTAGGGGAGCATTTCCCCCCCCCCCCTCAAATTAATTGCAATCCCCCTTAAATCAACTGCAATATGGCTTCGCACCTCTTTTTCTTTGTTTTTTTTTTTCCCTTTTTTCCAGTTGCATGCCAAAATGTGTTATGTCCTTTGACAGGCCAGTTTACCCTCGATCTCTGACTAAAATGTGTACCGAGTATCCAACCAAAAATAGGAACCTAATTGCTTTTTTGATTAAAAGTGGACACAATCTGATTTATCAAATCAAAATTTGTAAAAACTTGATTCAGGGGAAAGTCACCATGCTGAAAGAATTCGACCTTTCGGCGGCCCACAAAGACGCCTCAATTCAAGCCTACGGGGACAAGACCTTACCAGCGCCCAAGGCCGGACACGAGTCAACCAACAGAGGGCGGCAGACTCTCCCTCAAGCCACCGCCAAGAACAGTTGTTTCATGGGGGTGGGCGAGCTACGAGAGGGCGACTGCACGGTAACTTCACCAAATTTGTCATTCCATTCTTATAGCAGTAGAAGATTAACAAAATGGTGATTAATGGTGAAGTACACAGATTCGTTTTTTTGAGCAGGAATGCTTCTGAGTAGTGCCCACTGATCTCTATAATAAAGACTGGATAGCTAATAAAGAGCCGCACAATGAATGAATTTGACGCCATATTGTTGAGACCGGCTGGTGATCTACAAAGGACAAGTTGCCGTTTTTATAGACAGCATGATTTCTTTTGTAACGTCGCGGTTCACTTGACTTATATTTTGACCACCTCCACTGACCAAGGTTAACTACAATTTTTCTAACGTCGTGGTTACTAAAATGCCGCAAATATCACTTTTTCGGCGTTTTGAAATAATAATCACTACGGAAATGTGTGCCTTTTAGAACATCATAATATGTGTACGTGACCAAAATGCGCGTCAACTGTTGATACAACGCGCGCGTATTTACGCGTAAAACGTTCGTATTATACGCGGCCATCTTCGTGCGACCGGGGGCGAATTGGTCAATATGCAAAGTCTACTGTGTGAATGTTGTATGCATATCCGCTATCCAGTCTTTATATAGAGATCAGTGGTAGTGCCCCCCTCTTTTTGAATAAAAGTAAATATATAATGCTGTCATTCTGTACCAGATATTATGCCCTGAGCAGTGCAGTATTGCATGAGGCGCTGTTTTACATTTGATATGTATCTGTATTATGCCCCGTAATTTCATTTCAATTGAAACGCAAAATAAATACGCACGCACAATCAATGTAGGGGTGATTCTGTTAGTATCGGTGAAATATCAGCCAAGGTTGGTGACATGGACACCCTAGCTTCTTTCTTGCAATTGGTATAAATTGAAAACGACAGTTGATAACAAATAATCGTGGACTTCCTCAAAAACAGCTATTTATCCCAAACTGTGTCTTTTGTTGTGAAGCCCCGAAGACCAATGAGCATTTCAGAAACACGCTTGCCGGAATATTTTAGAGAAACTCGATGCTGTAGTCGTTCGTTTGATTTAATTTTGGTTTGAGACAAAACCATAATTCAATTCTGAATTCACTTCCGTTCTCGTCTGAAGCTAAGAGAGCATTTTGATAGTTTGTGGTTTATCACTCATGACGTGTGCTTGAAGGCGTTATTATTGTCTCAAAGAAATCAATTACGTAGGAGTTAGGTGGGAGACCGCATAACTCACTGGGAGGGAGCTGATTACGTGAGCTCTCTGTCTGACAGAACATTTTGGGGGGAATGTGACGAAACCGAAACCAGTGTTGAATTTGTATTCCGAAGTACCGTTTCATATATATTTTTAGAAGAAAAAAAAGATATTGACTGGAGCCGGGTTTGAACTAGTCTATGGAATATCCCCTTGAACAGCAAGGATTTATGATATGCGAGCAGATTCGGAGAATTATTCTCAGACTTGTATGACTCGTGACTCGACTCGGACTCGAGTCCAACTCGAGTCCCATTTTCCGTGACTGGGACTCGGACTCGAGTCACCATGACACGTGACTCGGACTCGGACTCGGACTCGACCCAGCGGACTCGGACTCGGACTCGAACTCGACCCAGCGGACTCGGACTTGGACTCGGACCCGACCTGCGTGACTCGAGACTCAACCAAGTTACCACAAATTACGTTTTTTCTTTTCAATTATATAGTCACAAATTATTTTGAAGACGATCCTCTCCTAAGCAAGCGATACAGTCTGTGCTGTACAGGAGAAACGCATCTATGTACTGTACATACACAGCGCGTGCGGCTGGCTTGTTTCCGATATACATGTAAAAAAGTGATTTGGGAAATCAATGTATCGAAACATGTACCTCAGCGTCTGCACTTGATATTGTGTAAATGTAAGCTTCATAGTGTTCAGTACAAGATTATCCTTTCCAGACACTGGCGCCTTGCCTTATTTGACATGTTATATGCATGTATTTCCAGTTCATTCGATTAGAGAAAAGCTGTGAAAATGAAAACATTTACACTGTGAGGTTTTATAGCAGTGCCTAGCTCAACATTTATTTGCAATATAAAACATATAAAGGTGACGCGTGACTCGGACTTGGACTCGATCTTTGTGACTTGTGACTCGGACTCGACCTGCATGACTCGGGACTCGAACTCGGACTCGATGTTTTTTACTGGAATACAAGTCTGTTAATATTACGCAACTAGTGTGCGTCTGGATATCCAGATTCTGACCATTCAGCGGTCGCCTTCTATCGTTACCCTTTGTTGTATTCATGGGCGTCGCCAGGATTTTTTCTAGAGGGGGGCAAAACATATTTTTCAAAAAAATGCCTGTATTTCTCAACATATTCTCGATGTATCAGTTTTAGAGGGAGGCAGGGACATTTTGCCCCCCCCCCCCCACCAATTAAAATAATTTACACCAATATGACTTCGCGCTTCTTTTTCTTTTCTTTTCTCTTCTTTTTTGCTTTCTTCCTCTTTTTTGTTTGTTTTTGTTTTTGTTTTTTGTTTTTTGCTTTTCCAGGGAGGGGCAAACGCCCAGGCTCCCCCCCCCCACACTCGCGACGCCCATGGCTGTATTGCAAAAACATGGCAGCCAAATTGGCCAATCAACAGCTTAGTCCACATCTTACAGTCGCATAAAATTGGCTCGCTAGGATATATCAGACGTTCGTCATGTGGCTCTGCACACGTTAATGTCTGAGAGTCAGACGAGGTTTGAACCTAGCGACCTCCGGCGCTCTTCCACTTGAGCCACATTGGCGGTTCCCCATTTTGTCAATGTCTTTGTTCAACTTGAAGAGGCGCTAGTCAGAAGCCAGAATTCCGTATTATGCCATGTAGCCAGGGATCACGCCATAAGTTAAGGTACTAGCAGCATTAGCAATGCTGCAAACATTGGAAATAGCAAACGGGCCTTACTCAGAGGGGATACGGTTATATATGACATTAATCTGAAGTTTAATTCATTTTGCAAAACATGAAGTTCAAAACATCATCGGACAGTAACAATAACGACCACAAAGACATTTGCAACGACGATAACAAAATCAAGAGCAACAGAAGACAGAGGGAAAAAAGACACGCGACAACAAACGAAAGACGACATCAACAACATCAAGTAAAACAATAACACAATCAACAACAACCATTGCTATCAGTAAGGACAGCAACATCCCCACCAATTATTTTTTTTAATATAATTTTTACCTTCAGGAAATTGCCCTTATGCACGCCGACGAGAAGCGAACTTCTCCCGGTGTCATACTGATTAGCAACGGCGTCAGGCTGATGCAGATGTCCAAGCGGAAGTTGGAAAAGTTCGCTCCAAAAGAGGTTTTGGATAAGCTCCGTAGGCAGCCAGTGCAGACCTTGAGGTAAATGACGCCACCAAGAGTTTCCCCGAAGATGGCCTTTTTCAACACTTTTTCCCGCCCTTCAACCCCCCTAATAATATGGGGACCGGTAGCTAGCTCCTATTTAAGGCCATTGATTAGATCTCCTCTGCGCGCGCGTATCATGATTGTCTATTTTCAAATCGCTGTTTAGCTCTAGTGCATGGACGGTGATTTAACACACGATTACAAAAAAAAACCACAGTGTTTCCATGAAGGTAACTTTCAAGCATTTCAACTGCTTAGGTTTTAAATACTGAACACTTTCAATACTAATTTCTTTCTCTTTATTGATATTTGCCAGAGACACTTTCGAATTAATAATAATAATAAAATCGAAGCTCATCACCTCCGAAATTGTACATTCGTGGCGCGGCCTATTGCCATTTTGCAATAGGCTGGTTGCGGGCAAACATTATACCGTTGTGATTTTCAATTCAGGAGGCGGGATTCAGACCTGTACACGTCATGCATATCATTTGCATACATCAGGAGGGATGCCTCCTGATGTATGGAAGATTCACCGCTGGCTACCGGTCCCCACTTTTGAGGCCGAAGGACAATGGGTCGGGGAACCAGACTACTTTTTTCGGCTTCGCTGGTTGTTGATTTAGCTCTTTCCCGTGTTCTTTTTTTAAACTGAAACTCAGACTTTGCAAAGAATTGTGGGTCGCTGACTAACATAATCAATTTACATTGGTTCCGTAAGCACTCACGGAAGTCCTGACCCGAGGTCAAATTTGTATCATATGAGTGAAAGAAATTAGAGGTTACAATCTTGGACAATTTTGACTTTCTTTCTTAGGCACAGGTTTTAACTGCATCGAAATATTTTTGGAGACTTGTTTTGGAAAAAACAAATATTTTGTTTTCACGCCAGAATTCCGTCGAGTGAAGACCTGTACAAGAAGTACCTTGGCGACGTCAACTGGGCGGAGTTCAAGTCTAAAGTGGTGGATACGCTCCAGCAGGAGCAGAAGGGCGCCCCCATCGTCAACAAGCCGTCGACCACCAAGGGGTCAACGGGATGGGCGCGCTGGCCGGGGTCGGGGGTCAAAGGTGCGCCGAGTTGCACAGTGCGAGCAAAGAGTGCGGTGAGTGTAAAACTGCAAAATTGAAGCTAGAAAGACTGCGTTTGTTCATGGTGTAAATCGAGGACACACACGTGCAACATCATCGGTGAATCGAGGACAGGAACCAAATCAAGAACGACCTCGATTAGAAAACGTGTAAACCAATAAGAGCTCTTGCGAAAAAGTACAAACAAAGGAATGAGGAACAAAAGAAAATCCTCGATTTACACCATAAACAATCGTGCTAAATCAGGTCTTAAAAACAACTCTTGTTGGTAACCAAAGTTTCCGACACGTCTGTACGAGTTGCGAAATTCGGAGGCATAGTTAATTAAACAAAACTGAAAAAAATGATCGCAGAGTTTCGGATGACAAAATGTGTCATGATAACGTTTTAAATAAAAACAAACAAAAAATCCAAGATTAAACTGCAAAACCTGCAGTGTTAAATACACCAAGTAGATTCTATCGAGGTCGACACCTCGAGATCTTACTGTAACACCGCCATATTTCCAGTGTAACTCTCAACACGCTTAACAGGAAAGTTTGTTGTTTGATTTTTCTTCTTCTTTCTTCTTTACACAGCCTCCGAGGGTTAGAAGAAGAGGCGTGGTGAGCGTGTGAGGAGAGGACGTATATGACTCTTGAAACCACCTTTAAGCGATCGTGCCAAAGATATAGCAAAACTCTTAACCAAAGTGGCGTCGAGCCATCTCTTGCCGAAATCCTGAAAACTTGAACCTGCAGTTGCTGGAATCTTCTGCGTTTTACGGCTACATTGGAATCACACTCTTGGAAAAAATGGTCCGGTTAACTTATTCTTTATGATGGGATTTGCGGTTTTGCCGAAGTCAATTAATTGAGTTTGATTGTCCTACTGATAAGGTTTACGCATAAAACCCCAGACCAATGAGGCTTTGTATAGAAAGGTGGCCGAACCATTTTGGGGGAAAGTGTGCTGGTTATGTAGTAGTGACTATAGGGCTGAAATAGCCGTAGACGGCCAGCATATTTCAACCTTCTGTTTTTGAGCAACACATTAAGCGTTTTGAAGGTTTGATTGATATATCATCATGCAGTGAGTGTTTAAGAATGAACTGAATCAAAATGTTAACCGTTTGGGCATGTTTCCAGGCCAAACGTTATTGGTCATAACATTTGCCTGTTCGGGAAAAAATGTTTTGGTATGCAGCATTTTACAGGGAGCAAAAAGGTGGACTCCAATGCGTCGTGGCATACACGTTCGGAGACCGCGCTGGTGCCCTGTTAGTCTCGATCTCATACATACATGTATACATAATTAATGTTGGCGTTCCAATGTGTGTATTTAACATGATGTTTTCAAATAGGCCTAACTCAGCTGATATTTGTGCATCAACAAAAAGTGTTGCATACAAATCATCAAAGGGGTTTGTGAACTTTGCATGTTTTAAGTTCTGTTTTTCTAACATTCATGCAGTATAGCCACATGGGACAATGACCAACGTTTGCTTTTTGTGTCAAGTAAACTCGTGTCGGCGATGTATTGTTTTAATGAAGAGTCTAGCCTGTTTTGAAACACAACCCAATGGTAATTTACATTTTCTGGAGGCCAGACAGGCGCCGAACTGGCGTCAAAGCACGGCCATAAAATAATTCACTACCTTATGGAGACCCGTGTATAATAGGAACAGAAGATTGTATAGGCCGCCTACGTCTCCATAGAGCAATTACAATAGGTGAATTCGTTTCCACAAGATTATCACGAAATCGATATATGGATTTTACTCAAAAGCTAGGAATTGCCTTCACTCGAGTCCCTCGTCCTACAAACAGGGCGCTGGGATACTCTGATGAGCTTCACAGAATCTTGTGAAGGAAGTGGCCTGTGACCTATGTATAAAGCATCTGGCCACAGCTGTTTAAGAGCGCAGTTAGACAATGTGCGCAAATGCTATCCGAAAACTTCCCATAGAAATGCGCACATTCCATACCGGATGTGATTTCTGTTTCATTGCGGACCATGTGGACGAAATTTTGAGCGTCGCATAATGCAATCCGACCGTTCGTGATTCGAAACGGAGCCCGAGCAAGTGACGGGAATTGTCAATTTACAACACAGATAAGTTTTACAGAGTTTCCTACATTATTACGCTTTTCAAAGAAAAAAAAACATCTCTAAAGTCTAAACTGGAATAAAAGAGTAATGAATCAGTCTCTTAACGGCCGTTTCAAACCTTGCAGAGTCATGACCGTGATGACGCGCAGGTCAAAGGTCACGCAAAATCCAACCAATCCAAAGAGCGTAAATTCATCAGAGCATCCCTGTTTGCAGGGCGGGAGGTACGAGCGAAGAATTGCCAAGGTGTGTTGATGCGTCGCAAATTGAAGTATTTTATGTAAGGGATATTAAGTCCGAATTTCAGTCCAGGAAATTATGATCTGGTTAAAATAGGAGCATTTTGAAACTAGATAATTCAAACTCAAAAGTTTTACGAGAACAAAGAAATGACTCCACTAGGATACACATTCCAGTATGTGTGTGCCTTTTTATGTGTGTGTACTATTCGAGTTGATCGCCCGAAACGGGCGTTACCCCGCAAAGCGGACCAGGTCATTCCTCTTAAAAAATAACAATGAACAACGGCAAACCTTGTTTCAGTGGCCAAAGTTATCTAAGTTAATTGCTGTAAAAAAATATTACTTAAATTAGAATACTACACTCGGATTGTATATGCCAAAGTTACTACATATAGTTAATTTATTCGTCAGAATGTAAATTATGCCTTCCATATTGTATTTGCCAAATTAATGTAACGATATATGATGTAAAGTATCCATTTATTTGTACATTTGTACCTATTTTTATTTATTTTAAGAATAAAAACCAGTGCATGGCAGAGGCCTTTATATGCTTCCAGGCCGGCATGTTTGTGAAAACTACCCTTTCTTACGGTAAACTATTTCCTTCGTCATAATTATGCAGAGCATAATTACTGAGATCAGATCAAACACTCTTGTTTTTTTCTTTTTAGCGCAAACATGTACATTTGTACCGATTTATTTCAAAGAATACAAAGGTGTGGCGGAGGCCTTAATGGTGTTTCAAGGCCGGCGTGTTTGTGAAAACTACTCTTTTTACAGTAAACTATTTTCTACGTCATTATTATGCGGAGCAGTACTGTTCAGATCAGATTCAAACGGTCCTTGTTTTCATTTCTGATGCAAAATGAGGAAAAAAAATACTACATGCAGTTAAAACCATAACAAAATTCAAATAAAGATGTTTCCGCCTCCACATTGCCCAGGTGGCCTCCTGTGCAACTTATTTTTTTTTCTTATCAACCGAATATCTCGTCGCGTATATTTATGATCTTCGCAATTCCCCCCACCCCCCCCCCGGGCCACTTTTTTTTTCTTGACGCCGAGTTGGGGCAAAAAAAATATATTTCGCGTCAGGGATGCGCGTTCGTGTTTGTGTTCTATTATTTCCCGGAGTTGTCCTGTGTCACGCCAGGGAAATTCATGTCAGCGATTTGGCCAAACAACTATTACATTAGGTCTTGATCCCTAGTCTTGATGAGCGACTTGTTGTCGCTGTGTAGACGGGAAGATATTAAAACCCGGGGGTCTTATGGGGGATATATAACGAGGTTAATTGCTGACCGAAATAAATGAGATGGATGTGTATGAAAACTTGCTTTCTTTAAGATAACGAAAAGGTCACCGTAATGACAGGTAGGCCAACCAAGTTGTGTGTGAGACAGCGGAGGGAGTGGAATCGAAACACGGATTCCGAGATTTTGCAAAAACAAATCGGGAAAGAAATGAAAGAGGGAGTTAAACAACACAGGAGAGGGAAAGATACATTTTGAGATTTTAAATGTCTTCTGGAAACCATAAGTAAACTGTATTTCGGCGAACCCGGTACTACAACACTAATTAAAAGGTGCCAAATTAAGGTTGCACTTATTTGGTCGTCTAAACATATTCCTTCATTTTAACAAAACACCAAGATTCATAGACACTCAATTATAATAATATTTTTTTTTTAACTTATTGTGGGTCGATTTTTCGTATGATGGCTTGTTGATTCTAAAGTGCATACATTCTTCTATGCGATCCTAAGTTAATACGGGATTTTCTTTTTTCATAGCCAAGAAATGCACGGGAAGATTGGATGTATATATAATCATGGTTTAGGCGTTGTGTAAACAACAAAAAGGAAATGAGTAATCTATACACTGACCCCGTACACAACGGGGAGTGGGTCCCCCGGGTTGTGACGGACAAACACGTACGACAGATACACGAGACTGCCTGGACGCCTGATCTCTATTCATATTCAGTGGTTTATTAGCTCAGAAGTCGAATAAAGTTCGTGCGGGGGAACCGTTAGTCAACTAGTGGTTGATTCGTGACGTCACTTGCGCCTGCGCACCAATAGCAGCATGCGAACGCCAGACGATGGTCAACACGTCTAGTCTGGTTCCCAGACCAACAGATTCTGACTATTCCTGATGAATCTTAGGTCAGGCAGCTTTCGGTAATACATTGTATTACAATTTACGTCACGTGACTAAAACGGGAGGAATGCCTCTTTTTTCCGAAAATGTCCGAAGTTTGCCGAATTTGTTTCGTCGACAATCGGATAGCGCCCGAGTATTTCCGAGTCAACATAGGTTTTATTAACTACTAATGGAAGTTATTAAAAACTGTAAAAAATTTGTTGATAATTAATATTCATTGCTTTCATTTAGAAAACTTAAAATTCAACGACGATTTTGCACATCAAGTCGGCGGATTGTATACGAGGGGCGATTCTTTTGCTGCGTCATGAACTATTTTGAATTTGACGACCGTTACCGGGATTTTCCAAATCTCGGCGTGGTCTCCATTCAGCTCCGCCTGCTAACAGTGCTATTTGGGTGCCTAACTGAAGATTCCAGGTCAACATTAGTCAATGTTTTCTGACAGAAATATTAAACTGTATTATCATAACTGTATGATATTTTGAAGAAAGTGATTTTTTTGAAAATTCGATAGGAACAAAAAGCTATAAGCGATAAAGCGAATTCGGAGACGAAGCCGAGCTTTGAAAAAGGGCCGTCAATGTCGTCATGTATATTTTTTAGCCACGGAGGCTGACTGATCTACAATTTAGACGTGAGCGTCGGGAATAATTGTCAGGTCTGGGAACCAGTATATATATATATATATATATATATATATATATATATATATATATATATATATATATATATATATATATATATATATATATATATATATATATATATATATATATATATATATATATATATATATATATATATATATATATATATATATATATATATATATATATATATATATATATATATATATATATATATATATATATATATATATATATATATATATATATATATATATATATATATATATATATATATATGTATCTTCTTCTTGTTTTCAAGACAATTTTATGAACAAAATTTAAAGGAAATTTTATAACATCTGCATGTGAGTATAAGTGTTTAAGTATAAGTGAGTATAAGTGACCACAAATTCGCTGCCTTGTGGAGACTCACACACAATAGTGAACAAAACATTGTAAAGGTCTCCACAGGGCAATTTCTATAGATGAATAGGTCTCCACAAGGTTTTCACGAAATAGATATATGGGTTTTACTCAAAAACTAGGAATTTCCAAGGTGTGTTTATTTGTCGCAGATGGAAGAGTTTTAGAAAAGGGATATTAATTCCAAATTTCAGCCCAGGAAACTTATTCTGGTTAAAATAAGAGCATTTTGAAAATTCACTTTCAAAATTGAACACTTTACTACACGGGAACAAAGAAATGTCTCCACAAGGATACAAATTTTGGAGAGTGTGTTTATAATGTGTTTCGTGTAATTCTGGGTGATTTAGCAGAGCAGAATTTTGAAATGCATCTGGCAGAATTTTGCGATTTTCGTCTGGTCACCCTGCTTCGTATTCAGTGCAGGAAAACATGCTCAATACGACTAATGGGTCCGAATTTCATAAGAGTCCAACATTTTCACATGTCATCGGTCCCTTGTCTCGGCCTCCGAGCAATCTGCTTTAAAAGGTGGTTCAACCGGACAGTGATGGAGTAGGTTTTTTTTTACTATCTCTCGGAGGAGAAAGTTGCAAAGAAAACAATTCCTTGAGGAGACGCTGGGATGACAATACAAAAATCCTTGATTAGTTCGATATGCCAATCTGGATCATCCCACCGAAAGGCATAGGGGACCGTATTGGTTCTGCGGCCGCCGTGGCCGTTGAACCCGGAGGATAATTTGTTGACGATTTGTATTCGTTTCATCTTCCCTCTCAAATAATGATCTTCTGACAACCTTTTATAACTTTATGTGTGTGGGCACATGTATGGCTTTACGATAAAGGACAGACACACAAAGGGAGAACAAACGATCCTTTCAGTCCTCGAGCGTTGGGTCTTTTGTTGAAAACGGTCCTCGATCGTACGGTTATGTGCTTAGTCTATAAGAGAGTGTTATATTGCAGGGACAAGGGGAAACAGAAGGCATTGTCCTCAGGCGTATAGAAATTCACAAGTATGTGTGGATCAAGGTGTAAAAATCAACATGATCAAACGATGCTCACAACGCTTTATCCATTCATGAATTTCCTGCTATTTATTTATCCAGTCTTATTTTTTTCTGTTTCCGATTCGGGAGTACGAGTATTGGGGGTATTTTGCACATCCGTTGTGAAATGTAGACATGGGGGGGGGCGCTGTTCAAACCCGACATTATTATACACACAAAGGGCCAATGTATGGTGCTTTTTAGGGCGAAACATGTGCGAAATTTTGAAAAAGGCACCCAAAACGGCAGATGCCACCAAAAAAAGGCACTACTTCTTTTTTGAAAAGGGCACTTGTTCAGAAAAAAAAGGCCACTTCGTAAAAAAGGGCACTCTTGACAAATTATTGGGGGGGGGGGAAGCACGTTGAAAAAAGTGCATTTGAATGGAAAAAGGCAGTCTTTACAAAATATTGCGGTGGGGGGGTAAATACCCCCTTAACCACCCCAGCCCCCTCGCTGGCTACGCCTATGATTAGGCCTACTTTGGGGTAAATACTAGCATCTTGAAAAATGCACTGGAAGGAGGATGTGTTTTTGGTCAAATTAGAAAACAGCAAAAAAGGCCCAAAAAAAATAACTAATGGCTGGCTTTTTTGCTCAAATTAAGGTTTCAAAGGGGCGATATTAAGAAAATGTTGCAGATTTTGACACCAGCAACAGATAAATTGGGTTCAATTTTGTCCTTATACTAATATACAGCACAATGTATTCTCTGCTCATAGAAATACAGGCCTCTGAAAAAATGCCCCCTAACCACTGGTGTAACATGACGAGGAAAAAACGGGGAGGGGCTACATTCCTCCAGGGGGGCATATCTCAGAAACGAAGGGGAGTAGAGAGCCACAATTTGGTGCGTGTTCATTCCACTCATAATGGTTCGTTGAGAAAAATCAGGCAAATCTGAGTCGGACACTGCCATGGCCTAGGTGGGTCGGCTCGGAATAACCCTTTTAGAGAGTGTAAAGTTGAACCACAAAATCAACTTTAGTTTCGTGGATGGGGAAAAAACACGCAAATACATAAGCTGCTTTTGAAAACGAATTAAAAAGCCGGTGCATTTTTTCCAGTTTAATTCAAACTTTTATTCGATGTCAAAGTTGCGGTCATCACCAAATACAATAGTCATTTTTTTACGAGTTCGTCATTATAACTCAATATGCCTTCATCGTCAAACGTACTTTTAATAAGCTAAATTCAGATTCTAACATGAATTAATCCTTAAGCTTTAACTCAACAATGATAATGAAACAAAATGATATTGGCCCTAACTGTTTGCAAAAAATATAATGTTAAAAATACTTAGTTAACTTGACAGCACTCAGAGAGCGCAAACCTCCACCAAGGTTAAACAATTCCCCGCCTTATTGTCAGAACAATAGACGGCCAGGACAATTTTCCTTTTCTTTAAATAGATTTTTAATTATTGTCCGAAGATATAAAATAAAATAACACCCAACAGAAATACTCGCATAAATAGTGAAGAATCCTTAAAACAAATTCTGGATCCAGACCCAGATCCGGATCACTTCCAAAATCTTATCGATTTGTACTTAAAGCAAGGACCACTCCAAAAAAAATAATGCAAATCCATCCATAACTTTTTGAGATATGTTGTTTACAAACAAATGAACGCCGCTGAAAACATAATCTCCTTAGCGGAGGTAATAATATCGTAGGCCCTTAAAACTAATAAAAAGTAAGCAAAGTCTGTCACGAGCCAATATATAGGCCATCAGGTCGGCGGTTTCCTTGACATGAAACCGTTGGAGAATAGTTACATCCCCCCCCCCCCCGGACAGGATGACGGTCCATCGCAGGTTACTCCCCAGGTAATGCCGGTACCCATTTATACTCCTGGGTTGAGAGAGGCAAGTGGGGTGAGGTGGCTTGCCCAAGGACACAGCATATGGCCAGCATCTTGATTCGAGCCCCTTGCCCTCTGATCATGAATCACGAACCCTAACCACTAGGTCAACTCGCCCCCACCCTAAAACTAATGGACCTCCTAATTAATGAGTGATAATATTATTATTCATATCATTTAATATCACTGGTTTTCAGGTTTGTACGTGCCCAATATAAAGACTTTCTGGTAACCAGTGAAGTGGACAGGCACCATGAATACCCAAGTTGTGTCTGGTGTGCTCCCACGTCTGAATACCCGACGTAATGTCAAATTTTATTTGACGGCACCAGAACAGTTCTTGTTCGGCCTTAAAAAAAAAAAAACATTTTCTAATTGTATTGGATGTCTTACAACAAAGGGAACGAGTCATTCCTTGTATAGACCTTTAAAAATTAACAACCGTTATGAAAGTGATTTCTGAACTTACGTCATTAATACAACTATGAAAAAAATATAGTATTAATTTAAATTATCGTGTTAGCCTTGATTCCAGTCTCAACATAGACTATGATGTAATTTAATAGTCTAATTTGCGTTCGCAGATAAAAGTAGGAAACAACGATTCAAGAGCAGACTTAATGTAGAATATAGAGTGGAAAGCGACTTGACTGAAGGCCGTCCGGTCTCATGAATATGCAGGCTACGTTAGGTATACTGCGAGCCACGTGGTTCGATGGCGTTAGTTAGACTCAGAAGTTCCCGCAGTCTCCTCGCGGTACTCTGCAAGAAATCTAGCGAGAATGGGCGGGGCATAACTGCAATGAGGGAGGGGAGGGGAGAAAGAGTTTAATTCATGTGAGGCACGTGGCCAAGTCCGTGGAAAATGTTGCAATGAAAAGGAAATTGTACTCGAATACAATGGGTTGAGAACCAGTCTGGATGCCAATGTAGGCCTACGTCATGCCACATTGGTTGCCAACCTCTTCCTCAGCTAAGCAAAGTTTTGTCATCTGCTGCCGAGGACAAAATGCCTCTGCAACTCCACGACATGGGCCGTATGCACAAGTTGGCCATTTTAGTCGTGTTCCCCTGAATGTATTTCATAAATTGTGAACTGTTGTATGGGATGGTGCCAGACTTTTTATTCACTATATAGCCTCGCTTTCATTTATTTTGAAATGTGCCTTAAAACATTAGAGTATGCTTAATCACAAATTATAAATTATTCATCAGAACAGACTTGAATTAATTTGTAACGTCATTGCTTTCATTTCTCTACACAAGTTACAAAAAAATGAAGATTTGACGTCACTCTCAAATATGGCCGACTCATGAATAAGGCCCACAGGCCCTCGTTTGAAACTTGTTCCTGTTTGATATTTAGGTGATGTGGCTGATCACTGACTGGCCCACCACCCCTTGATTTTTTCTTCGATCGTCTTTCGTGTTGTTCTGTTGTGTTTTTTTCTGAATTAGTTTAGATCAGATTAGTTCTGACCAAGATTTATTGGGTCATATAAGCCCTATATAGGCTTCCATTCGACCCTCAATTTCAAGCAAGATTCAAGCAAGATTCTCCGAGGCTTTTCTTTCGAACGGAACAACGCATTAACCTGAAACTTGTACCGAGTACCAAGCATTATCCCGAGGTGTGCATATTACTGTGACGTCATGATGACGGAAATATATGATAAAAACACACACTTGAAAACGGAAATATTTACTGTAATTAAAATAATTCAGTGGGAGTCGTTTAACACACACACAAAAAACAATCATGATGACGTCATCACTCAAAACGGCGCGCCTAGCGCCACGTACAAGAAAGTTATTGGGGTTTTTTTTTTGGGGGGGCGATATGTATGCATGAAACCTGACGAAAAACTGCTAAAGACAACACTGGACCATCGAAATGCATGTCTACCCAGCGCCCTCATTTGCCGAAAGTACGGACAACTTACCGGTATCTCTCTTTAATGAAACTATGTCTTGTTCGGATCTGTCTTGGTGCAAGGCGAATTTCTCCTGCATTTTATGAAACTGGGACGGAAAACAGGAAAACAGTTGAAAACAGTTGGTAAGGTAAAGGGACGAACCTGTGTTCACAGGAACGGAGTGCCCATCTCTCTTTCATTAGCGATTGGGCCAGACTCATATGCTGCTGTGGGGGGATCGCCATACCTCCTCCACAGCGAGTCTGTTACCTTCCCAGCATTGAATGATGCCAGTACCCATTTAACACCTGGGTTGAGAGGAGTAATTGAGGTAAAGCGCCTTACTCAAGGGCACAACACGCATGGCCACGGCGGGGCTCGAACCCACAACCTCACGATCATGAATCCTGTGCTCCACTGCTAGACCACACGTGCCCCGAAAACAGTTGACTTTGGGAATAAAGAGTGCTATTGACAAAATCGTGCTTTTCATGATCACAAGGTTGTTTTTTCTGATTTCTCGAAAAGTGCAATATCCACTGAGCTGAAACTTTAACAGGTTGGTGTTTCAACATTGTCCTTTGAATTTTGAGTGGTGTTATTGTTAGAAGCGAAGAAAATGCATGAAAAGCAAATGATTCTATTATGAGTATAAAACTTGACCTAGTTTCGTGTTGTGATAAAAATCCAGTCATGCATTTAATGGTTAAAATCGTACCTATGGCCGTACATGTTCACATTTGTAAATTCCCCACACTGAAACCAGGGAATTGAATTTGCCCCAAAGCTGATGAACTCCAAGACAAGCGATTCCAGTGCCTACATTATTATGTCCACACGGGAATTCACACAGAAACTAAGATGTTATATCCTAGTGAATTTAACACATTATCGTCCAACTTTGACAGTTAAAACTTGATTTGTTCGGCTCTCGAATCGCGAAACCAAAACCTATCTAGTTCCGCAGCCCGACAGCATTTTATCAGCATTATGTATCTTACAATTATTCACAGAGAAGCTCAATAAATCAATAAATAAAAGAAATGAAATTATGAATGTGAACAAGCTTTAAAAGTTAATATAACAGTTGAGTTTTGAGTTATTGTAATTTTCTGCTTATCCTAGATACGTGAATTTATGAGCTGCAAAGTCTTACATTCTTTGATTTTTTTTTATTGAGCACAAAAAATCAGAACCTGAAAAAAATTCACAATTTGTAAAGTTATTATTCAGTCACTAAACGTGGGTGATGGGTTTTTATGTTCGATGCCTCATTCAAACGTGAATAACTTTTAAATTGCTTAAAAAAAAGCACTTTAAAAAACTAAATCTTTTTTTCGCGGTCAAACTCGGACGAAGTACAGGGAGAAGCAACTTTAAGTTAAGATAGACGATAGCCACAAGGAATAAAAGCATTTGCAAATTGAGAAACAACTATAGAAAGCACTGGGGGATATTCAAGAAGCCGAAGCTTGTCCAGAGGAAATAAAACTTGCCAAACAAAACCAAAAAAAATCTACTGAGAATTACAAGAGTATGAAATCACACTGATTAACACAAATAATAACGGCAAATAAAACAAGGACAACAACTCAGGCCAAGTTCGGGCAAGGACCATTATTCGACTAGTGGTTGATTTGTGACGTACCTTACGCCTGCGCACTGATAGCAACGTGTGAACGTCTCTCGTCAAACGCTGGTCAAAATGTCATCGCAAAACTTCTGGATCCTGGCTTAACCACTGGTCAACTATAGTCCTTGTGCGAACTTGGCCTCAGATGTTGGGGTTTTTTTTATCCTGATTTAGACATAAAAAAGCTAGGGTACGAAACGAATTTAAAATGTAATGGAATGATTTCCAAGTATAATAAACATTAACAATGTAAAGGCCCATACTGTGTGTAGTACCCATCTGGCTCTGACCGCACTAACTTAATTATACAAGGTCAATTCTTAATTCTCAATTGTCTTATTCAATATATAAAAGAAATTGGAGTTAAACACCTGCTTCATTTATCCCCGCGGCTTTCGATGTGATACAAATGGCTTCTATCAGATTTTCATAAAGTTTCGAACCTTTATTTTCAATGTCCGTTCTTTTCCAAATGGCTTTGGTTTTTGTATTACCGAATCAAATCCGCTGGTATTCGAGTCAGACAACAGAGTAGAAAAGAAATCCATCTGTATGTGGAATTGTTTCGCGATTTCATTTTTTTACCATATCTTGCTTAATTCGATAAAAATCATATTCCATATCTGTGCTGTTTGATTCTGGACTGTATTTGGTTATTCGATTAATTGCTCGTCCAGTCGTGTCGGTTATTCGGTTACATCTTCAGTTCGTTCAATTGCAAACCTCTCTATGATGAGGCTTCCTTTAGACCACTGGCGCAGTGTGGGTTGGGTTTTTTTCTGAAACACAAACCACTACGTAGTCTGGTGGCATAACTATGCACATTATGTACACACATGGCGACTTGGTACCAAATGTTTCTTTGGCAGGAGCTTCTACATGACACTTGGTGATCGGTTGGTCTGTCTGTCTGTCTGTCTGTCAGGCCCAGAAAATTGACCAAAAGTATGGTGTTCCATATGTGCCATGGTTTCGATTCGGCGTCGCATTTTTTTTTCAGCTCTGGCAGGGATCGTTTTGATGGATTTCATGCAAAACTTTCATGCAAAACTTCTTGCAACACGGCCAGCGCTTATTGTGCACTCGCACTTGTCCAGTAAAAAAAATGACTTGACCGGACATTTAACCAAAGAGTGAACATTCAGACGACCGAGAGTGACATTCATTCAATTGCACAGATCTGGTTTCTCTCGAGTAAGCCGCCTCACATTAATGTAAAAGTCGAGTGACTTTCACTCTCAATTTTTCCGCACTCAAGTTTTATTCTGTGGAAATACAGTGCGTTTTGGGACTTAAATCTGCACTTGAAATTCACAAATGTTTGGGAGATTGTTTTTCGTCTTACCGGCGAGGGAACGGGGGATTTTTTCACCGGCATCACAATTACGCCTCCGCCTGAGCTTCCCCGTCCGCATCGCAGTAGGCACACGTAGGTTATGTTGCCCTCGGCATTGCAATCGCACTCTGAATTGGGGAGAAATACACAACAAGACGGTGCAAGCTTAGTAAAGCTGGTGGCATAGCACAGGAGAAAAGTGACTTCATTGGGGGGGGGGGGAGTCAGTCAGTCAGTCAGTCAGAGGACGATAGCCTGGTCCTTCGAGTCCAGCCCTCGCTTCGATTCTTATGGTGTCAGTAGATTTCTTTTTTCAAACAGTAATCCTGACCGTAAGATAAAACCAACTTGTTGAGAACTCTTCCTGACGACAGGAATAATATTGTCTGATTGATCGTTGATTTAGTCTGATTAACTCTTGACACAATCTAATTACATCTGACTCTGTTTTTTTGCAGATATCACAACAAAGAGCGTCGCACCGGTGCCTGTCTTTTCCCCATAGGGGAAACAGAACAATGTTGTTACAAGCGTAAATAAAGTGAAAATAGGGAGAGAACTAGAAATCTGTGAAATGAAAACAGAATTTCCGTCCAAGAAAAATAGAAATGTATTATTATATTTTTGATTATTTTTGGCATGGGGCTGCATGAGATGGACACGTGACCGATATATGGGGATATATCACCATAGTGTGTTGATAGCTATCTCAACCGTGAACTGGTTTTTTTTTTGGAGTTCCAATTTCCGCGGTTAAATTAGTTCTAACGTAAGTACTGCTCATTACCTAATGACGTCACGGGGTCACGTGAATATGTTTGCATACAAAATGCTCTTTGCGTCAAATCGATTATCCCTCTCGCAAAACAACAGTACATTCTATCAATTAGACTTAACGACGAAATAAAATACATTCCTGTTACGTCTCGCCTGAGGCAGTTAAAATACATATGCTACGAGACCATACCATCTTCAAAGATTCCAGCCAATTCGATTTACTCTTTGCGACAAATTGAAAAACATATCATAGGATCATTAAATTTTTTTTTTGCATTTCATGTATTTTGTTCGTTTCCAAAATAACACCACTCAAAATCCCAAAGAAAACGTTCAAACCTAAGGCCAGAAGAAAAAAAGTCTCCGGTTTCTGGTATGGAGCTTGCCCAAAAAGTGGTGCGGCGACGCGGCTTTTTTTTTTTTTACCTGATTTTTTGGCTTCAAATGTCGGCTGATGACTGCAAATGGTGCCCGACTAAACTTAGTGCAAATATATGGGAGTCCAGAGAGGCCACATAAAGCTTATTCTCGACCATAACCCAACCTAAAAACAGGTTAAAATTTTGCAGCAGCAGGATTCCAGTCAAACCAGTGAGTTTGGCGGTTTTGAGACATCATCTTTCATTGAAAAAAAACCTTTTTCATTTTGCCGACGCGCATGGCTACGGCGACGCGCGCGCATACCAGAAACCGGAGACTTTTTTTTTGGCCTTAACCTGTTGAAGTTTCAGCTCAGTGGATATTACACTCTTCGACAAAACACGTGCACAACCTTTAGATCGAGAAACACCATTTCGTCGATAACACTCTGTATTTCCAAAAATCAGTCATTTGACTGATCGCTGGAAATCATCTATATGTTATGATTTCTTCTTACTGACAGCAAGCCAGACTGAATAGTTTCAGTGGGTGTTTAGTACCAGTACAATCTTTAATCCAAGTAGGTTTTTTATAATAATTCGGTATACTAAGGGATAAGTGCAAATTATCATATATGCCTTTAAATGTTAAAGTAGTGGCTTGCCTGTTTTTCTTGCTATCATTTCCCCCTTTTCACAACTAATTTCACTTCTTATTGTCGTCAAGATGGTGTAAGATGACGTCACGCGTCACGGATGGGCATTTATCGCGTGCTCAGTTAAAAAAAGGGGTTGGGGGTTATGCACGACCCAAACCAATCCCCTGGTCAAAAGGCGGGACGTATCCTTCCATCCCCACAGGATTTACCCCCTTGAAAACATCATGCCTTCTTGAGTTCTGCAAGACGTTAACTTGATCTACTGTTTGCATTTTGATGTTTATGTATAAGCCAGTGAGACGATATTGTCATAGCTTTTCGATCTGTTGTTTTAGTCAGTACACGGGTAATTTCCTTGATTTGCGTTGCGTGAAGATGAAATTATTTGTTTAATGATACAATTGACGAGGAAAATAGTGATTCTAAGGGTCTCGGATGCTGCGATCATACACAAATCAAGACATGGCTTGTTTTCATTGGAGGTTGGTTTTACATGAAGATTTATTCTTATTCTCCAAAGAGAATAATATTGTCACTTTTGGTTTCGTTCCTTCATTTTCTGCTAAATGATTCCCCCACCCCCGCTTTTCCATTTTACCATTAGGACGAAGAGTTCTTTATCATTTCTCCTCTATAAAGCATCCTGATGACGATCATAACAAGCGACACGAAGATTCGTTTGAAGATTGTATTTCCAAACTCTAAATATCCATTTAAAAGGAAGATACATTTGCAAACATAACAAAACGAAATGATCAAATTATCAACAAATACCTTACTAGATTGTTAAGGAATGACAGTCTAAAGCATCCTGTAAAATCGTGGCTCCTGGTGTGCTGTCATTTTCAGGAAAAATTGTATTTTTCCAACGCTGTCGGCCGACCAGCGTTGGAGATTACTGGCTTTTTTTCAAAATCTGCTCCTAAATTTCATAATTAGTTATTCCGCGTTTTCTTTGCAATTGATTACACACCTGTGAAGGCGTACAAGCCTGCTAGACTGGTTCTCTGACCTTACAATTCCCCAAAGTCTATAAATTGCTCTGTTTCATCTTAAGTGAGGTCTGGGAACCAGACTACAAGAACACGATTGATTTACTTGGTTTTTCCAGCGTCTACAAGCCCAAAATGTGAAACAAGTCAGCTTAACAATATTCGGCTATAACATACTAATCCACCAAATGCTTTTATTTCTGAAAATTGCAGCAAAAGCAAATGTTGTACATTCCCTTTAAACAAAACTGTAATAAAGAATAAAAATAGTATGACAGCTGTATAAACTTCATTTTCTTCACTTTATTGTATTCTTAATTGTATTTATCTATAAAATTATACAAGGTGGTGCAAACAGAAGGAAACCAACTTTTGACAGCAATTTTCACCTATACTTGCTGAGCGTATTTCACAAATTCGAATTCATAAATAATTAAGGCAGTTTATGCATTCCTTTTGGTCAAGAGCCCGTCACGTGGCCGGTCTTAAACGAATGATAAAAACATGGCTAGCTGGTCTTAAACACTTTTCCAGTGTCACATGAAATTTGGACTCCCATAAAATCCGGTGCCTTTTAACGTTTTAGTTGTTGAACGTTCACATTTCTAATGTACGCATGCGCAATACTACCAGTGAATCAGTATTTCAAGGTCCGAAATTCACACTACACCAGCCCAGCTGTGGCCAAGTTCGGGCAAGGACCATTAGTCGACTAGTGGTTGATTTGTGACGTACCTTACGCCTGCGCACTAATAGCAAGGTGCGAACGTCCCTAGTCGAACGCTGGTCAAAATGTCATCGCAAAACGTCTGGATCCTGGCTCCCTGCTGTACGTTATGAACGCGCGCGGCTATGGTTACCAGCGATGCAACCAGCCCCAGTAGGTTGGTTCCAAATAGTCGACTAGCGTAGTTAACCATCGTCGACTAGACAAAGTTCGGGCAAGCGTTAGTCGACCAATGGTTAACTATAGTCCTTGCGCGAACTTGCCCTGTGTTTTGCGCGACATCGCGCAGTACGCGCGACGCGCACGCCAATGTCCTTATAAGGTAACAAGTTGTGGAGGGGCATTCCATATCATAGTCAGCTAGAGGGGTGTTTCGTAAAACATGAAGTAAAATTTTTGGAGAAAATGGTTGGCATTGTCTAGTTTTTGACTTGTTTTAATTTTTGGACTGAAAAGATTTTTTTTTTTACCGAAAAGGTATTTATGAATGGGAATAAATATGTGTTCGGTCGGTATTAAACACTCTGTTTAAGACCAGTGGGAGTCTGGATGGAAAATAATTACCCATCCAGACTCCCGCCGGTCTTAAACAGAATGTTATAATACCTCCCGAACACACATTTTATTCCCTTATTAATGGCATTAACATATTGATCTTCAAACATGAGTGACAATAAAAAATGATTGCAAATTCATAAAAATGTATTTTGTCTCTGAGATATGGTAGTTTAAACATTTCATGTGCCGAACCTTTGTGTCCACGAACGATTGCATTCACTTGGATGGAGTGATCCTTGCGTGGGGGAACATCACAACTCTTCCGAAATCGGATGTCAATGGTTATATCTAGGGGTCATTTGAGGTCGTTCTTTAACAATTCACACAATTTGACTCTTAGGGCGAAACAGGCGGTACGCAGATCGCTTGTCTTTTAACATTTTGGTCTGGTACTCTCAAATTCAATTTTCTCGATTGAAAGCCACCGCATGGAGAAAAAAATGTCATTTAAAAGAAATCAAGAAATAACGATCAGCCAATCGACTGATTTGTTTTAATAAAGAATGCTATGAAAGAAATCGTGTTTCTTGATAAAGAAAAAGGTTTTCACGGCTGTTCACTGTTTTCTCGAAAAGACATCCACAGAGCTGTAACTTCAACAGTTAGGTTTTGAACGTTCTTCTTTGGATTTTGAATGGTGTCATTATCGGAAACGAACAAAGTGCGTGAAAAGCTAATGATCCTATATACTTATGCCTTTAATGACCAGTGTGTGCTTTTCCTTGCAATTTCATACCGTGTGTGCCTACAATTCGGAACAACAGACACCGTGTATTTTACTAAAGTGTTTTACTACATGTAGTTTACATTATCTTACGTCATTTCACAACAGCACAAAGGTTGAATGAGACAATGATAAATGGACCGTGATCACAACAGCAAATATATAATCCAGTCAGCGACAATGACAAGTGAATGACAAGTCAATCACAATTTAATCACAAGTCAATCACAACTTAGTCAATCATTAGTCAATCAAAAGTCAATCACATGTCGATCACTGGTCAATCGCAAGTCAACTAGTCAATCACAAGTCAGTCATACATCATTCACAAGTCACTCATACATCATTCACAAGTCAATCACAAGTCAACTACAACTTAATCACACGTCAATCACAAGTCAGTCATACATTATTCACAAGTCAATCACAAGTCAAGCACAAGTCAACTACAACTTAATCACACGTCAATCACAAGTCAACTAGTCAACCACAAGTCAGTCATACATCAATCGCAAGTCAATCACAAGTCAATCACAAGTCAACTACAACTTAATCACACGTCAATCACAAGTCAACTAGTCAATCAAAAGTCAGTCATACATCATTCACAAGTCAATCACAAGTCAATCACAAGTCAACTACAACTTAATCACAATTCAACTAGTCAATCACAAGTCAGTCATACATCATTCACAAGTCAATCACAAGTAAGTAATTCTCCCTCAATCACTATTCAGATCGCTCTGAGTATAAAACAGAGGGTGTATAACAACAGAACGCCCTCGTCACAGTTAATTTGAATAACTGTGACGAACGATTGACTGGTGGTTGCAACTTGCGATATCTTACGGCAACTTTGTGACGGAAATCTACGGAAGCGTAAATGACCATCCGCGTTACTGCGTTGCTGAGACAAAAATATCTTGGAAACATGGAATTCCCTGAAAGGCAATTGTGGAAACGTGAAATAGTGGGATATAACTTATCACGGAAACGTAGAATATCGTTATAGTCTATCACAGAAACATAGAATTTGGTGATAGGCTAAGTTGAAAGCGTGTAATTCCGTGATGAGCTATCGTGGAAACGTAAAAATTTTGTGATAGGCTAATGAAATCAAGGCATTTCACTTTGCATCACGGAATTCCATGTTGAGATACCCTATCGCGGTATTCAACGTTTTCGTGATAGGCTATCACGGAATGCCACGTTTCCACAATAACCTACCACGGATTCCCACGTTTCCATGATAGGCTTTCATGGAATTCAGCATTTTCATGATGGGCTATCGCTGCATTCCGAGTTGTAAAGATATTTTATGATAGAACTCCATGTTTCCAACATATTTTATCTCAGTAACGCAGTAACTTGTCCATCAGTTAAACTCGGATGGTCATAATACGCTTTCGTAGAAACATGTGCAAGAGATACTTTAAAAAAATGGACTTACGTCTTCTTCCCTGGCAGTGTGATAACCTCAGCGTCAGTGCGACCAGACAGCTAACCAGGAGAAACCGGAATCGTGGCGGGGCCATCGCGGCGGGAGCTCGGGGAGGCAACTTGCCGATTCGCGGTGGGTTGGTTTGTAACGTCGGGTACTCAGCGTGCAGTTCCCGTGCGCATGCAGCATACGCGTGTTCAGACCAACACCACGAATGACAACTGTGTATTCGCGTTCGAGGATAACTCGCAGGCACCGTTTAGAATTCGTGGCTCTTTTAGAATGCGAGTTTTAAGAGTGATATTGTTTGCATGGTCGGGTTTATATAGAGTCTAGCACGAGTGGGATGTCGTAGAATCGTAGACTTTCCTACTCCACCGTCTGTTAGTTTTTCCTCTCTGAAGAATTATGTCGTCATGCTTACTTTTTTTCACGGTGATTTAAATATTCATTCCGATTTCCCATCTTGTTGATCAAACAAGTGAGACCAAGCTAGCGGAAATGATACTAAAATTGGCACTGGGATTTGTGCAGGAGATTGTATTAAAGATTATTAACAAAATCTCTTGAGATGTAGGACGTACGGTTCATTGCACGGGACGAGGCAAATTTTGACCTCCGGTGGACAAGTTGGCAATTTTTTGCCTAAAAATTTTAAAAGTTTTGGAAGAGGTTTGATTATATAAGCCAGTGTTTAATCCCAATTTCACCCTTTTTCCATGATACCCTTGCAAAAAAAAGTTGTTCCCGACCCGAGCTTTCCTGACTTTTTAGCTTCGAGTCTTGCGCATCTTTTGATACCAAAAGCGTAAAATTCCGACGATGGGTTGCCGCTCAGCGAATTTTTTTTCGGCGCTACGCGCCTTAAAAACTGAATGTCCCTATTTATGCAGTGTACACAAAGCATAATTAATTGGTGCATTTGAATAATTAATTAGCCATAATTCCAAAACCGTTTATTTTATAGTGTTGAAATTTCCTGGGTTTGTTCATATTAAGGTGTTCTGTGCTTGCGCCGAGTTTCATAATTTTTCGTCTCTCGATGGCCGAGATCTGAGCTGTGAGATGGTCAAAATAACCCGTCCCCGGGTTGACTAATATTAACACACAATATTTCAATTTGAAATTGAATACATGCAATCATCATCTTGAGACTATCTTGAGATAGTCTCAAGAGTCCATATGGATACATCCCAGTAAATAGGCCAAACATCCGTCCGCCGAACTCATGAATGAAAGTTATACATTCAAATTAATATATTGAAAGGTTTCATTTTGAGAGCCATGGAATTGGGGGATTGAATAATGGCACCGGACCTGTGGTCTGGACTTGGAGCTTTCAATTCTGAGCATTTTGGATGCAATTTGGTCCGAAAATGGCGCTATTTAGCCATTTTGTGGAGGGATAATCTTTTTCTCACAGTGACTACTTTTGCAGTTTAGGAAATATTCGTTTTAGGGCTCTTCTTTGGGTGAGAAAATCTCAAAAAGTCATCAGTGGTCAACCCACCAATAGTTTAAGGGAAAATGAAAAACGACACTTTGATCATCAGTTTTCTGTGTTGTGTGAACTCATACATTTGTGAAAGTTTGAGTATTTGTAAAATAATTTTAATGTATGGACCGGGCACACGTTCGCATAATATGCGAACCATTGATCTCCATTAGTAGACCATAAAGCGGCATGATGCGAACGCAGCCAGGACGCCCTCTGTTGACGACAAAAACAAAACCATTATGACTCTTGAGGTCTTGCGGGCGCTATTACATACTCCGATTGAATACCAGGCTGATCTTGGCACGAAAATCAGGCCGGATTTTCGGCTGGCCGGATTTTCGGTTAGGCACTATTTTTACGGCGGCGCGCCGCCGTGAAGATTACCACTACGGTGGCCCTAAACAGTCATTGCAAATAAACCTTAGGAGAAAAGGATTTATAAAGGAAGTTCAACTTCTTATCACGGTGAATTACCTTAAATAACTGAAACTGTTGTTTATTCGACTCTAAAGTAAATCGTAATGAAAACTGTGGCAATTTATTTTCAGAATTGGGAATGTTAATGTTATAAATTTTAAGGTTGCTGAATAAAGGTTCTGCCCTATAGCCGATGAGAGGGCGCTATATCCGCAAGACTGCCACTTAAGTAGTGGTGCGTTGCGGGAAGGACCGGGTCCAAGGCATGAGAATCCTGTTTAAACAGGAATTCCTATTTGTTTTTTGCCAAAATTTCCCGGGGGTGCCTCATTTCACATTTTTCTTTCCTTTTTTCCCCATAAAAATTAATGCTCATACGGCCCGGCCGCGATTTCCTTTTCCCAAACTACCTGGTTGTTTAGCGCCCTCTACGATACTTTTATGACACGTACGTACGCAGGTATTATTTAATGTAAAATGATTCTGTACCCTCCTCAATGCCAGAAATGTCCCGTTCCAATTGCATATACGGGTTAAGGGACATCCAAAGTGTATTTTATTCGCGCCCCGAATAAATCGGTATTGAAACACAGTCAGCCCAATTAAATTAATCAGATAGTTGATAATAAGGATACAAAAGACCGGTTTTAGCAAAGAAAATACGGATATCCCATTTTGAAATGATTTTGTACCATCCTAAATGTCCGAAATGTTCCATTCCAATTGCATACACGGGTTAAGGGACATCCAAAGTGTATTCTATTCGCGCCCCGAATAAATCGGTATTGAAACACAGTCAGCCCAATTAAATTAACCCGACAATTGATCATTACGATACAAAAGACCGGTTTTTGCAAAGAAAATACGGATATCCCATTTTGAAATGATTTTGTACCATCCTAAATGTCCGAAATGTCCCGTTCCAATTGCATATACGGGTTGAGGGACATCCAAAGTGTATTCTATTCGCGCCCCGAATAAATCGGTATTGAAACACAGTCAGCCCAATTAAATTAATTCAACGATTGATAATTAACGTACAAAACAGCCGTTTTCCAAAGAAAATACGGATATCCCATTTAGAAATGATTTTGTACCATCCTAAATGTCCGAAATGTCCCGTTCCAATTTCATACACGGGCTAAAGGACATCCAAAGTGTATTCTATTCGCGCCCCGAATAAATCGGTATTGAAACACAGTCAGCCCAATTAAATTAAATCCAACGATTGATAATTAACGAACAAAACAGCCGTTTTCCAAAGAAAGTACGGATGTCTCATTTTGAATGATTTTGTACCATCCTAAATGTCCGAAATGTCCCGTTCCAATTGCATACACGGGTTAAAGGACTCTTAAAGTGTATTCTATTCGCGCCCCGAATAAATCGGTATTGAAACAGAGTCAGCCCAATTAATTTAAATCCAACGATTGATAAGTAACGAACAAAACAGCCGTTTTCCAAAGAAAGTACGGATGTCTCATTTTGAAATAATTTGTACCATCCTAAAAGTCCGAAATGTCCCATTCCAATTGCATACACGGGTTGACGGACATCCAAAGTGTATTTTATTCGCGCCCCGAATAAATCGGTATTGAAAAACGTGTCAGCCCAATTAAATTAATCCCACGATTGATCATTACCATGCAAAACAACGGTTTCCCCAACAAAATACGGACATCCCATTTGAAATGATTTTGTACCATCCTAAATGTCCGAAATGTCGCATTCCAATTGCATACACGGGTTGAGGGACATCCACAGTGTATTCTATTCGCGCCCCGAATAAATCGGTATTGAAACACAGTCAGCCCAATTAAATTAATTCAACGATTGATAATTAACGTACAAAACAGCCGTTTTCCAAAGAAAATACGGATATCCCATTTAGAAATGATTTTGTACCATCCTAAATGTCCGAAATGTCCCGTTCCTATTTCATACACGGGCTAAAGGACATCCAAAGTGTATTCTATTCGCGCCCCGAATAAATCGGTATTGAAACACAGTCAGCCCAATTAAATTAAATTCAACGATTGATAATTAACGAACAAAACAGCCGTTTTCCAAAGAAAGTACGGATGTCTCATTTTGAAATGATTTTGTACCATCCTAAATGTCCGAAATGTCCCGTTCCAATTGCATACACGGGTTAAAGGACTCTTAAAGTGTATTCTATTCGCGCCCCGAATAAATCGGTATTGAAACAGAGTCAGCCCAATTAATTTAAATCCAACGATTGATAATTAACGAACAAAACAGCCGTTTTCCAAAGAAAGTACGGATGTCCCATTTTGAAATGATTTTGTACCATCCTAAATGTCCGAAATGTCCCATTCCAATTGCATACACAGGGTGAGGGACATCCAAAGTGTATTCTATTCGCGCCCCGAATAAATCGGTATTGAAAAACGTGTCAGCCCAATTAAATTAATCCCACGATTGATGATTACCATGCAAAACAACGGTTTTCCCAACAAAATACGGACATCCCATTTGCAATGAATTTGTACCATCCTAAATGTCCGAAATGTCCCGTTCCAATTGCATATACGGGTTGAGGGACATCCAAAGTGTATTCTATTCGCGCCCTGAATAAATCGGTATTGAAACACAGTCAGCCCAATTAAATTAATTCAACGATTGATAATTAACGTACAAAACAGCCGTTTTCCAAAGAAAATACGGATATCCCATTTAGAAATGATTTTGTACCATCCTAAATGTCCGAAATGTCCCGTTCCTATTTCATACACGGGCTAAAGGACATCCAAAGTGTATTCTATTCGCGCCCCGAATAAATCGGTATTGAAACAGAGTCAGCCCAATTAATTTAAATCCAACGATTGATAATTAACGAACAAAACAGCCGTTTTCCAAAGAAAGTACGGATGTCTCATTTTGAAATGATTTTGTACCATCCTAAATGTCCGAAATGTCCCATTCCAATTGCATACACGGGTTGACGGACATCCAAAGTGTATTTTATTCGCGCCCCGAATAAATCGGTATTGAAAAACGTGTCAGCCCAATTAAATTAATCCCACGATTGATCATTACCATGCAAAACAACGGTTTCCCCAACAAAATACGGACATCCCATTTGAAATGATTTTGTACCATCCTAAATGTCCGAAATGTCGCATTCCAATTGCATACACGGGTTGAGGGACATCCAAAGTGTATTCTATTCGCGCCCCGAATAAATCGGTATTGAAACAGAGTCAGCCCAATGAAATTAATCCAACGATTGATAATTACAATACAAAAGACCGGTTTTCCAACGAAAATACGGATATCCCATTTTGAAATGATTTTGTACCATCCTAAATGTCCGAAATGTCCCGTTCCAATTGCATACACGGGTTGAGGGACATCCAAAGTGTATTCTATTCGCGCCCCGAATAAATCGGTATTGAAACAGAGTCAGCCCAATGAAATTAATCCAACGATTGATAATTAACATACAAAATAGCCGTTTTACAACGAAAATATGGATATCCCATTTTGAAATGATTTTGTACCATCCTAAATGTCCGAAATGTCCCATTCCAATTGCATACACGGGTTGAGAGACATCCCAAGTGTATTCTATTCGCGCCCCGAATAAATCGGTATTGAAACAGAGTCAGCCCAATTAATTTAAATCCAACGATTGATAATTAACGTACAAAACAGCCGTTTTCCAAAGAAAGTACGGATGTCTCATTTTGAAATGAATTTGTACCATCCTAAATGTCCGAAATGTCCCATTCCAATTGCATACACGGGTTGAGGAACATCCAAAGTGTATTCTATTCGCGCCCCGAATAAATCGGTATTGAAACACAGTCAGCCCAATTAAATTAATTCAACGATTGATAATTAACGTACAAAACAACGGTTTCCCCAACAAAATACGGACATCCCATTTGAAATGATTTTGTACCATCCTAAATGTCCGAAATGTCCCGTTCCAATTGCATACACGGGTTGAGGGACATCCAAAGTGTATTCTGTTCGCTGCGTTTTTCGTTCCTAATTCATGACTTTACATATAATTAATTTAAATCCAACGATTGATAATTAACGTACAAAACAGCCGTTTTCCAAAGAAAGTACGGATGTCTCATTTTGAAATGATTTTGTACCATCCTAAATGTCCGAAATGTCCCATTCCAAATGCATACACGGGTTGAGGGACATCCAAAGTGTATTCTGTTCGCTGCGTTTTTCGTTCCTAATTCATGATTTTACATATAATTAATTTAAATCCAACGATTGATAATTAACGAACAAAACAGCTGTTTTCCAAAGAAAGTACGGATGTCCCATTTTGAAATGATTTTGTACCATCCTAAATGTCCGAAATGTCCAATTCCAATTGCATACACAGGGTGAAGGACATCCAAAGTGTATTCTATTCGCGCCCCGAATAAATCGGTATTGAAAAACGTGTCAGCCCAATTAAATTAATCCCACGATTGATGATTACCATGCAAAACAACGGTTTTTCCAACAAAATACGGACATCCCATTTGAAATGAATTTGTACCATCCTAAATGTCCGAAATGTCCCGTTCAAATTGTATTCACGGGTTGAGGAACACCCAAAGTGTATTCTATTCGCGCCCCGAATAAATCGGTATTGAAACAGAATCAGCCCAATTAAATTAATCCAACGATTGATAATTAACGTACAAAACAGCCGTTTTCCAAAGAAAGTACGGATGTCCCATTTTGAAATGATTTTGTACCATCCTAAATGTCCGAAATGTCCCATTCCAATTGCATACACGGGTTGAGGGACATCCAAAGTGTATTCTATTCGCGCCCCGAATAATTCGGTATTGAAAAACGTGTCAGCCCAATTAAATTAATCCCACGATTGATGATTACCATGCAAAACAACGGTTTTCCCAACAAAATACGGACATCCCATTTGAAATGAATTTGTACCATCCTAAATGTCCGAAATGTCCCGTTCCAATTGCATACACGGGTTGAGGGACTCTCAAAGTGTATTCTATTCGCGCCCCGAATAAATTGGTATTGAAACAGAGTCAGCCCAATTAATTTAAATCCAACGATTGATAATTAATGTACAAAATAGCCGTTTTACAACAAAAATACTGATACTCAATATTTGAAATGATTTTGTACCATCCTAAATGTCCGAAATGTCCCGTTCCAATGAAACACACGGCTTGAGGGACATCCAAAGTGTATTCTATTCGCGCCCCGAATAGATCGGTATTGAAACAGAGTCAGCCCAATTAAATTAATCCAACGATTGATAATTAACGTAAAAAACAGCCGTTTTCCAAAGGAAGTACCGATGTCCCATTTTGAAATGATTTTGTACCATCCTAAATGTCCGAAATGTCCCATTCCAATTGCATACACGGGTTGAGGGACATCCAAAGTGTATTCTATTCGCGCCCCGAATAAATCGGTATTGAAAAATGTGTCAGCCCAATTAAATTAATCCCACGATTATTGATTACCCTGCAAAACAACGGTTTTCCCAACAAAATACGGACATCCCATTTGAAATGAATTGGTACCATCCTTAATGTCCAAAATGTCCCGTTCCAATTGCATACACGGGTTAAGAGACATCTAAAGTGTATTCTATTCGCGCCCCGAATAAATTGGTATTATAACAGAGTCAGCCCAATTAAATTAATCCGACGATTGAAAATTAACTTACAAAACAGCCGTTTTCCAACGAAAATACGGATATCCCAATTTGAAATGAATTTGTACCATCCTAAATGTCCGAAATGTCCCGTTCAAATTGCATTCACGGGTTGAGGAACACCCAAAGTGTATTCTATTCGCGCCCCGAATAAATCGGTATTGAAACAGAATCAGCCCAATTAAATTAATCCAACGATTGATAATTAACGTACAAAACAGCCGTTTTCCAAAGAAAGTACGGATGTCCCATTTTGAAATGATTTTGTACCATCCTAAATGTCCGAAATGTCCCATTCCAATTGCATACACGGGTTGAGGGACATCCAAAGTGTATACTATTCGCGCCCCGAATAATTCGGTATTGAAAAACGTGTCAGCCCAATTAAATTAATCCCACGATTGATGATTACCATGCAAAACAACGGTTTTTCCAACAAAATACGGACATCCCATTTGAAATGAATTTGTACCATCCTAAATGTCCGAAATGTCCCGTTCAAATTGTATTCACGGGTTGAGGAACACCCAAAGTGTATTCTATTCGCGCCCCGAATAAATCGGTATTGAAACAGAATCAGCCCAATTAAATTAATCCAACGATTGATAATTAACGTACAAAACAGCCGTTTTCCAAAGAAAGTACGGATGTCCCATTTTGAAATGATTTTGTACCATCCTAAATGTCCGAAATGTCCCGTTCCAATTGCATACACGGGTTGAGGGACTCTCAAAGTGTATTCTATTCGCGCCCCGAATAAATTGGTATTGAAACAGAGTCAGCCCAATTAATTTAAATCCAACGATTGATAATTGACGAACAAAACAGCCGTTTTCCAAAGAAAGTACGGATGTCTCATTTTGAAATGATTTTGTACCATCCTAAATGTCCGAAATGTCCCATTCCAATTGCATACACAGGTTGAGGGACATCCAAAGTGTATTCTATTCGCGCCCCGAATAAATCGGTATTGAAAAACGTGTCAGCCCAATTAAATTAATCCCACGATTGATGATTACCATGCAAAACAACGGTTTTTCCAACAAAATACGGACATCCCATTTGAAATGATTTTGTACCATCCTAAATGTCCGAAATGTCCCGTTCCAATTGCATACACGGGTTGAGGGACCCCCAAAGTGTATTCTATTCGCGCCCCGAATAAATCGGTATTGAAACAGAGTCAGCCCAATAAAATTAATCCCACGATTGATAATTAACATACAAAATAGCCGTTTTACAACGAAAATATGGATATCCCATTTTGAAATGATTTTGTACCATCCTAAATACTCGAAATGTCCCGTTCCAATTGCATACACGGGTTGAGGGACATCCCAACTGTATTCTATTCGCGCCCCGAATAAATCGGTATTGAAACAGAGTCAGCCCAATTAAATTAATCCGACGATTGATAATTAATGTACAAAATAGCCGTTTTACAACAAAAATACTAATACTCAATATTTGAAATGATTTTGTACCATCCTAAATGTCCGAAATGTCCCGTTCCAATGAAACACACGGCTTGAGGGACATCCAAAGTGTATTCTATTCGCGCCCCGAATAGATCGGTATTGAAACAGAGTCAGCCCAATTAAATTAATCCAACGATTGATAATTAACGTAAAAAACAGCCGTTTTCCAAAGGAAGTATCGATGTCCCATTTTGAAATGATTTTGTACCATCCTAAATGTCCGAAATGTCCCATTCCAATTGCATACACGGGTTGAGGGACATCCAAAGTGTATTCTATTCGCGCCCCGAATAAATCGGTATTGAAAAACATGTCAGCCCAATTAAATTAATCCCACGATTGATGATTACCCTGCAAAACAACGGTTTTCCCAACAAAATACGGACATCCCATTTGAAATGAATTTGTACCATCCTAAATGTCCAAAATGTCCCGTTCCAATTGCATACACGGGTTAAGGGACATCTAAAGTGTATTCTATTCGCGCCCCGAATAAATTGGTATTATAACAGAGTCAGCCCAATTAAATTAATCCGACGATTGAAAATTAACTTACAAAACAGCCGTTTTCCAACGAAAATACGGATATCCCAATTTGAAATGATTTTGTACCACCCTAAATGTCCGAAATGTCCGATTCAAATTGCATACACGGGTTAAGGGACATCTAAAGTGTATTCTTTTTGCGCCTCGAATAAATTGGTATTGAAACAGAGTCAGCCCAATTTAATTAATCCGACAATTGATAATTACGATACAAAAGACCTGTTTTCCCAAAGAAAATACGGATATCCCATTTTGAAATAATTTTGTACCATCCTTAATGTCCGAGATGTCCCGTTCCAAAAGCCTAGCCAAATTAAATAAATTCTGAGACGGAGAGCAGGCTTTTTGCCCAAAACTCGTTGTTTGTAGTGCGGTGAAGGGAAGACCGATTACGGCGGCCAATTTTGTCCCAGGGACAGCCCGGCCGGCGCTAGCAGGCGCTGACCGCTTCGCGCCGGCCGACCGTTGAGCCCTGTCTCCCCGTGATCAATAAGGCGGACGCGGACCACCATTGGGATAAAAGTAAGACGGAAACCGTATATTCAAACGATTTTGTTCCATCGTAAATGTCATAAATTTCCAGATCTAATTCGATACATCGGTAAAGTGACTTCCAAAGTCTATTTTATAAGCGCCCCGAATTAATTGGTGATGAATTAGTTTCAGCCCAATTAATTTCATACCTAGGCCATCAGAAATACCGATTTCAAGCTTTGGAATGAATTTGTTCCATCGTTAATGACAGAAATTCAATTTTTTTTCCAAACAATCCTTCAAAGAGATGAATCAGATGATCAACAAAGATTTTATTAGCGCACCGAGAAAATCTGTTCGTTAAAAAGCACCGCCCAATGAATTGAATTATAAGACGGAGATCAGGCTTTTTGCCATCCATTGACATTGATTGAAACGGAAAGCCGTATTTTCAAACGATTTTGTTCCATCGTTAATTACAAAATAATTCAGATCTGAACGGCTAGGAGGGTGAAATGACTTTCAAAGTTTAATTTAAAAGCGCCCGAATAAATTGGTATTGAAACAGTCTCAGCCCAATTAATTTCATACCGAGTCTAGAATTCGGGCAAAACAAACATTTTTCATCAGAAATACGGATTTCCGGCTTTGGATTTAATTGGAATGAATTTGTTCCATCGTTAATGACAAAAATTCCTCTTTTGTCACCCTTTTACTTTTACCGTTTTTGCTATCCATTGTTTTTAAAATATCTAAGGGTTGGATGACCTTGAATTTATTAATCCAAGAAGCACGGTATGGGCTCCGTGCGCGACCAAAAGAGGGCGCGTTTTTACCTCTTTTGCGAGCTCCGTGGACGGGGGACACAGCGTGCGCGTATTGTATGTACTGGCATAGTACGCACGACTTCCTGAGTGTGCAAAAGCTATAACAACCGTGTCTTCGCATGAGCGTCAGGCGTCAACTCTCCTTTTCTGGCCGTTAATGAGGTACTTGTGCACGGAGCGGATAGTAAATGAAAGAAACCAAATGTAATGATTAACGTGAAAGTTCCGTCATTCATCAATCGGCCTCGACCATTTGATTTTTTATAAGCTGCATCAGAAGTCAGTCGAAATATATATACCCCAGTCCAATTTCCCATCTTGTTTATCGGAACAACAAAATGCATCCCCTGCACTTTTAATAGTTGAAGAGGTTGCATATAGTCGATAGAAATAGGATTTGACTTCATTACAGTGTGGTTAAATCATGGACATGGACAAATTCACTCATGTGGGTAAATCCCAATAGCGGTGTATATTAGATTTCGTATTTCAATCTTACCCGCAAGATCAATGAAATTACAATTATATGCCAACTTTAAAAATTGCATGTTGCTCAATATGGAAAATAAAATCACTTACATTACAGAAACATACATGTATACGCTTTTCATTATCTTGTATGTGAAATGGCATTCATCACACCATACCAAATAAACCCGACACTTTAATGAGTAGATACAATCACCCCCCCCCCCCCCCGGCGCTTATCTTGTAATATAATTATGAATGCCATTCCTCACTCCAAATAAACCTAACACTTTGATGAGCGTGCAGATAAAATTATCGTGCTGAAATATGTCTGAACAGTAGGGAACATTTTGGTTATTTTGCCCTTGCCTTGTTCAGCATGATTTATTAAAACATAATCAGGGACAGTTTGTGGATTAGTATAGTATAGGCTACCCTAGGAAGGAAAAACTAATACTCCGTATGTATTGTGTTCCAAAAAAAACCTGTCCACCTATATTTCAGCACACAATCGCTCCATACCATAATGGCGAAACCAGACTACTTGTATTTGGATTGGCTGGTTGCTGATCTATGGGCTGATACATACGCCTCAGCTCGAGCAGGCCATCCACATGGGAACCATTAATTTTACGACCATGTGGCTGGCAGTTGCCAGGCTGGCCGCTGGGGACTTGTTTTGTGAGGTCAATTATCTTATCTGCATGTTGATTGATAGAACAGTGTTTCCCGGTGTGAGGTCTGCAGTGTGTCCTTATACAAGTCTGCCCAATTCCTCCAACTGCATTAGAAAAAAATTGGGCTGGGTTTTTCAATCAACGATTTTCTCGGGGCGCTTTATATGAAATATTTTTCGATTATCCCTTTGAAGGCAAATCATTTTAAAATGGGATATCCGTATTTTCTTTGCAAAAACCGGTGTTTTATATCTTAATTTATATCAATTGTCGGGTTAATTTAATTGAGCTGACACTGTTTCAATACTTATTTATTCTGGGCGCGAATAGAATACACTTTGGATGTCCTTTAACCCTGTATGCAATTGGAACGGGACATTACGGACATTTAGGATGGTACAAAATCATTTCACAATGGGACATCAGTCTGTATTTTCGTTGTAAAACAGCTATTTTGTACGTTAATTATCAATCGTCGGATTAATTTAATTGGGCTGACTGTGTTTCAATACCGATTTATTCGGGGCGCGAATAGAATACATTTTGGATGTCCCTCAACCCGTGTATGTAATTGGAACGGAACATTTCGGAAATTTTGGATGGTACAAAATCATTTCAAAATGGGATATCCGCATATTCTTTGCAAAATCCGGTCTTTTGTATCGTAATTATCAATCGTTGGATTCATTTAATTGGGCTGACTCTGTTTCAATATACCGATTTATTCGGGGCGCGAATAGAATACACTTTGGATGTCCCTCAACCCGTGTATGCAATTGGAACGGGACATTTCGGACATTTAGGATGGTACAAAATCATATTAAATTGGGATATCCGAATTTTCGTTGGAAAACGGCTGTTTTGTACGTTAATTATCAATCGTCCGATTAATTTCATTGGGCTGACTCTGTTTCAATACCGAATTATTCGGGGCGCGAATAGAATACACTTTGAAAGTCCCTTAACCCGTGTATGCAATTGGTACGGGACATTTCGGACATGTAGGATGGTACAAAATCATTTCAAAATGGGATATCCGTATTTTCTTTGCAAAAAACAGTCTTTTGTATTGTAATTATCAATCGTTGGATTATTTTCATTGGGCTGACTCTGTTTCAATACCGATTTATTCGGGGCGCGAATAGAATACACTTTGAGAGTCCCTTAACCCGTGTATGCAATTGGAACGGGACATTTCGGACATGTAGGTTGGTACAAAATCATTTCAAAATGGGATATCCGTATTTTCTTTGCAAAAACCGGTCTTTTGTATTGTAATTATCAATCGTTGGATTAATTTCATTGGGCTGACTCTGTTTCAATACCGATTTATTCGGGGCGCGAATAGAATACACTTTGGATGTCCCTCAACCCGTGTTTGCAATTGGAACGGGACATTTCGGACATTTAGGATGGTACAAAATCATTTCACAATGGGACATCAGTCTGTATTTTCGTTGTAAAACAGCTGTCTTTTGTATTGAAATTATCAATCGTTGGATTAATTTCATTGGGCTGACTCTGTTTCAATACCGATTTATTCGGGGCGCGAATAGAATACACTGTGGATGTCCCTCAACCCGTGTATGCAATTGGAACGGGAAATTTCGGACATTTAGGATGGTACAAAATCATTTCAAAATGGGATATCCGTATTTTCGTTGGAAAACGGCTGTTTTGTACGTTAATTATCAATCGTTGGATTAATTTCATTGGGCTGACTCTGTTTCAATACCGATTTATTCCGGGCGCGAATAGAATACACTTTGAGAGTCCCTTAACCCGTGTATGCAATTGGAACGGGACATTTCGGACATGTAGGATGGTACAAAATCATTTCAAAATGGGATATCCGTATTTTCTTTGCAAAAACCAGTCTTTTGTATTGTAATTATCAATCGTTGGATTAATTTCATTGGGCTGACTCTGTTTCAATACCGATTTATTCCGGGCGCGAATAGAATACACTTTGAGAGTCCCTTAACCCGTGTATGCAATTGGAACGGGACATTTCAGACATTTAGGATGGTACAAAATCATTTCAAAATGGGATATCCGTATTTTCTTTGCAAAAACCGGTCTTTTGTATTGTAATTATCAATCGTTGGATTAATTTCATTGGGCTGACTCTGTTTCAATACCGATTTATTCGGGGCGCGAATAGAATACACTTTGGATGTCCCTCAACCCGTGTTTGCAATTGGAACGGGACATTTCGGACATTTAGGATGGTACAAAATCATTTCAAAATGGAATATCCGTATTTTCTTTGCAAAAACCGGTCTTTTGTATTGAAATTATCAATCGTTGGATTAATTTCATTGGGATGACTCTGTTTCAATACCGATTTATTCGGGGCGCGAATAGAATACACTTTGGATGTCCCTCAACCCGTACTTACAATTGGAACGGGACATTTAGGACATTTAGGATGGTACAAAATCATTTCAAAATGGGATATCCGTATTTTCGTTGGAAAACGGCTGTTTTGTACGTAAATTATTAATCGTTGGATTAATTTAATTGGGCTGACTCTGTTTCAATACCGATTTATTCGGGGCGCGAATAGAATACACTTTGAGAGTCCCTTAACCCGTGTATGCAATTGGAACGGGACATTTCGGACATGTAGGATGGTACAAAATCATTTCAAAATGGGATATCCGTATTTTCTTTGCAAAAACCAGTCTTTTGTATTGTAATTATCAATCGTTGGATTAATTTCATTGGGCTGACTCTGTTTCAATACCGATTTATTCGGGGCGCGAATAGAATACACTTTGAGAGTCCCTTAACCCGTGTATGCAATTGGAACGGGACATTTCGGACATGTAGGATGGTACAAAATCATTTCAAAATGGGATATCCGTATTTTCTTTGCAAAAACCGGTCTTTTGTATTGTAATTATCAATCGTTGGATTAATTTCATTGGGCTGACTCTGTTTCAATACCGATTTATTCGGGGCGCGAATAGAATACACTTTGGATGTCCCTCAACCCGTGTTTGCAATTGGAACGGGACATTTCGGACATTTAGGATGGTACAAAATCATATTAAATTGGGATATCCGAATTTTCGTTGTAAAACGGCTATTTTGTACGTTCATTATCAATCGTCCGATTAATTTAATTGGGCTGACTCTGTTTCAATACCGATTTATTCGGGGCGCGAATAGAAAACACTCTGAGAGTCCTTTAATCCGTGTATGCAATTGGAACGGGACATTTCGGACATTTAGGATGGTACAAAATCATTTCAAAATGGGATATCCGTATTTTCTTTGAAAAAACTGGTCTTTTGTATTGTAATTATCAATCGTTGGATTAATTTCATTGGGCTGACTCTGTTTCAATACCGATTTATTCGGGGCGCGAATAGAATACACTTTGGATGTCCCTCAACCCGTGTATGCAATTGGAACGGGACATTTCGGACATTTAGGATGGTACAAAATCATTTCAAAATGGGATATCCGTATTTTCGTTGGAAAACGGCTGTTTTGTACGTTAATTATCAATCGTCGGATTAATTTAATTGGGCTGACTCTGTTTCAATACCGATTTATTCGGGGCGCGAATAGAATACACGTTGAGAGTCCCGTAACCCGTGTATGCAATTGGAACGGGACATTTCGGACATTTAGGATGGTACAAAATCATTTCAAAATGGGATATCCGTATTTTCGTTGGAAAACTGCTGTTTTGTACGTTAATTATCAATCGTTGGATTAATTTCATTGGGCTGACTCTGTTTCAATACCGATTTATTCGGGGCGCGAATAGAATACACTTTGGATGTCGCTCAACCCGTGTTTGCAATTGGAACGGGACATTTCGGACATTTAGGATGGTACAAAATCATTTCAAAATGGGATATCCGTATTTTCTTTGCAAAACGGCTGTTTTGTTTGTTAATTATCAATCGTTGGATTAATTTAATTGGGCTGACTCTGTTTCAATACCGATTTATTCGGGGCGCGAATAGAATACACTTTGGATGTCCCTCAACCCGTGTATGCAATTGGAACGGGACATTTCGGACATTTAGGATGGTACAAAATCATTTCAAAATGGGATATCCGTATTTTCGTTGGAAAACCGGTCTTTTGTATTGTAATTATCAATCGTTGGATTAATTTCATTGGGCTGACTCTGTTTCAATACCGATTTATTCGGGGCGCGAATAGAATACACTGTGGATGTCCCTCAACCCGTGTATGCAATTGGAACGGGACTTTTCGGACATTTAGGATGGTACAAAATCATTTCAAAATGGGATATCCTTATTTTCGTTGGAAAACGGCTGTTTTGTACGTAAATTATCAATCGTCGGATTAATTTAATTGGGCTGACTCTGTTTCAATACCGATTTATTCGGGGCGCGAATAGAATACACTTTGAGAGTCCCTTAACCCGTGTATGCAATTTGAACGGGACATTTCGGACATTTAGGATGGTACAAAATCATTTCAAAATGGGATATCCGTATTTTCGTTGGAAAACGGCTGTTTTGTACGTTAATTATCAATCGCCGGATTAATTTCATTGGGCTGACTCTGTTTCAATACCGATTTATTCGGGGCGCGAATAGAATACACTTTGAGAGTCCGTTAACCCGTGTATGCAATTGGAACGGGACATTTCGGACATTTAGGATGGTACAAAATCATTTCAAAATGGGATATCCGTATTTTCTTTGCAAAAACCGGTCTTTTGTATTGTAATTATCAATCGTTGGATTAATTTAATTGGGCTGACTCTGTTTCAATACTGATTTATTCGGGGCGCGAATAGAATACACTTTGAGAGTCCCTTAACCCGTGTATACAATTGGAACGGGACATTTCGGACATGTAGGATGGTACAAAATCATTTCAAAATGGGATATCCGTATTTTCTTTGCAAAAACCAGTCTTTTGTATTGCAATTATCAATCGTTGGATTAATTTCATTGGGCTGACTCTGTTTCAATACCGATTTATTCGGGGCGCGAATAGAATACACTTTGAGAGTCCCTTAACCCGTGTATGCAAATGGAGCGGGACATTTCGGACATGTAGGATGGTACAAAATCATTTCAAAATGGGATATCCGTATTTTCTTTGCAAAAACCGGTCTTTTGTATTGTAATTATCAATCGTTGGATTAATTTCATTGGGCTGACTCTGTTTCAATACCGATTTATTCGGGGCGCGAATAGAATACACTTTGGATGTCCCTCAACCCGTGTTTGCAATTGGAACGGGACATTTCGGACATTTAGGATGGTACAAAATCATTTCAAAATGGGATATCCGTATTTTCTTTGCAAAAACCGGTCTTTTGTATTGTAATTATCAATCGTTGGATTAATTTCATTGGGCTGACTCTGTTTCAATACCGATTTATTCGGGGCGCGAATAGAATACACTTTGGATGTCCCTCAACCCGTGTTTGCAATTGGAACGGGACATTTCGGACATTTAGGATGGTACAAAATCATTTCAAAATGGGATATCCGTATTTTCTTTTCAAAAACCGGTCTTTTGTATTGTAATTATCAATCGTTGGATTAATTTCATTGGGCTGACTCTGTTTCAATACCGATTTATTCGGGGCGCGAATAGAATACACTTTGGATGTCCCGCAACCCGTGTTTGCAATTGGAACGGGACATTTCGGACATGTAGGATGGTACAAAATCATTTCAAAATGGGATATCCGTATTTTCTTTGCAAAAACCGGTCTTTTGTATTGTAATTATCAATCGTTGGATTAATTTCATTGGGCTGACTCTGTTTCAATACCGATTTATTCGGGGCGCGAATAGAATACACTTTGGTTGTCCCTCAGCCCGTGTATACAATTGGAACGGGACATTTCGGACATTTAGGATGGTACAAAATCATTTCAAAATGGGATATCCGTATTTTCTTTACCTGCGTACGTACGTGTCATAAAAGTATCGTAGAGGGCGCTAAACAACCCTGTAGTTTGGGAAAAGAAAATTGCGTTCTGGCCGTTTGAGCATTAATTTTTATGAAAAAAAGGAAAGAAAAATGTGAAATGAGGCACCCCCGGGACATTTTGGCAAAAATAAATAGGAATTCCTGTTTAAACAAGTTTCTCATGCCTAGGACCCGGTCCTTCCCGCAACGCACCACTACTTGAATGGCAGTCTGGCGGATATAGCGCCCTCTCACCGGCTTTAAGGCAGAACCTTTATTCAGCAACGTTAACATTTATAACATTAACATTCCCAATTCTTAAAATAAATTGCTACAGTTTTCATTACGATTTACTTTAGAGTCGAATAAACAACAGTTTCAGTTATTTAAGGTAATTCACCGAGATAAGAAGTTGAACTTCCTTTATAATTCGTTTTCTCCCAAGGTTTATTTGCAATGGCTGTTTAGGGCCACCGTAGTCGTAATCTTCACGGCGGCGCGCCGCCGTAACAATAGTGCCTAGCCGAAAATCCGGCCAGCCGAAAATCCGGCCTGATTTTCGTGCCAAGATCAGCCTGGTGATTGAATACTGGGCTGGGCTAGAATTTCAGGTAATTACCAGCCTGTCTATAACGTAAGGCCTATTAATTACTTTAATAGTTGCTCAATTACGAAAGAATGTAGTACCAAGACGCCACTTCAGTGGTTGTGTTAACTTGTGTAGAAGGCCAAGGCCAAGTCAACTTGTCAATGACAATGTCATGTTGGGCGCTCGGTCATACTAAAAAGCGTCAACACAGCGTCAACACACTCCAAAGCGTCAACACAGCGTCAACACACTCCAAAGCGTCAACACAGCGTCAACACAGCGTCAACACATCCAAAATGCATTAAAAGTGACAAAAGCAGTATGTAACCCATATAGTATGGTCAGATACAAGATTTTGGCTTAAAATTAATAGGTTAAACGTCTGAAAATTTTGATTTTCAGTTCAAGAAAATTGGCTCTCCGTGCCGCTCCGAAATCGGCTGCCATGTTGCCTCAGTGGCAGTGCAGACCATATCATTATGCTAATGGGTGATAGCGTTGTACAATAAACCAACAGAGAGGGCGCGGCCGGCCAATACCAAAAGATGTCCATTTCAATAAAGTAAATGAAACATAAACACAACTCACAAAATAATGATCCACCACTCCGATCCTCAGTCGTCACAGACGTATCCCTCTGTTGTTTATGACAAGATAATGTCATTACCTTTACACCCCTACTTGAAATGGTGTAGTCCAAGCTTTGCGCGAAGTCAAGATGGCGGACAACGGCCGTGCAAGCGAAAGGTCATTTTTTTGCGTGAAAATACTATATTTTTAACAAGTAAATGGAAACTCAAACCAATGGAAATTCTCTTTTATTCTATGCTTTACAATTATATACCATTTTTGTTAATTCAGAATGTGTTATGGATGTGTTGACGGTGTGTTGACGCTTCTGTCATGTGTTGACGCTGTGTTGACGCTTTTTAGTGCGACCCTGGGCGCTTTCTTGTCAGCTTGTCATGCTTGTCATGCTTGTCATTTGCCGTGTTTGCGCAATCATATTATTCATTTGATAAGATTGGCATGCGCATTCTTATGATTGCGCAACTGGATCCTTGCGCTATCTTCGAAAAAAAATCTCTTCCAGATTGAGCGCACATTCTTTGGCGATCGTGAAGTGTAGGGCCCCTGTTTTGTTTTGATCAAATTAGAGTCAAAAATATTTTGAAAAATTAATATTCGTTGTAGGCCTATACATCATCATCATGCATGTCACTGCATGTCATGAGTGATGTTCATTATAGCAGCACTAAACTATCACTAACTTAGTACATGAATCAGCAAAGGAGTTGAACAACTTTTAAAAAGTATCTGCCATTGCGGGAAAAAAAGCCTGGACGAGAAAGATTTGTTTATATTTGTACTTGGCCTAAAAAAAAGAGAACTTTCTCACTCAGCTTGTCATAGGCCTATCTAGATCGGTTATACTAAAAAGCGTCAACACAGCGTCAACACACTCCAAAGCGTCAACACATCCAAAATGCATTACAAGTGACAAAAACAGTATGTAACCCATACAGTATGTGCAGAAACAAGATTTTGGCTTAAAATCAATAGGTTCAACGTCTGAAAATTGCGGTTTTCAGTTCAAGAAAATTGGCTCTCCGTGCCGCTCCGAAATCGGCTGCCATATTGCCTCAGTGGCAGCGCGGACCATACCATTATGCTAAAGGGTGATAGCGTTGTACAATAAACCAACAGAGAGGGCGCGGCCGGCCAATACCAAAAGATGTCAATTTCAATAAAGTAAATGAAACATAACCACAACTCACAAAATAATGATCCTCAGTCCTCACAGATCTGGTATCCCTCTGTCTGCAGCAAGGCGCCCTCTGTTGTTTATGACAAGATAATGTCATTACCTACACACCCCTATTTGAAATGGTGTAGTCCAATGGCGGACAACGGCCGTGAAAGTGAAAGGTCATTTTTTTTTTCGCGTGAAAATACTACATTTTTAACAATGAAATGGAAACTCAATCCAATGGAAATTCTCTTTTATTCTATGCTTTACAATTATATACCTTTTTGTCAATTTAGAATGTGTTTTGGATGTGTTGACGGTGTGTTGACGCTTCTGTCATGTGTTGACGCTTTTTAGTGTGACCCATCTAGATTGACAGATTGTCAGGCCTTAGGCTAACATGGCTCAAGCCGGACAGTCTGAATGGCGTACAGGTTTTTAATTTAAAGGTTTTTAGGCATATCACCTTGTGTGTCCTTGAGATTTCAAAATATCCTTATTACTTGACAAGTGAAATACTGTGAATACGTGTGATCTGTGAAATACTTCAGCAGGACCTCGGAAGCTCAGCTAATTGACGCATCACCGGCCGAGTTCAGCATGTCATAATGCCAGGGAGACATCGACAAAAGAATCGGAACAAGAACTCACCGCCCCACAACGGAGACTCAAAGGACAGATTGAGTGGGAACAACTCCGATGGTTGGCAGAGGTCAAAGTTGAAAGGTCGCAACTGTCGAACCTCTTTAGTATTCGCCCATGAGAAAGGTATAGGTCTGTTTCCGTAACCCCATTGGAGGAATTTGCAATATTGAAGAGGCTAGATCCTAGCCCCATATCCCGATGTGTGCTAAATTTCCGAAAACAACGTGTTTCCTGAATTTGACACTTTTTTTGACTTGATATTCGCTATGGCAGCTACTTACCTGGACAGTAGATGCATGACACGTAGCCTCAAGAAATATCCTGCTGTCATGTCGGGTAAACGCCCTTCAACTTTCCCCTTAAAGTAACGGGCTGACTGGATGTCTAGACATGCTAGAAGTTCGGATTTATATTCCTGGTTATTGTTGTTAGCTTCCATAGCAAGTAGTGAGTGGTCTAAATCGTAGCATCGGTGTAACAACCCTCGCCCTTCATGGGTTTGTTTGCTAGATTCCAGTCAAACATAGCAACTTGCAACACTTGACCATGACTTGACTAAGTGACAAGCCTGCCAAATGTAGCAAGACCCATCAGGGGAAGTGTCTCAATGCCAGGACACACAACCTTTTTCAGAAAATGTAGCACAATATATCTCTAGTTCCTCTAAAATGTGGTGCAAGCCCAGTATTTGAGACACTTTTATTCAGCTAGGTAGAATCCCAGCCACTTTGACTTTATGTTGTTGCCCTTTGAAAGTTTGAAGTTTGCCTGCACATGCAGAATTTGTATAGGTCTTTTTGAATTTCCCTACCGTTTTTTTTGTGTGACTGCTGAAAAGTCAGTTTGTCTGTTGATTTCCTCCCTTTTGATCTGCATGAAACAGATGTAACGATTGACGCGTATGCCGATAACGCCAGCAGTCAAGCATTAGCATCTCGAATCAGTAAAGCCACTGCAATTTCCGTGAACAAAGAATGTGAGTTAAATTGCGAGTTTGGAGTTACTCCCCATCCCTTTACCGATGACATTTTTATAAAACCTGTACACCCAGAGTTGTGTGATGAGAGCTTGTGAGATAGAGGTTCAAGGGCTGCACTGGCTGTATGGTGTGTCCTTGGGCAAGCCACTTTACCCCAAGTTGCCTCTCTGTATTCACTATCGAAGTGATTACGTAAGATCTGCCAAAACTGGTCATGGCACAGCAACCAGATCTCACTGATGCAAACATGGCCACCACTCACTATGGACTGGTGTATTTTCTGAGCATTGTTGTGTTATTTCATTCGGAAATTGGAAACAAATGTACAGGTGTGGCATTATTTTGTATGATCACAGTCCACACTGAAACAGTTGACTATCTCAGGTAGCATTCACTGACTAACTTTCCGAACGACTTTGCTTCGCTTCGGATACACGCGCTTCGGATACACTTGGTTGAAAGATAGTAAGGGGACTAAACTCCCTGTGAAATTATTCCTTCTGGCAAGCTGTCATTTTGAAGAAATCAACAAAAGAAGGCCTTCCAACGGTGCTTCTTAAGAAGCACCGTAGGAAATTCAAATTAGTAATTTGTTTTGTTATTCGGTGAAGCGCGTGCAAGCATAAGCACGACACACACGCGCGCGCGGTTGCTATAATTCGTCGGATCAGTGCGTGACATCGCATAGCTGCAATCGTCTCAGTGAGAACGTGTCTCGGACGCTGAATTCAGGCCCAATTCAAAACATGATACAGCAACTTTTGATTTGAAATCGAGATCCTAGAATGTTGTTTTTCTCGAAATATACAGCTAAAACTGAGCTGAAACTTCATCAGGTTAGTTGTTCAGCACCCTTCTTGCGATCTTGAGCACTTTTGTTGCTTCAAACAAACAAAATGCACAAATTACAAATGATGGACTATACCTTTAATTGTGATGAACTCAGCTACAACACTACTCCAGACAGACTCCCATGTTTTTACTTTTTAAAATGTACCCAGCTTTTTTGTGTGTTTTTGGCCAACACAACAGTCAAACAAATCGAGAGTGCCAGCGCGATCCTGGCAGCCAGGGCGGAGGAAGAAATTGTGGATGATTGGTACGAGAGGGCATTCTCCGACGAGGAGGATGCTAGGAGCGGAGACGTTGTAGATCTTGGAGACAAGGCAAGGGGCGAGGGTGCTGAGATGGAGATTACAATCCAGGAGCCAAATCTGCCAGAGCTGGAAAATGGTCACACAGTGCCACCTGATAAAGGTGATTTGTTTTTATTTTGTTCAATTTATTGTACGAAACTGAACTTTAATCAGTTTTGGAACTAGAGGGGGTTGAGGTCCCCCCCCCCAAAAAAAAAACTCCCCCCCACCCTAGCTGATTATAAGCTCATCAGTCCCCCCCCAAAAAAAAAAATACATGTAGGCCTCCTTTTGGGCCTCCCTGCAGATTGGATCCCAATTTACATCACTGCTTTTAATATACTTATCATGTCAATGAGAAAAAGGGGTTCCGTTGAATCAAACTTGCTTAATATCAAATGACTTCCAACACTAAAACATATTTTGTCAAAGTATTATTTCTTTGAATCGGTATGAAAATATAGAGACAGCAAGGTTTTGGTTTAAATTCATCTAAAATACCAAGGATATTGGCAGTGTCCTATTCAGTCAGGGTAAAGAACCTCCCTGAACAACATAAGTTACTAAATGGAAAGATGCCAACATAGGGCTTGATAGCTCATTCGGTAGAGCACTGCCGGTACGGCAATCCGGAGGTTTCAGTCACTTTCTTTACATGTTTTTGACCTAATCATTAGTAAAGTAAAAAAAAACTAAAGTCTGTCACAATTAGCCAATATGACTCATCAGGCCGGTGTAAATCTCCTTGGCAAGAAATGACTCAGAATATTTCTATTCTCCCTGGATGGGATGCTAGTCCATCGCAGGTTACTCCCCAGCTAATGCCGGTACCCATTTATACTCCTGGGTAGAGAGGGGCAAATGGGGTGAAGTGGCTTGCCCATGGACACAACATATTGCCAGCAGCAGGATTTGATTCGAACCCCTGACCCTCTGATCACGAGTCACAAACCCTAACCATAACCCACACTACCCTCTAAACGCAAGGTGTTTGTCAATTTTGAATGGACAGGCAAGACGTTGACCCCTAGCTACACCGGCACCCACGTCTATCCTTCTGTCATCTGGTACCTCGTCTCGCCCTTCATTTATCCCGAGGACGTTGCAACATTCGCCTGTCTATGCCGAGACACGTACGCACTGACTAACACGGCAGCTTTCTGGAGAAAACTATACTTCAGGTTTGTTTTTGGGTTTTTTAAGGGGAGGCAGCTTTTCAGAAATTTGGATTGCAGGGAATATTCCACAACGAAAAGGTGCAGGCCAAAGTCTCCGGTTTCTGGTATGCGCGCGCGTCGCCGTAGCCATGCGCGTCGCAAAATGAAAACGTTTTTTTTCAATGAAAGATGATGTCTCAAAACCGCCAAACTCACTGGTTTGACTGGAATCCTGCTGCTGCACAATTTTAACGTGTTTTTAGATTGGGTTATGGTCGAGAATAAGCTTTATTTGGCCTCTCTGGACTCCCATATATTTGCACTAAGTTTAGTCATCAGCTGACATTTGAAGCAAAAAATCAGGTAAAAAAAAAAAAAAGCCGCGTCGCCGCACCACTTTTTGGGCAAGCTCCATACCAGAAACCGGAGACTTTTTTTTTGGTCCTTAAGAAGGTTTATTCAAAGCCCCCTGCAAGGGTCTTTTCGTTTGGGGGGGAGTTGTCAATTTTGTCATCTGCTTCAGACCTGATGTAGTGGCTCCATAAAAACCGTTAAATGTGGCTGCGTACCATTCAAAACAATATTAGCATATGTGTGTGTATGATCAATCAGCATCACAAGTGTTTAATGATGTCAAACACAGCCCCCACTCCCCCTCCCCCCCCCATCCCCACCCCTCAGCCCAAAGGAGGAAATCCTGAGAAAAAAAATTGTAGGGAAAATTGGAGTCAGGAAGAGACTGAAAACTCAATCTGCTTTTTTTTGGGTTGGATTCTAATCCGTGTCAAAGAGGTGGGAGGCGAGGAAAGTGAATTGACCCAACATTACTAACCCTCCCCTGGCCGGAAAAAAAATAGTTTGATTATATTAAGAAATTTAGTGGGGGAGTGTGGCCTGGTGGTCAGTGTTCGTGACTTAGAATCAGAGGGTCAAGGGTTCCAATCCAGCTGCTGGTATGTCATGTCCTTGAGCAAGCCACTTCACCCCCACTTGCGTCACTCCACCCAGGAGTATAAATGGGTACCGGCATTAGCTGGGGAGTTACCTGCGATGGACTAGCATCCCATCCAGGGGGAATAGAAATACTCTCAAGCCATTTCATTCCATGGAAAGCGGAGATAATGCCAGCCTGATGGGCCATATTGGCTCGCGACAGACATTACTTGATAGAAATTAAAGATAGATCTTTACATTCTTTGTCAGATATTACAGCACCAAGGTAGCCTCCAATCTTCCGAAAGAGCTCTACCCAACCAGCATCGAGCGTACCTTCGGTCTCCGCTCCTTGGTCATACGCGCCCTTCAGTTCCTCTACCCACCCTTCGTGAGCCGCAGCGCCACCAAGGTGACCGGCCTGTTCAGCAGCAACAGTCTTGAGACGCTGGAAGGCCGGATGTTCATGTACCACGTCAGCAAGCGCAAAGCAGGGAACCACATCTACTACCTGAAGTTCCAACAAAGCGGGTTCGTAGCCTTTTTGTTTTTCTTGTCCCAAATAGGGCCAGCATATGGAGAACTAGGGAGCATTTGCCCACTCGCCACTAGTGGAGCTCTGTTTACGTGGGAAGACTGGCTCATGTCTAGGCGCTCTGAGCAAACTTTCGTTAATATGCGGAAAGTATGTTGGTTAAACTTACTTCCTCGCATCGCATCACAAAATACAGATTTTCCTCTTTCACATGAATATAATTTCTTTATGATGAAAGGCGAATAATTATGTGCACTTTTTCATTGAAAAGTGGGGAACTCAGTGAAAATTTCGCACGGTTTCTGAAAGATAACACAATAAGCTTTCCATTCATGTAACAACCATTTAGATTGGTTGAGAAGAACAAGGGGCACTTTTCTTGTCAAATCAGACATCGCTTTTGTTCTGAGGATCGACCTGCTGTTTATGTATAGTCCGGTCTACGCAGTGGGGCTATGCAGGTCGCCGGGTCAATGCACCGTTGTGTGTGACCGCAGAGCATGCAGGGCTTTGATTTTCTGCACACATGGGTGGCAAAGTTCTCCATATGCTTAGTGTCGTCTTTGATGTGTCTAGGGCCAGCTTAGTGTCGTCTTTGATGTGTCTAGGGCCAGCTTAGTGTCGTCTTTGATGTGTCTAGGACCAGCTTAGTGTCGTCTTTGATGTGTCTAGGGCCAGCTTAGTGTCGTCTTTGATGTGTCTAGGGCCAGCTTAGTGTCGTCTTTGATGTGTCTAAGGCCAGCTTAGTGTCGTCTTTTGGATGTGTCTAGGGCCAGCTTAGTGTCATCTTTGATGTGTCTAGGGCCAGCTTAGTGTTGTCTTTGATGTGTCTAGGGCCAGCTTAGTGTCGTCTTTGATGTGTCTAGGGCCAGCTTAGTGTTGTCTTTGATGTGTCTAGGGCCAGCTTAGTGTCGTCTTTGATGTGTCTAGGGCCAGCTTAGTGTTGTCTTTGATGTGTCTAGGGCCAGCTTAGTGTCGTCTTTGATGTGTCTATCCTGGTTGTTAACTGGTAGAGAGAACTGGGCAGTGCTATTGTATAGGATTACCCAAAACGCCCATGAATGGGCTAAATCTGGCCAATTGTGTAGACCAGATGCATGAAAAGACTTCCAGTGAATAGCCATTTTGAGTGAATAGACCTTTATCAGGTACGCCATCTTGAAAATCGAAAATGAAGCATGTAACGCAAACAAACATGGTGGCGTCAATAGTGTGTGCGGTGAACGAGTGACTCTCGCACATCAATGGGAAGCTGCTTAATTAACCATCAGTTTAGATGCAAACATACTGACCATGTTCATGGATATAATTTTAAAGGGGCACTAGGTCCTGAAATCCCCGAAAATGTCATGTTTTGGATTGTTTACTAAGCCTATTTCAAACATCTGGTTGAAAGGAAACCAACCTAATGTCTTACCGTTACTGAGAAACGACAAAAAAACCTTGGTTGTCTACATGTACATCGGACATGACAGAGTACGAATACGTTTTTCGTGTCGTTCTCAGTGTACGATATACACGTTTTGTGTCTCGGGAACAGCGGTGACCAATCACCAATGCAAAAAATATGACGTTTATTCAACGCCCATAAAAGGCGAACACTTTGCGAATGAAATCACAACTAGCATCCAAACAGCTCGAATTTATGGGGTCGCAAAAGTGGACCCCGAAATTCGTTCTCGCACGCTAATACAGGAATAACACAAAAACGCCCAGTTTTGAAAGGATAGTTGTGTGGATGTTTATATCCTACTTTCCTATGTTCTTTCCGATTAACATCATCTCGTTCAAAGCGCGTTTTGTAGCCCAATTGGGCTGTTCCAGGACCTAGTGCCCCTTTAACGAAATAATCCATTGTTTGTTGGATTACCCTGTTTGTTAAACCTGTATATCGACTTCTTTTCGTAACAGGTTGATCGCCAGTGCGTCACCGAATGTTTTTGATCCAAATATCCAATTTAACAACCACTGCGGCCAGTGCATACTGATGGCCAAGTGCAAGCAGTCTCACCACCTGGAACCAGAGAGGATTATGGGTAAAGAACTTACGCACGCCTCCATGCAACTCGGTTCCGGCATGTCGTACAGCCGGCTGAAACTGGAGTTCCAGGAGCCGTCGATTGAACGGGGACGACCGAAAAATCGCAGATATTTGGATCGGAGGCGCGAAAAGACATGCGTGGTGCTGGACCCTGTCGTCTGCGTGCGGGTTTTCCACTGGTGGCACCCGCATTTCCACGAGGAGTTCCGGACATGTGAGGGCGCTGTTGCCACATACAACATGAACATTTGGAACGGGACATAGGAGCCAAAGGCTTGCAGAAGGAAGCAGTGATAGTTGCCTTAGTTGTTCTTCTTTTTACGAACTGTTATTTTTTTTATTTGGCCAAAATTCCCACGAGAGTTCTTATCACGTCACAATGCATCCAGTTTTGTCAAGTGACAGTCTTGGTACCAAACACTGACTAGTCTAGCAGTGTTCTCCAACTTTGAAAATTAAAGGTCAGTGCGCCGTCAAAAAGTGGAGGGGGGGGGCGCTATAATTATGTTAGCGGCGCTATTTGCAGTCATAAATTTCTGTATGCTAGGGGGCGCTATTTGCAGATGAACATGTAATTTATGTACGGATAACAGCTTCTAGGCCATTTCTAACACAGCAACACTGACTATTAAGTATGTACAATACTGGCTCAGCATCATCTTTTTTAACATATCAGTGACCAGGGACTCTGAGGCAGTTTGGCCTTGAGACCTTTGACCTGATTGATTGCCACAAATAATGGGCAGGCTTGTCACTTTGACAAGTGTTGCATGTTACTGCTTTTGGCAGAGTTTCTGGCCAAAATGTACCCTGGAGGGTAAGGTAGTCCCAATTGTTTGTCTTTTTTATTATTTTTTCCTTTTTTTTTTAAGCATGGGGGGCAACTTTTGAAGCTTGGCGGGTGCCTCAGAAAGCTTGGCGGGGCACCAGGTTATATTTACAGGTTGGAGAACACTAGTCTAGTTACAGACTCCTGTGCTAGGAATTACCCATTTTTAATTTTATAAATAGTCTTCAAATCGCAATATTTTCCAGTATGTTGTAAATTGTAATGCTTTTTTTTCCCTTCGCAGAACCCATCTATTGCCTTTGATTGGATGGGCCCAGTCAGGACTCAAAATACATGAAGCAAATAGGACGTTACACGTTGTAGATCCTATACGTAGTGCCCGGGTGTGCTGTATCATCCCTAAGAATTTTACAGGATTTTGAGGTTAACTTTGCCACTCTATAGAGTACCGAAGTGAATACATCACGCGCACAATGTGTGCGTAAAATACATTAGCACGTGATTCAGCCCGTGAACCAACACGCGGGCTTTCTCCATTCGTTTGCGCTACGTTTTCTGGTTCTAAATGACGTCACACTTCAGTACTCCATTGTGAGGAAGGCATTGTTCCTCTCCGTTTCTTAATAGGGCTGTGTATTTTCAAATAATTCGGTAATCAAGTATTCGACAATGTCTTTGACCAAATATTCAGATATTCGAAACTGCCAGCTGCAACTGCATGCCACGCCAGTCAAAAGTTGCATGCTGAGCACGCCTGGTAATAATTTGCGCGCGGCGATTAATATTTTAAAACTGTCAAGGGCTTTAACCTGGTAAAAAGATTGAAACAATGAACTGCCGTCAACCAAAGAAAGTCTCATACCACAATAAAACGCAGCAACTTCATGATAAAGTTACGTCAGTCGTGTGTGTGTGTACTGTGTGTAATTTTTTGTTTTTAAATATTTCAAATATGAAACTGGCAAAACGTTATACGAATATTTAGTTGATGATCAAATACATGTATTCAAATATTCGAGCAGCCCTATTAACGGAAATTTACTTGTGACTTTGAGTGTGTTCGATTACTTCCCCCAGCTTACTCGCGCCTGGCTCCTCGCGTGATGACAGACAAGCGCAGTGGAGCTAAATAAACGAACAATTTCTGGTAAAGTTTCATGCAAGAGCTGGAAAGTTGAACTTTGACACGACGCGTACAGGCTGCATCCGAATCAACTGTCTAGAGCTAGGCTAGGTCCACGCCATTGATCTCCATACATACAGATGTATATATGGAGATCAATGGTCCACGCCCATTGAAAATACGCGGGGACGCGCTGACAATCGTGTAGCCGTAGCTCTGGAAGCTGCCTCGGACACGGCCTGAGGCGCCCCCCAGACGTCACATTGGCAGCTATTTATTGCATGGCCTTATGGGATACTTACCCAAGTAACCAGCTCGGCGTGTCGGTTACTTGGGCCAGGCTCGAGTAAGCGCGAGAAGTCATGTGAGAGGTAAATCGAACGCTGTCGCGCTTGCACGAGTAAGCGCGGGGGAAGTAATCGAACGCACTCAATATGTATAACTTTGAGAGAAAACAAATTCCACATATTCTAATTAATCTGGTTAAGTCTGTATAATTCTAATTGTTCTCAATCCAGCTCATAATACGCATGTATAGCCATAGTTCAATAAGCAGTCTATCTATTTTTCAAAGAATATTTTAATAAGCTGAAATTGTTTTGTTCTGTCAATACTTCCATCGTTGCCTTGTCACAAAAGAAAGAAATTGTATTTTAATTTGTATATTTTGGGAAGCATGGGGTGATTATCCAAAATCATGACAAAATAAACGTGTCGATTTAAAACAGTATTTTTGTACAGTGAATTTTATTTACTAACTCCGAAAATGTAGCATTGTAAGTACAATCTGCGTAAATCACAAAAGATTTGGCTGTTATTTTTAAACATCCATTTTCAGGGATGTAGTCGAGTCCATCACAAGTCCAGTCTCAAGTAAATCACAAGTCCAGTCACACGTAACAGTGGATGAACAATGACAAAGGAACGCCTTTGTCAAAGCTCATTTGAATAGCTTGTGAGTTGAATTGGACTCGTCTGATTCCCTGCAAGTTTTACAAGCTGTGCCTGTACCACAAACCTATTTCATCAAAGATTTCTATTGGAAATGGGTACCCATACACCGAGATGAAAATCAAACTACATGTATATGTATTAATTAATTCAAAAACAAAACAAAATGCATGACAAAAAAGAGACAACCAGTGAAAATAAACTTAGTCTGAACGGAATGCTGCAGAACAAGCAAAGACAAGGATAAAAGAAATTATGGGAAACAACCAAAAAAAACCACCAAAACATACATCCGGTATTACTTTTTTACAATAAAATTACACAATCAAATCTTAGCAGGTACAAAAATATGTCCGGGCACGGTTGCTACAAAACTGCTTGAAGTGGGTTTTTATACATCTGAAAATTTTGTGTGGTATTTATTTAAGTGATGCCATATAGTCTGGTGTTTCTTTTTATTTAGCAGAAAAAAACGATGCAAGTAAACCAATTTGTGTATCAATAAGATATTTTACTAAACACTGTATACTCAGTGTTGTCCCGAGTGATTGTGAGAAAAAAATCACTCCGGTTTGAGTCGAACCCACGACCTCCTGCTTACTAGTGCAGACGTCTTACCACTAGACCAACGAGCTAGCCTGGGTCGGCTGGCTGGTTCAAATTCACAAAAGTTGAACACATTTAAACTCTAATTTTAAGGATTGTTATACCTGTACAAGCAAGCAATATACAGCACAACATTTTTTTTTTTTAATTTGTGGATTTTTTTTCCAGCAAGGTTAGTAAGGAAATAAATATGTGCTTTGCCGTTTTTAAACAAGTCTGTTAGTAAGATCGGCGTGGGAAATGGACGCTGATAATATCAACAACCAGACCCTACGCCGGTCTTAAATGGACTTGTTTAATACCGGCGAAACACATATTTATTCCCATTCATAAATACTTTTTCGGTCAAAAAGTCAAAACAAGTCAAAAAACTGTCCAACGATTTTGTTTTTGTTCAACAAGTTTACTTCTTAACTTGCAAAACACCGCTCTAGCTATGTTATGGTATGTCCCTCTCACGGGTAGTTGTAAACAACATGGAGACTGGCGTGCGCATGGTGCATACTGCGCATGGCGCGTACTGTGCGATGTGGCGCAGAATGCAGCGGTGCCAGTGTAGTGTGAATTTAAGACTCGAGAAATACAGACTCATTGGTAGTATTGCACATGCCCAAGTGAAGATTGTGAACGTTCAACCAATAAAAGGGACCAGACTTCACAGGAGTCCAAATTTCATGTGACACCGAAAAAGTGTTTAAAACCAACCAATCTGTGTTTTATCAACTGTTTAAGACCGGCCATGTGACTGGCCACGTGACAGGCTCTCGACCAATAGGAATGGGTAAACTGTCTTAGGTATTTATGAATATCCATAAGTTTTCAATAAACTTCATGTACACAACAAGGGCAACCTTTCACCTTAAAGCTGTTTTTAACAATTGACAAGAAAGAGTTACAAACACCTAACCTAAACAATGGCATTTCATGGCAACTTTGGTTTGTTTTTTCATTCCATTATCTACAAATAACTTCAGTATTTGAAAAAAAAGTGACTCGCCCATATTTTGTGCACAGCCCTCCAATATCTATCACTGTACTGTGGGGGTGAACCACAGTACACATGGTGTACTGCAGGAACTGCCAAAGGGTATTGACAGAAAGCTGGGCCATATACTGTGAGCAAACTCTACCATCAGGCAATAAACAACGAGACCAAAGTAAACAAGAAGGTCATGTCAGTGGTAAAATTACTTGGCTGGTGAGTCCAAGAATCTTCCAATGCACTTCTGCTGGAGTGCATTGGCATGCAAAAATGACTTGCAACGAACTGCACCAACAGAACAAGGGTTAAAGGTGATGCCCCATGTTCTTTAAAAACTATCTGTTCCCCTTCTATTTTTGATTTGTACAGGGTGAGTAAAAAAAAAAAAAAAAAGACAAAACCCAAACGGTGGGACCATTCTTTTAGTGAAGTTCTGCACGTAGCACTTTCTAAATCTAGGATATGAAAGCCCAATTCATAAGCTTTCTTTTAGTACAAGAATAATTCAAATCACTCCTGTACTTTTCAAGTTACGGAGTTTTAAACACAACCACCATTGTAAAGTTCTGTCCACAGATTACAAGAAGGTATAAAGTATTCTTTCAGCAAAACGAGAACAAATCACTTCAGGATGTGTGTGAATTGTTTTCGTTTTGCTGACAGAACGCACACTTTTTTGGTGATCCGTGGACGGAACTTTAAAACGGCAGTTGTGTTTAAAAGTCCGTAACTTGGAAAGTACATGAGTGATTTGAATGATTCTTGTACTAAAAGAAAGCTTATGAATTGAGCTTTCATATCCTAGATTTTGAAAGTGCTACATGCAGAACTTCACTAAAAAGAATAGTCCCAACATTTGGATTTTGCTCTTTTTGACTCGCCCTGTTGTTTTAAAGAAATGACCACGTTGTACTTTTTGCGATTTTGGGCGTCTGTAATCCTCTGAAAAAGGGCTTTCATTTTGAGCACAAATGAACCCGCCCTGACATACTGTCAGGCTGCAAAAAAAAGTTTTTTTAAAAATAATTCAATAAAAAATAATCTAGGGTTTTTTTTTATTCGACTTCTCGTTCAAAGGTGAATAACTTTCATATTGCTAGGAAAATAGCAACTGAAATAGCACAGGGAATACTTCTTTAATGACAAGATAAAAGGAAGTGTGTATGACAAAAGGTTGATATGACTGATTATATACAACAAACTCAACCTTGTTCCCATGGTGTCGAGCAGTACGCTCCCACCACTACCTGCTCTTGAGTCACCCTGGTATTGGATCATTTGCATGTTCAAAGACCTTGCACATGTATGCAAATTAGGAATATTCTGGTGCCTGGCTGTGCTTTAAATCAGTGTTTGTTTTGGTATGCAGAGTCTGGGGTAAAAACACAAAGAATCAATTCATCGTGGCGTGAGATCCGAAAACACAATTAAAATGTTACAATCTTATCCAGCCAATATGGAGTATCACATGATATGTTATTACTAGCAAGATGAAAAAGGGAGTTCTTGAGGTGGAGTGGATGCAATAATTCACATTGAGCATTAAAATACGTAATACACGTAAGGAGTAACAACACCAAGTACACGATATCAATCCATTACTTCCTATTGCTGTATCTAATCAGGATACAGGAACAAGTTCCTATCCAGGGGTTACTACAGGAAACGAGGTTGAAAATAAAGTTACCCCTGGGAATGAGGTTGCTACAAACTACATGTGAAGGAGCTTGCACTCTTTAAACAAACTTACATCAAAGATGTGCAACCAATTAATTTTTCAACAAGTACACTGCCTCACCATATATCTGTACACTTTCCCTCTTGTCACAACTAGTCTAAAAGTTCACATGCAATCTACAATTAAGGATAAAAAAAAAAAAAACACGTACAGAGCATCCTAAAAAAACAACAACAAAGGAGTGAGCTACAAATTCTGAACAGTTTTTCTTTCAAAACTAAAAAGGCACAAAGGTGCAGTCCCATTCAACGTTTGAATCTAGAGGCAAGACAAAACAAGTAGTGTAATTTTTTTTGTTACTGTAACAATAACAGATTCACGTTAATCTGTTTTTTTTCCTTCCCCAAAATGAAATTGGTTGCATCTTGATATGCAGATGGGCAGTTGCAATTCCTTACTGTTTTTTTTTTCAAAATGGGGGATTTCCTATAAAGTGCAAAATTTGAAGGAATTTGATTTTGGGATGTCGTGATGTTGGATATCTACTCCCTCAATTTACACCCCCACCAGACAGAATGGATGCTCCTGGATCTACTTTCTTATTGTAAACCCTCCCCTCTCCTTCCCCTTCTCATGCGACCCCCTAATAAAATAATGGAACACTCTCTACTTGAGCTACTCCACTGGCACATCCTCGGATGCATCAACCTCCTTCTCGGCGCTGCAACTATCCATGTTCTCGTCGCCGTTGCGATGGTCTTGCCGGTCGGCGACTTGTTCTCGCGCATGATCCGATCGGTCCTCGTCCTTTCTGCGGTCCGGCGACCGCGATTTGCTGCGCCCGTGGCTGGAGGAGTGCGATCGCGAGCGTGACTTTGACCTCGATCTTGATCTGAAAAGAAAAACCAGACAAAAAGGCTGTTCACCAAAGACAGAAAGTAATCCCTGTTTCAGACTTACGTTTCAGAATCGTGCTGAAACAAATCAGGTCGACCAGCGTTGGAAATATACAGTTTTTCTTGAAAATGTCAGCCCACCAGGAGCCACAATTTTAAAGGATGCTTTAGACTGTCAGTCCCTAACAATTCAGTAAGGTATTTCGTGATAATTTGATCATTTCCCTTTTTGATGTTTGCAAATGTTGTATTTTCCCTTCAACACAAAACTTTAAACAGGTTCGTGTAACCAAATTTGGTATATTATACTAACCCCCAAATCCATCAATTTCTGAAAATTACAGCAAAAGCAACTGATGTATATATTACCTTTGAATGTTCAATATATTACCTTTAAATGTTCAAATGCGTAAATGTCACAAATTGGGCCCTGTGCCCAATCTCATGGCGCTGCTAAGCATACAATGTTGCTCAACAAATGTACATGCTAAGCACAAATCATCTGGGCACCAGACAAAGCAATTATATACATAGCATGACATTTTGGCTGGTAACCCGTTTCTGCTAAGCAAATATTTTCTGCGCTTAGCAAATTTTCGGCTTGGCAGGTTTTAAATTAAAGCGACGCTTAAATACTGCTTAACAAATTTACCTGGTAAGCACAAATCATCTGGGTACCAGTCAAAGCAATATACATAGCATGACATTTTGGCTGGTAACCCGTTTCTGCTAAGCAAATATTTTCTGCGCTTAGCAAATATTCGGCTCGGCAGGTTTTAGATTAAAGGGACCATACCTTTCCTTCCGGTCTCTAGAACTGCTGCGGGATCTGCGATCGCGGGAGCTGGAGCGCGACCGGCGTTCGTGGGAGCGGGACCGGCGTTCGTGAGAGCGGGACCTGCGCTCGTGGGAGCGGGACCTGCGTTCGTGGGACCGCGACCTGTAGCGTCGATCTCTGGACCGGGAATGCGAACGGCGGCTGGAACGGCGGCTGAAACAAAAAAATATTAAGAACTATTTACTGGCAAGCACCTTTAACCCTGGCTCCGTGGCTTCAGTATATTTTTTTTTACAGTGTCCTTAGATAACTGTCATTGTTCATGTACATACCAAATTTTATGTTCAGAACTCACTGGCAATAAAAATACCAAAGTAAACAAGTCTGTAGTGAGCAACCCCGGCCATCCTAACCCCTTCTGACTCGGTTCCGTTGCTGACCACTAGATAAGCCTTTTAATGGCATCTTATATACTCCAGAATTCACATGGCTGGCGAGTCCAAACATCCTTTAAATACAATTCATCTTGAGTGCACTGGCATGTCCAACTAATATGCATTATACGTACACCAAAAGGACAGGGATCCATAGAAGGTTCTTTCACGGATAGCATTTTTAGATCTTTTGTGTGTGTGTTTTTTTGTTTTTTTTTAACCCTTACCATGCTAAATGCAACAGAAGGCAACAAAGGTAAAAAGTTGTTGCATATTCTTGCATTTAGCATGCAACTCAAGTCCCCGTGCTTTGTTGCATCTTATTGCATTTTATAGAAGGGTAACTGCTCATAATGCCAAGGCGATACAACAGAATCCACTGTTGCATTTGGTTGCATTTAGCAGGGTAACTGCTCATAGTGCCAAGGCGATACAACAGAATCCACTGTTGCAGTTTGTTGCATTTAGTAGGGCAACTGCTCATAGTGCCAAGGCTGGTGTGCACTGGATTCACTGCACAATGCAACGGAATCAACTGTTGAAGTTTGTTGCATTTAGCAGGGTAACTGCTGGGTGCCAAGGCAGGTGTGTACTGGATTCACTGCACAATGCAACGGAATCCACTGTTGAAGTTTGTTGCATTCAGCATGGTTCTCTTATTTCAGTTGTGTTGGACATTGTTGCACGTAGCATGGTACCTGAAGAGAAACCTGACGCTGGTTAGGGTTCAGGATCCTCTACGTACCTAAGAGGAAAAAATGTTCCTAGAAAACTTACTGTTTCTTTTCGAGGCTGCGACTTCTTGATCTACTGTATCGATCCCTGCGGGATGGGGAACCATATCTGAGAGGGAAAAAACAGTGATTATTACAACACATTCATGGCTGAAATGCAACCTTTCCGTTTGCCTTTTTATCCTGACCACTTGATTTTTGTTTTGTTTTTGGTTTGCTTCACTTAGGAGTTTAATAAACATATGCACAGCGCATAATGCAATCCCTCTACCACATGTACTTACTTATGAGCAGGACCTTGCAGCACGTCATAGTGACACAGTCATGCGGTGGGTTTGTATCGTGTTGCAGTGTCACGTTGCAAGAACACAGTGACATCAACTGACCCTACAATTTACAAGTGTGGCATTGTGTTCTGCCACACAAGTCTGAAGCCTAAACACCCTAACCCTTCCCAGACCCTTCAAAATCAATCAGGGGTTATGGAGGATTTTGCAGGATTAAAGGGCACATGCAACGTAATTTCTTTTATTCCAATCCTTGAAAATGAACCTTTGTGTCCCATTTAACCTTATTTTTAAGTTTTGATTTGCCATTTTCAAGGGTATCTTGGTGTCCTTTTTGGTTTTTATGCTTATATAAATGCCAATTTCCATATTCATGAGCAAAAGTGTGATGTCATTTCAGGCAGAAACCTTAATGTTACAGCTATTTCAGCACCAACAGTTGCCAGAATTTTAGATATTTGCTCTCGTAAATTTTCTCTTCTGTGGTGATTCGTTGTGTCAGTACATGGCAGTAAGCCAATGAGCAAACTTTTCTCAAAGATGTTTTCAATGAGCAAATGTTTGGGTTCACAATTTGAACAGAAAACTCCTAAACTGCACAGTGTCTTGCTGAAATGACATCAGAGAAACAGCCCCTGCAGTTGTCTGGAAAAGCATGGCGGTTTAAAATGTTTAAAGAAGTGCACATTTCAATGAAATAAACCAAAAAGGATGTGAAATAGTTTTATACATTTAAGACGAGTAGAAGATTGCACAAATTGTGTTCTGAAGAAAAAAATCATTTCATGGACCCTTTAAGGAAAGCCGAGTCTGGCCAATATGGGACTCAAACACCCTTGAAAGTTAAGAGTAACAAAGAGCATGGTGGATTGTGGAAGATTCAGGAAGAATCCTAGTAAAAAAAATATCCCAGAAGTTAAAGTTTCAGAGGTTGCTTTCATATCGTTTTAAAGGATGTAATCAAATTCTATCTTTCTTTCTTTTTCCTTTTTTTTTGGTAGCTTAATTACTTTAATAACAAACAGCAAAGCTAAGATCAGCATTGACATTTCGGTACTTGTGTGGGGAGCCAAAGAGACAAAAAAGCAAAAAATTAATGCAGAGCCTCAATTCTTGTAAATTCTCTCATCAAATTGAACTTGGCTGCTGTGTACAACTCGAAAATGATGATTTGACGTGTTACTTAATTCTGTACCGGAAAAAACAGCACACTTGTCAAACCTCTACAGCAGTAACACTGCTGATTCAAAATAAACCCTTCTACAAGCTACATTGTAGCAATGTTGCAATAGTGGAAATGCTGAGTTGTTAGTAAATGCCGAGCACAATCTCTCTGGATTCCTTAAATTTGACACTTACTTAAACACCAACAGAAACATCCCTTTTCCAGAGGGCTCGCCTCAAATTCAACACTCATTAAACACAAAAGCACTAACCACCACCACAGCTTTGCAAAGAAGCAAGGGTTTTGAAGCGTTTGTTGTCGACAACAGCGAAGGGTGACTGAAAAGAGTGCCGCGTCGGCAAATTCCGATGTGTATGGACCAAATTGGGGAGATTTTCTCCAAAATCTGCAAACGTTGGGCGATGTTGTTGTGTTGGGATGGTTTGGATGTCCGTAAACGTGGTCAGAAAAACGGCCAAATTGTTGTGTTGTGTTGCCGCAGCGTTGCGATCGACCAGCAGCAATGCATGCTGGGAAGAGGCGTTGGGTTGTGGTGGTGTTGTTGGTTGGTTGGTTGGTTGTTGGTTGGTTGTTAAGGTCAGAGGAGAAGACTGGGTGCTGATTGGACAAGAGTTGTCACATGGCGGTGAGAATGAGAGATGAGTGGTTGAGGTGGCATTATCATTATCCTGTGGGGGTCAGCAGATCAGATCAGAAAAAAAACAGGCCACGATTTAATATTAAAAATGGAAGACATCATGACTTTTTTTACTTCAGGGTAAAAAAATAAGGGGTTAAGAAGTTAAGTACATTTACAGTGTATTATCATTCTGTTATAAACAGAAAACAAAGCAAAATGTGTTGTTCTAATTAATCTTTAATCAACCAAACCATTTCTATCAGAAAAAAAAAATATGTAAATCATGTACATTTCAGGGTGTAGAAATACATGCACATATTCTAAATTTGGAATTCTATCAACTAAAAACTGTGTTTTAAAAAAAAACACTATTTGAAAAAAATATTCAAAATCAAAACAGTTGTTAAGACAATTGGTAATATTTTTGTATTTCTTTTTATCAAGTGCAAGTAGGATTGAATTGTATCAGACATGCAACTAGAAGTAAGAAAAGAAAAGAGCAAATTCCATGCTTTACAAGACTTTACACAGAGTGTTTTTCAATTTTTAATGCATTTATAAGTATGAAGTGAAAAACGAGAGAATCAGTTGATCCGAGGAAACGCTGCATGCCTGAATGATGATATACAAGAGTTTTTCCCGTAAAGATCCTAAAAAAAAGAAGTCATTTTAAGTCTTTCAACAATGTAGTAAGTTAGAGGCAATCTGTGATATGCTCAGACAATCTGGGATATATGCTCAGACAATCCGGGATATATGCTCAGACAATCTGGGATATATGCTCAGACAATCTGTGATATACTCAGACAATCTGGGATATGCTCAGACAATCTGTGATATGCTCAGACAATCTGGGATATGCTCAGACAATCTGTGATATGCTCAGACAATCTGGGATATACTCAGACAATCTGTGATATGCCCAGACAATCTGGGATATGCTCAGACAATCTGGGATATGCTCAGACAATCTGTGATATGCTCAGACAATCTGTGATATGCTCTGACAATCTGTGATATGCCCAGACAATCTGGGATATGCCCAGACAATCTGTGATATGCCCAGACAATCTGGGATATGCCCAGACAATCTGGGATATGCCCAGACAATCTGGGATATGCTCAGACAATCTGGGATATGCTCAGACAATCTGTGATATGCCCAGACAATCTGGGATATGCCCAGACAATCTGGGATATGCTCAGACAATCTGGGATATGCTCAGACAATCTGTGATATGCCCAGACAATCTGGGATATGCTCAGACAATCTGGGATATGCTCAGACAATCTGGGATATGCTCAGACAATCTGGGATATACTCAGACAATCTGGGATATGCTCAGACAATCTGTGATATGCTCAGACAATCTGGGATATGCTCAGACAATCTGGGATATGCTCAGACAATCTGGGATATGCTCAGACAATCTGGGATATGCTCAGACAATCTGGGATATGCTCAGACAATCTGGGATATGCTCAGACAATCTGGGATATGTCCTTACCTTCCTCCTCCGCCGTATCGGGATCGGATTGTGGGCGGGGGTGGGCCGTCACGCCGGGAACGTCTATCTGACTGCCGCCCCTTTGCCAGCTCTACTCGGACACGCCTCCCACAAACTTTCCTGGATATTAGAAAGAAGAACTATTTGATACTAAACAAGCTGGCAGGGTTCCCAGGACTTTATGAAAATAAAGTGTTTTCCCTGCATTTCCCTGATATTTCCACGAGGAATTTTCAAAATTCCATGAGAAATATGTCCACTTTAACGAGGTTGCTGGGAAGTCAGGGACGTGGCTGCGGCAGAAAGACTAGTAAGATACCGGTACTGATAATATTCACACTGCATAAACACTCAAAAAGCCACTATAGCCGGTCAATCAGTTGACACTACTTGGACAAATGGCACAAGACGCACCTACGCCACACGCACAAATACCTTTCGCTTCTGGGTCACTGTCACATTCTCTGAGTTTTCCATTATTTTATTTTTTTTTTCGCCCCAAATTCCCTGAGTTTTCCCTTACTGGAAACATTGAAGCTCATTTGCAAGGTTTTCCCAGATTTCCAGGGTGGCCGGGAACCTTGGCTAGGCTTGGGCGAATCAAGGAGGGAATCCAGTAGAGCAAATTCCATCCTTGATGCAAGAATCAATTTCCAGAAGTAACAATTCCAGTTCCCCAAATTCTGGACAAATCAGAACAAATGTTATATCATAAAATATTATTAAACAAAATCCTGTCAATAAACCATTTTACGGATACCACCTTTGTGATCACCTGCTCATCTTTGGGGGCATATTTGTAATTAAATGCCCCCGAAGATTACCACATGGTCGCAAAGATGACGGTATCCGTGAAATGGTCGACTGGGAAAAAAACTCCACTTCTCTTACCGTCCATCCAGCCCTCTCACAGCGTCCTCTGCATCCCGAGGATCTTGGAACTCCACGTAAGCGAAGCCAGGCGGGTTCCGAGCCACCCAGACGTTGATGAGGGGCCCGTAATATTCAAACGCTCTCTCCAGCTCGTGCTTCGCTGCTCCAGAGCCCAAGTTGCCAACGTAGACCTTGCAGGGCAGCGGGCCGTGGTCACGCCAGTGAGACATTTTTATATATTTTTGGTTTTTTTTCTAATGCGTGCTTACTTCAGCCTCAAAGTTTAATTGCACTAAATGAGAAAAAAAGGAGAAAAAAAGAAGACAAAAAGAAGGAAAAAAGGTCAATGAATATTTCATGCTGACAAAAAAATCCAAAAGCTTCATGATTGGGACAAATAGGGAAAGATTTACGAAGTTCAGTCAACACCCTGTGCACAAACCCTATGAGATTGGACTGAAAAATTCTAAGTGTTTTCTAAGAAAATGCTTGTATTTTCTCACTGCTCAAATTGACTTTGATGACATGAAATTGCTATCTGGGGGCTTGTTAGTCAATACAGAGGAAAATTAGTGAACTTCGTATATATGGAAATCTTTCCACAAATAGATTAGAAGACAAACGAGTTGTAAACCTTGATTGTGTTTTCAAACAAAATCATGACAATTTGAAAAAAAGTTTCTGATTAAACATTAACTACATGTAACTTGTAAGCTTACTAAAGCTTACATTGTCAATTATGCGACTCAATAATTTTGAAAATAGCATTGATTGGTTTAGCAGAACATAGTGGATATTGTTATGGCAGCAGTATTGCGATGTTCAGCTGCTATCTTTACAGCATAGCAAAACATCATTACAAATCAATATCGCATTTACAAAGTTCTGTCCTTCCAACCACAAGGCTTTGGTACAAATGTAGCTTGATTGATGAATGATAAAAAAAACAGCCTTAATTTGATCGAAACTAAAGACATAAATTGCCTGCGCCCGTAACTACGCGATTGCCGACATGATAACCACATTAGAAAATGTGCGAGAGCGCTGTTCATTACATGTACAATGTACAGTGTAAGTGACCCTTTTTCTGAAAAGAAAATTTTGATAAAAATTTTTATTTTTCATTTTTTTGCTCATTCCTGATGTTTAATTATATTCAAATATCAGAATTTTTGATATTGCCGTCTGCCTTATATTTATTGAAATAAGCATGAATAAAGACAAAGATTTTACGAAAATATGAGATTTGAGCATTTCTATCAGGTTTCTATGCAAAATAATCACATTATTAAGTGTACACATTTCACAGTGTCTCAAAAAAAAAATACCTGGTTTAAATCCATTTTTCTTTGGTTTGCAGATTCCGACGAAATCCATTCTTTAATTTATTTTCTACAAAACACCACATCAAACACAAATTACATGTAGGCCTACTGTAGAAAATATAATATTCCAAAAGCCTCCCTATCTGCCTACCTAGACACATGTCTGCATGCATGTCGTCGATATCGAGGATAGACCTCTTTGGATAGACAGTAGAGCCTAAACTTAAGGCTTAAGTGCTAAAGGCTTAAAGTAAAACTTTGAAATATATAAGTAGAGCCTAGTAGAGGTGTCTAAGTTAAGTAGACCACACGATTACCTAAATTCTTAATTAGTAAATAGCCAACAAAATGGAGTCTGGTAATTCGCTAGAAATTTGTATAAAAATTAAAATTGTAACGCCTGTGTCTGTGATCTGTGGGGCTGAAGTTTCGATGATAATTTGCGCTACCAAAACCAAAGTCGCCCCCATTTATGTATAACTTAACGTTGAAGGAAAACCACGACCAAGTCGCCCCAATTTCAATGCAACAAAATGAATGATGCACGTACGTGCAATCTGCATCATTGATTTCTTCAATATGTCTGTAAGATGAAGGTTTCTACCATGCAATTAATGCTAGTGAAGGATCAACTATTATAGATTACAATGGTGTTATCACATTCAGGTTTTAATAAGTGAAAATGTTAAGAAATAAATATAAAATACCTTTTTCTTTTCCTCCCTTGAAATCTCATCGAGCTTGTCGAGTTAGCTTTTAATGTACGCCGCGCTTCCGTATTGCCAAGTACCAGCGCAGCGATTCTGTAAAGGATAGTTCAAACACTAATTTTCGCTGGTTTCCGTCTACAATTTGTTCGCAGCGTTCTTTTCTCATACGACCGTTTTATGTATTTTAAATTTTCCACTATGACAAAATCTTTCATTAAATTTAAGGGATTTACAACGTTTTGTGCTGTGATTTTCTGGAACCTTTTCTCTGCGCTCTTTTTGCATCTGCCATCAAGAAGTTTTTATATTCATCTGGAGTAATAAAAATCCATATTTTACTTTCATACATAAAACAGTACCGCAAGTAGATAGAAGAGTGCATTATTATTTTAGGGGGTTTGTTTGGATCGTTTGTTTTATCAAATTGAATAGGAAATATATTTTGTGAAAAAAAGACTAAATTATTATTTAATTGTATGATTTTCAAACATTAATAATTTAATGCAATATTACAAAAACATACTTTTCTTGGTAATTTTCTGCAATATATAAATTGATAGTTTGTAATTATTACCTATATTAAGTGGAACAGCCAAACGATCCTTCTAGCTTCCGGGTCAACTCAGTCGAGTCGCATGGATCAAAGGTCGTTGAGTGCCTTGGTTACAATTTACACAAAAGCCGCCTTGCCAACAGGTGCGTTCAACTTCAACAGGTGTTTTCATTAATTAACACGGGATATACAGATCGTGAGATGGCGGATTAAAAGTTGGTGTTTGCTCAGGAAGGGATTAGCTGAGAATCTGACTTGAGTAAAAAGGCGATCGCTTCTGGGTTTTCGATTTAATTTAGTGGAGAAATTAAAGGTGAGTTGGACAATTTTCTCAGCAAAAACATGAAGAACATGAAGAAGTTGAACTTTAAGTTTGAAGTTGTCAGAACTCTTACTCGGGTGGTTGTCAAATGTCAATGACTTAGAAAATAGAAGTTAGAATTGAAATCAGTGAAATTATAATAATCTTGGCCTACTGACAGCTGTACTGCTCATTGTTTTTGTCTTTTCACATTGTGATTCAGATTTGATTAATTGAATATTGATAACCAAAATTGACAGGTTGAAATGAAATATCTGGATTAATTAAGTTAGCCTATATTATAGGAAGACTCGCCCCTTACAAGCTCGCCCCTGGCCAACTCGCCCCCTAGCTGACTCGCCCCTGGAAAAAGATGCACCGTACGGGGACATCGTGAAAAAAATAATAAAAAATAAAAGACAGTGGAGGGGAACACGTACATTGTAACATTATTCGAACACCAATTTGACGGATTTCTGGTACAAATGCAAGCGTCATTTTTCCGCAGTTTTTAAATGAATATGATCAGGATTAACAACATCCCTCAAATAATAGCATCAAAATATTTTCCAAAATATATTCTACAGTAAAACATTTTCACAAAATAATAGGCCAAAATGATACATGAAAATTGCTGGACCTATAAATATATTATGCAGTGGCTATTGTTACGGCAGCCGCAATGGGATTTTCAACTGCTATCGTTGTGGAATCATCTGGTTCCCTGACCTAATAATAGTTTTCAACATCAGGATCTTTGGCTATTGGAACACAACCGAAAGGTTCTCATACTTTATATTCCTTTAAAAAAATCCTCCAAAGCCATGGACTACGAAGAAAATGAAATCTAGGCCTACTTAAAAAAAAATTGATTTGATAAAAACATAAAAGTAAAGAAAACTAAAAACAAAATTGAGCATTCTGGTTGGACAGGTGGTTATAAACGTGATATAGATTCGCAACGGTGATTTTGCAATACCGTAACGATAGCAGTTGAAAATCACGTTACGGCTGCCGTATCAATAGCCACTACAATATTATTATATAAAGTATAAATTAAAAATGAAAACATTTATATTTTATGCGATTTATTGTAATTTTTTGTTTTAGTTTGCCAGGATGAGTGGCCACGTCTTTCCGCCGGCGCCGATGACGCGGCAACAGGAGAAGGCCGAGTTGCAACATCTAAACGACCGAGTTCAGAACTACATTGCGAAGGTCCGCAAAATGCGGGAAGAGGCTAATAATGTAAGTTAAACAACACGGCAGGTGAAAATTCAGTCAGTTGTATCCGACATTGTTTGTCCACAAATTTGTCTGAACCAAATTGGATGATCTCAGTCAGATTTTTTACTAAGTGCATTCTAATTCACTTAGCAGGGTTCAACCTTAACTTTTTTTCACTAGCCAGCCAGTCTACTGAAACAGACTCTTAACTAGCCCACAGGCATTTTCACGAGCCGGCATGTTTTTCTTCTAAAGAGTGTCTCATAAACAATGAATACGCCGCATACATTGTAAAAAAATCCTGTTGGACAATTGTCCAAGTGTTTTTTTAAAACAGACATCAAAATTAAACCCTAAATAGCTAATAGAATTAGACACAACATTGATACAGGTTTGCTTTCTTCTGAATATAATTTTTAATTTTTTGTCTTTTCATCTTCTTTGTGCCTTAATATTGTTGAATCTCCAGCCGGGCTACTTAAGGAATAGTTTGATAGCCGCTGCTGTTTTTTACTATTAGCGTGCTACGGCTGCCTACACACCCTGCTTAGTAGGTTTAGTGAAGAAATTGCTGAATAAAGTGACATTGCTTTTTTTTATCATTAAACCAGTCCCCCCCCCCCCAATTTTGATTCTGAGTTGGAATCGATTCTCAAACCTAAATATCGACTTGGAATTATCAGATTATCAAAATGGAAACAATTCTTTCTGTGATTTCAGATTGACTCCTCAGCACTCCTGAATGCAATGCGCGTTTTGGAGGACGAAGTCGCAGCCATCAAGAGCATGTACGAGAAGGAACTGGCCAACGAACGACGGAAGGTGGAAGATGAGATGGCTGGAAGAAATCAGGCCGAAGTGCAGGCTCATCGCAACAAGCAGCTGGCTACTGATCTTCAGGACAGGTGGGTATTTTTAAATTAAAAAAAAAAAATGGCTGAATTGCGAAGGATGCAGCTACAACATGGTCGAGCAGAAGGGATTTTAAGGCACCTTAGGCAGCCGCCATACGACCCAAGTCTTGACCACGGAGTATACAGCCAGATCAAAAGTGGGTTTTTTGCAGAGGGAAGCAAACCGGCGAACCCAGAGAAAAACCCTTATGGCACAGGAGCGAATCAATTAATACATAACTCGTTGTATCCGTGCAACAAGGTTCTATCACTTATCAGTTTCAGAATGTCAAAAGGTCGTATCTCACTTAAAATAGCCCGGATGTACACACAAAGTCAATGGACGTCGAGATACAACCTTGTTTCATGGAGCGTATATGTGCGAAATTTGACTTTGTTGCAGAATGGAGTGACGACCTTGTTGCACTGACGCGACGAACTATCTACTCACATACATGTATGATCCGAGACGGGAATCGAACCAAGCCCACAGCTGTGAAAGGCGAGCGTCACACATGTTATATTGTTATAACACTATCAGCTAAAAATTTTCAACACAACATAATATGCTCTCATTTTGACAGATTGTCGGTCGAGAACCAGCGCAGCCGAGCCCTAGCCGACGAAATCGCCGCTCTGCAGAGACTCTGCAGTCAGAAGGATGGTGACCTCCAACAGGCAAGGGCCAAAGGTGAAGACTTGACCCGCAAGCTAAGAGACATCGAAGACGATCACGCCGCGTTGCAACACCACTCCGCAGACACGCAAAGGAGGTAGCCTGCTTGACTTATTTCACATTTTAGTAATGAACTGAGTTAGCACAGGATCATCAGGCTTATAATTTTTGGAACTGCCTGAACTCATCGGATAGTACAAAGAGCCACAGTAATGATTGATATTCACATTACAGTCTGATTACAATATCTGATGGATTAACCAAACTTAAACATTCCCCCTCCTCCTTTCACTATCCCCGCCCCTCGCCTAGGTTGGACCAGGAGACAGCACTTAGACTTGAAGCGCAGGATGTGCAGCAGTCACTCAGGAACAAGATAGACTTCCAAGACCAACTGCATGCCCAGGTATAGGCTGACAGGACTAATACTGGGTTCTGTTATTGTATGGTATAGTATGCTGCTTATTTGCATGGTATAGTATACAAATATTGACTGCTTTGAGTGGTGTAGTCAAACTAGCCTCCCGAGGTGATCTATGTATAACCATGTGATTCGCTCTCGGCCAATCAAGATTCAGGATCTGTGGGTGAGGTTATTGACTGCTTTGGGTGGTATCGTATTGACTGCTTTGGGTGGTATAGCTTTGCATGCATGGTACTGCTTTGCATGGTATAGTATACAAATATTGACTGCTTTGAGTGGTGTAGTCAAACTAGCCTCCCGAGGTGATCCATGGACTACCATGCATGTGATTCGCTCTCAGCCAATCAAGATTCAGAATCTGTGGGTGAGGTTACTGACTGCTTTGGGTGGTATCATATTGATTGCTTTGGGTGGTATAGTATATAGCATCCAAAGATGGTCTAATAACCACTCTATTCCTAAGGCAAAGGGCTAATTGGTGACACACATTTCTAGTATGGGTTCAAATCCAGCTGCTTAGCATACGCTGCGTTCCTGCAGGGCAAGACACTTTAATTATACTCCTAAGGGAACTTGCCTCTTTCCACCAAGGGGTAGAAAATGTGTTCTGGCATTAGCTGGGGAGTAAGCTGCGATGGACTTGAAATTGCATCCCATCAAGTACGAATACAGATATTCAATTATTTTATGCCAAGGAATCCAGAGGTACACAGAGGCATGGGCCATACCTCAAGCAAACTTGAATCCTTGATCCTGATTGGCCAATCCATGGCAACAACAGTGTCGTATTATCCCATATGCCACAGTCCATATCGCACTCCGTGCATCACGCTGTTCTAAGATGTGCCCACCATTCCTGTGGAATGCATAGGTTAACCACTGAAATGTTCGTGTGAAGCGTGCATATTCCATCTTTACTGTGCATCAAGTTTGCTTGAAGATAAAATTTGTTATAACACTCACGCTTGTGGAACTTGAAAAATGTCTGTGTTCCATATGCCACTTGCCAGATACAGACACACTTCATTATTCCGTGTTCCACTTGCGCTCATGTGAGGACTAATATCAGAAACACTTTACTTCTGTATATGTTAAAGATATAGTCCATCATTTGTAATTTGTGCATTTTGTTCGTTTGAAGCAACAAAAGTGTTCAAAATCTAATGAAGGATACTGAACAACTAACCTGATGAAGTTTCAGCTCAGCTTCAGCTGTATATTCCGAGAAAAACAGCATTCTAGGATCTCAATTTCAAATCAAAGGTTGATGAATCATGTTTTAAATTGTTTTGAATTGCAGCTATGTATGCGATGTCGCGCACTGATCCGACGAATTATAGCAACCGAGGGCGCCTGTGCGTCGTGCCAATGCTTGCGCGCGCTGCGCCAAATGACAAAACAAACTACTAATTTAAATTTTCCTACGGTGCATCTTAAGACGCACCGTTGGAAAGGCCTTCTTTCGTTGATTACTTCAAAATGATAGCTTGCCAGAAAGATTAATTTCACAGTTTAGTCCACTTACTATCTTTCAACCAAGTGATGAATCATGTTTTAAATTGTTTTTCAACAATAATACGCCAGTTACTGTTTCGGATGGCTGCAAATGATGGACTGTAGCTTTAAAAGGACCTGGCTTTAGATACACATATTTGTATCATAGAAATGAGTATTCTCTTGCAATAATTTAATTTCACTTTTTGTCCGATTTAGGAACTGAGCGAAAGCAGGAATCGACTGGACGAGAAAGCCAACCACATTTTGCAACTGGAGTCCAAGATTCGTGAACTCAGCAAGCCTGACAACACGCTGCACGAAGCCTTGCAGAAGGTCCGCGACGCAGCGGCGGCTGAACTCCTCAAGTATAAAGAAGAGTCAGAGGCCACGTACCGGAAAAATGTAAGTATAAACACCTCGCGTCCCGGAGTTGGGCCAAACAAAATTATCACTGAGGTTTGAACAAAACCATACGTGCCCTGTACTTCAGGGTAGCACATTACATTTGATGAATCCAGAAAACCATAGAGTGCTCCTAAGGCGGTTTGGGGCGGGATATGCAGGAAGTAACAGGCAGGGCTGTTTTGGGCAGTACAGGGAGTAACAGGCGTGGCGGTTTGGGGTGGAACAGGGAATGTAAATGAGTTAAAGGTACTAGGATCATCATTTGCAAACACTCAAAAACAAAAAATACCTCTTGATTGTAAGTAAATAATAGTATACAAATATTGAGTGGCTCAGCGTGGAATGGGAGGAATATTAGCGCAAGGTAAAATCTGGACTTTTCCATTTCACGAGGCAAAGCCGAGTGAACTGGAAAAGTTCAGATTTTACCGAGCGATACTATTCCTCCCATTTCACAATTTAAAGCCACTCAATATTTGTTTTATATAACTGACATATAGATCCTTGTCATTTTATATTTTAACTTTTATTTCAATACAAAATTGGTGGAAAATGTATTTCTCTCTTCCAAACCACCCCTTCACGAAAATGTTTGAACCCAACGCTGTAGCGCTGGCTCTTTGGAACGCTACGCGCAACCCTGGAATACCGCGTCATGGAACAAGAATGATCCTAACTGTTCAATAGTATTTCCCATTCCCCATGGGCGGATAGTACTTTTTTAGTGAATGGCAGTAATAACAAATGACACGTGATGTGAGTTCCACCAATCAAATGATAAGGATATGTATGTCGGTTGTATAATGTGAAACGTCCTGTGAATTCACATTGTGCCTGGTATGCTGTCTTTTTTAGAAAAAGAGGAATGTTGTATCAGTACCAGCAATGGTTAGGATTAAATAACTGACATTCAGATCCTTGTCATTTGATTGGTGGAACTCACATCACGTGACATTCATTCTTTGCTCCCATTTGCTCAAAAAGTTCCATTCGCCCATGGTGAATGGGATTTACTTTTCAACAGTTAGGATCATCCTTGTTCCATGTTTGTGTGCAAATGCATGCCGGTGTGCGCGTTGAACGTTTGCGCATATTGTTCCCAAGAGCCAGCCACAGAGTTGGGTTCAAACATTTCATGAAGGGGTGGTTTGGAAGAGAGAAATACATTTACCACCAATTTTGTATTGAAATAGAAGTTCATTTTAAATTTAAATCAAATGACAATGATCTATATGTCAGTTATATAAAACAAATATTGAGTGGCTTCAAATTGTGAAATGGGAAGAATGTTATCGCTTTGTAAAATCTGGGCTTTTCCATTTCAATCAGCTTCGCCTCGTGAAATAAAAAAGTCAAGATTTTACCTTGCAATAATATTCCTCCCATTCCATTCTGAGCCACTCAATATTTGTATGCTATACCATCGCTGAGATCAAACAGTTTTCTGAAATACTACATACGTTATACAGCTGCGAGCTAGCAGTTCACGTCATGCGTATGCTCGGTATGTCAGGTATATGAATCTATTACTTTCCCACGACAATGAATCAAGTCTAAAGGTTTAATAACTCTCTGACTAAATGTTTTCATTTTATAACTCTTTAATTAATTTTTTTTTCAGTTACAAGAGCTACAGGATCAGATGAGTCGAGACGCGGACAACATTGACAAGTTGTCAGCGAGTAACAAGCACCTAGCCTCTCAAATTGAAGATCTCAAAAACCAAATACACTCTCTTCAGACCAAGGTACGGCCAAGCTTGTATTAAAAGTTGCGGCTTCAACTTTGAACAATGAATTTTGATGGCATTTTTGGCATCAGGTTGATGCAAACTTGACCATACTCCACTAATTGCTTTTTTATCCCTCTGGCTTTTAAGCCAGAAAGGGGAATATTGCAATCGTGTATTCCTTTTGTGTGTCGGTCAAAAGCTCATCACAAGTCCTCACAAGTCCATCATAAGTCCTCCAATCCCAAGTAAAGTCACAAGCTATTGACCGGACTTGTGACTAGACTTATCATTTAGTTGTGATGGACTTGTGACTTACTTGTGACTGGACTTGTGTTTCACTCATGACTGGACTTGTGATTTACTAGTGACTGGACTTGTGATTTACTAGTGACTGGACTTACGATTTACTTGTGACTGGACTTGTGATTTACTTGTGACTGAACTTGTGATTTACTTGTGACTGAACTTGTGATTTACTTGTGACTGAACTTGTGATTTACTTGTGACTGGACTTGTGATTGGACTTGTGACTGAACTTGTGACTGAACTTGTGATTAGACTTGTGATTTACTTGTGACTGGACTTGTGACTGGATATGTGACTGAACTTGTGATTAGACTTGTGATTTACTTGTGACTGGACTTGTGACTGGACTTGTGACTGAACTTGTGACTGAACTTGTGATTAGACTTGTGATTTACTTGTGATTGGACTTGTGATTGGACTTGTGATTAGACTTTGATTGGACTTGTGACTGGACTCATGACTGAACTTGTGACTGAACTTGTGACTAGACTTGTGATTTACTTGTGATTGGACTTGTGATTTACTTGTGACTTACTTGTGACTGGACTTGTGATTTAATTGTGATTTACTTGTGACTGGACTTGTGACTGGACTTGTGATTTACTTGTGACTGGACTTGTGACTGGACTTGTGATTTACTTGTGACTGGACTTGTGACTGGACTTGTGATTTACTTGTGACTGGACTTGTGATGAACTTGACTATAGCACTGCTGAGTATCTTCCAGCTTTAATGCTGAGTGGACCAAAAACATTTTCTCATTTGAACCTTTCACATACAATTTTTTTGGCAATGTTTCAGCTCGTGTCCACAGAGCAGCAGAACCGCAACCTGACGGACCAACTGAACCAGGAACGGGAGGGTGCAGCAGCGCACATCCGGGCCCTGGAAGGTAAACTCTGCGACATGCAAGACAGCCTGGTGCAGAAGATGCGGGAAATCACCTTGGCGACGGACGCTAAGCAACCGGTCCGGGCCGAGATCGAGGCGCTGAGGGCTCTAGTCGAAGATGAGGAGAGAAAGTAAGAATTGGGGAAGGGGAAAGGGATGACTTTTAAAATCTCAATCTTTTTGTTTTTTAAAAAGTTTCAAAAATTGCATTCTCATCAAAAGTGTGTTCCTTGTTTCAACCAGCATACATGTCCCAACCTAGCAAAATGAGGCTTATGTCCTCAGAGTTACTTTGAAGTTGCAAGTGCTTAAATAAGTTTTTGCGGTGGAAAACAAAAGAAACTGTCAACTTTTTCACCCACATAATGTCCAAATTCATAAAGGGCCAATTGTGCTAACTATAGCAGAAAAATTGTACAAACCTTACAAGCTCTATTTCATGTGTTAACGGTTGCAGGGGTGTGAAATTTCAGCTTTAAAGCTGATTTCAGCTTTTTTTGTTTTGGATTTCAGCTTTTTTTCAACTTTTTTCCTCACTTGCTGTGTACAAAAGTATAGGAGACTTCCAAAGTTCAGCTTTTTTACACCTTTTTTCAGCTGTTTTTAACAGAGGTCACTCACACCCCTGGGTTGCACGCACATGGAGATTTCATTGTTGCGTCACTGATTTAAGTAACTTTTTCCTCTGCTTACGGTCTTCATGGAATAGACGGAGGCCCTGTTAGCAGAGAAACGTGTGCTATATGGGTGATATCAAAATGCAGTGGCGAGCATTTTATTCTTTAATTCCCTTGGAAAAACTAATAAGTGTCAAAGTATTCAAATTAGGTTTTGCCCTTCACCGACGTTTAAACACTGTATACTCAGTGTGTTACCTCCCGAGTGAAAGTTGGAAAAAATCACTTGGGTGGGACTCGAACCCACGACCTCCTGCTTTCTAGTGCAGATGTCTTACCACTCGACCACCGAGTTAACGGGATCGGTTGGCTGGTTCAAATCTGATGTACATAGCAGCAGGAACCGCATAAACTATTATAAGATGGAAGTTTTGCGCCGGGGTGATATAAATCAAATTAGGTTTTGCCCTTCACCAACGTTTAAACACTGTATACTCAGTGTGTTACCTCTCGAGTGAAAGTTGGAAAAAATTTAAAACGTCGGTGAAGGGCAAAACCTAATTTGATTTGTATCACCCCGGCGCAAAAATTCCATCTTATAATTGTCAAAGTATTCTTATAGTTCATTTTTTGGGATCTGTTATATCCGTAACCGTGAAGTTGACAAAGGGCGTCTTGGAAGCATACGCTTGGTTGTGCACTTTGTTTTTCAATTTCTTATATCGCTTCCAGGCTTATGAACATCACTGGTGACCCTATACGCCGCCCGGTATCCTTGCCTGCCGCCCTGCGTTCCAACACACCGGTGACCGCCTCGCGTAGCCCGACCCTCCCCAGATCAACTTCACCGATGAAGGGATACGACAACATGACTGGAATGTCGTCCAGCGTCACGCAGCTCAGCCCAAGAGGTAGATAGATTCTGATCAAGTTTCAGAGATGTAATTAAGTTCTAACAAGTCAATCAGAAGGAATCACAAGTCAATCAAAGAATCACAAGTCAATCTCTAGAATCACAAGTCAATCACTAGTAAATCTCAACTCAATTTTGAGCTTAACTGAAAACTCTGCGTGAGTCAAATTTTGAACCTGTTCCCTTGAGGTTTGACTTATCGAGATTTCACTGTACATCTTGAGAAAACAGAAAACGCATGCACAATTGTTTGGGTCTCATTACTCTCGCAAACTAGCTTATGTTGGTAACGCACATAAAAAAACTGTGCCCATCGGCTCACTTTCTTAAACCACCTTTAATGATTGTTTTCTTCTGAATGATACCATTTCTGAATGATATAATTTCACAGGGTATTTTGGTACCAGTCCTACGTTCACTTTGAGCAAGGATTTTCTCGTTAAATCAGTAGCTACGTTTCCAGGTAATTGCAAAAGTCCCTATATGTGCCTTTAAGAATGACAGCGCTTCCCAAAATACCCGCAACATTTATCTACGAGGCCCTAGCGTCACCGCGGAAACATGTACCGCAATTATTTTCATATCATTTTAAAGCTTGGAATCTGAACTTTATCCCTGGTAAGTATTGGTTTGATTTTCAAAAAGGTTTTGAAATTATGCGTGTTTAAATAAAGGCATGTAAAAAGAAACTCAACCGATTTCAAGGAAAATCAATCATGTGCATTTTCTAATGTGGAAATGCTTCATAATGTTCACGATGTGACGATCTCGTTGCCTTTTACTTTCTGCGTTTTCTTTTCTTTTTGATCCACGTAGACTACACCTTAAATAAATTCACAATATTGTTCTTCGTTTCAAGTTTAATGTGTTTGTAATATTAATCAACTGTTTTTTGTTGTCATTTCAACAGCTTGTTGACTCGAGTTTGCATCTGATGTACCGCATCATCGATTTTTCATGAAATCGGTTGAGATTGTTTTAGACATTCCTTTATTTGAACACGAATCATTTTAAAACTCTTTTAAATATCAAACCAATACTCGCCAGGGATAAAGTTAATAAGATTCCAAGCTTTAAAATTGTATAGAAATAATGGTGGTATATGTTTCCGCTAGAGCCTCGCAAAAAAAAGTTGCGGCCATTTTGGGAGGCCCTGTATAAGTACAACACTGTTTTGTTGTGGCTATTCCTTTGTTAACATGGTTACAATTTAAGCTCTTTTTTTTTAACTAGCTATCAAGCGGCCCGCCTCTGTGCCAGTCTCCCCCATGGGGCAAGGCAAGGACTACTTTGACTCCATGTTTGGTGACCTTCAGAAGAGCACCAAGGTCTACCCCCGGCTCCACCCTAAGTCCAGCCCGCCGGTCAGACTGGCGTCCACCACGCACGACTACACGACGGCCACATCAAGGTATGTGAAAATGAAAGGTCTTGAGATCAACGTGAGAGCTCCACTGTATTGCACATTCAGGGTACTCAGCCACTATGGAAATCAGGGGAATTACCTTGAAAATGAGTTTCCATTTTCCAGTCAGGGAAGTTAGGAAAGAAAATACAAAAATATCAGGGAAAACTCAGGGATTTGACATTGACCCAGAAGAGAAAGATTTTAGTTTGGTGTATGCATCTTGTGCAATGTGTCCAAGTTGTGTTAGTCTAGGGGCTAATTAAACATTGTTTGTTTGATACTCGATAACCCACGGCCGTGATAACCCGCCGCCACAAGAGGGCGTTATCGAGGGCGTTTTCACGACCGACCATATCGCCCATGAACCCGAGAGAAACAACATCTAGGCCGATTCGTATGGGTTTTGTAATGCACGCGCACCTGTTTGGCCTAATATATACGGCGCGCATTCACAATATTTCATAGTAACTCTGAACCAAACTTTTACATTTCTTCCAGTAGCACACAAGATGCAGCAAGACTTTTGTGCAACTTCACTGGGCAGCTCTTTTGTTGTGTGTAGTATGTGTGGGACTGAAAATGGACCGTAATTGCCTGCAGAAATAGCGCACGCGCAGCTAGTTTCCCACATTTTCAGGGGGAAAATTTTAGCAATTAAGCGTAGACGTTGTTCTCACGGGTTTGTGGACGATGATTGGTCATGATAACGCCCTCTGGCGGCGGCGGCGGATTATCGCGGCCGCGGATTATCAGGTATCAAATAAACAACATCTAGCCCCTAGACTAAAGTTGTGTCCATTGACTGACTGGCCATGGTGGCTTTTTTAGTGTTTAAATGCAGTGTGAATATTACACACCTCTCCAGACAATAACAATTGGCTGTGCTACACCACCTCTTGACTTTATTAAAGCAACCTCATTATTAACAGTGAAAATATTTCTCGTGGAATTTTGACATTTCTCAGGGAAATATCATGGAATTATGTTTTCATAAAGTGCTGGGAGCCCTTGGCATTACACGTTTGCATGCAAACTGGTTCACAGGCGTATAGGCATTGAGTCGCAAAAGTAACTTTTTATCCGAGTGTGCACAAACTTGCAACAGCGTCGCATTGGCACTGGGCGCACGGCAGCATTTGCGTTGTCATAAACAACAACAAAAATGTCATATAGCAAACTGGATATATGTATTGCCTGAACTTCCAGGCTTGTATGCTGGTTTTTTTTTTAAATCAGTTGAATCACAAGCCAGATCATAATTTAAGACCAAGGAGCGTCCTTGTCACAGATAACTTTTGATTGACGTGTGAGAACCTGCGATTGCATTGTGAGGAATTGGATATAACTCTGACAAAACTCGCCTATTGCCCAATAGTACTTCTTGTAAAAGCTAATGCTAGCACGATTTTTGTGAAATCATGGAACAAAACTCACTAACGTTGGAAAAATATCGCCGCAAATGATATTCAAATCAAAGTTAGCATCGCATAGTGAATTTGTGATGTATGAAGTGGTCTTTTATGTGTTGAGATGAATTGTTCCTTCAAAGGTTTTTGTTTTTCTGTTATAGCACCACAGGCTCAATCAAGATCTTAGAAGTCAACGAAGACGGTCGTTTTGTCCGTCTCTTCAACACGTCCTCGAGAGACGATCTGGAGATCGGTGGCTTTATGATCCAGCAGAACATCGGCGGTCACCCGGTGGCGGTATACCGCTTCCCGCCAAGAACTCGCTTCAGAGCTGGCTCAACCATAACAGTAAGAGATTAACAATTTTTTTCCCCAGACTGGAATTTATTTCAAACCCTATTTTTTTGTTTTCACTAACTGACAGCACACAGTGGGTGCGTGTCGGTTCGTGAAAACGGTAACGAGGTGTGCGCAACCCTTTGGCATCTTCGTATGCAATATTGGCAACGTGTTCAAATATCCCTCTCAGTGGTCCCTCAAAACTCTCTCTTAAGGGACTGCAGCAGCTGAGGTGGGGGTTATGAGCCCACTCCCTCCCTTTTTTGCATTGTGAAACACCCCCCCCCCCCACAACTGGAAGAAACTGCAAATGAAAGACCAAATCCATTAAAGGCGTCAAAAATGGCTTATAAAACCTCAGCATATTAAAAGGGCTGGATATAAAAATACTTTTGTACTGCACACAAGATAAGAAAAACTAGGAACACAATAACTGTGTTTATAGCCTCCATAACGCTACCCTTCCTTTTCCAATAACCAATTATTTGCTTAAAAGGTTAATGAAACTGGGTCCCAGCCATATGAAGCCCTGCATAAGTACAAGCCTTCCACCACAATCTTAAGGATCTTTCCCCCTCCCCCTCCTGCCCCCCCCCCCCACCTGATCCATCACCCTTGCCCTTTTCCTTATTTGCCGAACCTTGTACAAACCTCAGCACCTTTGTTCTCATTGTTTGTCTCAGGTGTGGTCCGCCTCCAGCCTCGCCCAGCACAACCCGCCGACGGATCTCCTGTGGAAGGAGCAGAACAAGTGGGGCACGGGACCCGAATGCACCTCCATCCTCTGCAAACCCAACGGCCAGGTAAACAACAGATTTGAAAACCACTGCTCTAGCGTTGGTTGATTCACGACGTAAAATGTAACGTACGGCTGCTGATAGTAATTTACGAAATGTCTCACATCAAACGAGTGTCAAAACGTCATCACAAACTTCTTGGTCGCAGCTCTGTGTTGTGAATTATGTAGTCTTCATGTGGGAGGCTGTGGTTCAGTGGTTACGGTGTTTGACTCGTGTGCCGTGGTACATGGGTTCGAATCCCAACAGGAAACATGGTCCTGGTGCTCTTGAGCAAGGCACTTTACCATTATTGCTTTGTCCTTCGGATGGGACGTAAAGCCGTAGGTCCCGCGTGTTGTTTAATGCACATTAAAGAACCCAGTAACACTTATCACTATAGAGCAGGGGTTTGCCCCGATGCTTCTGGCAGTGGCTGCAATATGCGCCGCAGCACCTTGTAACCCTTATAAAGGTGCTACATAATGGTCTCATATTTCTCATAAACTTCATTTACCTGTCTTTAAAATTAGACATAATTACCAGCTCCTTGAGTACTTAATTGTTGCCAATTAAGATATGTGCTTTTTATAAGACTCCGGTATCATTATTATTATAGTTTTGGTCCAAGAGCGAATTTTGATTGGAACAATGTAGGGACACTGGGAGAAATTCCGAGCATACCTCACTCATGCTATAATCAGGCTAATGTGCGTACGTGAGGGATGCCCTGATTTTCTTACACAGGTTATTAGCCTTATAGAAAGATTCCAAAGTTTTTGGTTATATCACAAATTCGAACCCAGCTGCAAATGCCAGTTGAAACCATATCAGCTAGTTTCAACTGATACCTCTTCACTCCATAAGAATTACCAGTAGGTATCTGGTTCCTTTAACTGGTTTTTATCTGATACCCTGTTCACTTCATAAGAATTACCAGTTTATAACTGGTTTGTTTAACTGGTTCCAACTGGTTACACCAGTTGATTCCAACAGGAACCAGTTGGAGACCAGTTAATTCCACTTGAAACCTGTTGAAACCGGTTAATGTTTTAACCAGTTTCAACTGGAATATTCACCTGGGAAACAGTCTGAATTTTTTTTTCTCATTTTTCTTTTCTCAAAACTTGCAGGCAATTGCATGGACCACGGCAGCCCATCGCTTCACCAAGACGGCCAAGAGTTACGACACAGCCAGCGAGAGCTCAGGCAGCCGATTGGACGATACACAGGACGAGGATTGGGGGGAGTCACAGCCCCACCCTGAGATAGAGGTCGAAATGAACGGACGCCCAGTGACTGCATTGAAGAGGTAATTTAGTTCGATTTAATGGTGTGGCTTAACACAGAAATTGGCTATTTTTGCTTTGATGCGACTCCAGAACATCAGTCTGGAACAATCATTCCTATTCCAGTACGACCTTTTAACTTTTCCCTTTGTCTTCCACAGGGAAAAGGAAGAGTTCCCGTCATTGTCGGCCGCCAAGCACCCCAGCGGCCAGTACCCCGGGTCACCGACACACCCGAGTACCGGTCAACCTCGGGTCAAGACTTTAGGCAATGATAACAGCAGCCTGTGTCGACAGACGCGCTCGCAGAACTCCAAGCCAGTACCTGATGTTGTTGGAGGTATTAGCCTAACTCCTTGGCATATTTGTTTATACAACTTTTTTGAATGACCAAAAATCCTCAACGGTGTGGAGAACCAATGGCCTCTTCTCTGAAAGCTAACTTTTTAGAGGCATCATGTTCCATGTAAAGTACCAGCGGATGGGCTGTACATTTTTAAGTCATGCAATATCCGTTCCAAAAAATATCCTTGTGGATTTTTTGAAGGAAATATTCCTCCACATTGCAGGATCCAATGGCACATTCTTTGTGCTTCATCTTTCAATGTCCACCAAGTAATCTTCAATCCTGCAAAATCCCTCACAACCTCCTAGTGGATTTTGAAGGATCTGGGAAGTTTGAGGGTTAATACTCCAATCGGTTGGTGTTTGACTTTGCCTCCATTCTGTCTTTATCCTGTGGAACCCACAGCAGGCCTGCCAACAATGCATGAGGCTCACGCGTTACAGGTTATTCTTATGCTCTCACATCCACATGGGATTTCTCTGCTAAAAAAACTAATGAATAATTGACTCCAAACTCGAAAATGGGCAATCTTTTGCTCAAAAAAACATTGGTTAAAGTGGTCAGAAATTGCCTCAGATCGCGACACAGAACGTCTAGAATCCACATTTTTGGGGGCCCTTAATAAGCGGGCCAAGAACCCCACGCCGTTAGGGCTTCGCTAGCAATAGTTCTGATCAAGCTTCATCGCAAAAACCTCACTCCCAGCTCTTAATCAGAGTTGGTGGCCCTGCTCACAGGCACTTCCTCTTCCCACGATTTTAGAATTTAATCCTTTTGAACATTTTTCTTCTTTATTCTAGGTGTATTGTATGCAGGCTCTGGAGTGGGAGCAACTCGCACCGGGGCAGCCCAGCTGAGAAAGCCCATGAGAACTAGCCCAACCAAGGGGGTAAGTGGTGAATTAAAGCAACTTATGGCTATCCATAGTTTGAGCTACTTCACCCGAGATGACTCTTGTCTTGTCAATTGATTGTTTGAGACCAGTTTAAAGGGAATATACAACATTTGCAAACATCGAAAAATAAAACTACCAAGTTTTTACGAAATACCTTACTAGGACGTTAAATGATAGTCTCAAGCATTTTGTAAAATTATGGTACCTGGTGTGAAGTCATTTTCGAGAAAATGGTATTTTTGTATACATTAATTTCCAACGGTGGTCGGCCGACCAGCGTTGGAAAAACCTAACTATTTTTCAACTACTGCTCCAAATTAACAATTTTTTCAGTCCAAATTTTGTTTGCTATTGGTTACATGTTTCATGAACGGGTGCAGGCCAGCTAGACTGGTTCCCGTGCCTTACAATTTTCCATCATCTATAAATTGATCCATTTTATCTTTTGTGGAGTCAGGGAACCAGACTACTTAAACATTTGTGTTTTTCTTGGTTTTTCCAACCTTTTCGAACACAAAACTTCAAAAATGTCAGTGTAACAATATTTGACCATATATACTAACCCCTCAAATAGTTCATTTCTGAAAATTACATCAAAAACCAATGATGTACATTCCCTTTAAGTGAGCAAGTTAGATTAAGGACCATTATGTTCAGCGTGTCTCCAAAAAAAATGTAGCAGTCAAACAAAAAAATTCTGAGGAAACTAAATAATTTTATTTTGTTTTGGTTAAAACATTACCAGAGATGATTTCTTAATTGAATCGAATACTGGAACTTGCTTTTGCAACTGTGCGACGTTGCGTCCGAAACCATCGGACTTCGTCAGGCAACTGGTGACCCGGTGGACTGGTCACGTGAGAGACGGCTAGGAATCCCTTGACTGGCCCGGTCCCATGCGTGTGAAAGGTTGAAGCGTATCCCCCCTCTTTTGTTCAGTGTTGGTTGTTCGGTTCTTTCCCAGATGGCTTCCTTGATGCCTCTTTTGTGCCACTGCTCTTCCTTATCAAGGATCACAACATCCTCATTTCTGAGGATTTACAACATCCTCATTTCATCCTCAGGATTATTTCATTACCAGAGATGATAGAGTGTTTCTTTACCCTTGCATTGCCTTGACAGCTTTTTTGTTCTGTGTGATTTAGACTTTTGATTAAAAGCTACAGCAAAGCTTGTAGAGACTGTCGAAATCTGTTTGGGCCACTTTTCAGATTATCTGGTATCTAATGAAAGACATTCACGCACCTTCTTGGTATGTGAATGCCTTTCAAAATATATACCAGATAATTTGAAAAGTGGCCCAACGTTTTAATTCAAGTCCTTTCATTTAACTAGCTGTATCTCTGGACTGGGGTGTCTGGACAAGCGTTTTTTGTAATTGTTTAAAATTCTGTAAAAAAAAAAAAAGTAAATAAGTTTTACTCACTAAATTTGTTGTTGTTTCTCTCTGGTACATCCTTAGTACATTGGAAAGTCAATAGTAGTCACGTACATAGTGCTACACCCTGAAACACTGTCCTGCACACAGGGGAATTGCACACCTTTTGCAGAAAATACGAGTGTCAATGCTGCGCCCTCTCGCAAGAACTCAAATTAAACATACAGGTCATACGTTAATGAAAATGATATCATTAGAAAGAGCGAGAGTGCCCCCTTGTGATAACATGCATACTCTACCTCGTACTTGTACGAGGTTTGGCGATTTTAAGTATGAACATTACCTCATACATGTACTAGGTTGGCACTGCGAACTAAAAAATATACTTCGTACATGTACGACGTTGGCACTGAAAGATTTAATAGGCAGGTCCTGAATGGATTTTAGTCCAACTATGGCCAACTACTGTTGGTTTGAGTATTCAGACTAGCGTCAACATGATTTTGTATTTGAAATTGCTCCAATATGCAGTACTTTGTGTACTTTATTTTGGAATTTTGAACTGTTACTCAGTGTTTTTGTTTTTCAGATGACTAGTGGCTCCATTCGTTACAGTGCTCAGCCCAGTCCTTTCATGTCACCCCACCAAGAACACTACGCCAACCTGAACTCCATCACCGCTAGCCAGCGAGTCAGCTTCCAACCGCCCATGCCACGCCCACCGGTGATCTCATCGTGGTAATGTGGTCTTGAATGTATGCAGGAAGTAACCTGGGCCACGCCCACCTGTCATCTCATCACGGTAATGTGATCAAGAATATGCAGGATGTAATCTTGGCCACGCCCATTTGTGTTTTCATAAAGGTAATTGAAAATGAATGTATGTGATCCAATCTTGGCCACGCCCACTTTTGATTTCATCTAGGTGACAAAACTGCAAGATCCAACCTAGGGCACGCCCACCTGTGATCCAATCAGGGTAATGTAATCATGAATAGCAGGATGTAACATCGGCCACACCCATTTGTTATTTCATCAAGGTAATGGAAAATAAATATATGTGATTCAATCTTGGCCATGCCCACTTCTGATTTCATCAGGGTGACGAATGTGCAAAATCCAACCTAGGCCTCGTCCACCTGTGATCTCATCATAGTAATGTAAACATGAATATGCAGAATGTAACCTAGCCCCGGCCACACCCATTTTTATTTCATTAAGGTTATTAAAAATGAATGGATGTGATCTGTTACACCGTACCCTGTGGAGACATGGGTATAGGCCTAATAGGGAACAAAAGATTGAATACGTCCTCACAGAGCAATTTCTACAGATGAATGCGTCTCCACAAGAAATAGATCTATGGATTTTACTCAAAAACTAGGAATTTCCAAGGTGTGTTGATCCGTCGCAAACTGAAGTATTTTATGTAAGGGATATTAAGTCGGAATTTCAGCCCAGGAAATTAATTTTGGTTAAAATAGGAGTATTTTGAAAATACGCTTTCAACCTCGAAAACTTTAGTACACGAGAACAAAGAAATGACTCCACAAGGATACAAATTCCAGTATGCGTGATCCAATCTTGGCCACGCCTGTTTTTGCTCTTATCGAGGTAATTGATAATGAATGTGCAAGATCCAACGTGGGCCACACCCTCCTGGGATTTCATCACTCTAATTTATTGAATATGTATGAAGCAATCTGAGCCACGCCCACCTCAGGGTCATCAGGGTCTTACAATAATGAATATGGAGGATGCAACCACCGGTGTTTTCATCAAAATAATGCAATGAATTATGCAAGCTGTAACCTGGGCAATGGCCCATACACTTCCCTCATGGCAAGATATTATTTATGAATATAGGTTTGACCTATCATTGTTCTTTTATCATGGTAATTTGCTTGCAAATATGCATATGCATAGTTTGTAACCCATGCCACACCCACTTTTGGTTGCACAATGGAATCACATTTCATAAAATTTACATGACTATGCAAGAATTGTAATGATTAGTTGCCATACTGTTTATATCAATCCATCATTGCTTCAAAACCATTTAACTTTTTGTCCCCATTTTAGTTTCTGTGAACCTTAAGGCACAAATACAGCAAAAAGCTCCCTCTACGGCGATCAGCTGACCTTTGAAATGTACTTTTTTCCACTCATAATGTTGTCCACAGCTCGTCCATTTTTTTGTATGTATCTCTCATATTAGGCCAAGTAAAAAAAAATAAGCCAGTTTCTCGTCTCCACCCGCTTCCTTTTTGGTTTTTTAATTCATACATTTGCAATATATTTTGTAAATTTTGCCAATATAGACCTGTCTTTTTAAGTGTTTCCAACACAATTGTAGCGATGTAGAAAGGATGATCGCCTGTAGACACCATTTTGTATCAGCAAAAGAGTTGAGAAAATAGAAGAATCTATCCGCCATCTTTGGGAAAATGTAAATTTTGCCAATATAGACCTGTCTTTTTAAGTGTTTCAACACAATTGCAGCGATGTAGAAAGGATGATGGCCTGTAGACACCATTTTGTATCAGCAAACGATTCGAGAAAATTGAAGAATCTATCCGCCATCTTTGGGAAAAAAAGCGGGGCTGCTTCCTTCATATTTTTTCAAAAAGTCCGGACAAGAAACCATTTTTTTAATACTCGGCCTTATTGCTTGATGTATCTGTATGGATAGACAGGCACAGACGAGATGAAATATGGTCATTCCCAGCCAAACCAAAAACAAACGCAGACATTCCTCACGGATCCTGTCTTCATTTTCTTGTAGATGACGTTTAATATTTTGGAGTGCGTCATCGCTCATTTTTGTTCGCTTGAAGTTTCAGCTGACCCTTACCTTCATGATCCAGCGTGTATTGCTAGGATGCAGAACTCATTACTGTTGTTTCATAAGGAAAGAAACTGAGTGGACACTTCCCATATGTTTCTAATTAATTAAAGGCATATAGGATCATTTACTTTTCATGGTTTTTTTTTTTCGTTTCCAATAATAACACCACTCAAAATCTAAAGAAGAATGTTCAAAACCTAACCTGTTGAAGTTTCAGCTCACTCTATATCAGTTTTCGAGAAAACAGTGAAAAACCATGCACAACCTTTTTGATCACGTACGAAACATGATTTCTCATGTGGCACTCTATATTTACACAAATTAGTCAATTGACCGATCGTTGTTAGAAATCACCTACATTTCTTGATTTCTTCTAAATGACAGCAAACCAGACGGAATAATTTCACTCGGTGGTTAGTACCAGTACGATCTTTAATCAAAGTAAAGGTTTTGATAATAATTCGGTGGGTTACTTTTTGTATAAATGCAAATGATCCTATTTGCCTTAAGTTTTAGTTTTGACTAATGTTTCTTTTACATGTTCATTTACATGTAGGCCTATTTTTAATAATAGAAATGACACATGGTGCTATAATGTTTGCGCACAAGGGAACAAACTTTGATAACATTTTTTTTATCCTCAAAATCTTTTTCCTGAAACCAAACTCGAAAGTAGGTGTGATATATACTTGTGATTCATTCACTGATACGAGTTCGGGAAACGGCGTTACTTTTTATTGACATTACCGCCATTTTTAGTTGCAATTTGGAACGATGTAGTTTCGTTTTACCTTGTCGATCGTTCTCTTACTTGTTCATGATTAGCCGAATGTCCCCTGCGCATGCGCCACATCGGGCTGGTCGATTGTTCGAGAAATAAGGTCATGTTCAAGTAGTTCCACGAAGATTTTGTCTGATCTGCTCCGTATAGCCTAATACTTCTCTATTTTAGTGATTTCAACAACCCTTGAAATTCCAAACAATGTTTGGACTGGCTGGCGCGAAGTCCAGTCGTTTCATGCGCGCCAGAATATGTTGCCATGGTAACTGGCAACCATGTTGACTAGAATGGGCAAATCTTGTATAGCATGATTAGCAACGATGGGGAATTGATAACAGTGTTTGCTTTCAAAAGCCATTAGAACATTCGCGAAGGCAAACAAACATTTGTCGTCGTGTTTTAAAACAGAAAATAAGGGAATTATTTGGGCACACTAGAATATTGTGGATCGAGTTTTTAAAACTCACCAGTACCGTTTTCAGTGCGCAGCGCGCGTGTGGCTAATCATTTCTTGAGTCGGAATCATGATATAGACAATATTTGGGAGAATCGTGTGTTTTATTAGTTAGATTTAAATGAAATGTTTCCGAGAAAAACCGAGATGACTCAAAATCTGTTTCACGGTCATCAAAAATGGGTTGAGATGTATTCTACACAGTGAATATTCTTGTCGACATGACTCGTTTTCTACATAAACGAACGGCATTATGAAATGACGATGGGCGATTTTAATAATTGCAAAAAAAAAAACGCGAACAGTTTTAGTATCGTTCGTACATCGCACACTGCTTACACCAATATTGCTTTATAGAACAAATCATCACTTGTATGGAAAACAAGCTTTCTGACTCATTTTCATCCCAGTTGCCAGCATTTTTTTTTGGTTGTTTTTTTTTCCTAGAATTATTTCCTATTTTGGAAGAATTATGTATACCTTAATCAGGAACTCCCACTGCATAATTCTGTAGCGTTTTCCAAGTAATGCCAAACGAATTGCTTCTGATAACTTCAGTATTTCTTTCTTCAGAGCATAATCGTTCAAAAGGCCTTGCTGAAACAAAGTCTCCTTAGGCCCCAAAAAAGTCTTTGGTTTCTGGTATGGAACTTGCCCCAAAAGTGGTGCAGCGATGCGGCTTTTTTTTCTTTTTCCTTTTTTTTCCTTCAAATGTCGGCTGATGACTGCAAATGGTGCCAGACTAAATTTAGTGCAAAATATATGGGAGTCCAGAGAGGCCACATAAAGCTTATACTCGATCGTAACCCCATCTAAAAACACGTTACACAGCAGCAGTATTGCAGTCAAACCAGTGAGTTTGGCAGTTTTGAGACATCATCTTACATTGAAAAAAAAAACGTTTTCATTTTGCCGACGCGCATGGCTACGGCGACGCGTGCGCATACCAGAAACCGGATACTTTTTTTTGCCTTATAGCCATATAGTCATATTTTGTTTGGTTCCAATAATAACCCCACTCAAAACCCAAAGAAGAATGTTCAAAACCTGACCTGTTGAAGTTCCAGCTCAGTGGATATTACACTTTTCGAGAAAACAGTGAAAAACCGTGCCCAACCTTTTTGTCACGAACCACGATTTCGCCATGATAGCACCCTGTACTTCCAAAAATCATTCCATTCACTGATCGTTGGAAATCGCTCATACATTTCTTGATTTCTTCTAAATGACAGCAAGCCAGACGGAATGATTTCAGGGGGGTGTTTAGTACCAGTTCGATCTTTAATCCAAGTAAGCTTTTTTGATAATAATTCGCTAGGTTACTTTTTGGATTAATGCAAATGATCCTAAGTGTATGCCTTCAAAACTGTGACGTTGTATTATGTCAGAAGGTTATAGCTTGGGAATGCAAACATAAACAGCCACATTTTCCATGTGACTGGAGACTCGATCTGAATGCTGTATTTGTTTGGTTTTGCCATTGCTGGGCTAAGGGCCGGATGATTTATGATAGCGTTTTCCATTCCCCGTACTTTTTTTTTGTCAAGGAAGCGGTATCACTATCAGCCACGCGATAATCACGCATATGCGGGTGAATTTCTTGGGTTTTGTACGGAAGCATTGTTGGGCGTCTGTAACCCCCTGAAAAAGGGTTTTTAATTGTTTTGTTGGGCACAAAGAACTCGACCTACAAAGTCGGCCGATTTTATTGTCGGTGGATACTGTCGTTCTATGACTCACTCAAAAGTGAATAACTTATAGGCCTACATGTATATTGGTATAGAAAATAACAATTGAACACACACAAGAACTATTTTCGGGGTCAAACTCGACATACTGCTGCTGGGATACATCTTTACTACCCGTGTATGACAAAAGTGTTATCTAGAAAAATACCAAAAATCGCGCGTTTACCGTTTATTGAGACATAAGTTTTTGTACGGCGAGTCTGGAAACAATATTTCTGCGAAATCTGTCTTGGAAACAAAAATTGTTTAAAACCGAAACATTTGTAGCAATATTTCATGACTTAATTCGTTAAGCAACTGTTAGGCGTGATGCACTTTTGTTAAGATAATTTTATATAAAATATGCAGTGTAGGGATTTGAAAAGGTATATGTGAAAAACTTCGACCGATTGCATGTACATTTTGAACATTTTGTAGTTTATAAGTTTACGACTTTATGTGTGCTGTGAAGTTCGGGACTCGTTGTAGTCCATCTACTTTTTGTCTGCTATTATGGCAAAGCAACTCATACGAACACTTTTTAGATTATTTCTTTATTTTCTCTTTCTTCTTTGGTTTTGTTTACCTTATACTTTCGACAGAGAACGTTTATTGTTTTGTTTTGTAGACTTCATGTTTGAGTTATATTTAGTAGCATACCGGTACATGTGTGATTTAAACACATATGTTACTCCAGTTTTGCTATGAGAGATTTCGGACGATCCTGAAATTTAAATATGGTGGTTGTAGAATATTCGGTTCAACGCAGGAATACTAGAAGTGCGCACCAGTATTAGGTACATGTATATGAATTTCGAAGAGACTTTTTAGCCGCACGTATTGTCTTCTTGAGAATACCTACAGGGTATAATTTAGATTTTACTAGTCCGTCCATATTAGAAACTGTATCGTGCAGAAAAACAAAATCATACGCGTTTAAATTATAAATAATTTAAGAGAAAGAAGTTGTAAGAAAGTATAGTTTTTCAATATATGGTTATTGTAAAAGAGCATCCGTAGATGGGCCAAAGAACTTTGAACAAAGTCACTTGAATTTTTTTCCTATAAAGGTGCAGATCTTTTTATACTTTTTGTAAGTATGTTATTTTAGAAAAGAGTACATTTTCTTTCATCGTGGTAAAGTGATTCACGTTGAGTATCGTTGTCTTCAGTTGTTTTCAAACCTAGAAACATCTTCATCGGGCTGAGAGTTTTAGATTTGTATCAAGTTCACTTCTGTCTGTATTTGAATTTTGAAGTGTGTATATTTTGATCAAAAGCTTAGCCAATGAACAGAATTAATGAATTTTTTTTTAGCACTACAGCTGTTTCTCGATTGTGTCTGCCGCGGAAATGTAATTAGGTCTATACGCCTACATTTGTATTTTAAATGAAAGGATTGATTTAAATTATGTCGAATGTCTTTAATACCAAATTGTGAAACCTTATTTTTTTCCAAACGCACGTTTTGTTGTTGTATAAATGCCAAAGTTGAATCTAGTTTTGTTTTCATTTTAATTCATGTACATAGTTCAGAGTGTTTTATAACAAAATATCATGTGATAATTTATCGCAAAACGATAGTGTAATTTGTGCGACAACACAACGCAGTGGTTCGCTTCACTCAATTTTTTTGAAGTTTGATGTGCGTATTTAAGTACTGAGAAGAGCGTCTTGTGAATTGTTATAACCGTTTTGGGTAAAGGAAAAATAATTTTGTATGAAGCAACACATTTAAAGCTGAAGAGGATACAGCATATTTATTAATCAAGTACATGGTATTGTTTGATGTCAACTTAAAATTGTACAAGGTAAACCAAAGGGAGACTCTAACCAATGTCAAATGCATGTGTGTGAAAAAAATAATGTTAAGTATTTGCGTTATTGATAAAATAATATTTGTATGATTGGCTTTAAATTTTTATAAATGCTAACTTATAAGAAGTGTTAAGGGGCTGTCTGGATAATTAAGAGGTTTTTCTCACGTATTAGTAAAGCGGCCGATAGCCATCTAATGATCCTTTATGTTTTTTTAAGGCTGTGTCTGGATCGGGTATTCTGGGACTACGGCTAGTGTCTTTGCCATTGGCATGTCACAGTGACTTTAATCCGTAGCCATAGACGACAAAGTCTGTTTCAGACACGGACTTGGTACTCATGTGGCGGGTCCATTCACACGTGTTCGATCCAGTCTAAACTAGTTTGCTAGACGACACTGCACTAGAGTGTGAACGCTTTTATTTACACAGAGATATTTTTTTTTTCGTCGTTATCAAACATTTTATCATCTGACTCGCACCTCAATTATGCACACTTTCCACAAAGTTTATTCTTGAAAATGATTTTTTTTTAGGGCCTATACCAATGCAGTGTACTACGAAACTAAACACAAGCTGAGAAAAGCACAATAAAAAGGAAACCAACAAACTGTTTAACCTTTTTGCGGTCATGTGATTTATTGTTCTGTTTCACATTTGAAATGAGTCTTGTTTTTTTCAAAGGACAAATAGAACAGTGGTTGAAAGTGGATTCATACGATGTGAAGTCCCCTTTTCTTATTGCCAGTATTACATTTAGTTTAACAAAGAAATTGACTGGAGCGGGGTTTGAACCTGCGACCTCCAATTTTGCGGGTTTGCGGCGTCTGACTAGCGCCCACGGTTGACAAAGACTCTGACAAAATGGGGAACCACTAACATTATAGGGCTGGATAGCTCAGTTGGTACAGCAACGGAACGGCAATACGGGAGTCGCAGGTTCAATCCCCGCTAATTCATAATGAACCTAGTCAGTTTCCATATTATGTGGTTTATTTGAAAATTTACCAGAATTACACTTTCTTTTCTCTCATTATAACAACCTCATCCCAATGACACCAGTGGCAGCCAATCTCTTTTGCCAAAAAAACAATTGCATGAAACGCAAAGCACTGTGGGTGTTAATTAAACCGCCATCCATGCATGTGCAACGACTGGTTCCCGCCCCATAAAATATCGAAGCCAGAATCAACAACGGAGGGACTGGAAACCACTCTATGCAGTTACATTCTGCGGAAGTGCTGACCCGATGTCACTAGATATACACTGGATATTCCCATCCAATGAGCTCGGAGATATTTGTTTGAAATAACCAGCAGGATTCGAACGAGCCAACCGATCCCGTTAGCTCGGTGATCGAGTCAGACATCTGCACTAGAAAGCAGGAGGTCATGGGTTCGAGTCCCACCCGAGCGATTTTCCAACTTTCACTCGGGAGGTAACACACTGAGTATACAGTGTTTAAACGTCGGTGAGGGCAAACCTAATTTGAGGTTTCGTAGTAATAAGGCGGCTGGCCTGACGCGTCTTCTGCATACGCCATTTTTGTAAGTCAAGTTCTGTAGCATTTTGATGTCGGCTGCTAAAATCCAGAGGAAAAAAATCTCCTCTTGTAGGTCGCGTTGTGACGAGATATCTGGATGAATTTTGCCGGCACACATCAGTCGCTGTCGCACGCACAAGAGAATTGACGGAGAAGCACTCTTTGCGCCGCGTGACAGCGACTTATGTCCACAGCACTCGGCGGGGCTCACGCTCCGCCAGGACCCACGGCCCGAGGCGGGCCACGTCCGCTGAACTTCACTGGAGCCGCAGGGACCTGGAGCCCGGAAGCAATCTGGAATGATCACTCCAAAGTGAAGTTGGTTTAATAATTAGCGCATTTATGCAACATTCTGAAGATAAAGACGGCACTCACTCCAGAAATCACTTTCTTCAGCTGTGTAATAGCATCTTTGTGGAAAGTTGATGTTACTGTTTATATGAGTTGAAAGGGGAAAACAACTTCTATCTAAAAGAATAATACTTAACATACAGGCAAAGAAAACAAAACTTCGTTTTAGAAATTAAACTGGTCTGATTATTACCGCAAGAAAACTTTCATTTATGATAACAGAAATGTCATGATATCAGAAGTAAGTTAATTGTACTAGCAGAAAGTTATGCTACTAAGTACGTGACTGTTTCTCAGCGGATTTTTGCTTTTAAAGTTCGTGTAAATGTATTTGCAACTTTCGGCAACATCTTGTCTTGAGCAGCTCAGCGCCCCCCCCCCTTCTGTTTTTAAATGAAAAAAAAAATCAATACAATTTGAAAGAGAGATCGCGCTAGTTGCACCTGGTTCCTTGCGCTGTGGTTGCACCTGTCTTAACCGTGCACAAAGAGATAGTTAATATTCAAACATCACACTTTCACATCGTCATGCCGGTCGGCACGTAGTACTATCTATAAATACATATCACAGAAGCCGTGACCTAGTGTGGGTGAGTATACGGGGTGGGGTGGGGTGGGGCATGGGAGTCCGGTGGGGGTTTCGAAAGACCCACCCCACACTTATATGTTGAAATAACATAAACACTTTCTGTACTTATCACTGCCTTTTAATTTTGTGCACGCTTAATTAAATTGTAGTGTAGCATTGATGAATTAAGTCGATCCCTCCGTGACATACACACCAGGGTGGCTACGGAACATACGGCAAGTCGGCAACCAAGGTACAAAACAGAAAGAACATGCCGCAGGCCGGCGAGCAGAATTAGACTCGAGCGATCGGTGTCCCAGTAAGGTTATTTCTTTACACTTCTGAGGTATCAAAGTGTAACTTACATCGATGATGAAACCATGGAGGAACAGTTGCAGACATTTCCATGGTCTTGACCGTCTTGTGATTGGAAATCTCCCGTGTGAATCCAATACGTTAAGATCGACTTCACTGAAGATTATATCTCTCCTACTTGCGTCTCTGCAATGATGAAGTGATCGAACATTAAAATGTTTCTCTATGTACTTCAAGTGCCTAACTGCCCTAAAAATAGCGGGACATCGCCTGCAGCGTGTTTACACAGAAACAGAGGCCATGCCCCTAACGCCATATCATTCTGCATGTGATCAGCGTTTCTTTATGACAAAAATATGAACAGTTTCACACTTTGACAACGTGCAGCATGCACGGAGCAAGTGAGCACGTTTTGCGTGTGTTCCCCGGCATACTCCACGTATCACACGTACGCCATTCCATATATGGCACGGGATTCCCCCTTTAGCCCATAAAAGGAAGCGACGCAGCCATATTTGGAAATTCAACCTGCAATATCAATATGTAAATACGGGGAAACCCTTTGACTTGCAAGAAGTGTCGGTGCGCGCAGGCGCCTGACCAATCACAAGTGATCTTATATAAAACGGTAATTGATTGATTTGTCAACATGGCGGATGAGACGAAAAGTATCATTGGCTCATGTGGACGTAATGTTAATTCGGCGCTTTTTCATGAAATAATATTTTTCTGATCGTTGGTAAAAATATCAAAATCAATTGATTAAAATAATGGTTTCAAATACATGTAAGTACAAGTGTACATTGGTTGATAACTGAAGAAAAATGGTTTCAAGTTATTTTTTTTTTCTGTGACTGTGCGAAAACAAGCGCCCTCAATTGTTCGTTATCAACAGTATAAACAAGATGAAAGTAGCGAAAAGCACTTTCGTTTGGTCCAAAACTAGGCTGATTTTTAATGCATTGAAATGGATATAACGTGACACTTTTGGGTACAGATAGTCTTTGAAGTCGGAGCATCAAGATGATGCATTTACAGTTTCCAAAAAGGCGCGATTTCTACTCGTGGGAAGAATTAAGGTGAGTAACGTCCTGTTGCCAAGTGACGATAAACCAAACGGTGCTGCGCATATATATGTGCGGGGATTTTTTGTGTTGACCAGTTGTGATATGGAGTGGGCAATATAGTCAGTGCAATAGCAGGCTCAGTAAGTTGATGAAATTCACCCTGCCATATTTCTTAACATGTTAAGAGCCAAAATGGTCTATAGTTAAAAATATGCAAAAATGAGCCACTGGTACTGTTGCAAAGCAGTTACTCTTTTAGCCTACAAAACTTCAGAATATTCGCACAAAACAGAATTGCAACGACGACCAACATCCGAGATGAAGCTAGTTTTTTAATATTCTTCAGTAGGGAGTCTGGCACTTTTTGGATTTTTTTCCAACACCCAAAAATGTGGAATCATTGGAAAGACAATCACACGAGAAAAAATAACGTTTAAATTTAGTGGTTATTTAGCTGGAGACGGCAAACGTAGTTTGCCGGAGGTCTTCTCTGATTGGTTAATATTTACTTACCTCATAGCTGTCGCGCCAGCAATTTTGCAGTAAACAACTCTGCCACTGCATAGGCCTATGCAATTTAGTCCGAGTAGGCCCTAACTAGGACTCTACGAATCGCCTTTTTTAACATTTGGAGACGGTTGGGCAATAGTAGGGTCCTAGGATCTTCTTAGAGTACATACCAATAACCTATTTTGACCATTTTCAGTTTCACTCTACCCCCTATCAAAATCTTCAGATTTCACCCCCAAAACAGTCCTTAAAGTTAAACTGCCTTATGCGACCCTGTAGGCTTTAGTGGAAATTGAAAATACAAATGGTGGTGGTTAGGCTCACATACTTTTGGAAGAAAAGAGAAATTTCACCTTCAGTTCGAGAAACATCCTCGTCACACACGCCTTGTTGGAGGCTGCCATTTTGAGTTCAGGAAAAATTGACTGGCATCAGACAGACCAATCACAGGGCACTTTGATTGGTCACCTGGATTGGTGACCAATCAAGGGCCCTGTGATAGGTCAGGTGATCTCGATATCAGCAACAACCGTTACTACATCATAGTATGTCATATGACGTCAAACCAAGATGGCTGCGCTCGTGTTTTGGCGTACCGGGAATTGGACTGTGGACATGTAGAGCTGGAGGTCAATGTATGAATTGACAAGAGGGCAAGGTTATGAATATGCATTGTACGGTTCATGACCTCGTGTTGTCAGGCAAACGGCGCAACCGGCCATACAAATACGAAGTCATGAACTGTACAGTGCAATAAATTCATAGTCTTGCCCAAGTGCGCCCGCATAAATGCATGGTCATAAACAACGTGCAAAACCAGTCCGCCATATTGAAATCCCGTGTAGGAACATTTTTGAGACGAGGTGCCTTCTAATTCTAGAAGTAGGGCAGTTATAAGTATTATTGCGATGGTGTTTTTGCAATGCTGTATTAATGACAGATAAAAAATTGCATTAGCATTACGGTTGCCGTAACGATGTTATACAATTCTTACATTGATACATGGGCCCTAACCCTCTAAATTGTCTCTTTTCCAACTTCTTTTTACACAGCTGTTTATCAAGGGCACTTGGGGTAAGTTGAATTTTTTTTCTTACATTTGGTGTCATATTTCAAAGAAAAATTCAACAAGTTGTTATTTAATTAATTAATAAAAAAATCATAATAACTCTTGTCGATGAATATGAAAATCATAAAACGATTAAATTACAACAAAGTCCACTTTCTTTGGCTACATTTATTTTCCTTTTTTCAAATTGCTTTTTAAAAAAGATGCCTTAACTTGACATGTTTACATATCACACCATTTATTTCATGATATTTTTTTTTTTACAATTTGTTTGGCAGTTCCCTAGCGAAACCATCAAAAACTGCATCCCTGATGAACTGACAAGTACACAAGATGGGATCAGTTACAAGGTATAGATGAATTGATGTTCGCATAAGCAGGCTAAAGAGCGCCACCTACATGTACAGTTAATGCACCGAGTCCATTGAAAGAACACTTCACAATAAGCCAGTTCGGTATCAACCTCAACCCCAGGGTGTCGAGCAGTACGCGCCCATCACTACCTGCTCTCTCAACCTGGTATTGGATCATTTGCATGTGCAAGATTTTTGAACACGTATGCAAATGAGGAATAGTCTGGTGCCTGCTTGTGCATTACATTTGCGTTTGTTTTTGTATGCGGTGTCTGGGGTAAAAGCAGAGTCAATACGTCGCAGCGTGAGCATGGCGTGAGTTACGAAAAACACAATTTATTTAATTAAATTGTTACGATCTTACCGAGACAACATGTAGTATCATATTTCATATTAATATGAGCAAATTGGAAAGGAAATTAGTATTTTCGAGAAGGCGTGGACGAATGATCACGAAAACACGTACTGCACATTATGAATAATAGCACCAAGTACACGATAAAAATCCATTACTAGCCAATTGCGGTATCCAATCAGGATACAGGAAGAAAGTTTCCTATCCAGGGTTTACTATTGGAAACGCGGTTGGAAATAAAGTAAGCACTGGGGACAAGGTTGGCCAGTTCGGTATCTCGATGAAGTAGTCCAGGTCAAAGGTCATCGGGGATAAAATCGCTGACGTGACGTTAGGTAATGTTACACCAACGCCCATTCTGCTCATAATAAACACGCGAGTGTCGTGCGCCCGTCTCCCTACGCGTTCATGCGTCTTTGATGAGTGTTTGATAATCCCGAATGGCCCCTGACCCATGTCATTGTGGGCATGCGCAGTTGAAATACCGACTGGCTTAATTATTCTGTTCTTTTTGATGGTGGGAAAAATTGGAGATTTCAAAATCTGGTTATTGTAATTTTGTTTCAAACCGAATCAATGGTTCTCTAATTTCACTGGCAGTTCCCATGTACAGTCACACCAACAAAAAGTGACGAGTGAGGTGCCACATGCAATGCCTTCCACATGATTGGGTATAGTTTGCGAGATTCGTTGACCACTTGGCTTTGACAAAATCACTCCAGAGCTGTTAAGGTGAAAAAACGGAATCGGAACTCTCTGATCAGCCAAATGGGTAGGCTATTCATAAACCAAGAAGACCACTAGGGAGTGAATGCAGTTACAATCAGAGACCGTGGAGCAAATTGGGGGATGTTCCAGATATTTTTTTAAAGGGAATATACATCATTTGCTTTTGCTGTAATTTTCAGAAATGGATGGAATTGGGGGGTTGGAAATATATAGTTACACTGACTTTTTTAAGGTTTTGGGTTCGAAAATGCTATAAAAACCAAGAAAAACAATCATTTTCCTGTAGTCTGGTTCCCTGACTCCATATAAGAAGAAACAGAGCAGTTTACATACATTGGGAAATTGTAAGGTCAGGGAACCAGTCAAGCTGGCTCGTACCTGTTCATAGGTTTGTAATCGATTGCAAACAAGTGTGATGGTCAATTGGGGCCAGTATTTGAAAAAAACCCAGTTTTTTTCCAACGCTGATCGGCCGATCAGCGTTGGAAATTGATACAAAAATACCACTTTTCTTGAAAATGACAGTAAACCAGGTGCCATGATTTTACAGGATGCTTTACACTGTCATTTAGTCCAGCAAGGTATTTCAAAATGATTTGGTAGTTTTATTTTTTGATGTTTGCAAATGTTGTATTTTCCCTTTAAGCCTGTGTCACCAATAATGGAGGGCTTAAATTTAAAGTTGGTTTCGAATATCCAATTTCCAAAATCTAAACGGAATAGTGGAATTCAAACCGTATTTTAACAAATCTGGATTTTCATCCCACCACTTATCCTGTTTTTTTTTCAAATTCTTCACTGCTCAGGATATCTTGAAGCTGATCAGGCTGAAGTACTTCAACGATGCGTTGGATCGTTCCATCAACATGCACACGGCGGACTACAACATCAACACGCTGATGCAGAGTCTGAAACTACTCAACCACAGACTGCTGAGGTAACTCAATAGACTCCTAGCGCAGAGCGCCCTCAGTGAGGACCAGTTTTGTATTAGTGACGGTGGAAGTACAAAGTGTTTACTCATGCGTATCACAGAGGCACAAAGACCTGTTTTCAGTGAGGGTGTTACCTCCCAACTAGGACATCGTCCCAACTAAAATTGGGAATTTCCCAACTAAAGTTGGGACCGTTCCAAAGTTGGGATCGTCCCAACTACAGTTGGGAATCCCAACTCAATTGACATCACAAACGTCAATTGGGCGTAATATTGATGGGGAAAGTCTGTTTTCAAAAATATTAAGTGTCCTCATGAAGGGGGGGATGTACATGTAATTGCCCAGTTGAACATGATAGGGTTTATTTATGTCTTCAAAACAAATCACTGTTAAATACCCAAACACTAAAGTCCAGGAGATAAGAATCCTTTTATGTCAACATATCATTATTGCATTTACTGGGATTAGCTGGGATTTCATACAAATCGTTGTTTATTCATGTTATTAAGAGGATGACACAAGGCTTACAAATAAAGTCATTAAAAGCTCAGATAAGAAGCATTATATTTGATTTGATACCCTTAAGCTGAAGAGCTTAACTGAAGAGCTTTGATATACAGGTGACAAAAAATAGATCTACCCGGTAATTTGATTTGTGACTGAGATGATTTTGTTTGTTGAATGCGGCTCAGTTTGAGGTCTAAAACTGCCCTCAGGTTGACCTTGCGACGACATAGAACAGTCAGCGACTGATTTTCCAGGATCAAGCAATGCCTGAGCTAGGACCGTTGGAAACATACAAATGTATCAGTTGTCAAGTTTTTTCGTGATCTGAGTGTGATCTGATGGCTGCTACACTCGCATGCTGAGGATGGCTCTAGACCCGAGTTGGAGAGACAAAGTCAGCAATGAGGTGCTATATGGCAACCTGCCAAAGATATCTACAACTATCAGACTTAGGCGTCTGCAATAAGCCATTTGCGAGTAACCTATACCCTTTGGGATTTATATTTCAATAACATCTGGTACACTGACTTGCTCAGAATGCTTGGCACATTTTAACTTTGAATTCTCCAGAACAAAGACACTGTTGCTAATCACATGATTCGGGGCAAGCTCTTGCATAGTTACGTAAGAGACGCTCAGCATCAATACATCGCTCACAATGGGTGAGAATGGCACAAAGACACCAGACCATGCCAGAGCTGGGTGTTGCTAGCATAAGGCTTGCCCCGAATCACGTGATGTAGTAACAGTCTCTTTGGTCGGGAGAATGCAAAGTTAAAATGTGCAAAGCATTGGATTAAGTCAGCGTTCCAGATTTTATTCAAATTTAACTCGCAAATGGCTTATTGGCTGGTCACTGCATTCGACATCCAGATATACACTGTAGCTGCAAACCAACTCATTCTCTGGGAACCCACACATGGTTTAGCCTCTCGAGGTGGGCAGATGCTAACCTACATGGACCAGCTGCGTCGTGATACTGGGCTCACCTCTGCAGCTGAGATCAGGACGGCCATGGGAGACCGTGATGTGTGGCGTGCTTTTGTTGCAGTCCGACGAGAGTCGACTTGATGATGATGATGAGTGTAACTGCAAACTTTTTAGAAAGTCCCTCTGGTTCTTTTCAGAGCCACACATACTCACAAAAGAGATTTATTCACATGGTGCTACTGCAAACCTTATCTTGTCTTAGTGTCTTTCCACCATGCAAACCTTCAAATCTCAAGTCTTACCTTGGCATAATAATTTGATTTCAATAGACTCCTTTAGACCAGATATGTCTGGGAACAGCATTTCTAGACTTGCTATTTTTAATTTGGGGTTACTGGTCAAAGGTCAAGGTCAATATGGCTAAAACAAAAAAAATGCTTGTCATCACGATAACTCAATTAGCATTGATGTATTGTGTCAAACTTGACAGGTGGCTTGCTAGGTACGCCTTACAAGCCTATTGAATTTAAGATGGCTTGCTAGTGGAATCCCCAAGAAGCCTATTGAATTTGGGGTTACAGGTCCATTGATGTATTGTCATGAAACTTTAAAGATGGCTTGCTACTGGAACCCTCGAGCCCTATTGAATTTGGGGTTACAGGTCAAACTTGACAGGTGGCTTGCTAGGGTGCTGAAGAGAAGCCTAAATTAGCATTGATGTATTGTCATGAGACTTTAAAGATGGTTTAAGCTAGGAACCCCCAGAAGCCTATTTTTCATCACGATAACTCAAGATAGACTGATGGATTTGTCATAAAACTTGGCAGAGTAGTGATAGTGTACATCTCTTTCTACTCCATTCTGTAGGATCTTGTTGTTTTTCACTTCACATTAATTTACACAACACTACCCCTGTGAAACAGTTGTAATTTCAGAGGAGGGGGGAGCCAGGTCAAGATCAGTGTTAACTAAAAAAAAATGGTTGTAACTAACTGAATAGTCCCACAGAGCCATAGCTCGTATTTTAATTTAATTTTGTTTTTATTTTTTCCCCCAGTTTTTCTGAGTTGAATGATGTCCGCGTCGCCTTCCAAGTATATGAGGCTGGTGATATGCGGGGCATGGTCATAGACACCCACACGCAGCTACGAGCTCTCAAGGTGAGAACAACCGTTATCACACCTCATGAATATTCATAAGCAAAATGCACTTCTCCAATTGGTCATTATTCCAACGCAAGTAGAAGTAGCCTTTGGATGCATGTGACTGACAGTAGCTTGTGACTTAACTTATGACCAAATAACTTGAGGATTTTTGAGGACTTTTGGTGAACTGGGCCCAATTTTCATGGCTAATTTCTGCTGACAGAGCCCTTGTCTATTTCATTCTGACTGTAAACAGTAAGCACACAAAAGGCACGCTTACCTCAGAGGAAAAAGTTGCTTAAACCAGTGACGTAACAACAGAAATATCCATGCGCGCTCATCCGTTAGCACATCCATGCCATGAAATAGTGCTACAGGTTGGCACCATTTTCTGCCATGGTTAGCACAACTCTTCTGCCAAACTGTTAAAGAAGCACTGCGTCCTGAAATCCCCGAAAATTTCATGTTTTGGATTGTTTACTTATCCTATTTCAAACATCTGGTTGAAAAGAAACCAACCTTATGTCTTACAGTTCCAGAGAAAAGACCCAAAAAACCCTGATTGTTTACATCAGACACGAGAAAGTATGATATGAGCTTACTGTCGTTCTCAAACAATGCATGATACACGTTGTGTGTATAAAGTATATTACACACGTACACAGCACCGTGCTCATGAACAGCGGTGACCAATCACCAATGCACAAAATGTGATTTCTTGCACGTCCGCAAAAGGCAAACCCTTACGGCTGTATAATCACAACTAGCACGAACAGCCGACTTTTTGGGGTCGCAAAAGTGGACCCTGAAAGTTGTCGCACGAATAACACAAGAATACTACTAAAGACCCAGTTTTTAAAGGATAGTTGTGTGGATGTTTATATCCTACGTTTAAATGTTGTTTCCGATTGACATCATTTCGTTCAAAACGGGTTTTGTTGCCCAATTGGGCATATTTCAGGACGCAGTGTCCCTTTAAAGCAGCGGCATAAAATTGGCTCCTGGACTAAAATACCGCATCATAGACAAACAAACAACAAACTAACAAAAAAAACACCTGGCTCAATCATTATCATATATTGAATCTGTGAACATTTTTTTAAATGTCTTCAGTTGTGTGATCGGACCATTGCGCCCATGAAGCTCATGCACCGAGTCAAACACATGCAGGAGAACTTTGACGAGCCAGGCCGGATACAGCTGTACGAATTCCTGGATCTCATTGTGCTGTGAGTATTCCTATCAAAATATACCTAAGGGAAACGTCACAAAATGCCTCAGAGCATTGCTGTGATTTTCAGTACAAAACTGTTTTCAATCTGTGGTGGTTTTCTGCTGTGTGAATATGGAGGCGTCCGTTGATTTTAAATTTTCAAGTAAACCACACACGGAAACTGACTACCTAGGTGCATTATATAACAATTGTAACATTGGAGAAAGAAATTGACTGGAGTGGGGTCTGAACCTGCGACCTCCGGATTGCTGTTCCGGTGCTCTACCAACTGAGCTATCCAGCCTTTGTTGGCGGTTCTCCATTTTTTCAATGTTGTTGAACAAAGACATTGACAAAATGGGGATCCCCAAACATAGGGCTAGATAGCTCAGTTGGTAGAGGTTCAAAATCCCACACAAGTAAATTTCTTTGTTCAACTTTACAACAGTTTTAAATTGTTGGTCTTCTTTTGCAGATGTGAGTTGACCAAGGACGTAGATGTTCCAGATTTCAAGCATGGGGCTTTGGATAAGACATGGCGTAGACTCTTTCAGGTTGGTATAGACTCCGTTCAAGTACTCCTCAGTGGTGACCAAGAGAGTACGGTTGGGGGTGATCGAACGACGCCATCTCGCGGCCACTGTGTACATTGTACAAATCCCCTGGTGCGTCACACACAAGGAATGGTGCGCACGCGTCAACCAGAAAATGTATGTGTCCCGCCCATGGGACTTCGTTGCTTGGTAAAAGGGTGCCCTCTTTTGTTGGCGCATGGAGCCCATAGACTGCGTTCAAGTATCCCTCAGTGGTTACCAAGAGAGTACAGTTGGGGGTGATCGAACGACGCCATCTTGCCTGACTGCAATATTTTGCCGCGAAGCGCAGCCACTGTGTACATTGTACAAATCCCCTGGTGCACGTGCGTCGCACACAAGGAACGGTGCGCACGCGTCAACCAGAAAATGTATGGGACTGTATCATGGGACGTCGTTGCTAGGTAAAAGGGTGCCCTCTTTTGTTGGCGCACGGAGCCCATAGACTGCGTTCAAGTATCCCTCAGTGGTTACCAAGAGAGTTGGGGGGGACCACTGGGAGGGACATTCAAACGCATTGCCAACGATGCCAGGCGCTCACTCGAATACACCTCTATTTTGTGCAAATTCAGAACCAAAAAATAGTGCTAAACTCGCCCGAAACAGTGCGTACACTCGGTATGTCCCTCTGTAGCACTCGAAAGTTGTCAAAAACGCTATCTACTGTTCGTGCACAGAGTCTTGAAGAAAATGTTGGTGTTTTACCATGGAGTAGCGTGTGGAACTCCAAATCTTGCCTGTAATTCTGCAGGTTGTGGGTTCGAGTCCAGCCTGTGGGGTTGCGGTTCATGTGTCCTTGGGCAAGACACTTTACCCCAAAGTGTTTAGCCTCATTGATTAAAACCAACGTTATACTCAAAAAAACTTAAATTTGTTTTGAAACTAGACGTGCTAGACGTGCTGTCAGACAGCATATTGTGTAAAATGAAGTTGCACCATAAAGTAGGAGGTCGTGGGTTTGAGTCCCATGCACCCGAGTAAGCTATAGCCCTGAGTTATTCAGTGTTTATCAAGTACGGCGTTGAAGGGTAAAACCCAGCGTTAAAGTTGCATTCCCCTTCCAATTTGAGAGTTTCACCCCGCAAAATGATTCCTTTTAAAATTCCTAATTTTCTGGCAATACGCAGGTTATTCACTTTGAAAGAGACACCAACCAAAAAAAATCGGCCTATGTTTAGTTACTGAATTATTACTACACAATTTCGAACAAATTATTGCCTGCCAGAGGAAAGAATGTTGCATCCTGATGCCACTATTTTCATCATATATTATCTCAATGAACGTCTGTCATTGCAAAAATGTGGGAAAGACATGAATCTGGGACTGAGAAACATTTCCAATTTTGTTAGGAAATACTTTGAATATGTTCTTGATTCTCCATAGACTTTGTACACAACCGCTGAAGTGGCGTCTGGATACTACATTCTTTCCCTGCCAGACAATAATCCCGTTGGCATGGGGTTAGCTGGTTCCCGCCCCACAATCAGTATCGATAATGTATGGACTGGGAGCCAGTCTGCTCGCAAAGCCTAGGCAAAGTTCGCGCAAGGACTATAGTTGACCAATGGTTAACTAACGTTTGCCCGAACTCTGTCTAGTCGACGGTGGTTGACTACGCTAGTCGACTATTTGGAACCAGCCTACTGGGGCTGGTTGCTTCGCTGGTAACCAATAGCCGCGCGCATTCATAACGCTAGCAGAGAGCCAGGATCCAGAAGTTTTGCGATGACATTTTGACCAGCGTTTGACGAGAGACGTTCGCACGTTGCTATCAGTGCGCAGGCGTAAGGTACGTCACAAATCAACCACTAGTCGACTAATGGTCCCTTCCCGAACTTGGCCCTATCTGTGTGTGCCCAAAACATTTTTTTTTTTTTTATCGCATTTGTTGAAGTGCATGGGGAACGTAACTTAAAATTTAATTTGGCTTCCATTTTTATTTCCTCTACAGCTGGATAATTTTCAGGAGGTTTGCGCGACAAAGGATGAAAAGATGGAGCAGCATTTGAACCAGCAGTTCCGAGACACGGAACTGAACTATGGCAAGGAGCAGCTAGCCAGCAAGCGCATTCCGCGAGAGAGTGCGGTAGACACCTCACGTAGGATTGAACAGGTAGACATTGGTATCAATTTGTGTCTCATTTTATTAACCGTTTAGGGTTAAAATTATTAGATCTGCTGTTTATTAAAAACACTGACAAGATTGCCTCAGGATACACATTTTACATTTGCAAGTTGTTGTTTAGGAGACACTCTATAATAGAAAAACATGCGGACTAGTGAAAATGCCCGCAGGCTAGTTAAGAGTCTGTTTTAGTAAGTTAAGGTTGAACCCTGGATTAGGGTTGAGACAATCCAAATAATTCTGTATTCGTATACACGATTTTTCATTTGCTTGTCTAATCAAATATTCGTCAATCTCAGAAAGAAGATAGTGGTTCAACAAAGCAAAGACAATAGCAAATTGAGGGGTCTCACTAAGGACCTATTTACACAGATGCATGGTAACAGAAAGCAGAAAGAAAAAGTGGCCTATCGCTGGGTTGTAAACGTTTACACATGGACGAAAACTTTGTGGTTTTATGCGAATAACGGCCGGCTTCATAACATCATAACTACCAGTGGTTCGGTTTAGGCGAGCCATCAGATAACAGACCGTTCGGGTACCGGGTCCGGTACGCTAATTTCTTTCACCCCAATCGGTACGAAGCCAGAAGCCACCCGGTCACTGAAGCGTGACGCCCCAATCGGTCCAAACTGGTGTCTCAGGGTTTCACAATAGGCAACATCAATTGAAGTCTGGCCATTGTTGGAGGATTATTCGGCCCGCTGGTAATACCAGTGGCAACTTTTATGAAGCTCATCACAGTCATTGTTGCCTGCTGGAGGATAAGCGCGTCGCAAGTTGGTTCCTTTGTGATGAGCCAGAGCCATGGTGCAGGAGCCTGGTGGAGTTAATCCAGGCCGATCAGTTCCATGCAAGGTCCCAATCCTTCAACATACTGGGCGGGCTCGACCCCGAACGGTCCGGGGAGGGATTCTAATTTGAGGGCTCGCCTTATCAGAATGCCTATCCATCATGCACTATTTTGAAGGAGAAAAAATTGTTTTGAAAAAAAAAATAGGCTACATGTGTAGTGTAACAAATGCTTGTATTTTGTCATTTATTTGCTTGTATTTTGTTATTTTGGAAACTGATCGACTTTTGTTAAATTTCTCATCATTTTAGGTGCGTCACCACAACAGGAAATACCGTGAGTTGCAAGGCTTTATGGGACAGTCCACGGCCCAGGTGCAGCGCACCAAAGCGGGCCACATCCGGGGCCGGCCCGTCACGGCGCCGGAGATTGACGAGTTTCGCTTGCCGCCGGACTCGCCGCTTCACTCCATTATGCTACAGCGCCCTCACACTGTGTCAGACGTGAGTATTATTGGAGCGCATTGTCGCCATTACGAGCAATTCGCAATATATTGCGCCACCAAGCGTTTGTCTGGACTGTTAACTTTACAGTGAAATCCTGCATGTAGTATCGCACAGTTATTCACTTGTAGCTGGAGTACCACAGAAATACCAGAGCATTTGGAAGTTAACAAATTCACGTCAAATGACATGTATACACGCAAAGGTTTTGCGGTATTAGGAGTGAGCGGGACCTGAAATATCTCTCAGCGACCCACTCGCAGTGAGCGAGGCTGGTAAATATCAGGGTGTGCTGCCCGCAGATGACAGCCTGAACCCGTCTGGCGTCGAGGTTCGTGAAAAACAATCCTGCGCCTGGGTCCGGTCATGTCAAAATAATCCCGGCGCGAACTGGTTAATAAACCAAAAACCTAGCTTAACTGCGAATGATAAAAAAGAAATTATGTACATGTATAAGAAAACTGACCAGTACTTGTGCAAAAGGAAGCCAGTTTTACAAATTGAAGTCCAAATTTTTTTCAAAATGAATTATAAAAAGCAGCCTCTCGGTGGCGCTATGTTTTGTGAATCGCCCTTTTCTTGCACCGTGTGTTTTTTTGTTTCACAGCCTGTTGTGTTTTCCTACTGTTTGCAGTGATTTTTTTCTCATTAACATTTCTCATGCAGAATGTTTGGTTTGAAAAGTAGACCTGCATGCCGACATGTATGCTACCGGTATTTTTGCCCACATGATATTTTAGAGCGTGTAAGTCTCACCAGTCCACATTCACTTTTTCTGTGAACGTCGCGGAACCAAACACTGACTGGTCTAGTCACAGACTCCAGTGTTTGTATTTACCCAGTTGTTATCTGTGGAACCAAACACTGACTGGTCTAGTCACAGACTCCATTGTTTGTATTTACCCAATTGCTATCTGCGGAACCAAACACTGACTGGTCTAGTCACAGACTCCAGTGTTTGTATTTACCCAATTGTTATCTGCGGAACCAAACACTGAATGGTCTAGTCACAGACTCCAGGCCAGTGTATGGTTTTACCCAATTGTTATCTGCGGAACCAAACACTGACTGGTCTAGTTACAGACTCCAGTGTTTGTATTTACCCAATTGTTATCTGCGGAACCAGACACTGACTGGTCTAGTCACAGACTCCAGTGTTTGAATTTACCCAATTGTTAGCTGCGTGATCGATTGAACGGAAGTTAGGTCAACATTTTTTTATTTTATAAGAGTCATCAATTCGCAATATTTTCAATATGTTGTAAATTTCGATGCTTTCTTTTCTTTTGAAATACCCATTTATTGCCCTTGATTGGATGGGCCAGTCGAAACGCAAAATAAAGGCTTAAGATAGGATGTTACACACATTGTAGATGCTATACATGGTGCCCGGATGTGCTCGTAAAATTTTTGAGGTCAACTTACACGCTCTATTGCTAAAGATTGACAAAGCAGCGTTGAAATTGTTTTCAAGTAAAAAAAAAAGTTTTTAAAGCCAGAACCATTTTCATTTCCATTGATCACTGTGTGATGTTTTGTTTGGGCATATTCTGAAATGAGAAGCATTTTCAGAATATTTTCATTTTCATTTTGAATAACAAAACCAAACGCTGCATCTTTCGACTTTGCTGAAAATCAGGTTCTTCATTTGTGTTGTTTTTCCAGTCTACAAGTACTCATTCCATCGTGTGATTGGTAATGAAATCAAGGTTATTCCCATCAGCATCACCACTGAAAACATTCACTTTCACGTCCAGATTTTCTTACGTAAATGTAGAAGAAAGTGGAGCAAGGAGTCACATCCTTTTTCTCAAAAGATCCGCTCATGCAAATTGTTGTCACTTTTCATACCTTCATCCTTTCATCTGCATACTTTTTGTCTCTCAAGGGCTGCTATGGTACAATATTCCTGCACCCGATTTCATCAAACTCTTCATAACTTACGATGCATCGCAGCGCTGCGACGCGTCGTATCCCTACGATGCGTCGCAGCTGCGACGCGTCCTGCGATCCATTTCACAAAACCCGTCGTAAGTGCGACGCAACTCAGTGACTGTGTTATGCATTTAGTCAACGTACAGTAAATAGTCGTCTGATATTCAACAAAGAGTCGTCGGATATCCGCTCAAAATTTGTTAAAACGTAACATAAAATGGCGGCCGTGTGATGCAATTTTAAAGGAAAACAAGCTCTCAGTGGACTGTATAGCTACTTTGAAATTTCAACTGCAATATTCCAGGCTAATTCATAATTATTCAAAGAATTTTCTATTTAAGTAAGATTTGAGGCTTTGCATGGTGGAGATACTAAATAATGAAGGGTTTGCGGAAACACCATGTGCGAATAGTTTCTCAACTAGGAGAATGGTTCTGAAGAGAACCAGAGGTATAAACTCGACGTTCCGGTCAGTATGCTCTGACCGTCTTCAGGAGAGTTTATACCTCTGGTTCTCTTCAGAACCATTCTCCTAGTTGAGAAACTATTCGCACATGGTGTTTCCGCAAACCCTTCATTATTTAATTTTCTATTTACAACTTTACACACATTGCCTCGGTATTATAATCTCGTTTATGTAATGTTTACGGTATAGAACTGGCTAAGAAAAGTACTCTTCTTATTTTGCGACGACCACTAGACACATCGTAACTTGCAACGTGTTTTAAGCAGTTGTCAAGGAACTTACGACGCATTCAACTCATCGCATGTTTCGTGAAATGGATTTACGAGTAACTCGAGTTGCGACGCATCGCATCGTTTAGTGAAATCGGGTGCTGAACTTGTTTCCTCACTACGCACTCATTTTGGAACTGCCAAAATCCTGCCCACTCTCTTAGTTATATCCGGGTGCACTCCACCAAAATCTGGGCGCGAGCACATTGATATTTTGTGATCCCACGGGTCATTTTGAATAAGAGGTCCTTGCGGCCTTCACTTGGGACAGATTGTAGAAATATTTCTGGAGATCAAGCATTTGGGACTTGTGGCTTCCGACTCGGGGGATTTCGTTCACAAAAACCCCCAACGTCTGGATCTATTTAGCATGGGGGGGGGGCTAAAACTGGACCTGGGCCAGAGAGTGGCAAATGTTTTAGGAGTTGTTTGGGGGAGGGGTACATATTATATGTACCCCTCCCCCAAACAACTCCTAAAACGTTTGCCACTTTTGATTATTTTTATATGATATAAAAATAATCGGCATTCATTTTAACGCTCTTATTAGTAAACTAAATCACAGCGCTTACAGTATTGTTATTACCCCTGATCATTGGGCCAATTAAACATTCCAAATACCATCTCAGCTCCCTGGGAAGTATACAGCTGGATGCTGCCTGTTAGGCGCAAGCAAGCTAATTCAATCACAATAACCATCTCTGCCCTCACAGGTACCCATTCACTCCTGGGTGGAGAGAAGCAATGAGTGACAAAGCGCCTTGCTCAAGGGCACACGCACCATGACCCCGGCTGGACTCGAACCCACAACCTGCAGCTTTACCCACAGACCACGAATCCAGTGCCCTTAACCACAAGGCCACAGTACTCCACAAGGAAAAAAAGAAATCAAAATGGCTTTCCCTGGCAAAATTGAAACGAAGATTTTCCTGGAGGCCGTAATCTTTAATTTCCAGTGAATAACAGATCACCGCCTTGCTCCTGAGTGCCTTCTGGTGGCACTTTTTCTGTCCGATTTTGTGATGTTTCCTATGAGCACGTTTCTAGTAGAGTGGAACCATCTCAGTGCTACGTTTGGATGACCCCATCGTGTTTACTATTACTAGTGATATTTTTTATTTTGGTTCGTAAATTCTGCTTCAAAAAATGATGTACATTTGCTGTTTTGCACATCCAGCAATTTCCTTGCCACCGCCACTGCACTTTTTTTCTCTATCGCACTATTGCGCACACAGCTCACTTCACGTTTGACTGCCGCACCGCCCTCACGGCAATCACGCTACCGACCACAATCAGCACCGCAATCTGCCACGTCAGACAAATCCAGCAGATCGCAGAAGGTAGGTCACCATACAAATTTCTGTTAGCGTTTCTGAGAGGTGTTGGACACGATGAGAGGCCGCTCTTCAGCTTGCGTAAACTTGGGTAAATACAAGAGGGTTTACCCAAACCAAAGAGCGCCATGTTGAAGTACCCCTTCAAAGGCCAAAAAAACGAGAGTTGGGGGAGACCTAGACTGGTTCCCGGTCCATCCACCGCGTATTTCAAATGATCCAAAGTTATCGGGGACGGGGATTAGTCTGGGAGACCATCGCAAGTTAAATTGGAACGTATTTGCGCGCCGACGACGTCTGATGCTCATGCGATTGCTGTGGCTAATAGCTTTGGCACAAACAGGAAGTTGTGCGTGCTTCGCATGCAAACCAGCACAGTACATTACGCACATGCTGTGTGTCCCGTTCACAGAGCTCTCCAAACTGGTAAAAACGCCCCCTCTTTTGTTGGCGCACAGAGCCCCTTTGTGTCCACCATATCTCAAAAAGGCTAACAGATTCATACCTGTGTCGAACACTGGTTTCCACGCCCACAATTGTTACCATTTTTTTTCTTTTCTTCTCAAGTTTGAGCGAATTGGTTTGTTGTGACTGTGGTCTTGAAATAGGCACCCATCACTGCCTGTGATGACTTTCTCCTAGGCACGTTCTTTCACAAAATAGTAGTGGTGGGGGAATCAGAGATTTCAAAATCCGGTTTTTCTAATTTTTTTTTCAAATTGAATGACGATTGTCTGGATTTACGTGAAAATCCCATTCAGCTCACAGTCATGCCAACAAAAAGTGACGAGTGAGGTGCTGCATGCAATGCCCACCCTGATGATTGTGCAATAGTTTGTGGGATTCAATGACCACTGGGCCTTTCCAAAATTACTCCTGAGCTGTAAATGGGTCGAATTTTTTTGGTTTCTGGTTTAAATATCCGGTTTCCAAAGTCCAAACTGAACAGTGAAATTCCAGCCGAAATTTCAAATATCCGGATTTTTATCCCACCACTACAAAATAGTCTGATTTCCTTGAATTGTATTCAAAAGTTTGCAGTAGACTTGAACTTTGCCACAAAGGAACACTCAAATTGGCTTCAGTTATTTTTTTCATACTTTGCCATTGTATCATTTTGCCTACGACTGTACTCCTGTAAACTGCAACTGTCCAATGAGAATGCGTCATTCTTCATTTGCAGTTTTTCAGCTCGGCGGAAAGTACGATGCCCGAAGACCCAAGGATACGACTGCTGCAAGCTCTGCATGAAAGGAAAAGTAAGTGGATTCACGTGCATTACAGACACACATGTCATTTCCACGCAGAAGTGTTGACTCCCAGATCACAACCCTTGGAGCAGACTATCAAAACAAATCACATGGTGGATCCACGTGGAGAATTTTATCACCACACATGTTTATAGGTCAATAACCCTGGCATGCCTGTACATGCACAAGATGTAGGTCATTCACATGGCCAGGGATTGTTTACAACCTGTCTGAGATCTGGGTGGCACGAGGGGTTTACACAAAGCTGTTGGCCACTAGATCTCCAATTACTGCACAAAGGCATTAGCCGCCATCTTGGCTTCAACACTCCTTACTCCGGAGTGGCTAGGGTCTGGCCAATAGGAGTCTACAGGCTTGTGGTGTATAGGGGTGAGGAATACATGGAAGCTTGGCCTAATTGGCCCATTTGAAGAAAAAAAATAATGCCCATATTTGTAAAATGTGGAGAATTTTATCACCGCCTCGCTGCTCCGAAGGTTAAAATTAAATCAAAAGAAATTAGAGGTCATGCCGTGAATCCTCTTGTACCAGAACACCTGAGTGTAGAGCCTATATTCCGGTGCTTATTACTGGATGAACGCCCAACACCAGCAGGGATCAATTAGTATCCCTTGACTAAACGACTTTATCTTTTTAAAGTTTAAACACATGGGGATTTTCAGAAATGATACAGTCAACGTAATATTTGTATTTATCAAGTAATGAAAATGTTGCATGAACAATGCCAATCCAGAATTGTAGGAATCTATATATATCTATACTACAATTCAAGGAATCTCTGTCTGTCTGTCTGTCTGTCTGTCTGTCTGTCCGCCGATTATCTCCAGAACCGGGCACCGTATGGAGTTGAAAATCGGCGGGTGTATTGCTCGGGACAACCGAATGTGCAGTGCCGAGTTTGAAGTGGTTTGGATCAGCGGTTCTCGAAAAAGCTGCAAAAAAGCAGTATTTTCTGAAGCCTAGCGCGCCAGAATATAGCCTAGAACTCTGCGCACTGATGTTCTTTTCAATTGTTTACGTCATGTTTGAGCAAGAACGCGCGTGCTTAATATGACGCAACAATGGAAAAAGGACGGGCACATTGTAGGGCGATAGCACTGCACACCCTGTCTTCGTACGTACATAAAATACGTGAGTGGCATGCACGGGCACATGCATTTTGTAGTCAACTGAGCAACCATCACTGCACTGTATGTAGGCAGTCGACTGAGCAACTCTAATACAATATGGTATCGCCCTACAACTACGCCCTACAGTTGTAGGGCGACACCATATTGTCCAGTAGGGGAAAATATCAGTGCCGGGGGGTGACGACATTTTGTGCGTTTAACTTGCGAGTGTGCGTTCACACCATTGAATAATGCGTTTTTTTGCACGAGCTGCAGTTCTCAACTGCCCCTTCCGAACACGCACATTTTCGACTGGCCCTGCACTAGTATATATAAATAATAACATTTTCTGCTTTGATTTAGCCCTGAGCTCAGTCCCTCCCAGTTCGCTCTCAAGGAGTGCCCCGAGTTTGACCTCTGATCGACCTTGGAAGAGCATGATCAACACCTACGTCCGACCCACGACCCCGCGAGTCGTCACAGAGCACAACGTCGCTGAGCGGCAACACATCCTGGATGGACTGCAGTATCAGATTGAGACATTAGTGAGTATTGGATCATTACTCAAGGCTGGTGAGGCTCAAGGCTACACGGCGCGAAAGTGAATCCAAGCAAGAATTTGTAACTTGTGACTCAGACTTGAACCATGACTCAGACTCGGATCGGGATTCGAACCTCATGACTTGAGGCTTGGACTTGGACCTACCCAAAGTGACTTTCAGACTCAAACTCAGACTCAACCCCGGTGACTCATTACTGAGACTCGACCCGAGACCTGGACTCAGACTTGAACCAAATGACTCGAGACCTGGGCTCAAACTCAATCCCAATGACTTTGGACTTGGACTTGTACTAAATCCCAAACAATTAGGACTCGGACGCAAACCCGATGATTCAGAACTCAGCTCTAGCCCAGTAACGAGGGGCTCAAACTCATACTTGACTAAAAAATGACTTGTGACACAAAGTCAGATTCAAACTCAGTGACTCAGAACATGGACTCAAACTCAAACCCAATGGCTTGTGACTCAGACTCATACTGAAACAAAAGTACTTACGACTCTGACTAAGGCTTCAATAAAAGTGGCTCGGCGTTCGGACAGAGTCTCAATGGCTCAGACTCAGATTCAGACTCAAACGCATTTGCTTGTGGCTCAGACTCAGACTGAAACAAAAGTACTTACGACTCAGACTAAGACGTCAATAAAGTGACTCGGCGTTTGGACAGAGTCTCAATGACTCAGATTCAGACTCAAACCCATTGGCTTGTGGCTCAGACTCAGACTGAAACAAAAGTACTTATGACTCGACTAAGGCGTCAATAAAAGTGACTCGATGTTTGGACAGAGTCTCAATGACTCAGATTCAGACTCAAACCCATAGGCTTGTGGCTCAGACTCAGACTGATACAAAAGTACTTACGACTCAGACTAAGACGTCAATAAAGTGACTCGGCGTTTGGACAGAGTCTCAATGACTCAGATTCAGACTCAAACCCATTGGCTTGTGGCTCAGACTCAGACTGATACAAAAGTACTTACGACTCAGACTAAGACGTCAATAAAGTGACTCGGCGTTCGGACTGAGTCTCAATGACTCAGATTCAGAGTGACTCAAACCCATAGGCTTGCAGTTCAGACTTAGGCTCAAACAAAATTATGTATGACTCTGACTAAGACTTCAATACAGGTGACTCGGTGCTCGGACTGAGAATCAACGACTCAAAAAAAAAGCTCAAACTTAGACTCAAACCAAATTACTCGTGACTGTGACTAAGACTTGAATAAAGTGACTCGGTGCTTGGACTGAGACTCAATGACTCAAACTCAAACCCAGTGACTTGGGGACTCAGACTCGTTCCAGGTCACCCAAATGCAGCACTAGAAATCTTTAAAGGACATCTCATGTATTTGTTTAATTTTAGGAGGAGAGAACTTTACAGAAGCTAGAGCAGCAAATGAAGACACACCTACCTCGCTACTACCGACAGAAGAAAGAAACAGTGGAAGAGGAAAAGAGGCGAACTCCAACCCCTACCCAACCTAAAAAGGTAAATTAGCTGTGAAGGCAAGGGTGTAGATCCTCAGAACTGTGAAAATGTATCCCTCCCTGCCTTCCAACTATCTCCCCCCCCCCCTACCCTCTGCCTTCCTCCCCATCCCACCCCACCCCTCATTCTGTTAACAATTACCTTGGTCAGTCCATAAATTCTGGTTCCAAAAGTGCGGCATTTGTGACCTACTGAGGCAAAATGAGGAATAGACGCCTGAAGTTGGACATACTAGAAAAATTATGTCAGAATCGATATAGATTGTTTTTCATTTTTGAGTAACCAAGGTATCCAAGATTCACACAATGCATTTTTGTTGAGAACAAAAATACCCACAAAAGTGGAAAAACTGAAGAACGTTTTTCACTGCCGTTGGCGGCGCAATGCTTGTCTTTTTGTCCAAAGCTGTTTTTCTCGAAATGACATTAGAGAAACCTGGCAGGACACTGTTGAAGTTCCTGCTTCATATCTTTGGAATAAATTAAGCTACAGAAATAAATTAGGTATCATTGGAAAGCCAGTGATTTGCGCTTTAACATGATGTACATAACATGAAAAGTCAAAGGTGGGGGTTATTCCTCATTATGCTATGGCAGGTCACAATTTTGTGTCCCTGTTACACCTGTCCCTGTATAATTTGCCATACAGAAGTCAATTTATTGACTTCAAACTAATTTTTATTTGTTTGGCAGGTGCTTTACATAAGCACTCTTGTAGAGAATATACAAATAATAAATGTTTATGAGTGCAATGGTGAGAAAATTTTTATTCGTTGAAAGATCGAATGTTCCATTCAACGAGGCGACGAATGCAAAACATTCATTATTTGTTTTATATAACATCCAAGTAGATCTTTGTCATTCGATTGGAGGGTAAAACTTTACGCACGAACAAAACTCACAAAATTGTCAACTAATTTTTTCAGCTTGTTCGAGGCTAACAAAGGTTTAAAAGTCAAATCATTGACAATAATGAAACTTAACATTGTAAGTTCTTAAAACAATGCAAAAAATTATCAAGGTAACTGCATCCACTTCAAAGGCAAGTTTTGTGCTGCTAAAACGCATGATATGGTCTAAATAGCGCAAAGATTGTGTAGCGCCTGGCCACTGCGCGTCTTAGCTTGCGCGCAGCGTGCAAAAGATCTAAAGGGATGGGACGAAAATGCACGGTGAATGGAATCCAAAAATGCACAGTTATGACGTAGGCAGTGCAATGGTTTGATTAATGAATGCCGCGTGACCTAGAATCCTCCTATCGAATGACAAGGATTTACTTGGGTGTTAAATAAAAGGCATTAAAGAATATGTCCTTAATTTGCAAAATCTGATTTCAGATGTAACAGAGACACGAAAAAAATTGGACCTCAAATTTATGGGATGACCTACCTGCATCCACGTTGAATCTGTATAACACAATGAGAGCATAGGGAACCAGACCAATTTATTGATTGTAAATCCTTTGATCTGTGTGCTCTATACAGAAAGTAAAGAAGAAGAAGAAGTCAAAGATAGTGCCGCCAGAATCTATTGAAAGATTAGTGCATCCGACGTTACGGCAGTACCACGATTTACATGACCAGAACTGCGATGCACGCACGCAGGAATTTGACGTTCCAAAGAGCAGCCGTAGACCAAAGACAAAAGGCGAGCAGCGGAAATCAGAGAATTCCATCCCCAGACCTCAGTTGTTCCTGGACGGGCGCAGGATGAGTATCGCCAGCGATAAGAATTTTGAGACCGCGAGTACTATGAGTAGCGTCGCCGAATCCAGCGTCGCGAAGACGACAGATTTGGCGAGTCACACTTTTTTGCCACTCCACTCGGCGTTCTCGCACAAGCATCACGTGCTGTCCCCACCGCATGTTTACGACCCGGAGAAGTTTCGTGGGTCGCGCGTTGGCGCCGCGGCAGTCCTACACGATTTCTTTAACGACGTCAAGACGGACACCAGCAGCGACACGTCGTCCGTCAAAGCGCGCAACGAAAACGAAAACCCAAATTCATCGCAAGCGGACAATGCTAAACCAAAGTCTAGAAATACCATCACTCGGGACAACCCAGTTCGAAGCCCAGCCCGGCCAGCCAAGAAAAAGACGGCTTCGGACCCTCGGCTTTCGCGCTGGGAGAAAGCGCGCGTCATGCGCAAAGTCACCCTGCAGGAGGAGGAAGAGCTGAAAATCAACGGGATCTCGCTCAGCGAGATCGACCGACTGACGTTCAAAGGTGAAGAGGAGCAAGTACAGGACTTGCGCACGCTGACCAAAATGAACAGCGAGGACTTGTACGTGAACTGAACGTCACATCCAACATTCCAGACACAAGACCTGTGCAACATTTCCCAATTTGAATACAGCATTGCAGTACAGAAAACGTTACGACCTTGTGCCTTCGTTTGTAAAAAAGAGAGGTGCCAGATACAAGATTACCGCTGATTAAAAATAACGAGAAAATTCTTCCAGGAGCAGGAAGTGGGAATTGCGGACTGTTACACATCGCAGATATACATTTAAGTTGAAATATAGTTGGCTTATCATCAGCATTTGTTTGTAGTTTGCTAAAGCTTATGTTTCCAGTGTGTGATGAAAACAATATTGGTAGTGAAATGTAGTATATCTGTTGGCTGAATTTGTTTTTTGTAATCTAACTTGCCCTCAAATGATCCGGAAAATTTGTATTATAATGAATATTTTGTACTTCAAAACTTCATAAATGTTTGTTTACCTTTTGCTAGCAAGAAAGCTTTGGCATGCGTTTTACAATCGGAAATAGTAGAAAATGGGCATCCAAATTGTCCACAGACATTGTAATTTTATTCTGTGACTTTTTAAACTTGTGGAGTGCCGTACGGTGGCCTCGTGGACTGGAGCATTGAATGTGTGGTCTGCGGGTAATTCTGCAAGTTGTGGGTTCGAGTCCAGCCTGAGGTTGTAGTGCGCGTGTCCCTGTGGGCAAGATACTTAGTCACTCAATGCTTCTCCTGTGAGGGCAATGGCCGAAATGGCAGCATCGAGCTGTATACTCCCCAGGGAGCTTAGATTGTCTTTGCAGGGCCCGATTAAGTGTTCCGTATGCCCTAGGCATCAGTGTTCTGTTGGCCTTAGCACCCATTTCACGTTGATGCTAAGTTGTACTAAGCATGCCAGGCCAAAGTGGTAGCTCTAAAAGCCTATAAGGGCAATTCCACGGTTACTCACGTTACATTTTCGTAACGTGAGTAACCGATTTTGTGCTTCTCGTTTATCATATATAACACATTTTTCTGGATGTCATCTTTGGTGCTTAGGTAGGTCTAGGTCTACTCTATCTACCATGGGGATAACAGTTATCAAACCTTTTCAGTAAGGTAATTATAGCCCAAGGAAACTCAATAGTACATCAAAAATGTAACGTGAGTAACCGTGGAATTGCCCCTAAGCACATTTCGGTATTTCATAGGGACCTCACATTCTTCGTAAGCCCTAAGCAAAGCGCGTAATGTGCCTATTTGATCATCCTAGCCTGTGTCTTTGGAATGTTTCATCTGCCCGATGATCAGGGGAAATAATAATGTAAGGCGCTTTGATAGTCATTATTATTAATAGAATCGCCATGTAGTTTTCCTTCCCTTTTTTTTACAATTTGAAATATGTAGAGAAACGCCTTTAGATATAATTTATTTAGTCGCTTTATTTTTGTAGTCATTTGCTGTGTGTATGTATTTTCTCAACATTCTTGTTTTTCTGGTCCAGTTTTCTGAAATCAGTGCTTCATTTTCGGCAGCTTCTGCTTAGAAAGCGGTAGAGTTTCCATTTCTTTTGTCCTTTTTATTTTTACTTTTTCTGTTTTGTTGTATCGTCTTGCCTAATTCCTCTGAAAGAAAAGTCATTTAAATTACTTTGTTTGTTGTTTTCAAGGTGTGTTTAAAGTTTTTTGGCCGAAGAAATTGGACACAATCCCTTTTTGTATTTGCACAATTAGTATCAGCATTATATGAATAAAGTTTGATTATTTTTTATCAGTGGTGCCTTACAAAACCTATTAGAAATGCTCCAAAGTTCAGGGTTGTGTATTTAAGATATGTAAATAGACCGAACCAATAAGCCCCGCCCACAACGCACGTGGGCAATTAACGGGTGCTTCTCTCCAATGAATGGCACGCTGTGTGCTCCAGCCACGCGCGTCTTGCGGCGTGCACGCATGTCGGACTTGCGTGCACGCATGTGGGACATTAATCACGGCTGTGATTGGTCAGAACACATATGGGGCGGGGCTTACTGGCTCGGTCTTTTGCTAAGGAAAATCTCTGCATTAAATTGGTGCGTTGCAATTTGTATAGACATATTTTTTTTTCATGATGGACATGATTGTAACGCGGTAATACATGTGAAAACCATAATACACATGGAATGGTTTTTAAATGTGATAGCTTGAATATACCGATCCATCAAGCCCCGCCCCTAATATTCTCACCATTCACAGGTAGCTGTGATTAATGTTGGACGTAAATGCATAAAAGCCCGACATGCGTGCACGTGCGTATGACGTGCGCAGCTTTAACATGCTGTTGGGCACGTGCGTAGTGGGCGGAGCCTAATGGACGGTCTATATTAGATTGATGATCAGCATTACCATTTAAAGCAAAGTATTGATTATAAGCCTATCCGATAATAAACCATATTATAATACAAACAGAGTAGTAGTGTTATCAATAATATTTCCGGCTTATGTATTTGAACGCGCTCTAGAAGTTTCATGCAATCGCGTGTTGTGTGATTCGACCGAAAACACGATCTTTTTGTGGACAAGGTTTGTCATTTTTTTGTTGGCATAATATAATGGGTCGGTATTGCTGATTCGAACTCACGGTGGTTTGGAACATAGAGTTTTGACATCCGAGGGACGCGTACAGCGGCACCCTCCCAAAGAGAGGTTAAAAGTGGTAGCAATTTCCTCCACACGATTTTGGAAAAGGATTACCGGTTGGGGACGAGGGAGCCCCCAACGGTGACGAAGAGAGAAACTTGACAGACGCAAACGTTATTTATACCACTGATCACCATGTAAACAAATCTGGATATCCCGTTGCCCATTCCGAGATGTTGCAAACAAGTGAAGCCACGCACTGGTTCCCGATCCCTCCATTCGAATGCGGGGAGGGAACCAGTCTCAACCACTCCCATATAGAAGCGTCTACAAGTAAAAGAAACTAAGAGTAAAAGAAATTAAAAGTAAATGAAACCTTTTCTAAAACAGACATTTTATATAGGCCTAAAATATATTTTGCTGCAATTTTTTGTTTAATACCAGAATAATTTGAGTACAACGTTTACACGCGTTTAATTTAATTCAGATAATCTTTACAAATCTGTTCTAGGAGTGGTAATATGGCGGACGCGTGACTTCACTTCTAACCGACAATGGGCGAGCCAGATTTTTATATAGAGATCAGTGTGTCATACGCGAGTGGTATTGTGGGCACCGTTCGCCTATTTGTTTTTTTTTTCAATAGGGGCAATGTCATGAATATTTCAGTTTTTCCTTTGAATCATTGCAAGACATTATGTTCTCGTTCTCTTTTCCCCTGAAATTACAATTATCTCAACGATAAACTTGGGAGAAGAAAAATAGTCTATGAAAATGAGCAGCGAAGACGTGGGTTCGAACCAGGGATCTTTGTATCCATAGCTCATAACGCTATCCACTAGGCTACTGATAAAATGCTTTAATGCAACTGGTTGACTAAATAACAACAATGTTCTATGATATCATTGTTCTGTTCTCATGAATAAACAGGTCCCTATCGAAAGTACTGAATTTATCATGACTTGGAACTAAATATCAATCAATCAATCAATCAATCAATCAAAAGAAATTTACAAAGCGCTAAAATCAAAAAGTTTGCTCTATAAGGCGCTGACGGGGGTACCAAAAAGAAGAACAAGTATTGATGGTACACCTGAAACAGGTGAGCTTTCAGGAGTGTCTTGAATGTATGCAGTGAGGTGGTATCTATAATGTATTCTGGAAGTTTGTTCCAGATTCTGGGGCCGTATACATGAGAAAATGATCTATCACCAAAAGAGACACAATGGGTTCTGGGCTCAACAAAGTGCAGTGAACAGGAGGTTGACGATCGAAGTTTTCTCCGTTGAGAATTAATTTGGAGCATGTCCGTGATGTAAGTAGGAGCTTGTTTCCAGTATGCTTTAAACATGAGAATGATGACCTTGTAGCTGATCCTTTGCGTGATTGGAAACCAGTGTAATTTGATAAGTTCAGGAGTGATGGAGTCCAACTTCCGTTTGTTAGGAATTACTCTGGCAGCAGATCGCTGAACATTTTCAAGCCTATTTTTTCTGGGAATAACAATTAGCGCACCGCACTGGAGATCTGTGATATGATATAGCGCCACCTATTATTGTTACTGTGTTGAGCCCACGTAAACTTCTGCCATCGAACTGAATGATGCATCGTGCAAATATGTCGCCGGTAATTGTGAACTTTCGGCAGTGACTTGAATTAAGCTGATGACTCAAGCCAGCAATAGTTTTTCTGGCAAATTGATGGCATAACCGGAAATGTTTTATTGACTGCAAGAGCAACCTCGTCCCCAGTGCTTACTTTATTTCCAACCTCGATTCCTATAGTTAGCCCTGGATAAGAAACTTTCTTCCTGCATCCTGATTCGATACCGCAATTTGCTAATAATAGATTTATATCGTGTAGTTGGTGTTGTTATTTCCAACGTGCATTACGTGTTTTCACGATCGTTGTAATTATAACGTCCTCGCCTTCTCAATAATATTCCTTTTCTTTCCAGTTTGCTCATATTAATATGAAATGTGATACTGCATATTGGCGGGCCAGATTGTAACATTTTAACTTCCCAAAAAAATCGTGTTTTCATAACTCACGGCGTGACGAATTGATTTTTACCCCGACACCGCATACAAAAACAAACGCAAATTTAACGCACATACAGGCACCAGACTATTCCTCATTTGCGTATGAGTTTAAAAATCTTGCACATGCAAAATGATCCAATACCAGGGTGAGAGAGCAGGTAGTAGTGGGCGCGTACTGCTCGACACACTCATCACTAGTCTTGAGTCAAGTCACGATCTATTCAAATAAACTGTTACAAAAGCATTCCTTTGTCATTGTTCATCCAGTAACTTGTGACTGGCTTTATGAACTTGTGAAAGGACTTGTGATGGACTGCACTACAACACTGCTACATTGTAAATACAATGGACCGATCCAGTAAGCACCGCCCCATGGTGTTCTGACCAATCACAGCCGTGATTTATGTCCGACGTACGTGCACAAAAGTCCGACATGCGTGCACGCGCGTATGATGCGCGCGGCAGGAAAATGCAGTGTGGCGTTGGGAGAGGAGCACGTGTTAATTTGCCCAGTGCGCAGTGGGCGGGGCTTACTGGATCGGTCCATTGTGTCACCGTTCTGGAAATCCGGCTTAATAAACGTGATTTCATGGATCAAGGGGGCGCTATAGGCCTAAACGTTATTCGTTAAGCACGTAACTTTTGATTCAGGCCCATAGTAAAGAAATCGAGCCGATTTCCCCGTTTTAGATTAATAACGTCAGATACGTTGTTGAAGGATGACATCCTCAAGAGACATAAGACATAATGACGTCACGCTTTGTTTACATGTGCGCTTTCCAATGAGAGCCAGGTGGGACGAAATCCGCCGAGCTCCCATGGGAGAGCGCACTTGTAAACAAAGCGTGACGTCATTATGTCTTAGGTTAAGACTATTGGTGTTTAATTAAATTACACGTTAAAGAAATGAAGGTCATTTTACTGGGCATGACATTACCTCGTCGATTGTAGAGTGAGTTTGTTGAATTGTTAGGTACAAAAACACTTCGAGATGTTTCTTTTTTCCAAAATATAAACAAAAGCAAATGCATCCAGCTATTACACAACCTCGTCTCAGCCTCTCTGACTTTTAAGGCGCAAGAGGGCGCACTGTAGTATCACTTGTCCCAGGCAAATCGATGACAAGACCGCCTCTTTAAACACACTTTGTTGTGATCAAGATTTTCTCATACAGAATGACGAAGACCACGAAGTCGCTGTGTCATGAACAACGATCGATGACCTCAAACGAATGAATTGCAATTTGTAAGCGAAAAACACGCAGTACTGTTTTTTCCCCTTCACTTCTTGAAGGGCAAATTCTGCAATTAATTTTATTTCGTGGAATCCGATCCGGAAACTCAAGACATAGTGCAGGGCCCGGGGAAGCGAGACATGATGTAAACCGGAAGTTATATTAGGGTCCCTTGAATTAAGATAAAAAGGGTAGCACTCAGAATACCGTACAGATGTGAAGAACTTCCTGTGATACAGTCATGACGCGAGGCTCGGTTAGATTTGGCACTAAATCCAGCTGGTTAACCATAACGTTTGTGTACAAAATACCGAGACTGCGAGTCGTGTGTAGTCACCCCTCGCCAGCAACAGTTTATTTATAAACCGCTTTCACGACACTGATGTTCTGGTTTCTCTCTGGACGAAGACAGCGATATATCAAAACCAACTGGTCCCCTTTATCGCTATTATTAACCTATTTTTTGGTAATCACGCCTGTTTTGTTTTAAATAAGACCGTCTCAGAAGCCGAGAAAGCACAGAGTGATGGAGATTTAATCATAAAGGAGTAGATTTGTGCTGCAGGACTGCGTGTCGATTGTCTAAACTTGGACTGGATTTATCCTGGTTGCAGGGCCACCCCCTTGGCGATGCCGCGAGTCGTTGGTACGATCAAATAAACAACCGCTCGGTAATATAAACATATTTAACGGCATTTGTGGATGCTTGACATGTTTACGGGGCCATTTTGGCAAGGCGATTGTCACTGCGCGTTTTGGGGCGGTAATTAGTTCGAGTGTATAGTGGGCACTGGTTGGCAACGTAGCCCGCCCCTAACAAGCCCCACGTTGGCACCCTCCAGAGAAGGGGATCTACAAAATAAAAAAGTACCAACCTATACAGCGTGTGTATACCGACCAAACAGTGCCGGGATTAGCTCCAAATCTGGCCTGGTGTATTCAGGGATTTTCTCCGGCCGCCTGAAAAGACCGTACGGTTCTTGTCTAAATATTTACTCTTAATGACTGCATTTCCGTTGACTCGCGTTGAACGTCTTTTTCTCTCTTTATATTTTTAACGTGCGAGGTCCAGGAATGATTGGTGCGACCCTGCTTCCATTAACGAAGGAATAAGGGTGAAAGAACCTTCGACTTTTGATCGGTTTTTTAAAAGACTGATTGGCGTGGTCGATTGTGTAACTCTTCAAAGTTTTTTTGGTGAGTACTGCCTTGAGCTTAGCTTATTTGGGAGATCGAGAATCAACCCTTCCGGATATCTAGTACGAGACTTGAGCGGTCACTTACTCTGACTGACACGGTGGATGAAGCTTCGCTGCTGTTAGTCGTGGATAGGAAGAGTACAAGACAATCGTAGATGACAAGAAATATTTTTAAAAAATGGAATTGGAGGAGAAATTAGCCAAATGAAATATGACAGCGTCCAACATCGTCGCCCTGTCAGGATTACTGCGGTCGGAGCCACACCATGTCCCTCCTGTCTTCAACCTGTCACAAGATATTAGACCCTAAGCTCCCATCCTACTCTACTGGCTAGCACCAGGAAAAGTCGACCCTACTTCCCCCGTGATTGGCAGCTTGGAGCCCGGTCGAAAATTGATCAGCTCCCCGGGTGCCGTGTTCACGGAGATTAGGCCCTCGGCATGACAACTCGGTTTGGGGCTCCCTGAATGACAACTCCCATATCCTTTCTTCCACCCTTCAAGTCGTCACCCCCTCAAAAAAAACCGGAAGTTTTTTTTCCCTTCACCAGAGTTGCTTGGATTTCTTCAGCACTCTGGCTTGGGTTGTGGTCAGCCGTGTGGCAGGAAGGATTCTGCGAAAGAAATTTTGTGGTGTTCTCTTTGTTTTCAATCGCTCTCAAAAGATAGAAGTGGAGATGTTGTGGAGAATGATCGTACGCGTCAAGAGAGTGTACATGATATGACGCCTTATATGGATGACGACACAACGACGCCTGCACGATGTCTTCACGATGACAGATGAACTATTCAGGGAGGGGTTGATATCTTATAACCCACCATTTTGGCCTCACGGGACGACCAAGAAAACCCCCGTCCTCAACCCATGGTCAGCCGTCTCGCCTCCACGAATTATCGCCACGAGTGCCGAATAAACTAGTTACCAATAAAACAAAAACGATGCTTGGATGGACACGATGGAGCAATAACACGGTGAATGGAAAGTCAAATAAACAATGCGCTTTCGGGACACAATTTGAGCTGTAATAAACTGCGTCGAGTTGGGACAGCCTTGAAAAACTAGGCGAGCGTACCCCCTGACCAACAAAATTAGATGAGCGTGGTTTGCGCAGTCAGAGATAGGCGAAGTTACCGTGGGTCTACGCCAAAACACGCACGGCCGGAGTCCATGACCGACAAAATTACCGAGTTGATTCTCAAAATGGTCGGTTATCGGGCATTTTTGGTGGCTACACTCCTGCTTGGTAAGTACATTTAATGGTCAACAATCAGTACATTCCTTACTCACGAAGGAGGCCTGTAAAACTCGGTCAATGTTCTTGAGAAAAAAATCCGAAGTTTTCATGTACAACTGTTGCAAAAAAAAAAAAAAAATGAAAGAGCGCCAAAAACGTGCGTTGCAAAAGTCTCATTGCCTGTGTGTTTACTCGGCTTTAGTGGGCACGTGTGCTTTATGTATTTCACAGTGTAAAGTTCCACCAAGTGCGTGGTGCCTGCGATTGCGACTTTTAAATAAATAATAAATGTGCGTTTGACCCGGCACTGACAGGCCGCTTGTCAAGAGAGACTTACAAGCCTGGAATGTGTGGTACGGGTAAAAGCCTGGGCCGGCTGGAATAATACAGGAACTAACCACTAGTAATAAGAGGAAGATAAATAAATACTCGCTCCATCTTGTCGCTAATTTGGTGTTGGGCTGCCAAGTTGGGGTTGTGGTGTGTGTGAGGGGAGTTTATACGACGGGGAAGCGCATCGCGGCCATTGTGTCCCCGGGGATTCGGTTGTTTAGCGCCCGGCCGTTCGAGATATTCCTGCATGCTAGCGAACTTCCTGAAATGCATAAAATGTTTCACTCGTGGGAAGAAACAAATTGAGACACTACAGCATAGAAACTGTTGCTAATTTCCCCCGAGATTGGAAAACTGTATTTGCTTAATAAACATTTGCTTAAAAAAATGCATATTGATGTAATAAGATACACTTTCATTTGGTTCTCTAGTTGAATATTCATGTTAAGAGAAACCCAAACATACAAGCTTTGACAAGTTTTTTTTTTTATGAAAATGAGATAAACTAATGCAAACTGCTTTGACTGGATTGACCTGAAACTGTACAATTGAAATCAACAAATATAAGACGTTCCGATCTTAACAAGTCCTTCAGACCCCAGAGCGTCTGAAGCAGATATTGTTAAGATCATTGTCAGGCCCACTAGTCTATTTTTTTTGTTTGAATTATTTTGCTATTTATTATTTTACAAATGTAGTAAAACAACAACAACAACAACAACAACAACAAAAGCAAGTGCAGGCTGTCTGAAAATTGTCAGGCCAATTTATTCACTTTCAAAAACAAAACTTGACAACAATAAAATGCACCTAGTTCTTCACATCATTGAGTAATACAAAAATACGTTCCACCATGTTCACAATCACATAAAAGCAGGTTTTAATACTAGGCATTTTGCGCGTTTTTGTATTTGAGAAATGCTCAGTATACAAATTACATGACTTATCAGTCTTCAATAACTTCCGTTGTCATGTTATGCTGATAAGCCTTTGCAGTTTACATAAAGCAAGTCACGTTAAGAATAAGCTAAAACGATCACAACATGTGTGTCAAGAAATGACACAAATAAATGATCCCGACCTTGGAAATATAATTGACCCGATTCATTTTGGCTTTAAAACATGCAATTCATGCGGCTACAAGCAAATTGGACAGGGTTCAAAAGTGATGACTAACATGGCCACGATGTTTGGCGGTTTTAATGAAATTATTTCCCAACCGGAGGTGTTTCCTCCGTCATTTTTTTCCATCAGTTTGCCTTTCGGATCAACTCCCCTCCTTCCTTCAATTTGGACCTTGATAATAACGTCCGCAAAGTCGTTGCCTCAATCAGCCCAACCAATTATGGCGGCTGCGTAAAAATAAACACTTGGCCAGGGCTTTGTGCACTGGAGCGGAACGACCGGGTTTCGTAAGTCACTCCGGGCCCGACGAAGTTAAATGAATTTCACATGCTTCAGCCACAGGCATCGGGGGGAAAAGATCAGAGCCAACGATTATGACGGTAATAAACAAACAACAGCGCCCACACAATGGCAAGTATTTGCGTTTTTAATTACGTGCGTGCGCTTACAACAATAGGATACTGGCGTCATCTTTCAACACCCAGAGGGCATTTCTTCCCTCCCCCGCCCTTCTTGCTTTTGAATTCAACTCATGGAGGAATGTGTTAAATTTAACAGCTTTAATGGACCGAAGGGAATGTTTGTTATTTATATTCGAAGTGATGTGGTGGAAATTGGTGATTAATGCGCGGTTATATGGTGGGTTCGTCACACAGCTGCGTGACAGCGACTTGGTCCACAAGAAAAAAAAAATCGTTTCACTTGCTTGAGTTGAAGATTTTTTGGGTCCCCATAAACTTATCAACAACTAAAAGATCAAAATTAACTTAAACAAAAGGACATAAAGTGTGACTGTGATCATTTTGATTTTAACTCTTGTCAAAATTGAGGGGACGGAGGGCGCCCTACGTGAAAACAAGCTCTATCGGATTCTACCTCCATGATCGGATCTCGGAAGCTGTGCGGGCCAACGAATTAGTGTTCATGCATGAGTCACGTGATTGTGCCATGTAATTTCTGGAAGGAGTAGTGAGTTTAAGAAAAATCAAGTTTTTGACCCCAGTGACCCTCTGATGACCTTGGACCCCAGTTTGGTCATGTGACATGTTGGGGCTGGGCTACTGATACTTTTGACAAAGTTTGGTTGAAATCGGTCCAAATAAGTTGGAGCAATGTCAACGTTTGTTACTAACTAACTAACCATGGAGCTATGTGTTTATAGCTCCATGAACTAACTAACCATATTACTGACGGAGAGACATGATGATTTGTTGAGCTACTACTAGTACCCGCAGCTAAAAATCTTGACGAATTTCTTAGATATTCCTCCTTGGTGCAACCGTTGTGCGTGATGCTAATGCGCTCTTGCATAACACTAACACGCAGTAATACTAAAGTGCAGATTGGAAATTATTCGAAATGCAAAATGAGCCATAAAGGCCCATCTAAGCATGCAGCGACGGAGATAATTCTCGGGGAATCCGTGAACTCTGAACTCGATGCTTGCGATGGTTTACGTCGCCGTGATGACACGTTGAAAATACAAAGTGAGAAATAATCTACCATCTCTGTATGGCACAGCCCAGTACAATGTATTGCTATTTGCCACTAGTGGCTAATACCCTCAAATCAAATTGGGAGAAATACTCAAATCTCAAGAGTGTTCAACTGAAGACGCACATCAAATCAAAGCTTGATGTACCATCTTTCTCATTCTGTTCAATTGTTGGTGTAATTGGATGACCTGTGTGGGGTGTTTCCCTCCAAAGATGATGACCCCTATTGAGTTAGTGTTGAAGTCAATCGCCATTTTCAAAACAAAAGGATCCCTCTACACGCCCTTGCAAAGTTAATAGACTTTCATCAAATTTTGTTAGAAATACCGTACAAGCTTGCAATCCTACGTAGTAAAGTAGGCATCTCTATATTTACAAACTCCCTAGTCTTAATCCAAAACTGGATTTGGTTCCCATTTTTAAGGCTGGTCTGTGACAAGCGAGGTCGCCATTAACAAGATGAATCCAATCCAGTGTTGGCAATATTGGCAGCGCTACCCAGGAAATTGCGAGCATACCTCACGCGCGCTGTATTCAAGCTAATGCACGCACGTGAGGTATGCTCGAAATTTCCTGGGTAGCGCTGCCAATATTGCCAACACTGGATTTGATTCATCTTGTTGATAGAGACCTCACCCGCCGCGGCAACTTAACCGGGTTACGGGACTAGCTGCAAAATAGGGGGATAAAAATTCAAATCCAGTGTTGGTCCAAGTCTACAAACTCTACAAAGAAAGAAATGTACCAAATATAGGCCTACAAATCGTAACAGGGAGTTTGGCCTAATCGCAGTCAATGAAAATGTTGAGAAAAACAACAAATTGTTTTTATTTTCTTTGTGTCGTTGATTAGTATGCAGTGACCTGGGCTTCACATCTCTGAAACGACTGAGCACCTACGTGGATTTACGGACTGGGTTCGTGGAGGGCGAGACGGAATATACCAGGTTTCTGGTGACACCGACGCCGTCGGCTACGGGGAGGTGTGACGGACAAGCCGTTGCGCTCCTAGACTTTTCCGGACCGTACAAAGTGGCCAGGATTGTGCTGGAATATGAGCAGGAGCCGAGAGACTGGACCTTGGATATCTCGGACTCGGCCAGCGGGGATGGGTTCGGTGGGGACGGGGAAGGGAGCAGTAACATGGCCGAGACGCAGATACTGAACCGACAGATGCGGGTGTACAGTAACGCCCTGCCGGGCCACACGGTAGCGACCATCAATGGCGGGCTGCTGCTCCGCGTGGTCGATGACGTGGTCTCGGTTGGTACCTCTCTGGTCCTGGAGATCTCGGATGAGCGGCTCCGGTGGAACAATCACGGCTCGATCCGGGGATCGATAGAGAGCCGGCACCTGTACACGTTATCAGGCCAGACTGCCTTGTACGGGCAGGTGGATTATCTGATCTACGCGGGATTTAACCGAGTACCAGCGACCAATCTGCGGAACGGAACGGGTCTGTGCTCAGCTACCATCATGATGGTCAAAACTAAAGGTGAGTTCTCCCAACAACTCCCGGCACAAAATCACTTCACAAACACCAAATACTCCCAGTGGCTGAAGCATTGTGTCAGCCACATCACGGAGTTGCTTTACCAGTACAATGACTGCGCCATTACTTGGGGCCGGGGGGCATAGGTCAGTATGAAAACACTGGCAATCGTGGACGTAGGACAAAAGGGAAGGGCATAAATAATACCTCCACGATTGACCGAACGTCCACGATTGAAATTCCTGCAAAGTACAAACAAAGGAATGAGGATTAGGGATTATAATGGGGGGGGGGAGTCCACGATTGCGGTTGTTACGAAGATGGGTGATTTCCTGACGGTGTTAAAAGTGTAGTAACTTTATCTTTATCTAAGCATGGGCGTATACCCCAAAGATGGGTATACATGTACATGTACATGTATTTCCTTAAAAAAATATGGCCTATATAGCTTAACCTGTATCCCCATTTACTGTGCACAATAGTACGTCCTCTCTGAAATTTGTGGATGGAGGATGATAACCGAATCAACAATCTGCAATTTTCATGTAATAAAAAAAAATGGAAATAATGTAGTCGGTACGGTAGAAACGTTTGCTGCAAACTCTTGTTTGCTGCAAACTCTTAATGTGGATGTGTGTGGGTTTTTTTTGCTTAAACTCTTGTTGAACCCAATTTACCCAACCCACCAACCCTTTCAAAGCAAATTAAAGGTTCAAGTTCGCTTCGTAATCAGGCCTATCCCAGTGTAACCCATTTGACTCCAGAGTACAAGTTCACTCGTATCCCAGGCGAACCCAGTGCAACCCATTTGACTCCAGAGTTCAAGTTCACTCGTAATGTCTGATCCCAGGCTGAACCCAGTCCAACCCACTCGAAGCGAGGGTTCAAGTTCAGCAGTATAATGCCTGAACCCAAATGTCACCCAGCCGTTCCAAGTCTACATACTACCCAGTGCAAGTACATGTATCCCAGATCACTGTGGCAAGTAGCTACACGCAATACCCATATCAGTGAGTAGGGTCTATAGGGTGCACACCGGTAAATAGGCCTAAATCAATCCGCCGAGCTCATGAATAAAAGTTATACCCTCAAAATATTCTATATTAGAGAGTTCTGGGAGCCATAACATTGGGGAATTGAAGAGATATGGCAATGAACCTCTGGCCCGGACTTGGGGCTTCCAATTCTGAGCATTTTGGATACAATTGGGCTTGAAAGTGGCGCTATTTTGCCATGTTGTGGAGGGATCGTTTTTCGAGATGGCTGCCGTTCCGCTTTGGGGAAAATAGGGGTCGTCTTCTTTGGGCGAGAATTTCTCGAAAAGTCAATGGTCAACCCACCAAAAAATGAAAAGAAATTGAAAGACGACATGTCAATCATCATTTTTCTGTGCAGCTTAAATACCTGTGAGAGTTCTGAGTATTTTTAAAAGAATTTTGAAGTATGGGCATTTAGCACTAGTGTCTATGGGAATTTATTTGCAGGGTTGCATCCTATAAAGAATCACAAAGATGGCCGTTTCGCGCATGCGCTGTGCCGCGGCAGTGGTCTTTTCAGTGGGCGGAACCTACGGGGAGGGGGAAAAAAGTGTTTTAAAGGTATCAACAAGGGTTTTTCCGTAACGGATGCTCCCAAATCGTAAGAGAGCGGTAGGCTATCAGCCGATTACAACAACTGCTAGTTGAAACGGGGGGGGGGGGGGGCATTTTGAGCTTAAAAGTAGCTGAAACTCAATTTATTGTCGCTGGGGGCGCTCTACAGCTTAGCAGGGGCGAAAAAGTCACTATTTTCGGGCCTAATATCGACCTCGGATAATTTTTTTCTTTCATTTTTTTTTCAAAATATTGACTTTGGAGATATTCTGCTTCCACTGAATGTGGTTTTGTGTTAATATTAAAAAGTTACCTGCTATTATAGGGTGCACACCGGTAAATAGGCCTAAATCAATCCGCCGAGCTCATGAATAAAAGTTATACCCTCAAAATATTCTATATTAGAGAGTTCTGGGAGCCATAACATTGGGGAATTGAAGAGATATGGCAATGAACCTCTGGCCCGGACTTGGGGCTTCCAATTCTGAGCATTTTGGATACAATTGGGCTTGAAAGTGGCGCTATTTTGCCATGTTGTGGAGGGATCGTTTTTCGAGATGGCTGCCGTTCCGCTTTGGGGAAAATAGGGGTCGTCTTCTTTGGGCGAGAATTTCTCGAAAAGTCAATGGTCAACCCACCAAAAAATGAAAAGAAATTGAAAGACGACATGTCAATCATCATTTTTCTGTGCAGCTTAAATACCTGTGAGAGTTCTGAGTATTTTTAAAAGAATTTTGAAGTATGGGCATTTAGCACTAGTGTCTATGGGAATTTATTTGCAGGGTTGCATCCCTATAGTATAGAGCTCAACGATGGCAGCTCGTGAGCCAAATCGCCTTGCCAATGTCTTGAACGGCGCCCTCTTTCGACGTTAGCAAAACTCATACTGTTGTGAAACATTAATAACATTTTGTGAAGTTCACATTCATGTGTCCCACATATTTCTATGCAGCTGTTTGCGCCTTTTGTAATTCTGTGTTCTCTTGTGGTGACATTTGCTAAAGTGTGACTACCCTGGTACCCGTCGATTGCTGAATAAACCTGATGGCACCTAGGAACCAGGAAAAGATCAGGTCAAGATATTGCTATTGGCCCTTGTTGGGTGTGTATGGCGCCCTCTACGGGTCGTGCAGGGGGAAATTAACACCTAAGGAACATGACCAGTTTGCACCAATGCCATACATCAACAATTTAAAAATCAGTTTCATTAAAAAAAATGATTTAGCGAGGTCCCGGGTGAGATGAAATATAACCCAGGGCGCCCTCTGTTGATCATAAAAACTTTGCTGACTATTTACCGAATGGAGCAGGGCTTGCATAATGTTAATGACACAATTTGTTATGGCATTTTAAAAAAAATAGATTCTGACAGGACGTTTCCGATCTTTCTGTATAGGCCTACGTGGTCATTCATCGGTGAAATACGGACTCCTTGGTTGTATTGCGCATGCCTAAATGAAGATAATCAGGACAGTGACAGGTCACGTGTGAGCGTCAGAGTCCTTATAAGGTGAAAGAGGCCAGATTTCATAGCAGTCTAAATTTTCATATGACAGTGACCGGGTCCAACCTTTAACTAATGGGGTCACCTGGGGCGGGGAAACGTAGGTAATTTGCGTCTATCGAAATTAAAATCAGGAAAATTGACGATGAAGTTTTAACTTCATCGTCCTATTCTTTGCTTGATGTTTCCGTTTTTAATTTGTACCTCCCTCCGTAGTCTGCATCACTGCATGGAAGTGATGGAACCATTTTGCCTTTTCTCGGTTTTTTTTTAAGCACTTGTCGTAGCTCTCAACACCTTAGAACTCCGAAGTGGTAATTTCCTTTTCCTAACACGCTTCCGGCAATGTTTGCTTTCCTGAATTGTCCTGACTCCTGAGCCATGCAAACTTCCATTCCACGTCTCTGGTTGCCAGTTTTGCCTGGCCGGGATTGTCATGCACACTGGGGCGCTGGATGGAGAAAACTAAACACTCAGAAGCCCCTCACCCAAAACTAGAGTTCTCTAGAATGAAGTACATGAGTACTTTAGCCCCTCGCCAATAGATTCTGACGTGTGGAATTTGGCGGGTGTTGGGCCTGTCATTTTAGCTGATTGTGGTCGGTGGAGGCACGGGAAGCGATTTAGGCGGTCCCGCTGCGACGGCGAGGTACCCCGGGTTGGGTGCCCCGGCCCGCTCGGCGGGCACTGAGCAAACATCCACCGGAGCTCCGTGTCACGTCAAACTTTTTCATGTGAGGGGACGGGACAGATTTGATTAGTCCGGCAAGTGGCGGCTGGAAAACCATTAGGGTACAACTTCAGTCAGTGTCAGTCGCTCTTGGATATCTGGGCCGAAATAAATTGGTTTCATGCTTCATATTTCATGTCGAACGTTCCATGCAAATTTATACTATTTTTGCAACACTTGTTGACAATGTTCCACCATCAACATTCAAACTATACCAATGATAATAGTCATGTAATTTTACCCTGTTTTTCAGTATTTTGAACCATAGAAGAAAGAATATATACGTGTACTAGAATGCTTGGTCCCGTAATATTCTTTGTCGTAAATTAATTCTGATTTAAACTTGGATGGAATTTCGGGGGAAACGTGTGAAACGTGCCAACTCATTTATGTCTTCAAATTGTGTTCGTCACGATTAATCTTGAATGCTTTTAAGCAGGTAGGAGGCACGCATGATTCTTTACAAGATCACCTGATTCTGTCCAATATTATGACATACTGCTCATTTTTCGAAAGGTTCTACAGGTAATATACGACATTTGCAAACATAAAAAAGCTACCAAATTATTATGAAATTAGTTGAATGAAAGTGAATAATAGTCTCAAGCCTCCGGTATTAAAGAATCATGGACCCTAGTTTGCTGTTATTTTCAAGAAAAGTGGACATTTTTATAACAAACAATTTCCAACGATAGTCGGCCGACCATCTTTCGGAAAAAAGATGACCTTTTTCAAATATTGTTCCCAATTTACCAAATTTGGTTAGTCCACATTTTGTTCGCAATCGGTTGCACATCTGTGAACGGGTGCAAGCCAGCTAGTCTGGTTCCCTGACCTGAAAATTCCCCGACGTCTATAAATTGCTCCGTTTCGAAGGAAGTATGGTCAGGGAACCAGGCTACACGAACAACATTTGTTCTTGCATTTTCAAGCCTGTATGAACTCAAAACTCTAAACAGGTAAGTGACCTGACAATTCCCCCGCGTCTATAGATTGCTCCGTTTCGTATGAAATAGAGCCATGGAACCAGACTACAAGAACAGCATTTGTTTCTTGGGTTTTTTTTCCTGGCATCTTTGAACGCAAAATTTCAATTAGGTCAGTGCAGCAATCTTTGCTATGAAAATACTAACCTGCAAATCCATCCATTTCTGAAAATTGCAGCAAAAGCAAATGTTGTGTTATTACCTTTAAGTTTTAACGCACATCATGCCAGACCAAAGAAAAATATCACACACTTGTTTCCCTTTCCCAAACAGTCGAGAAAGTCTGTTCTTTCCGGTATTTGCAAATGACTCCGATGGGGTTTTCACTTTCCTAGTAATCCTGAGTTTATTCCAATGAAGACATTTTTTGGGGGAGCGGGTGTGAACTACCTAACTTGAGGAGTCTTCAAAAGTCCCACAGCGAGAGAGAACGACTGACATAAAACATCAACACTTCCCCAAATGACCCCCTCTCGCCGCGGATTTGTTTTATTTGTACAGCTCAGCGCTTAGGGTTTAAGCTGTGCAAGGTTACTGAATAGTGACACAAGAGGCTTTGGGGGGTTGCGGTCCCCCTCCAAAAGTTTCTGGATCTTGTCACCATTAATGTAAAGACATCAATCTTCCGTTTGCTCGTTCATCAATGTTACAAACCAACCAACCCACCATCGGGACTTAGTTTAGGTGATGAAACTTCTAGGAAGGTACACGCCACATTTTGGCATGCTGAGGTTTACCATCGCGAACCGCAAGGCCCCCCGGCCCCTGCTGTCAGTGATGTATTTTGGGAGATAAAAGTTCCAGAGGAGCATGCAAATTTAACCCAAAAATCTGAAACACACCTACAACTTGCAAAGATATTCAAGACGAACGTCAAATTTCAAGCTTCATAACCGTATTTCACTCTCTGTGAGTATGAATCGTTTGATTTGGGTTGAATCCAAAGACTTTACTTTATTTAGTGTGATATTTCCCTCAAAAGATGACCACCCCCTATAACTAATGAAATCAGTTTTGATGTCCGAGAAACGATTCCTCCTCTACATATATAGCGCAGTAAACGGACTTGTGGGTCCACTTGCATACATTTCTCAAAATTACATGTTTGAATTCTCTTCAGAGCTTGGAATTTTTTTTAAAACAGATATGTTTACGCAATTGCCACAAAACTGTTTCATTGCCTTTTTCTAAGTTGATTTTTTTTAGGGTGGGGGGCGGGGTGAGGGTGTCTAGCGGGGAGGGGTGATGGAAGGTTACGGATGCATTGTCCAATGCGATGTTAATGAGTATGTTTCTGATGTCTTGCACAGCAACCTTTTGACCTCCAAGCTCGGCAACTAGATCGTGTTTATTTGCAGCGTAAGAGGGTTGTGATTTATCCCCGGACAACCAAACGGCTCCTCAGCTTAACACTTCGGAAGACCTTTTTTTTTTTTTACATGCTTCAATTTCTACCGCAGGGGAAGTTCTTCGAACTGGGTAATTCTTTGTTTTCGCAGACAGGAAGTAACCATAGACCGTGTAGTTTTACCTCGAGAGCTAAAATGTTCCCCCGCCGTCGGGTTTTGTTTATTTGAACTACCGGCGTGAAGTTTATTTCCAGCTCGGTGTTAAGGAAAGAGGAGCGATTACTTCAGACGGTAATAAATTGGGCCATAAATTCACGAGGGTGGCGGGAGAGCCAAGGTCCAGTGGACAATGTGGCCAATTGTTTCACTGGTGCTAGAGAAATAAGAAGAACGGGCAGTGCGAGATTGAGGTCATAATAAGGACGTTACTCAACATGTTATGAAGTTAAAAAGTTGACATGAATTGTCTAACAAAGTGTAAATGTACATGTACTGTAGCATGTAGGAGTCCATTATACAGCCCCATGGTGTGTAGTCATTGCTCAGATCCGAATTCTTGGAGGAGCAAGATAACGGCAATTAATTAGAAGCCAGCAGCATGGTTGCCAAGGTAACCAACAGCCAATCATCAATATCGTCTGATGGCGGAGACAGCACAGGTGCTGTTCATCGATTAAATGGGTACCAACTAATCGTCAGGTAATTAGCCAATTACCTGCGCACACAGTCAGTTAGGTACCCCCTGTGGGCATGTGAGAGGACCGGGTACCATCTGTAACCACTGGCAACTAGCAGGTGACTGTTACATGTACATGGACATCTATCGTATGTCCCATACTTTAAGCTCGACATGAAGATTTTGCGAGGATACTTTACTTCACTTCAAGTCTCAACGAATATTCGATGAAACGTAACCGCGTATAGGCAGCATCGATAAGCTTAAATACAAAGATGCAACGACCTCTATACCAATACCAGGGTATGTGCTTTACCCGTGGTTGATGTATTGTTATTCCTCCATGTTTTAACCGTATTGAAAAAAAAAGTGTGTAGATGTTCGAACAGGGGATATATTGCATGATTGCAATTTGCATGTAGTTCCAGACACCCCACCCATGCCCTATAGTTATACCTGAACTTCAAACGTCAACTGTACAAAACAGATTCCGATAGAAGTAAAAGTCAGTGTGACAAAAATACGACGAACTGCGCTAGTCAAACGAGAGAGGGCGCTAATTGTCCGTTTTATTGGTCATGCGTTGTTGACCTTCGTTTCGTGAGATCAGCTTCAATTAAAGGTGTTATTTCGAATTCCGACAGAAGTCAGTTGAAGGTAGGACGTCATGCCCAACTTCTCAGATAATAAAGTAATATGACACCAGAGCCGGTAGCGCTTTCTGATTTAAAACATATTACTTTTTTTCCTGTAGCCTATGGTGTGGCTTTAAAATTGAGTAACAAGTTATCCCACTTGGGAAAGCATTGCAAAACGAGTACTGTACGTTTAGTTACAGGACCAATGATACAAAGTGAGACTCGCTCGATTGTCCCGACAGTGGTCACGTGATCCCGCCCCTGGTTACCAACATCACGTGCTTGCGCTATCCAATCAAATCACATCGTGGTCAGAGTGGCAGTATTTTCAGCCCTGCTGGTGTTTTTTTTTTTTATAACAGTTTCCAGCCGTTTGAAGTGAATGATTCTATGAGTTTCACGCGGAGGCGGTGCGGGGGAAGCATTGCCGGCCGGTTCCTGGTGCAAAACTCCCGGGGTCTTCGGCTACTGTTCCGAGCCGATAATGTAATCACGACATTAACTCTGCTTCCCAGCAGTCTGTTTGGAATGCCTCTGATCTGCAGCACGTACTCGGAAGCTGTTTCGCCAAGAAAAAAAATATGACTGTGACGGAAAAGTTGTAAATTTGGGAACGGTTACAACGACACTGCCTGCAGAGTTGGCGATTGAACATCATCTTTACACTTTTGTTACGTGCGGTTTGTCACTCCAGTCAGTGGATTTTAGGTTGTGCTTTTTTTTTAATAACATTTGATATATTAATACACAGTTGATATTACAACTGCTGTTCAACAAGAATTAAAAACAATCTAATATGGAGATCAAGGGATACGAAAACAAATCGTTTGAGCAATACGAACAAACAACCCGACAACAAGACAGACGAACAGACATACCCCCCAAAAAGCAAGGAAGACTCTGATGGCGTTTGTACACAAGATGTCTGGTTTGGTAACTTCGATAAAAACCCGTAATCGATAACTGGTAGAAAGAAGCTCATGTACATTTCTACAGCTAAATTGTACAAATTGCGCGATTAGCCTTGTTAGTGTTGCCAAGATGAGTTCTGAAACTATTCAATAACGGATTCAGTTTCCCATTTCCCGTGTGAACAATCAGCTTGTTTAGCTTTCTCGAACATTGCTTCCACTGTCTGTACCCATTGTGAAGATGTAATATTGTCTTGTGTTTAGATTCATCATATTGCACAATGGTCGGCACAAGTGTGATTACAAACACACAGTGTTGCCATAGATATCAAACCCTAGTAGTCTTCTTCAACCTCATCTTCAAACTTGTTCTTTTTGCTCCTTCGCAAACTTCGTCCTTCGCCGGACGGTTTATTTACCGGAGCGGCTAGCTGGCAGCCCAGAGACCATTAAGAACTATTAAGAACCTATTAACTGAGTCGGGGCGAACGTCCTGAGAACGGCCACTCAAGACACTTGGGTAATCCTTTATTCGAGTGTTTGGGAAAAGATCTTCGCCCCTGTCTCCTTCCCTAAATAGGATCGCTTCGCATTGTCAGTTAAGGAATCTCCCTCCAGGGTGAGCTAATCTAAGACCCTTGAAGTGTTTTTCTTTTCTTCAAATGTCCACTGTGTTAAATTATACCGACCCTTTTCTGTTGCAATTATAAACAAACTTACTGAGGGTCGTTAACGGTTTTCCGAGGAAAGGTGTTTCATTTCGTGAAGATGAAAGCTGTTGACATGTGTCAAATTAACAGTGTGGAAGAATGTGGGGGAAAAATCGACCATGCGGAAAATGCAAAGACAATATGGCGCGCCCCAGGGTCCGAGGCAATTAAAAAGTTTTGGGCAGCGGGGAAACGAGAGGGTTGTGACGGGGGATGGAGAGCGATACCACGGGGCATTGTTCGCTGGCGTATCGGTCTGAACACAACGAGGCTATTGCTTCATTTTTTGAGGTTGTTTACGTGTTGACAAATGAGTTGTACTCACGGGCTATTAGGCGGGGTAAATCTACCTCGGATAATTGTTCGAGCGGGAATTGTAAGTCCTTGATCGGGCCAGAGACCCGCAAAAGAGGGTAAAGTGTTGGTGTCGATTAGTAGCTTATAATACACCCCCTCGGGATCAGCTTACCAGCACAAATGCCTCGTTATACAGACAGTAATGAGTTGGTAAAGTAAGTCTCCTACTTATGTTAAACGCATTGCCTTGGATAGCCTTTAATGCTCATGATAGGCCGATGAGCTTGCGGAACCTGAATTGCTGCACTGCGTGCACATCCCAAAGATAAATCACTTCGGCCAGGTGTCATACAATCAATGACAGTTACAAAATAAAAAAAAATACCGACCAACAATACCTGAGGAATGCTGGCTTGTCCCGTTAGAATACAATCGATTTGTTCGGTGACAGCTCGTTTTTATTTTGGAGCCCCTTTTTAACTTTCGAGGGCCACGCTTGCGACAAGAACTGTCCTATGTGGTGCCATAAATACGTTACCCATTCGCCCAACAAGAGTTAGGAATGCTGAAATGTTCACGCCCTCTTTAAAAAAAAAACAGGAGAAATGATCCTGTTGTTTGGTTATGTAACATAATAATTGCTAAAACCACAATGAATTTTAAAAGTATCTACAGAATGTTTAAAAATACAATTTACAATCAGATAAAAATATACTCTGCAAGTGATAGAGTTTTCAATAGAGTTGTAACTTGTAATGACGCGAGTCAATGACCCGACTTGAGTCCGACTCGAGTCACAATTTTTGGTAACTCGACTCGACTGGAGTCTCAATTTTTGGTGACTCGACTCGACTCGAGTCACTGCGAGCAAAAGACTCGACTCGACTCGAGTCTTTCATCAGAAGGCTCGACTCGACTCAAGCGAAGGCTAATAAGACTCGAGTAAATTTATCACTTCTTGTTAAGTGTTAGTGATACAAATTATTTTCTCACTTGTCTTTATTTGTTATAGTGTTCAAATATTCGTGACTCGAATTGACTCGAGCTAAACATTCGATTGGACTCGACTCGACTACACAGTGTGTCTCGGCTCGACTCGAGTCACTTCTTCAAAATGACTCGACTCGACTCAGGCGAGTCACACAAATCAGTGACTCGTTACAACTCTGGTTTTCAACCGCGATTCAGCTTGAAAATCCTCTTTAGGGTAAGGAATTAATAGTCTAGAGGATATCGTTATTAATTTTTATAATGTAAACTGGAAAGACGAGAAGACCATAATGTATAAATCAAATTCTGGACAAATATATTTGAGCAATGCACATCTCCATAACAAGTTTCTCTTACCGAATAAATTGAATTCATTCCGTTGAACTCAGGAACCGTATGGATTGAGCCTCTCTCTCCAAAACACAGTGTTATTGACTATCGAGATGCAAAGTGAGCGGACGTCTGCAGTTGGTTTGCTGAAGTGCGCGTGTCGAGTTTAGTTTTTGGAGGGGTCTTAGTCGCGCCTCGAGAGGAGACTGATTTGATGAAGTGGTCTGGATTGGTCTGGTTAAAAGACCAATTGGCGTCCTAACTGTTGACAGTCAATTATTCGGTTGTGAGATGTTTTGTAGACGTGACACGCAGGCGTTTGTCGATTGAATAAATCACTGCCTAATAGATCCAGCATTCTATTTTTTTTTGGGGGGGGGGGTTATATTGTTACAACAAGGAAGTTGATTGTGTAACTTGCGTTGAAATCTGGGTGTTTTTTTTCAGGCAATTTCACTGGCTGTGGTTATGCCTTTCTGTTAAGTCGTTCAACTATTGAGTAGTTTGTTCTTTGAAGTTTGTGATCTTCAATTGAAGTCTGATTGCATGTTGAAGCTTGAAAACGAGGTTAAAAATGGCTTAAAGTTTTGGTAAGCGTTCCAGTCGGGGTTAGGGTAAAGGTTAAGGTTATAGGGTAAGGTAAGGGTTACCTTGGTATAGGGTTTTGGAAATGTCAAATTCATGACACTTTGGGAAAGGTGTTTATACTATCATAGGGCTGGGACTTCGACAAAGCTATGTCAGGTAGGGTTAGAGTCTGGGTTAGGATTAGGGTAAAATTTGAATGTTAAGTTAAAGTTTAGAGTAAGGGTTATGGTTAGGGTAAAATTTGAATGTTAAGTTAAAAGTTTAGAGTTAGGGTTATGGTTAGGGATAGGCACCAAATTAGAACTAAAATTCGGCACAGCTGTGACACCGTCTTTCAGCTCCAACTCCTCTACAGATATTTCACCTTGTATACTACAATGTCCACTTTCTTCCTCGTAATGAAGAGAATGTAGAGAGGAAGATTTCTCTTTTTACGAGCTTGCAGCAATTCTAAGTTTGTAGGCCTACATCTTAGTGACTTGATCCGTCCGTTCTTAGTACACCAAAATCGGACAGATATCCTGTACCACTTCCGTTTGTTGTTGGAGTTCTCGGTTTTCAGGCTTTTGTCTGGTCATCACCGATGCTTATTATATCATTGTCGCCACGGCTTTTTGAAGAACTTGAGGGAAGGGGGAAAAAAACCCAAAGCAGCCGGCAAGCAAGAGACACCTATACGAGACATCTGCCAAACCCTCTCTAGTCAATCCTAGAAAAACAATCGATGGCAAAGAGAGGATGTACTGCGGCAATGTCTGAAGACAAAGTCAGAAATTACGGTAAGGGTGGATGAGAGGAAAGAGTTAGAACCGCAGGGTTCTATTTCTTCTGTTTATTTCTCGTGTAGTCTGTACCGAGGCGTCAGTCTGGCTCGGTCTTGAGCTGCTTACACCTGCCCTAGAATCGCACGCTGCAGACAGCGTGTTGTTGCTCAGTCGTCTGGGCCCCGCCCCCTGAATCCATATCCAGTCTTTTTTCCCCCGCTAAACCGCCTCTGCAACATCACTTGTTGTTATCCTATATTATAGCATTATCGTTGGGGCCTCTTCAGAAAATAAAAATCATAAAGCCCCAGGTGTATTTTATGATGATATCCCCCGTTGTGCTTTTCGTGAATATGTATTTAGGCTATCTATGACTTGGATCAAGTGTCGGCTGTATAGATGAAATTGACACGGACTTTTTTCCGGTTAATCTTGGTAGACGTGTTAATACCACGCATGCTTTTCCCGAGTGCTTGATCTTGTTATATCCACTGAGTCATCTTTGCCAATCGCATTTGCAATGTGTTTTTTGTCTGAAATATCGTCTGGTGGGTGCTGTTTTATTTTATCAGACTATGTTATGATATTTTTTTTGCTGGCAAATTTCGTCTGGTGGTTTGTTTGTTTTTCTATCTTGCAAATCCTCCACCCACCACCACCACCACCACCACCAAAAATAAAAAAATCAGAGAAGAAGATGACGGTTCCATCAAAATTCAATATGATTCCGGAGGTGTTGGATGGAGTATTACATGTTGTACGGATTTGTTGTTTTTACTCTTCTGATAGACAAAGCAAGAACGTTGTGATATTTAGAGACGGATTGTTAAGTGTTAATTGATATAAGAAAGATGTTGAAGAGAATAACTATCCTCGTTGTTGTTTTTAAGACGGTTCGGCTCGGGCCATTATCCGCGTCCAGGCCCCTAGCCTGTTTTAAACGTACTAGTTTAATACCGGCCAAACACACATTTATTCCCTGTCACTTTCGGTTAAAAGTCAAAACAAGTCAAAATTCAACATATTTACAACGATTTTGTTCAACAATTTTACCTCATGTTTTGTAAAACACCCTCTGGCCATCTCTATGGTATGTGCCTCGCGCGCCTAATGCTAAAAAAATAACCTTATATAGAAATTGGCGCACGCGGCGCGTACTGCGCGATCATGGCGCAGAACGCAGCGGTGTGTTTTTTACCGGAGGTTTAAACCACCTACGTGAAGGGCTGTCGACCAATAGGAAATTGTAAACTGTCTCAGACAATTATGAATTAAAATTCGTACTTGGGGTTAAGAAGCGAAATCGACAATCATACCTTGGACTGATTCTATTTGTCTGAAGGTGTTGAAATTGAACGGCCTATGTTCAGATTTTGGCAAAGGGCGGTAATGACCAACAAAGGTTAATTTTAAAAAAATGACATGAAGACTATGACGACGTTGATGGGAATAACTGTTCATACCATGCAGGTGGTGTGGGTAGTGGTTAATTTATAGCATATTAACGAAAGTTGTTAAAGATAGAAGAAAAAAACACATAGAGTTGTGCATGAGAAAAAAGGCTTTTAATTGTAGATTTCAGCATTACCCGAAACGTTAAAGGCCCATGTAATGGAATCTTTTGTCTTCCCTCCGCCAAGGTGGTTTTGTTTTCATCGGCGTTGGTTTGTTTGTTGGTTGGTTGGTTGGTCGGTTTGTCTGTGACCAAGATAACTCAAAAAAAGTTATGGGCGGATTTGCATGAAAACCATTTTTAGGGGTGGTCCTTTGTCCGGATCCAGGATTTTTGTTAAGGATTCTTCACCATTTATGAGAATATTTCTTTTGGGTGCACTGACAATATGGCGGGGAATTGTTTTGCCTTGGCGGAGGTTTGCGCTCTCTGAGTGCTTTCTAGTTTTTAAATGCAGTCCTTGAAATGTACCTTTGTGTTTCATTAAGCTTTATTGTAATCTTCTTATTGCTATTTTAAGTTTTTTTATATCTTTTTTCTTTTTGCTAATAATGCAAATTTTCATTCATGAGAGCAAAGTTGTGCATTTCCAGGGGCCGACTTTTCAGTTTCACATCTGCTTCAACATAAAAAGTCACCAGAATGTTTGGGGTTTGCTGTGTTATTTCTCTGCTTTAAATGAATGATTGTTTCAGTAAATGACAGTTAGACAGTGAGAAAACCTTGTGCACCAATGTTTTCAACAAGCAGAATGATGGGTTTACAATTTGAAGAGGAAAACCCTAATCTGAAGGGTGTGTTCCTACAGTGACATCACAGCAACAGCGCCCTCAGGTAAGCATTTCAAACGTTTAAACAGGTGCACTTTGCAAACTTTTACCAAAACACATGGGATGTCTCATAGTCTTTATACATTTCCGAGGAATGGATATTTACTACTTAATTTGCTGCACTGCAGTGTAAAATTCATTTCATGGACCCTTTAATGTGGAATACACAAGCTATAACGTCACGATGACGTTACTCAGATTCACTGCGCTCATCTTAATAACTTTTTATCAAATCTGTTAAAAAGAATTTCCAATTTGGTTTACTAGTATTTCTCTACATAGCACATTTCGTAACCTTTTGAAATACCTAAACAAACCTGTGTTAAGTATTTAAAAAAAACACTCAATGGCACACATGATGACGTCGTCACGACTTATTTAGCATAACTGTTACATTCTTTGGACATACCAAGTTTCAATTCCTAGAGAAGACAATTAAAGAAATTAAAACAATTAGAAACAAATTTTTCCCATTTCTTTTCCCAATAAAAAAAATATCTTCATCGTCTCGAAACTTTAACGTGCTATCAAGATCGTCCATTGCATCATTACTGATCAACCCGATTCGGTAATTAAACGCAAGCGGGATAATCTGCCAGCTCACGCCGTCTGCAGCCCCACGGCCCAAACGATCAAGGCGTCGGTAAGACACATCGTCTCGTCGCGCCTTATTGAACTAAAAAAATGCTCAATATTGGTTGTATTTTTTTTCTGCTCCTTTTTTTTCTCTCTCATGTCTCTTATCGCCTACTTCACGCAGTGTTAAATACCCGGGCTCTCGTCTGATCCTGTCGATTTTTTACTTCAGTGTAGCCGCAACGTCTCACTTTCGCAGTGGGGTTTGTTCTCTTGCTTCGCCCCCTCGGGGCAAGTAGGCCTTTTTCGTCCCGCCGCGAGGCCCGGCATTGGCACACCGTTTTCTTTCTCTTTCGTCCGTCCAGCGGGGGCTTGTTGGGTTTAGGGTTGAGATAATTGAATCACGACTAAGCACTAAGTAGGCGCCAATTGCTCCTGTGTTGTAGAAGCTGCTACCGTGCGGCTGTCAAGGTTACTCCGGGCCAACCAGTCATTTTGAAGCTTCATTTTGTTTGTCTTCTCAAAGCGGTTATTTTGCGAAAAACAAAATCGTTTGTCTACAATTTCTGCTTATTATTGATCTGCTTTTGTACTGTCACTGCCTGTCTACATGTCAGTGTAAAGTACATTTTTATAAGCTGAGAAGATTTTTTTTTGTATTTTTAAAATGACTTAAAGTTTATCTGTGACCACGAAAGCAAACGTGAATAGAAATATAAGCTTTTGTCTTCATATTTGACATTTGAATTGTCTTTTAAAGAGCAGTTAGAGGGGTTGTGTGTGGAACGATTTGAATTTGTTAAATGCTCAAATTGATGGGTTTAAAGAGAACTCGTGTGTCTTGAAAGGTGTGTTCCGGACAGGCCTGTCGAGCCTGACTCTTTCGGATTTGTAAGGATGAAGTGAAATTAATTTAAAAAACAAACAAACAAAAAAACAGTGATGTGAAATTGGATTGATTTGGCCCTTTAATGGGTTGTATTTTTCATTTCTCACATCGGAAAAACACTTGGGTGAATGCCGTCCCGAATCGCTAATGGGGAGAAATCTACAGGGCGACCCCTGTGCCGCTCCGCACGCCTGCAGTGTGTCGGCAAAGCGGGGTCTGTTTTGTGTCTCGTCCTCACACACTTGGCTCGCTCTCCTCAGCTCTAAACAGTGCCTCGTTAACCTCAGCAAGTCAACAGATCAATTTCACTTTGGCTTCGGGACGAAGAGGAACATGAGGAGAAGGTAAAGAAAGTGAGACTGGTGGCGATGCCGCGCTTAGGAACCTGGAAGGGAAAACAATTGGTGAAATCATATTTTACTGGCGGTCGTCTTTTAAACTCGCCTTGTGTTTACGGATGTATATCCGATTATTGCCTCGTTGAGCAGGAAGTGTTCGCATTTTAAGCAGACACTGATATCACTGAGATGGCGTGTGGTTTACCCACGGCTGACTACATCAAGCCATTGTGGTTGAGCTATTGAGAGGCTGATGTTTTCATTCACTAGGAATCGGACGGTGAGGAGCTAGAGGTTGGAATAATGGAGCGAAAACCCGAGTCTGGAAACTTTTCTGGCGCACGGGACGTACCCCGTGGCGGATCAGAATTCACTGGTGGATGGAGGGAGTGGGGGAGTCAAGACAGACGGCTCCATGGCGCTACCCGATTGGACCAGGAAAAGGTGTTATGGGATCACGTGATCGGCAGGCGGGCTAAGCTGCAGGTGCATTGATGCGGCTCTCGATTGAAGCACTGAGTAGAGAGCTAGCTAGAGAGAGAGAAAAAAAGAGGCAAGTCGAGAGTGAGAGCACTTAATCGGGAACAATCACAACTACTTAAGCTTTAAGAAGGGCTCGCTCCTCCCTCCTTGGCGAGCAGGCCAACAAGGAGGGGAACAAATTCCTTAATAGCATCATGGCCTAAATACGTCAAAGTGTCGGTGGATATGTATGCATATACGGCCCGTCTATGTAACACACCAGTGTCTAGTCGGAAGGACCGCGCAAGTATGTAGCCTCAGGAGCCGACTACATTTTTTTTCTCTTTATTTCGTGTCCCCCTCAGGGCTCAGCCTATTTTGCAATTCATCCCTTGTCACCATTTAGCGGTGTCTGGCTTGTTTCCAGAGCAATAAAAGTTTCGCACCGCGGCGAGTCTTCCCTAACACTTCCACCAGGGTTTCTTTATCGGTGGAGCGGCACTTTTGCTCCCGACGCCTCCGCAGTGTCTTGGGTTGTGTTCGGTGTCACCTTCGCTATCGCTCATCCTTCGCAGACAAGTTGGAAAATCTCTGCTCTGGACTTCATCATCTTGCCGTCTTCTCGGAGGGAATCATTGTCCGGGCTTTCTCGCGCCAACCTGCCTGGTGTTTCTTTGCATGTCAGCCCCAGCACCGGTCACACGGCGTCCACATCAACGTAATTGAATAGGACATCAACGGCGACGAGTGACATTAGCTACCCTGCTAGCTCGGCGCACCACCGGTCACCGTACTTCACCCCCAGCCAAGTCGCCCCCAACATGAAACCTGTTTATTTAATTCTCCAGCTTTGTTTATTGCAATGTGTTCTACCGGTGCTTACCGACAAGACAGGTAAGTCATTAGCCGACTTGGCCACCTTTTAGCCATCAATTACAGAGTCAGTTACCAAGACAACGCATTTCGTGCCTGCTCTTATAATGTTTACAATGATTTCCGCCATTTATGGCACACAGAACTGCAGCCGAAACAGAGTTCCCAATGCAGATTTAAAAAAATCATTATTTGATAGCTTAACCCTTCCATGAAAGTGCTCATCGTGCATTTTACTGTAGCCTATTTTGGTAACGGTGTAGTTGAGGACCCCTTTCCATATTAATATTAGACCCCGAAAAGACACTTGAGCCTTGATACCTAAACATCATATTGGCGATGATACAAGCACGAAAAGTCACTTTATGTGTTTTGAATCATGTACTTCGCTAAAATACCATGTGGAATATCAGCTAGCTTAAGTTTGTGGAAAGAGGGAAAGGTTTTGATGCATGAATGAAACTTGTAAAACATTTCGAGGTGTCCTAAACTACACGACTACCCATATTTTATTGAAGAAAGTGAAAACATGTATTGGAAGTGCAGCACATCAGTGACGCCGTGTAGTTGTTCACACAAGAAGTTAAATTCTAGTGGTGTATTCCAACCAAATATTGAATAAAAGTGCTGGTCTTGGATAGCGGCGTGCTGTATGTTTTAGTTCGCGGAACCACTTCTCTTTCACTTCATGCACCTGTTCACATGGTGTGTATTCGCCAACTTCACTCAACTTGGACAGATTTGAGAGGAACAGAAACCTCCCTGACAAATCCATAGTCTAATTTTAGGGTAGCTTGCGTACGGGGTTGCCTAAGTACGAAAATAACATCATGTTGCATTTTGTGTCATGAGACTCTTCTATGGACTACCAAGTGACCTCAATTTCCCCACTACTAAAATGTTGGCATGTTTCTATTTGTATGCTTTTGGGAACAATTGAGGTCCGGATCTTAATGCTGTTTAACTTTTGGGGTTACAAACAGCATCATCAGTACCAGAAGAAACAGTTTCGATGGGCGAGAAGCGCCCATGAAAAAACCTTAACATTCCATTGCGTAGTTGTGGGTGAGAGCCTCCAATTTGCTTTTCGTACGTAAGTTTCCCCAAGAGACTTTTTTTTTATTCCTTGCTGGATTAAAGGAACGCTCTCATGCTCATTTCTTCAAGTCTGCAGAATTTGCCTATAAAACTTCGCAACATACAGAAACCTCATCGAACATAGGCCTACATCACCAGAACATTACAAAAACAGGACAACAGGTCGTGCATTTGTACAAATTTGAGGCGTTCTGGCAAAATGGGACGGAACTCGGCACAGGCCTTAGTGAAGACAAATGAAAAAAAAAAAAACGAAAAAAAAAAACGAACGGGGTGATTTTTTTGTCGGTTTTCAGATTTATTGCTATTTTTAACTTTTGATATGTCTACCAGACATGTTTTGAACAAACAGTATAAAAAATCGTGGAATAAAAGTGTTTTTAAGGAATTGGCATCTTTTATTTTCACAACTACAAATTTTGAATCTATAAATGCCTGTTTCTCAGTACATTGTACTTTACTTTTTGACATGTCGATAGGTGCAAACTTATTTTTAACAGCCATTATCTTGTCAACTGAATGTCCGATTGAAGTGCAAATACCCACAAACCCTCATTTTGACCTCTGACCAGTTGTGTCTCGTGCCAGAAGGCCTTACAAATTCTTCATTGTGTTTCCGTAGTTATAACAATATTTTGTGTGGAACATTATGCAACTAGAAACACTCAGAGAGCGCAAACCTCCGCCAAGGCTAAACAATTCCCCACCATATTGTCAGTACATCCAAAAGAAATACTCGCATAAATGGTGACGAATCCTTAAAAAGAATCCTGGATCCAGACCCAGATCCGGATCACTTCCAAAATCTAATGGATTTGTACTTGTACCAGGACCACCCCTAGAAAAAAATTCATGCAAATCCGTACATAACTTTATGAGTTATCTTGTTAACAGACGAACCAACCAACAAACAAATCCGATGAAAATATAACCTCCCTGGCGGAGGTACTAATGAACTCATGCTTGTTTCTTGAGCCCTGGAAAACTTGCAGAGAAAGTATTAGTTCAAAAACAAAGTGCCATTGAAATTCAACAATGAGACTTGTAGGTTTGTATGGCGGACATGAACATAGTATGGAAGGTTTGATCTGATACACCGTGCCCTCTGGAGACATGCTCTGTAGATGAATACGTCTCCACAAAATAGATATATAGAATAGATTTTACTCGAAAACTAGGAATTTCCAAGGTATGTTGATCTGTCGCAAATGGTAGAGTTTAGAAAAGGGATATTAAGTCCGAATTTCAGCCAAGGAAATTAATTCTGGTTGAAATAAGAGCATTTTGAAACTGTACTTTCAAACTCGCAAAATTTAGTACACGAGAACAAGAAATGTCTCCACAAGGATACACATTTCAGTAAGGATGTGCTAACAGAACGTGTCAGTACATAAAATCAACAAGTTTAAATGTACTGAAGACTCTGTTTTGCATTAAAAAAATATTATTTTTCATGTTCACTGTTCTTAGTCTTTGGTATTCTTTCTGACATTATTTGCGAGACTTAGACATGCCATTCATTACTTAAATATTTCCTCTCGAAATGTTTCCTTATTAATAATGGAATTAAGGGAATGTACATCATTTGCTTTTGCTGTAATTTTCAGAAATGGATGGAATTGGGGGGTTGGAAATATATAGCAAATATAGTTACACTGACTTTTTTGAGGTTTTGGGTAAAAAAATATATAAAAAAACAGAAAATTTTCCTTTTGTGTAGTCTGGTTCCCTGACTCCATATAAGAAGAAACAGACAAGTTTACATACATAAAGAATGAGAATTGTAAGGTCAGGGAACCAGTCTTCATATCGATTGCCATATCGATTGATGGTCAAGTGCGATGGATGGTGGGGCCAATATTTGAAAAAAAAAAAGCTTTTTCCGACTCGCTGGTCGGCCAAGCTGATATATTCTTGAAAATGACAGTTTACCAAATGACAGTATACCAGGTGCCATGATGATTTTTGATGCTTTACCCTTACCCTGTCTAACAGTCCAGCATATTTCAAAAAAATGTTTTTAGTTTTTTATTTTTTGATGTTTGCAAATGTTGTATTTTCCCTTTAAGCAAAAAATGATTGTTAAATGTCAGCGTAACGCTGGGCCATGCTGCGTGGGTGCACCGGTGTAGGTGACCGGTATGGCACCTGTCCATGATATAGAGCTAATTAATGGTGGGCGTGAGACACTGCCGAAGGCGCCCAATTGATTCCAAGTGGAAGATGTAATAGGATTAAGCCCAGTGGAAATATTATTCAAATTGGAAACTAAAATGTGAAGAAGAGATATAGTATTTTGTGTATGCCGCTGTTGACTTTGGTAAACTGCGAATATCTTGAAATGTAAATTTCAGTTAGGGTACCATTTTGAACATTTATGATGTGGGTTTGAAATGAAACAAACAACATTAGGCCCACACACGACAGCATTATCTTGTTTCAAATGTTAATTAAGGTACCAATAAACAAATATGAAATTATCATGACAAGTTAGTTATGAAAGTAATTAAAACACGTATTTTGCAATTTTATATTATCGCAACCCTTAGCACGCCCACGCCTATTTCATGGCGTGGGCGTGCTAACGGCTGCGCGCGCATTGGGATTTCTACGATTACGTCACTGATTCCAGCAATTTATTTATCCGAGGTTATGCGTGCTTTTGCTGTGCTTACTGCTTACAGCCTCTATGGAATAGACGGAGGCCATGTTAGCCCAAATCGGCTGTTGAAATTGGGCCCTGGTTATTGTAATAAACCCTACGAAAGATTTGGAGCAATTTTGTTCCTTCAATATTAAACAAACGGAAAGAAGGCACACAAAGAGCAAAATTATCTCTGTTGCGAAGTTAATTGAATACCTCACCCAACGACTTTTATTATGCAGTTCTTGGGTTTTTCTGTACTACGAATCGAGGCACATGACCACTGTGTAAACTCATGAGGCCCCCTTCGATGGAGAAACCATCGTGCATGCTATTGAACTAAACAACTGCCCGTATGGGGTTATACGAGCAAATGGCAGCACAATGCTTCCGCCATTGAGGGGGGCCTTCGTGATAGAATTGTTAGCGTGCTCGGATTTGTCAGTGGCCCTGTTCATTCTGTTTAACAGTGTGACACTGTCGACCTTACGCTATCATCGACGTTTCGATCAGCACACCTTGGTCTTCTTCAGTCAGGACGAATCGACCAGACCACACAATAATACTTCTCTACCTTGTAATTTCAATAACTTGTTCGTTTATACTTAACTGATTATTAAAACTTATATTTTATAATACATGTACATGGATTATACCAGTTGGGAATGGTGATTTTTTTTGGGGGGGGGGTTAGGTTCGAGAAAACCAAAGTGCATTAATGTTTCTCGCATTGTTGTCCCGCTTACTCGACCTTTTGTGGGTTTTTTTTACAGAGAGAGACGATATTCTAGCAACCCCGCCGTTGCGCACAATTGAATTATATGATAAGTGTTTTGAACCGTCTGTGTTAAGTAACTCAATTTACACGCGCGGCGGGTGACAAATGGATACATTCTCCCCAATCCGACATACTGCACAGATCTACAACATTTTTTTGAGGGCCCTCACTAAAACAATTTTAAGATTTGACTACAAAACATTCAAACTCGACTGGGAAGTAAGGGTCAGCCACGTAAAGCGAAAACGGAGTTGAACAAATTTCTTTCTTGTGAGGGTTATTCATTTTAGTGTCTTGTTGAAGGCTTAAAAGATCCTTAAAAACAAAATTCTGAGGAAATATTTTGTGCAACTTTCTACTCCTCTTAAATGTATGAAAACTATCCCTTTTAGTTAAGTTTATTTAATAGTGCACTAAGCAACTCGATTTGGCCTAAGCAACTAGATTTCTAGTCTGTTCTCAAGAACTAGAGAAACCAGTCAGTGTTTTTTTTAATCTAAAAGTGTAGCTTACGAGGTCTTGTCTTTAATCTCTTAATCAAATGATGGAGGTTAATAAAACAATTTCTAGATTTTTTTTTTGGGGGGGGGCATGAGCCACTGCTTACAACATTTATTCACAAACCACAAGGACAGAAAGGTTCGAGAAAATCCGATATCGCTGAGAAAATCACGACCTCAGGATGAACAAAACTGCAAAATCGCAAATGTGTCTTGTTATTTCCATTATTCCAACGTGGAGAATTTTAATATAAAGAGTTAAGAGACAACCAATAGAGAATCCCTGTGTTAAATGCAAAGTTTGTCTACCTTGCAAAGACAAGACTTGTCATCAAGGTTTGGACGATATCCCAGAAATTGCGGGAAACTGATGTTTGTTTTAGTCAACAAAATATTCGGCATAACTCGCGATAACATTGGCCGCCTTCCAACGTTGTATTTGCTTCGCTGTAACGCCAATCATTATATTGGCCAATTGGCAGATAGCCCAAACTTGGTGCGCATGCATTGTAACGGAGTTTTCTGACTATCACATTGGTCATTGAAGCTTGTTAAAGGTTTGGAGCAGGAGGTGATGTAAGTTTCCTTTTCTATATCACAGGCCCCGCCCTCTGCAAAACTAGAAGTTCCCCGTTTTAGGTTGTTTTTGTGCGTGTGCGTGTTTATGGTGTAAATCGAGGACACACGTGCAACATCATCGGTGAATCGAGGACAGAAACCGAATCGAGGACTCCTCGGTTGGAAAACGTGTACAAAACCAATGAGAGCTGTTGCGAAAAAGTTTAAGTACAAACAAAGGAAAAGGGAAGAGGAACAAAAGAAAATCCTCGATTTACACCATAAACAAACGTGGGTGTGTTTGAGTTTGTTTCTGCATTCAGTAGGAGACATTGAACAATAGAGGACAATAGTGTCGCCAATTCCCGAAGGTCCCCGGTCAGATTTTCTGTGAAAAAAAAGCAAATTGGTTTAATGTGATTTCACCACAGATCCCCTAATTCTATCCGTTGAGCCGTAAGTCGCAACTAGGATTAACTAAGAATACTGAACTTTTACACAAGTTTCGTTGTATTCTATGTAAACGTGTTACAGAAGACACTGCTTTCGGTGTGAAGACGCTTCTGAATTGACTGTATACACATGTACTTGTGTTTCTCCAGTTTTAAACCGAATTCGAGATTTAGGTCTACATATGATGAAATTACAGGGCGACAAGTAATTTACGCTGGGCGAGTAATTTACGCTGCTCGTTGTTCTACTCGTGGTTTTTCATCTACTCGAGTACTCGTCCTGGGGCGAGTAGAAGCAGGTACTCGCGAGTAACATTCACGGCTTAATATACGTCCCCTGCAAACAGGGAATTACTCCCTCCACCTCTCTCTCTCCCAAGGATTCTATTCGCCTCCCCCCCAAAAAAAAGTTAGAGTAAATACCCAAAACATCGCACAGTAAGGACTCAGTGCTGAAGAATGTGGTGTGACTTGCACGTTATTTGTTTGTGCGTTACTTCATGTCACACTAACGTATACATTTGTATGTCATTTTTCTGCTTTTATGGGATTTCGGTTTACTACTCGCGAGTACTCGACTACTCGCGAGTAATTTCCTTGCGAGTACTCGAGTAGTAGTCGAAAAATCGACTACTCACCCAGACCTGTCGACAAAACAAGAGGGTGCATATATGACTTGAGACTCCTCGTGAATAAAACAGGTCATATGATGAGGAAAGCATGCCTTAGGCTTGGAGGGATTTCCGCGATTTAGAAGAGAGAAGAGACGAGATCTTTAAATCCTCTTTGAATGGGGAATAACCTCCAACTGTATCAACGGGCAATTCATGTAGGTTGCATAAGTCTCGTTGGTTGTCCACAATATACATGAACTGCGGTGTTAAACCTTGTCGATTTTTGCATTTCTTTGCGGGTATGGATAACAAACATGGCAATAAGTGCACAGACCTAAGATATTGAAACAGTCGACTTTGAAGGTGAACAAAAACAGTTAATCTTAGGACAGAGTCACTGGTTTTTGTTGCGTCAATATTTCATCATGTCATGCCAAGGATACTGCAGATGAACACAAACCTGATAAGTCGTGCAGGCATGGGACAGACTGTACTTGTGCACAGGAACTCGAAGATTAATTCTTACCGGCAATGTTAGCAAATCGACTTTTAAAATATTTTCTCGTGAACATAATGCAACTGTTAAAACTGGTTTGCTAAACAGAGGAAGATGAGTGCAATGATGGACGGCACACGTGTGAAGAGAACGCAGTTTGCACGCAGACGAGACGCTCCTACAGGTGTGCATGCAAGAACGGATACAACAGGCAAGGCAGCTCATGTGTTGGTAAGTTCATGGAAGTAGTACGGGAGGAGTGGTTTGCACCCCTTGACGATGGTGGTAAAGGATTTAGGTGGTGAAGGGGTGGGTGTCATAGACAATGCACAAGCGCATTTGTTTTCGGTCGATATGCTTGAATTAAACGAATAAATAGCCCAGTACGAATCAGATCTGCTAAACTGTTTGGCATTTCAACACCCAACTCCACAATAATCACCCTATTGACAAGCTGCAAATTGTTTTTAAGCTATCAGGTATTCGAGGGGTAACACGTATATTTAATGTTGTACCCTCTTGTGACCATGGTTCTAATCCAACCTGGTGCATTATGTGATTTCCTAACTCTGTGAGGTATTTCACTGACATCCAAAATGTAAGATCTTCCATTGTCCATTTCTAAAACTTTGTGGAATTTACGTCGGCAAACCAGCAGGCGATCAATAAATCAAGGTCGCAGCAAACTTCAATTTATTTCGAGTCAAGTATCTTTTTCATTCTATTTTGTTTACAGATGTGGATGAATGCAGCAGTAAAAATGGCGGTTGTGTGCACACGTGTTCCAACATACCAGGAAGCTACTACTGCGGTTGTTTAGCGGGATTCCTCTTGCATCCGGAGGGAAAAGATTGCATCGGTGAGTAACATAGATACTGTTAGATATTTGAAAGAGAGGACAACAGAGGCACAAGGGCGCCCTCTTCCGGCACAATGAACAATGTCACAAATAAGGATAAATCAATCAATTCGCTCCTTACGTTTGGATTTTCCAAAAGTTGAGCGTTCTGAAATCCGAGTGTTGAGCGTTTTGAAGTCGTTGATGCACGTACAGGCTGAGGGGAAAAATGAAACCCAAATGGCAGGACCAATTGTTGAATGAAGGTTTGCCTGTAGCACTATCAAAATCTAGGATATGAAAGCCCAATCAATGAGCTTCTTTTAGTACAAGAATCATTCCAACCACTCATGTACTTTACAAGTTCACGTGCATCTCTATTAGAAATGTTTTCGTTTTGCTGAAAGAACTCTTTTTTTGTGATCCATGGACAGAACTTGAAAACGGTGTTTGTGTTAAAAATCCCGAAACTTAAAACGTACACGAGTGATTTGAATGATTCTTGCACTAAAAGAAAGCTTAATGACTGGGCTTTCATATCCTTGATTTTGAAGTGCTAAAGGCAAAACTTCATTCAAAAATTGGTCCTGCCATTTGTTTTTTTTACTCACTCTGTAGAATGATGACCTCTGAAGAACTTGATGAAGTTAAGAGTGTTATGAACCATGTTTGATATTCCACAGCGTCGCAAAACATTCTCAATCTGGCTTTTATTTATCCTTTATATGTGATCCGTATATACAATTGAAGTAAATAATACATGTATGGAGTCCTGCTCTTGACCGAAAAATGGTCAAAACCTTCACAAGGAAAATCTGTCTACTGACTCATGTCTGTGATGTTGGATTACCAGTGCTTAAATATATAGTTGCGTTAATTCAACATTGCAGTGTTTGTAATCTTTTGGCGCATTGATATTCAGATCAAGATGAGTGTGCATCCGATCAACATGGCTGCCAACATGAATGTATCAACACTATCGGCAGTTACATGTGTACTTGCCCACGGAACTACTTTTTGAACGCGGATGGGATGACATGTTCGGGTAAGACTTCAACTTTTGGAATCAATTGTAGCAACATTTCTGTATGGTCCAACAACAATTTTTGTAAACGTAAACTGACGTTTATATAAAACAAACTACATTTTTAAATGTAAGCTGATGGGTTATATAACATTATAAAATAGTGACAAAAACCTCATGCAAGTGTTGCATGATTACGGTGAAGCGTTTTGATTACAGATTTCAGTGACTTGTCAAAAACGTTTCAAGAATAGTGGAACATAAAAACTGTAAGGAAAAACGGGAAAGGTGTACTGTTTATTAAGCCCGTTACAATATGATATTGATGTAATAAAATTTAGCCCTTCTAAGAAACTTTAGAAATGTTTCCATTCTTTCATCCAAAAACAAAATAGGGAAAATACAACATTTGCAAACATTGCAAAACAGAACTACCAAATTTTTACGAAATACCTTACTAGGAAGTTGGTAAATGACAGTCTGAAGCATCCTGTAAAATTATGGCACCTGGTGTGAAGTCATTTTGAAGAAAAGTGGTATTTTTGTACAAATTTCCAACGATGGTCGGCCGACCACCGTTGGAAAAACCTAACTATTGTTCAACTGCTGCTCCGAATTAACCTTTATTTCAGTCCAAATTTTGTGTGCTGTTGGTTACATGTTCATGAACGGGTGCAGGCCAGCTAGGCTGGTTCCCATACCTTACAATTTTCTGGCATCCATAAATGTATCCATTTCATCTTTAGTGGAGTCAGGGAGCCAGACTACTTTAACATTTTTGTTATTCTTGGTTTTTCCAGCATTTTCAAAAACAAAAACCTCAAACATGTCAGTGTAACAATATTTGATATATTACACTAACCCCTCAAATAGTTCATTTCTGAAACTTACAGCAAAAGCCAATGATGTACATTCCCTTTAAGTGAAATCTGTGTAACTGTGCTTGCTCTCTTCTGTCCAGATCACCCAGGTTGTGGGAATGCCAACCTTGGCTGTGGTCACTACTGCGTGGACATCGCCAATGACCTCTCGATATGCCAGTGCCGACCGGGTTTCATGCTTGCTGGTAATAAAAAGAACTGCATACGTAAGTAGGCAAGCGTGAACTGGAAAGTAGTGCAGTGGTTCTCTTCAGTAAAATATTATTCAATTTGTCTGGCAATGATGGTTGCATGGGGACATCACTTCCAATAGAGACCGCGAGGGAGAATTTCGAAGTTACAAAAACGATGCACTTGAGATGCTGGAGTTGAAAAATGTTATTTGATTTTTGACCAGGATTTGAGGCAGGCGCTATATAGAGGGTGACCAAAAAATGCAACCCTGAAACATTTGCCTTTTTTTTCAAAACGTGATCTGTGATTGTTTATGTTTTTGATATCAGATTAAAGCTGATAATTTTTCTTTCAAATACTGAAAAATCATGAAAACAGTACATTGGGTTGCTGAGAAAATGCCAGTTATGTAAATAACTCCTTTCTTGCCTATTCCAATGGCATTACAATAGTTAAGGAATTTACATGTACACTGTACCTATGTGCATGAAATGCATGTAGCGCATTGTGTTCTAATCCTTACAAACAACACGGCCCATAATATGACGAGTACAGATGAATTTGACGGAAAAACCTTTCATTTTCCACCTGAACATGTATCTTATCCTTTTTAGTTCTATTTTAAACCTCTTCAGCATCATAATTATGTCAAAATATTTAAGAAATTGCACAAATGAAAGACAATTGCACAGTGGGCTTACAGTGACATGTTTCACTGTTTCAAGCACCTCTGGAAAGGATGAAAAATGACTTATGTTACATAACTGGCATTTTCTCAGCAACCCAATGTGCAGTTTTCATGATTTTGTCAGTATTTGAGAGAAAAGCTCTCAGCTTTAATCTGATACAAAAAAAAAAATATATAATATTGGGCCCTCCTGGCTCTTTTAAGTTGTTCCAGCATTATACTCACTTTCTTGAGTTCCACTGTAGTATCATTTTGGCTGTCACTGATTATCATTGTAAGTGTCATTGTCACCCTATGGCGACCTGAATGCATGTCAATGGTTAATGCCATTGTGCCAACATTTTCTTTATTATACGTTCTCTGTTTTGTTTAGTTGTTTGAGCTCATGTATTGTTCCATTTTCAATGCTATGGTCGTCACTGATTGCCATTGCCAATGACATTGTCACCTTACAGCGACCTGCATGCACGGTAATGGCGAGTGTCAACACATCTGCTCCGACTCGCCCATCGGTCCTCTCTGCAGCTGTCATGAAAAGTATAACCTGCACACGGACGGAAAGACTTGCGTAGGTAAGCCTATATGCACGGCTCTGGACTACTTTGCTAGTCTACGCTTTGCCAGTTTGAGCTTTGTTCTCGTAGAGTACGCCCTCTGTTGTTCTCAACCCAAAGTGACAGGCAAAACGTGCACACAGTATGCAATTTCAAAGCTCTAAAATGGCCTGAATTTTTAACCTAATAGGTATAACGGTGTTAAAGGCATTTTTTTCGATTCATTCAATAAATAGTTATCACAGAAACAAAGAGAGTTAATTGTACGAGGTCTGCTTCGATAATTCCTTTTTTTTTGCCTGCTGGTTTATAATTGAAATCAACAGAGGGCGTTCACAGAGTAAGCAAGACCCTCATCTACAGTATGCCTGGTAAGCAGATATATATATGCTGAGCTGAAAAGTTACTAAATGTACCGCACGAATAACAAGCTATGAAATCGGTTACTGGTTTCTCTTGCACTGAAGCATGGACAAGACAATGCCTGCAGTTTCCTTTGGAAAACTAACTCAAAATACTGATTTAAATAAGTTTAACAGCAAACATGTAATCTTGTAAACATGTAATCTTGCGGGCAGCCATTAATTCTTATCACGTGACCAACTCCCACTACTGGAGTGAATTGAATGGTGGGTCATGAATATAGTCTGGTGACTTAGACGAAAGTTGTGATATCTATCATTTTATACGACAGGGAACCTGACGCCAATATAACACAGATATCATGTCAGGCTGTTGCTGTTAATCATGTCAGCTGCAGCGCGTTTTTTACCAAATTTGCAAAGCTAGATGTTTGGCTAAAATGCAGAGTTCCTTTTCATTGCCAAAGCGTGTAGAGAATCTATTAGAAAACAAACATTTAGAAATTGCACGTAGATCATTTCTTTCCTAGCAATTCTTGTAGTTAATAGTTTTAACAACGCAATCTTATTTTCCAGCACCTCCTCAACCGAGTGTCCCTCCTACAAAAAACAATCGTGATTTGGGTGTTTCTCTTGTTGAATTAAGCCCTTGAATTAAGTTTGATCTCTGAAATCAGGACGCAAGGTTAACTCTTTTCCTGTTAAGTAAAGTATTTCTATTCATATTTTAATCCCAACGCTTTGGTATGGAGAGGCGTACGAGGATACACATGACTTTACCCTATCAGGTAGTAACATCTTTTCAATTTACGCTCGGGAATTTTCAATTCTACTTTTTTTCCCCCATAAATATTCTCATAATCCCCTTTGTTCACATCTGAATCTTGAATTCTTAAATTCTATTTCCTGTCTGCAGCTTTGGTAAACTGAATGTACATGTATACGCACTTCTGTCTCGGACTTCTACATGTATCTCGCCTTCTACTTCAAATCATGTGTACCCCCTCTTCGACCTCTTGATGGCGCTCTTTTCCTGTCTGCTCTTTGGGGGCGCCTTTCGATTTCAATTGACCTTTGACCGCCCCTTTCAAAATCTAGCGTGCATGGCTGCTCTTCCTAACTCTTTTCCGAATGCATCATTTAGTATTTCTGAAGTTACCTGTCTGTGTTTCAAATGCTCTTCAACCTGCACTGCGCTCGATTTTCGTTAATTTAATTTTGATTTATTTGCTGCATTGGTAGTTGCACCTTCTTTTATGCACCTATTAATTTGATATAGCCCATGCATGCAGTCGTTTGTTGTTCAATTCTCCAAAGTCAAACTCTTTGACAAATCAATTTTGCTAACTTTTATGATGAAAGTAAAGTTCTTACTATTGTGAAATAGCTGAAAATGGAAATGGAAGATTTTCTCGGTTTAGTATCCCGAAATTTGCATTTCAATGATTCAGCCTGTGCGACGGATATCAGCATGGAAAATAGGTTATTATTTTGTGGTCTTATCGGTTATAACTTCATGATGCGGCGATATGCAAAATACGATGAATATGTATCAGTCATAATAGGTGATGCTTTCTACCTAGAAACATGCGGCCTAAATAACGGTGGTTGCGATCGAGTTTGTTCCGACACGCCCACAGGAGTGCGCTGCAGCTGCCCGGACGGATTCGAACTGCAAGTAGACGGCAGAACGTGTAGAGGTCAGTGCACTGAATATTCATAGATGGGAGGAGCTTAGAACTCCGAGTAGATGTGTGAAGGTGTAGAGGTCAGTTGCATGATGTACATAGTCGGAATGAAGAAGCTAGGCGCGTCAGGAAGTAATCCTAAAGCATAGTGATTTGCATAATTGAAGATCGTTTTTATCATTCATGCATTTTTTTGAAAACAGAAAAGACAAATTATTTTGAGAAGTGAAGGAAATCAACAAGCAAAAGTTCTTTTTGTCTCCCACTTTTATACCCTATGATGATTCTGGAATGATAAAATTACCTGGCAATAACGTTTTACAGTGGAGCAATAGCAGATCAAGGATGACGTATTTTCTATAAATAGAAAACAGATGGGTCGATTTTTAAGATAGGGATAAAAAGAGAACTTTTGATGCATTACTTTCAAAATGGATGACTATTTTGCATATTCATACACAAAAGTGTTTGTTTCTCAGAAGAAATTAGGAATAGAAAACTCAGTTATTTCATCGTAGTTTGGTGCACAATCCGAGGTTTGGCTTCTGTGAGTGTTTATTATTTTATTTTGGTTTCTTTGTTAGATATCGACGAGTGTGCGATGAATAACGGGGAGTGCGAGTATCGCTGTACCAACACGATCGGGGACTTCGAGTGCAGCTGCCCCGGGGGATATAAGCTACTACGAGACGGCCGGTCTTGCGTGGGTATGCACACAACATGAACATATTGTGTATTGTATGGTTGGAGGCTATAAGCTTCTACATAAATTGCCACTATTGATGAGTACCCTCACTTCCAAAAACAATTCAGGAAAATACAGCCCTTCAAGGCGTTTCATCACACATCAAACTAAAGCTTGATTTGTCGTCTTTAACTTTTTGAGCATTTTTTTATAGAAAGTGATACATTTCTTTTGGGTAATATTTCCCTCCAAAGACGATTAAACCCTAAAAGCATCCCTATAAAGTGTAAACGTCAGAAGAATTTTCTAGATCTTTCCGGCATAGTGGTCCGTTCGTCCTCTGCAAAATTGCTGTTTTCCCTGATTCATTTGAAGAAGTTTTCACACTTTTCATGTAGTTTATATTATATTTTATTGCTTGTTGTCTGGCTGGGTTTACGACCGGGCATCTGGATGTCGGCAAGTCTATTTTATCTTTGCCGTGAATAAAGGCTCAAAAATTACTTTCACAAGCAGAAGGAGAGTTTGATTGTTTCGTCGCTCTTGATTCGAACTTCATCGCAAGCTTGCCTTTGGGATATATTCTGTTATATAGGGTAAGTCAAAAAAAGCGGAACCCAAACCCAAAAAATTATATTTCATATTTAAAAAAATATGTAGCACCAAACATAATAATGATTGGAAAGCTGATTTCATGAAAACTACTTTTAGATGAAAAAAAAATTTACTGAAATTGCTCAATCCGTGCAAAGAACGACCCTAAAAGCTTTTTGTCAAAAAAATGCAATTTCAGGAATCGTCTTCACAATTCAAACATAACCAGCGATAAAACCTCAGTTTAAAAGTTAAAAATATTCAACAAAGTCCTTTTGATGGCCCGTCTGTTAAAAAGAAGTGGATTTTGTAAATCATATTGTTTGCCTAACCAGGGTCGTTAATAAAGATATTGTATACTACAGTTGTTGACATTTGTTGAGCTTGAAACAATTCTGTGTCATTTTATTTGTTGTTCCAAACAGTCAGAACACACAATAAACTGCTTTTATTGGACGAAAAAGGTTTTAGGGTCATTGCGTTTAAATGGTGATATTCTTTGTTGGATTGAGCAATTTCAGTAATTTTTTTCACCTAAAAGTAGCTTATAAAATTGGATTTCCAGTCATTATTATGTTTGGTGCTTCATATTTTTTTTAAATATGAAATATATTTTTGGGGGGTTTGGGTTCCGCTTTTTTGACTCACCCTGTAGGATCAAAACGTCATGCTGTATTACAAGTACATGTATTACATTATCATTTGTGTTCAAACGAATTTCAAACCGTATTGAGAATATCATTTTAGGGTGGACAAGTTGGAAATGCTTTTAAAGGTGTTGTTTCTCGCCAGATGTAGATGAATGCTCCGTCAACGCCACGTGTGACCACACTTGTCTTAACTACCCTGGGGGATTTCGCTGCTTATGCGATGACGGATACCAGGCGTATGGCATCACCCATTGTGGAGGTAACACCATTATTTTGTCGGCTCTAATTAACGATCAAGCCTAGATTTTATATACACTCAACCAAAAAAGAAAGTCCCCCTTCCAATACTTGTTTGTCTAACTCAAAAACTACTGAGCACCTCTCGCTCAAATAACGACTAATCAGTGCAGAAATTCCATAACAATCCAGCCATACTCTTTATTTGGCCCAAAACAGTGATGATGTGTACGAATTCATGCAATTTATGACAAATGATACCGAAAGCAGTTGCACTTTTGTATACGTGCAAGTTGTGGTTCACACTCACCTTGCACGTATACGAAAGTGCAATTTTGTTTCGGTACCATTTGTCATAAACTGCATCATTGTGTACACATTATCACTGTTTTGGGCCAAACAAAGAGTATGGCTGGATTGCTAAGGAATTTCTGTACTGATCAGTCGTAATTTGAGCAAGATGTGCCCAGTAGTTTTTGAGTTAGACAAAAAAAGTATTGCGGGGGACTTTCTTTTTTGGTTGAGTGTTGTTGCTACATTTTGATTTGTAATTGTAACGAAATGAGATTCAAAACTTAAGTGGGGCTGAGAATTACTTAAAACTGAAATTACCACCGCCAGATTATGATGGTGATTTGGGTGACAATAATGTGGTAGAGGTATGTGTGATGGTGATGATTTGGTGATTGAGATAATAGAGGTGATTTGGATGATTCTCATGTTGATGAGTTCGAAAGGGTGGTGATTACTGTGATGATGATAATAATTGTAAAAATGGTAGTGATGGTTAAATTAAGTAAAAATGATGATGAAAATGGTAAAATGGGAAACATTGATTGCGATGATAATAGTGCAATTGATTTTTGTGTTAATTGTGATGATTGTGATCATGGTGTTTGTTCTGTTCATAGTTTTGACAATCATAAAATATTACAATGATTCAAGTCCCACAATTTTTGTCCCTTCTCAACGCCAGACATAGACGAGTGTTCCATCGATGCTGGTGGCTGCCAACACATGTGCAGAAACCTGCCCGGCACCTACGTGTGCGAATGCCAGCCTGGTTACCGTCTCCACCACAACAAGAAAGACTGCATTGGTGAGACAGGGATTCATACTTTCAGCAAGTGTAGTGAGAAGTTACACTTAATTGTATTTCACTAGTTTAAATTTTACACTAAAAGTGTTATTAGTTTTCAAACGTTGGTGTCGACGTCGAGTACCTTAATTTTGTAATCTGCGTGCGTGGTTTCAATTATGAAAACACTGTTAGTGTTACTGTTGGTGTCATATTCACACCGCGGTGCTTATAACAATAACAATAACACTAACAGAGTTTTCACATTTTAAAAGAATTTTTGAATTGTTTAGTTTTTTTATGTTATTTATTATTTATTAGACGATATTTCAGGCAAAGTACATGACATTTTAAATATTATGACAAAAAGAGTAAATTCATGACATAAAAAATAAAAGTCACAACAATGGAAATGAGCAAAAGGACGAGCTAAAAAGGCTAAGATTCAAGAAACTAAAATGCAAAAAAAGTAAAACCCAATAGCATTCAATGATTTCATATATAGGTCTGTAGGATTGCCAAAAAACCTTATTTTTTAAAAGCCTATCGAGAGGCTCTCCAACTACGACAGCACAATTTTTACACACTGAGTGACAGGACACATAATCTACATAAAAAAGTACGACAAATAGACAGAAAGACACAAGCACACAGAACACAACAAACAAGCAAACAAACACCCCCAACAAACCAACAACAAACAAGACAAACAAACACATTGTTAATTTCTTTACATTTCTGTCCTTCTTGGTTGTTATCCAAATCAATTTGTAAAATTTATCTGCTTCTTATTATCACGAAGAAAGTATGGAACGAATTTGTTTGGAATTGGAGTAATAAAAAAAGTTTATAATCGGTAGGAATAATAGACTTGCAGCAGTGCGGTATTTACAATCGTAGTCCAATATTTCGTTTTCATATTCAAGCAGAGATATCTCGATGCGTGCCACTGCGCCCGCCTGCCCGGGCCATTCTGTCCTGCAGCACCAGTGACGACGAGGAGACTTGTTCTCTCAAGTGCGAGTCTAATTCTCACTTCACTTCGTCCGGTCGGAGAGCCTACACCTACCGGTGTGGCGACAGCACCGAGTACCGGTGGACCAACGGGGTGAACGCCACGGAGCTACCGCTCCAAGAGGCGGACGAGGCGCTGCCGAGTTGCTCCGGTAAGGACCGTCTTTGACCATGTATACAATTATTAAACACTAATTGATGGTGTCGAAACAAACAAAAAACACCACCTGTGTTAAATTTGCACGGAAGTGCTTCTCTGGTAATGAGTACGACGATGGCTTTTTCGATCGGTAACATTGCCGAAACAAAAGTTTATGTTGGTATCTAAATTAAATTGCGTTATGTTTACACTACAGGGTGCGTCAAAAAAGAATATGACCTGCATTAATGATTTCTTTTCTTAAAACGCAATCAAATGTGATACACGAGTGAAGTATGTCTTAAAAGAGCATGTTCTTCCACTCGTCGGGAAAAAAAATAATTACTGAAATTGATCGATGCCGTCACAAGTTGTGCATGTTTTACTAAAAGAACCCATTTCGATAGCTGTCCACGGAATGCCATTGGAAGATAAAAAACTGAGTGAGAAGAAGTACAGATTGCACACACGCATCCAAATACAAATGGGATTATAATAATTTCAGTCAAGACTGAAACATTATTTTTACTGTCAGATTGTTTGTTTTGAATGTTTTGACTCTCCCTGTATAGTCCCGTTGTAGTAAACAAAGTCTCCTTATTTCTGGCAAAATTACACTCCCATGAGTAGAAAAAAAGGGGTATATTGGTGATACTCGGGTGATCATTGTTTCTGTTCGCAAAAACAGAAATATGCAGTACACTACACTGATGCTTCAGTAAGTGAAGTTGTTTCATCTGTCGCTTTACAGGGAATGTATTTGTTGGTGTTAAAATGGCTCCACTTCTCTCAAACGTGCACTCTACAAATACAATTACACTCACAATAACGCAATCGGACGTTTTAAAATGACGTAACTTAAATGAAACAAATCCTATCTAAACTTCCGTTATTTCAGCCAAGATACCATCCATTCACAAACTAAAAGAAGAAATCAGTAAAACAAAATGCCCTGATTTTCCCCATCATCACTGAAACCAAAGCTGCGACATAGTCCGGTTTGTTAGTGTGAAGGTTATTCTCTCAGTGTTTCAGGGAACTATTTTTTTTTGTCTTCCGCCCCTAGCCTCAGTGAACGCACCGACGTATCACCACAAAGCCCGCTTCACCTTCACGGCGGAAGACTGTGAGTTACGCCGCTTCACGCGCTCCGAGTCCGTGGTATCGGATTTCCTAAGTAAGAAGTTATCAGGTACACCACACACGCTGCATCGCAAGTTGCTCGTATTTTTCTTTTCTACCATTTGCTTTACTAACACAAGTTATTAATACGCCATGTGGGAGGTTTCAAAAGTAGCACCTTTGACCCCTTTTTGTGAAGACCGGAAGTTGGCAGTGAAGCCATGTGTCGCGAGGCATTGTGGGACAGTTTTGCGCTAACGAATGGAGATCTATGTGAACCGCAAACTGTTCAACAATGAGGCGCAGCCTAGCACAGAGCAAGGTCAGACGAAAACTATAGTTGACCATAGTTGGACTATAACTTCGCTCGAACGAAGGGTGGTTGGACTACTCGAAAGTCGACTATTTTGAATCGGGCCACAGGGCACGGATGCATCGCTGGTTACCAATAGCCGCGCGCGTCATAAAGCATTGCAGAGCGTTTTGTCCATCGTTTGACTGGAGGCGTTCGCACGTTGCTGGTAGTGCGCAGGCGTAAGTTACCTCATGGATCGAACGCAAGTCGACTAAAGGTTCCTGCCCGAACTTGCTCACAGTAGATCAATGAATTTCTGGTCTGCGGTATCCGCAAAAGGGTCTGTTGAACACTATAGGCCTATCGTTTGTGTTTTAGAGACAAACTAGTGGATACATATTTCGAACAGCGTGTAGCTGTGATCGTCCGGCTATTAGTGCATATAGATTGGAACGTTGAGTGTTCAACCACCAGTTTTTTTCAGAACCTTTTACTAACCACTTAAAAAGAGATATCTTTTCATGGTTCTACCACAAACCTTCCACACTTTATTTCTTATCATCATGCAAAGCATGAAATCTTACTTAAAATAAAGCCCTGCCATTGTCTGCCAACTTCTGCTGATGTTTCTCAAGCCTGGTTTCCATATCGACGTTAAGCTTACGCCGACTGCGCAGACAGAGCGCGGAACCGATCGGCAAAGTTGAACCGGATCCAAATCTGCCGATCATCTGCGAGGTAGTTTGCGTTTTCCTGGGTTGTCGGTGACATTATTTTGCGCATGGTGCAATGTTCCCATAAGTGTCTGCGTTGCAGTTTTGTTGGCGTTGCTCTGTAGCTCTGCGTTTCTAACCTCGATATGGAAACTCGGCTTTACTAATCTTTCCATGACTGTTCATGGGCAAGGCAGTTTACCTTAATTTTGCTCCCCTTAATCTCAGAATTCATTTTCCATAAAATATCTTCCATGACACCACAAAATGCATGGGTGTTATTTAGTTACATACCTTAATTTGGTAACCCATATGTTTATACATACGTTCTAATTGTTTTGAAAGAAAAAATATCAGACAACAAAGTTGAAACATTTTAAAGCAGTTTTAAACACTGTCACCGATGTATCCCTATTAGCACAAAGTTTTACCACTCCTTCTTGTCATCTATAAATCTAGGTACTTTCTGTTTCACCCCCGGTTTTTTTTGAACAAATTATGATGAAAACGGTGCTTTCAGTTGCAGGAAGATAATGATCTGTCCATTGAAAACATAATGTTCTTGGAAACTGGTTAGGCCCTAGGTTTGAAGGGTCCATGAAATGACTTTTTTCTTAGGAACACGTTTTGTGCAACTTTCTGCTACTCTTATTTATGAAAACTATTTGACAACACTTTTTGGTGAATTTCATTTAAAAGTGCACTTTTTTTAAACATTTAAAAACGTTGTCATGCTTTTCCGGACAACTGAGGGTGCTGTTGCTGTGACGTCATTTCAGAAAGACACTGTTTAGTTTAGGGGTTTTCTGTTTAAATTGTGAACCTGGAAAATGTGTTCATTGAAAACATTTGTGAGGAAAAAAAATGGTCGTCGGCGGACTGCCATGTACTGACCCAACAACGAATCGCCAAAGACAAGAAAATTTACAACAGCAAAAATACCCAAATTCCTTTTGGTGCTGAAATAGCTGTAACATTGAGATTTATGCCTGAAATTACATCATGCATTTGCTAATTAACATGGACTTTCGCTTGAGCAATAACAATCCAAAAGGCCCCAAATTACCCTTTAAAATGGCAAAACGCAAATTTAAAATATTGTTGAATGGGACACAGAGGTGCATTTTCTAGAATTGCATTGAAGAAAAATACATTGCATGGCCCTTTTTAAGAATGAATTCATAAGTGAAATCATTATTTTTTTTTAATTAAATGGTTTTCCGTTTGTCTGATCACGGTGCTATTTTCCTCTTGCTTACTCTATAAAGTTAAAGCTTGTACCGCCCGCACGTGCACATTGCATGGTACATGTAACAAGCTGAAGTGAGCCTGAAATCATGCCTGAAAAGAAAAATGAACCCAAAATCTAATGTCAAATATATATTTAACAGATAACCGATTAGTGTTTAAAACTTAACGAAGAACATATTCTTCTTAACTTCAAGTTCGGGGACACTGTTCGTGTCTTTGCCATTATTATCGACAAATAAGATGTCTACAAGATTGAGCAAATAATGTGGATTTGCAGTCTAATGTAATTGAGCAGTCTGTGGGGTTACAATGTGTGTGTCCTTCGGCAAGACACTTTGTCACAATTGTTTCTCACAGCCATACAGTAAATTTGGTATATGTGAGGGCAGGGAGATACACAGGGTGGTGCAAAAAGAAGAAAACCCATTTTTGACAGCAGTTCTCACCTACTTGTTGAGCATATTTCAAAATTCAATTGAATGGTATTAAAATATTGATCTTTAAACATATGTGACGAAAAAATGATTGCAAATGCATATTTTGTCTCTGAGATATGGTAGTTTAAAAATATTATGTGCCAAACCTGTTTGTCCACGGACTTGAGACTGAGCTCCGATAGACAACAGTGATTTTGGTGACTTGTATTCAAATTAGCATAATAACACTGTTCTTGCGATTTTTTTAATGATTTTTCCCCACGTAGGGGGCCTTTGGTTGAAGAGCTATACTTCACTACACTATAATAACAAAAAAACAAGTTCATATAAGTTAAGTAAGTAGGTTAAAATTGCTGTCAAATGTCGGTTCCCTTCTTTTAACACCACCCTGTGTATATATGCCCGATGCGCATGGGGTAACTATGATACGGTGCCTTTAGCGTGACTTTCAACACGCATATTAATTAAAGCTATAGTCCATCTTTTGCAGCCATCCGAAAAGTAACTGGCGTAATTATTGTTAAAAAACATACTTAGTTGAAAGATAGTAAGGGAACTAAACTCCCTGTGAAATTATTCTTTCTGGCAAGCTGTCATTTTGAAGTAATCAACGAAAGAAGGCATTTCCAACGGTGATTCTTAAGAAGCACCGTAGGAAAATTTAAATTAGTAGTTCGTTTTGTTATTCAGCGCAGCGCGCGCAAGTATTGGAACGACGCACACGCGCGCGCGGTTGTTATAATTCGTCGGATCAGTGCGCGACGTCGCGTATAGCTGCAATTCAAAACATGATTCAGGAACTTTTGATTTGAAATTGAGATCTTAGAATGCTGTTTTTCTCGGAATGTACAGCTGAAGCTTAGCTGAAACTTTATCAGGTTAGTTGCTTAGTATCCTTTATTAGATTTAGAACTCTTTTGTTGCTTCAAACGAACAAAATGCACAAATTACAAATGATGGACTATAGCTTTAAGGAATTCAAAAGGAAAAACTCAATGCTGTAAATCAGCATTTAAAAGTTGTTAATGTACCAACGAAACACCCTTTGCGGTTACATTTTCTGGGAGGTTTTTCATCCTTTTGTCAGTGTTGGAGCAAAGGCTTTGACCCTCAAGGCCAAGGCCAAGGCCAAGGCTTTGACCCTCAAGGCCAAGGCCAAGGCCAAGTCTTTGACCCTCAAGCCTCAAGGCCAAGGCCAAGGCTTAACCCTCAAGGCCAAGGCCAAGGCCAAGGCCCTGTTTTATGAAATGACCACTGATATAGAACTAATTATAGTCACATGAGTGACACATCATCACGCAAGGGCGGATCCAGAACACAATTTGGGGGGGGGGGCAAAGAAATTTTGTTCCCCCCCAAAAAAGTGGGTCCAAAAATTACGGCTTGGGCTTCGGGGCCCGCTTAAGGGCCCCGAAAAAAAATTGGATTCGAGATGCTCTGTGGTGCGATTCGAGGCAATTTCTGACCATTTTAACCGATTTTTTTTTAGGAAAAGATGGTGGTGTACTCATTGCCTTCCGTCACATAAAAAAATGGTTTCTTTTTTTTTTTGGGGGGGGGGGGCATGGCCCCTTTTGGCCCCCCTGGACCGCCCTTATCATCACGAATTGCTCATTACGAAGAACAACTTTTCTTTAATTGCAATCAACATGCTCGCATAGGCCTACACCGTTTTATGACTGCACTGTACCTATTAAAGTATAAGTTCAGGTCTTCAATATGGTTTAACTAAACAAAATAATGATTTACTTCTATATTGACACACAATTTTCCCAAGTGTAACAAAAGGGGGATCCAAGAAACTGATTTGGGATATTTTTATTTGCTGGCCCAACATGGTCAGAAATATCAGCATTATCTAAAACAGATACATGCAAATCTTTAGCACTTATCGGGGAGACATTATACAACTAATCAGATCTATTCCATAGTTATATGCAATTAAAGTGATCATCTCATTAGCCCCACAAGTGTACGGAATATGTTTGCAGCAAATCTACTACAGTGGTAACAAAATGTGATGCTACAAAAGTGGAAGTGTGCCCAACACACAAATCTATAGGGTGCTTCCCTCCTCCATGGTAATACGATTAAAATGGTAACAGCAAAATTTCGAACAGATTTATCTGGAAAATGCAAAAATCTATGGGCCTTGAAGAGCCTTGACTCAAAATTGCAAGGCCCTGAACCCTCAAGGCCAAGGCCAAGGCCAAGGCTTTTGCCCTCAAGCCTCGAGGCCAAGGCCAAGGCCCTAAAATCCAGCCTTAAGGCAGCCTTAAGGCCAAGGCCCAGCATCAAGGCACTACATCACTGCCTTTTGTTTCCCCACCCTCCGGTGCAGAGATTGACGCCGACGGCTGCAGCGGTCTTTGCGAGGTGAACTTCGTCAACCTGACCTGCCAGAGCGACGGTGCGAGGCGCGGCAAGCGACGGACGCGCAATCGCAGCTCCCTTATCTTTGCGGACTTTGAGATTGCCGTCAGACCAGAGCCACCCACTGGTAAGTTGTATTAAAGCCACTCAAGGTCATTGGCTACTAAATTGTAAGGAGCAAAGATAAGTGCAAGGATCGCTTCCAATGACTTTCTTCCAACAAACTTACGAGTCGGCCATGTTAATTGAAAGCGAGGATAACTCTTCACCCGGACCTAGATGTTGCCATTTAGTTAATGTTCACTATTGTAAATATATCTGTGTATTGTCAATTTGAATATATAACATGATGAACCATTTCCACATTAGAAAAAATGCGCATGATTGATTTTCCTAGAAATCGTTTGAGTTTGTTTTGACATGCCTTTAATTGAACACGAATCATTCAAAACTCTTTGGAAAATCAACGACGCTAGAACCTCGAAAATAAATGTTGCGGGTATTTTGGGACGGGCTGTGTACACGAAGAAACCATAAAGTGGAAAACTCGCAAGCTGCGAAAGTGGCACTCCTCCGTCGTTCTGTCAATCATACAAAACCGTATTATCTCGTTTACCTTGTCCACTGATCAGCCGACTGTGATGTGGACTGCGTGACGGCCAAGACGAAGAAGAAGATGCGCAAGACGATCCGGAAGCTGAAGTACGCCATCAACAAGGAGCATCTGGTGGTGACCTTCAACGAGAACACGGAGTACCGGGTCACTCGCAAATCCTTCCGGACGACATCGGACGTGGAGACGGCCTGCCAGCCCGGTCATGTCATGGTCAAAAACAAGTGTGGTGGGTCTTGGTTGAAATTTAGTTTCAAAGGTTGCGATAATAGCTTTCTCTGACAAAAAAGGTTAATGTAAATGTCAAGGGAAAATAGAAAATGTACGTTGATCTATCGTATTATTTGAGATAATATTGTCTAATTTTACTTAGACCATGTCTGCGATCCATTTCAGAACAGTTCCATGCCAGTTTTGAAGTTCATAAAGAGGTTTTTGTTTTTTAAAGTAAAACTATAAAAAGGTAATAAAAACACTTAGTTATAAATAAAACTTAATTTGCAAGGAGTTCGTTTCACGGTGCTCTGTTGTTAGTAACTCATAAGACCTTTCACAGACAGCGCCATCTTGGCTTAATTTTCAAGTAACTTGAGGGTTTTTTTGGGGGGGGAATGCTGATCAGGAGGACAGCAGTGATCCATAGTTGCTGCCAAAGAGCTTAAGAAACACCACGTGACTATATTTAAATGCAATGAAATATATCCAAGATGGCGACGTCCATTAAACGGTCTTTACACCTACTTGTCTCCTCTGCAGTGGCGTGTAGCGTGGGAACATTTCACGAGACCTTCTCGTCCCGCTGTGCTCCGTGTCCGCCGGGGAGTTATCAGGACCAGGAGGGGCAGTTGGATTGCAACAAATGCCCGCAGTCGGACAACACGGGCATAGTCGGGGGCTCGGATATATCGCACTGCGGTGGTGAGTTCACTACACACTTAACATATACATGCAGCTCCTTTGCAAAATGACGTCAGGATACCAGACACATGACCTCACTTGTCCGCTCTTCTTTATTGGATCATTTTGCACACGTGGCGCAGTCCGTCGATTGCGCATGCTCCATGATGTCCCAGCTTTTGAGCTGTTCTTGATTTCAGCGTGCGCCCTCACTGAACGACTTTTGGTTTTATGTCTGTGAGCTGAATCTTATTATACAGAATCGCAGAGGATTGTGGGGGAATTACAATTAGACTTTGAACGCAACTTCATGCCTTTACGTTCTTTGACCCTTTTGTCTGCCACTTTCTGAGTGAATGCCGACTGAGGGCGTTTCGATGTTTGAAGATGGTGACCCTTAATATCTCTTTAACTTCTCATATCACACAAGGTCAGTGCAATCCCGGCGAGTATTCTGTCGATGGCTTTGCTCCGTGTCAACCGTGTCCGATCGGGACGTACCAAGCAGAGAAAGGCAGGACGCATTGCATGAACTGTGGGGGCGAAATACACACGCGGTCAACTGGATCCACGTCATTCGCTGATTGTGTGGCGGGAGGTAAGTGTTATCAACCTTCAGGTAGATATTTTACCTAAACTCTCTTTTTTTTGGAAACGACTGAAAGGTTGTTCAAGGTTGCTATGGAATTTCGTTGTCTCGTGTTCCGAGGACTTGGTCCGTTATCCTGCGGTCTGCTTACCGTATTAGCGAAGAATCAACGCTAACTACACGTACTTTTGTTTATAGCAGACAATTATTGTTTGCTTATTTGCAAGAGTTTTTAACGACTAAGCGAGGAATATTGGTTCGTTGACCTGTGCTCATCATGTCACGTCCATGGGCAAGACAATTTGTCGAGATTGGCTTCCGTAACCGGTACTAAAGAGTGGAATCGGTGCTTTGAGAGTAGAGATCGAGTTGTTGTGTGTCTTTTTAAGGGAGTTGAGTAGTCTACGGAATATCTCCTTGCACGTTGTCTATGATAATGCGAGCAGATTTGGCGATTAATTATGTAATTAACCTCAAGATTCTGACCATTCAGCAAGCGCCTTCTATATCGGATCTTCGGTTACCCATTGTATTACAGAAACATGGCATCCAAATCAGCTTAATCCACTTTTCTGATCAAAGTGACGTAACAGTTTCTAAAGTAGACTCCGATTGGCTGGCGTGCGGGATCGCTTAACATTTTGCATGTTATGATATATCAGCCTTTCGATCTTGGCTCTGCACACGTGATTGTCTGATCTCAGACTAGGAGCTGAGATGACCTTATAAGGAATATTCTTGTGCTAAATAAGCAGCAACAAGCAAATAATTATCATGGTGTATGCTGCTATTCGGTAGTTAACTTTGTGAATAAAACTCATTATTATTTGTATCCTTTAGAGAAATGTACTGCCGGCAGTTTCTACGACGTGGTGCGGCACGGGTGTTCGCTTTGCCCGACAGGGACGTACCAATCGGAAGGGCTGATGAACTACTGCGTGAAGTGCCCCGGTAACACGACAACGGACGGCGATGGAACGACAACAGCCAATGAATGCAAAGGTGGGTCTGGTGTCACGTGATGTACGCGTGATCATATACGGTGGCCCTCAAGCGACGGCATAGTAATGATTTTTTTTTCACTCAAAACGTCACGGCATATTATGCTGCAGTTTAGGAACAACGTCAGCTTTTGAAAAAAAAAATAATGAATACATTTTCATATTGCCATTGACCTTTTTGTGATGTGTTTGTGATTTTTATGCTGTTAATTCGTGCACTGAAGTAGCCTAGATCCTGTAAGATCGTGATTTTTTTTGGAAAACCCATTGATTGTGTTTACAGAATAGTCACTGTAAATGATATTGTATGAGTTATTTTATTATAATTTCTGGCAATGAAACTAAGGATTCCTCAAAAACGCCCTGGGCATTGTAAGCTGGCAAGCCTGAAGAAACATGTAGAGAGAAGACGATGAGAATAAAATTGCGGTTTTAGAGGTGGGAGGGAAACCCTAGAAGAATATTCTGGGTGAAACCCATAGAATCGGGCAGGGACTGAAAACCCAATCCACATGTGGACCATGGCAGGAATCCAACCCGGGCCATTGAGGTGGAAGGCGAGGAAAGTAACCACTGTGCCAATCCAACTTACCATTTTGCTGATGAACAGAAACATTTCTGCATTTTATTCTGAATTTTATTAGCAGTCGTTTGCTTCTCGCACTTCCTAGAACTCTAGGCCTGATCGACTTAGGAAATTCAACCTCAGTCAATCGAATCCCGTGTATTGATTGTGTCTTCAATTATCTTATGTGTGAATCACAGATAGGCGGTGTGGCGGCGTGATCGGCGATTATGTGGGCTACATCGAGAGCCCAAACTACCCCGGTGATTACCCGTCCGGTATGGAGTGCGTCTGGCGGGTTGCGGCGCCCAAAGGACGCAAGATTATCGTGGTCGTGCCCGAGGTTTTCCTGCCGGAGGAAGACAATTGTGGGGACGAGATTGTCATGAGGAAAACAAGTGAGAAGAAAATATTGAAATTATTTGGAAACTATTTATTTTTGTTTCTCATGAACCATAAGAACCAATTAAAATTGTAGATTTAGTAGTGACAGTAAGTGTTGCTAATAAATTGTGTCACCGTAAAGCAAACTAAGTGGAAAGAAGGCCATTATGTTTTGCAACCAAGTATGGTTATGACACAGACTGGGACCTTGAGTGCAGAAAAAAATGCAAAACAAAATCAGGCCAACTATACTCACCCCTTAGCTGACAAAGTGAGGCAAAGACAAGGTCCTCAGTATTTCACCAGCAAAGTTTGAGATCTCAATTTTATTTTTAAGGGAGACCTTTCGTCAACATTTTGCATCTGAGAGTGAAGCCAAGTGATTTTAATTTGAAGCCCTAGACTAGACTGGTACATATCCAACTTTTTGAAAAGACTGACCAATCAGTAGTCTGGTGGTATGACTGTGTAGAAATAGAGACTAGGTACTAGATGTTTCTTTTGGCACAGTTGTTTGATTGTTTTTACTACCTTAAATTTTGGGACTCTCATAGGCCAACAAAGTATTGAGAGTACCAAATTTTCGGGCTGGTTATGGCCATATAACACACATGAATGAAATATTAAGACACATTTTGGGATAGTTGTAGTAAGATACGATTGTCATGTATTGATTAAAGTCTATGGCGGATTTGTTTAAGGGAATAACAGACCTGAAACCATACCATTGATAACTTTTACGGTTCTTGTGACTAAATCGGTACGAAAAAATACTGCGTGGAGGAGTTGTGTTTAAATCTGGTTTCTGTACGTCCTCTTCCTACAGATTCACCGCAATCGATGACAACTTTTGAGACCTGTAAGAACGTGACCCGACCAATTGCCTTCACCGCCCAGACTAGGAAGCTTTGGATCCAGTTCAAGTCGGACGCCTTCAACTGCCACTCCGGATTTCAGATCCACTACGCCACCTACGATGGTAAGCGTGTTGACATACACAGTGTTGGGTGGGACTCGAACCCACGACATTCTGATTAGTAGTTCAGGCGTGTGAATAAACCCTTCTACCGCCGACGTGCGGTTGGCACATTTTGCCAAGCACGGTTGGCCAAACTATGGAAGGCCCAACCCTGCAAAAGTGAAGAATAGTTTTAATGATTACAAAATATTTGATATTGCACTGTTGAAAATACAAAATAATTAACAGCCGCTACAAAATATTTCCTGAACATGGATTTTTTTCATGTAATAAGGGTGTTATGGGATTTTTTTTTGAAAATATGTTGCCAACAACGGCTTCAAATGATGCGCTTGCGACAGCCCATACAAAATGTTTACAAACAATGGAAAGGTCTATATCATTCGAAATCAACTTGAATTTTCCTGGAATAATCAAGTTGGACTAAAGATACATTGCCATAATTCTTTTGGAGTCTATTGGAGTCTTTTTTTGATTTTTTTTTTTTTACATTTTTGTCATTTTTTTTGTCAACAGAGAATTACGAGGAGCTTATTAAAGATATTGTCGGGGATGGCCGGCTGTACGAGTCTGATCATCACCAGGAGATCCTTAAGGTAAGAATTGCTATCCTGTCCGTCCGTCAGTTTGTCTGTTTGCTGTTAAATGTTCACGAATCGATCCTGTACACGGGGTGTAATTAGCAACCGAATTTGAAGTGTGCAATGAAAACGAGATGTAAATATAGTTCGCAAAACACTTAGCCCATAACGCACACTGTAATAGACGCTACACCTCATTTCTTTACGGAATTAGGTACTTAAAGTTGAGCAGACCTTATCTTGCAGTTGACTTCATCGTACACGTCGGATTCTTTATCCCCAAATGAAACCAAAAACATTGCCAAATCTTGAAATGCACACGCGCAGTTAGGTTATAGAGGACACAATTACATGATCTGGACCCAAGTTCACCATTTTTTGCGGCAAATAGAGAATATTGAGCAAAAAACTGAGTATTTCATATGAATGGTTTCTTCCGCAGAAAAATTGAATTTTTCAAATTAGTGGCTGTGGTGAGGAGTTATGCCACTTTCATTGAAGTGGCTCATTTTCCAGTCTGCACACTGAATTGGTTTTGCCCTTTTTTAAACGTGTCAATAACTTCAAGTGAGTCAGTCACCATGACTAGGTTTTTGTGTGTTATTACACTGCTTCACATCAGTACGCGATTACAGAAAATTTGTTGAACCATGGGACCGTGGTCAGTGTGTTTTTTAGCGTGCGTTCTCTGCTAGCGCTTTTCTTCAAAATGGTGCAATGGATACACATGAAACTTTCACTCAATATGTCCAAATTACCAGCCTATCACATATCTCATTTGCATTTATTTTGATAATTGCAACATATTTTTTATATTTTTCTTTAATTTGGGTCCAGATCGTTCTGACTCATTATGAAGCTAGTTCGGCGATGGAGGCTATGTAACGATATTCTGACGTTAACCCGCAATTTGTTTGACTCTTCGTTTTTTTTTTTTGCATTGTTCTCCGGCTCTTACCAGGATAAAGAAACGCTGACAGCCTTATTGGAAGTGATCGCTCATCCCGAGATGTACTACAGATACAGCCAAGAGGAATCCATGAACATGCTACCACACTCTTTCATTAAGCTCCTTCGAGGGAAAATTTCACGCTTCTTTTACCCCTGATGACGTCACGATGACGTCACGATGAGTTCCCGTCGCGTCCGTGTATAGTATATCTCCTTTGTATTATTTTGTAAATAAATAAAAACCGAAAGGCAGTAATGTATGAAAAAAAATGTATTCCATATTCTTCTTTTTATCGAGAGTTTATTTTTAGGTTTGAATTGAGTGTACATGTTCTGAGAGCGATTTCTTATATTTGTTGATTTTTTTTCCTTTTTTTTCGTTTGAGAATTGGCACTTGTGCTTAAAGGTGCTGTCTTGTGAATTTCTGAAGTTCATTGGACAGTGTGTTCGTTGGAGCGCAGGTGGCGATTGTTAGGCCATATAGACATTTCCTTTAATGTTGTAACTGTTTCATGAACTCTGGCGACTTGTAATCCACTGAGGTGGAAACGTTGGACAATGTTGCAATGTTTGCAACCAATAGCTGGTACAACAAGCAACGAATCCCACATCTGGTTTGGAATGTATTTTTTTCTAGCTCAACAACAACACATTGTTGAATAAGATGTTTATAAATTATGTGATTCTGTTGGTTTTTAATTTTCTCTTCTGTTTTTGTTTCATAATTCTAATTTTCATTGTTTGTTGCGCTTTTCTCATTTATTTTTCTCCATTATTTGTCTGATTGTATTTCCCCACATTCCCCATGATCATTTCGGTTTTGGTTTTTCTGTTGTGGTCGCCGGCATGACACGCAATGGAACAAAATCGTTCTGTTTGCCTCTGCTTTAAGTGTGTACGGCTATGCACCCTCTAAGACTGTGTACTAGTGACCCCGCCCTTTCAGTGGAGAGTTTGGAAATGCTTTTTAACTGTTTTTAATTCCCGAGGTTGCATTAGTCGTACAATTATCGAATAGAAAAGTATTAAGAAAATCTTGTCTGTGTTGTGTGTGTGCGTCGCGCGGCGACATTAAAATTCTTAATTGTCGAGTTCAAAGCTATTTGTGATTTATTTTCGGTAAGGCATGACATAATGGTTTTTTTTAATAATTGTTTAACGTGTAAGTAAATGTGTATTTTTAAGATATAGGATAATGTAAAAATAGATACAATCCTTATTGATACCAAGTGATATATAAGGCATTATTACCACAAAGTATTCGCGAAATTGTGGGCTATATAAAAATTAAAAAAAATATGCAATTGTTACTAAACCGTTAGAGGAAAATTAATGAAAGCAGCGAATACATGCGTGACGCCACCTTTGCTACTTTGCTCTGCAAATCTAGTTTCATTTTGTACCTATCGTAATTTTTAAACAAAATATTTCTCTGCGGAATGTCATTTACAATTGTATATTACTATAGCTCTTATAGAATTCCAAGTATAGATTCTTGATATTTGTTTGTTTGGTCAAAATGACCACAAGCGTATGGCTTTCACCAATATTCATAAATACCTAAGACAGTTTACGCATTCCTATTGGTCGAGAGCCCGTCACGTGGCCGGTCTTAAACGGATGATAAAGACATGGCTAGCTGGTCTTAAACACTTTTCCAGTGTCACAATAAAATGTGGACTCCTAAAAATCCAGTGCCTCTTACCGTTTCATTGGTTGAACGTTCACAATCCTCACGTAGGCATGCGCAACACTACCAGGGAGTCAGAATTTTATAGTTCTAAATTCAAAACGCAACGCGCCAGGTGCGTTCTGCGCGACATCGCGCAGAACATGATACGCGCGCGTCAATCTCCATAAAAGGGTTGTTTACATCTTACTCGCCAGCTGAACACTTCATTATTTTGCAAGAGGGATGTTTCAAAAAGCATAGAGTGAATTTGTTGAACAAAATCGGGATGTTTTGAACGAATTATATGATTTTTTTTTACCGAAAAGGTATTTATGAATGGGAATACATGTAAATATGTGCTCCGTCGGTATTTATCACTCTGTTTAAGACCACTTAGAGTCTGGGTGCTGATAATTACCCTCGCCTCCGGCTCGGGTAATTATCAGCACCCAGACTCTAAGTGGTCTTAAACAGAGTGATAAAAACCTCCGGAGCACACATTTATTCCCTTAATAACAACTGTATTAATCTTTTTGTATGTGATAGACATTTTTTTACAGCGTACGATTGTCTTACGATATGATTAAGCGTTTGCAGTTTTCTTGTGTATATAATGTGCCAAAGAATGACCTTCGTGCATACAAGCTGTATATATTAATACTTGGTTTTAATAAATTAAAAACTGCACTGCCGTAACGTCGCGTTAACTCGCGTTGTTTGATAAGTAATGAGTATTACCGAACTTTAAATTAATTATTATATACGCCAAAATTGTCGGAGTTTGGAGAAGTCTAAATTGATAGACTAGGTGTTGTTGCCATGGCGATGGGATCGTGTCACTTAGAAATTGAACAAGGGGTGTGTAGTTTTGCTAAAAATGCCTATTTTACACTTTTAAAAAAATCCGATACCAAACGTGACACTCGGATGTCGATTTTATTTTGTTTTATTCTGTATTCTTATTTGTATTTTCTTATTTTTAACTTTTTTTGGGGGGGGGAGGGGTGGTTAGCTCTAGCAACCCGCTCCAAAAACAAAGTTTCCTGAGTTTTCGCTCAAAATACAATTTTAACTTATCAAAACGTTCTGTCAAATATCTTCAAAAATTGTATGAATTTTTCCAAAGTAAGGTCCGTAGGAAAAGCCCCACAAGTTTAGTAACTAGTACTGCTCCTGATGTAGCAAGAGTAAAAATCATCAGAGCTTTTTGCATTGATATATAGTAGATTTGCATACTAATATAACTTGAAGAATTATGGAATCTTATGGTTGGATGAAAGAAATTTGAAAATGTTGCAACAAAAGTCATGGAATTCCCGTGTATTATATTTAAAAAATGAAAAAAGAACTAAAAAGAGGCTGTTCGACATTACTGAATAAAATCTGCAACTTTGTATAATAAAACTTGAAGCAGTGTGTTTTGTGCTGACTTTTTTTCCCTCTGTAGGATGAAAGAAATAATCCGCTTACATACTTACAGCGTGTTTTGAATACAATCGTGGTTATCGATGACGTCGAAGCGTGTTGTCTAGCTGAACATCTCCGAAACAAACATGTAGCGCCATAATGTGACAGAGCCCCCCCCCCCCTGTTGTGTTGGTCATTGTGTTACCAGAATCTCAGGAATTCTTTAGAGATATCAGTTCGACACATTACTACATTGTCCCCTACCTAACCAAAACCATGAACGTTTTGTGCTCCAAACTAGTCTGCTCACGTCACATTACTAATACTATGCGAATTATTAGGGAAGACTATTAGTGCTGTAACTCTTTCTATTTGCGTTCTCTTTCGTGGTGGTGCATCTAGATATATCTTTTCAAGGGGGTGTTTACGCACCACCACCGCGAAAGAGAAACGCATCGCTGTGAAAGAGGAAGAGCTACCTGGCACTTATGGCCTTCTGTACATTATAAATTATCAACTAGAACCTGAGAAGGCTCTACTCAGAGGTACAGGAATTTTCAGCTAAACTCCTCTGCTCTTTTAAGATTTCTCACTTTCGTCATTTCACCACATCACCGTCAGGTGAAAACTACATTCATTTTTCTGACCTGCGCGTCGGTGAAGTATTAGGGCGCCCTCAATGTGAGTGGTTATTTTCTCTAAAGTGAGGGCGCCCTTGAGACTCGACAGCGTCCTGTTTTGATTTGACATTTGGATGCGAAGCGGTTGATTTGAAAGCGAGTGATGTTTGGTTAAAAAACTTGCAGAAATAGGAGGATTGGAAGAAGAATTTCGCCGTAAGTTTGTTCTTTAATATTTATGAATAGAGGTCAATGTGACTAATTGATTGGTTGATTGATATTTGGGAAAAAAAGTTAGTGTAAATCCAGACGCCACTAGTCGAGCATGTCGAGTGCATTTTTTCAAAGTCTTTTCGGTAGTCATGCCTTTTTGTAGCTCTACTGAGTGGAGCGCTGAATTACGGGTACCCCTCCATACTAGTATGGAGGGGTACCCGTAATTCAGCGCTCCACTCAGTAGAGCTAGCCTTTTTGGTAGTAATCCTTAATCTTGGCGATCATGTAGTACAGTGTAGGGCTCCTGTTTTGTTTTGATCAAATTAGAGTCAAAAATGTTTTTTATTGCTCAAAAATCACCTTTACAATCAAAAGCTGACTTTTCTCTATTCTAGTGACACCTACTTTGCAATTTTGAACAGTTTCTTGGGGTAGAAATCACTATTTTCCTGTTTGTTTTGTGCCTTGCGATTCAGCCCCCGCCCCCGATTTTGGGTCAACTCGTACCCGAGTTAACTCGTACCCAAGTCAAGTCGTACTCGAGTCAACTCGTACCCGAGTTAACTCGTACCCAAGTCAAGTCGTACTCGAGTCAACTCGTACCCGAGTTAACTCGTACCCAGGTTAACTCGTACCCGAGTCAACTCGTACCCGGGTAAACTCGCACCCAGGTCAACTCGTACTCCCCTCCTTTTTTAGTTTGGAAGTACGGATGGATGGTTAACAAAACTTCCGATTTTACCCTAAAAAAACGGTGACTGAGAAATAGTAGTTACGCCGCCAGAAATAGGGGACCAATTTGTTAGTTGATCCTTGGGTGTGAAAGATTGTTTGACATTAGCAAATTGTAATTCAAGTGCAAGAGAAAGTTTTATTATCTTAAACAAAACTGAGCTAATCGGGTTTCGTCCTCGAAACTTGACATCCGATTCGATTCATCATGAACTGTGTGACAGACCATCCGATCGATCGGTTTGAGCAGCAGAAAATGGTTCATCGGAAAACCACAGGATCATCTGTAATATAAAAATAAAATAAATTGATAAAAGCATGCATACTTTGGGTAGAACATTTATTTGAAGTATGAAAATTAGCCCCGTATTAAATATGTACAACTACAACTTACACCAAGGCCTAATGCCTTTGAAAAACGGCGAAGGTTCCGACACTAACTACGCGACGGCAAAAACACCGTGCACGCATAACCACTTTGACCGGCGAGTGTGCGCACAGGCTCGGCAAAAACGATATCACCGTGCACGGTACAACCACGTTGGCCGATGAGTGCGCGCACAGGCCCGGCAAAAACGATGTCACTGTGCGGCACGGGACGACCACGTGGACCAGCGAGTGCGCGCACAGGCTCGGCACAAACGATGTCACTGTGCACGGACAATTACAACCGGCCATATCCCTCCGATCTTCCGTTCGTTTCACTGATTTTCTTTTCGAAAATAGGCAACTATTTTGAGCTGCGGGTACGAGTTGACTCGGGTACGAGTCAACTCGGGTACGACTTGACTCGGGTACGAGTTGACTGGGGTACGACTTGACTCGGGTACGACTCAACTCGGGTACGACTTGACTTGGGTGTCAATTTTGGGGTACGAGTTGACTCGGGTACGAGTTAACTTGGGTACGAGTTGACCCATTTCCCCGCCCCCCCCCCCCAAAAAACCACCATTTTATTGTGCACATAAACATTATTATGGCCTCCGAAAAACAAGGGTAGACGAGGTCCCCCCCCCCCCTCCCCTTTACGTTTTGAAAGTTTGACTTTCAATTCACGCTGTTATCACAGTATTGGATTAATGTTACCTGTTCAAAACAGTTATTGTCTCTCCATTTTCAGACTTTTTTACCAACTCAGAATTGATCATGAAGATTGCGGCCGATTTCCCCGAGGGTGTGGAGCGATATGATCAGCATGGCTTCGCCGTCTTCAGCGACAAAACGTTCTGTGAATCCGAAAGACACCATCCCCCTGAAAAGTTGGTTGAATCATGGAGCTATTACGAAACGTTGGCAGTGGATATTTGGCCAGCGCCGGTTTCCTTTGAGTAAACGTTGCTTTGCCAGACGTCGTCTTTGTTTCCTCTGTCAAACGACATGTAGTCCGAGTAACTAAAGGACTCTAAAGATCGCCTTTTTTTTTCTCAGCATTTGGCCATGGTCTTTTGCGAGACCGTGACCAAATGTTAAAAAAGGCAATTTGTGGAGAGTCCTAGTTACTCGGACTACCGGCAAAGTAGTGTTTACTAAAACTTTTAAAAGAGAGCCAGTGCAGCCAATGTGATGTAGTTTAGTGCTGGGCGGGTAACCCAAGTACTCGAGTACTAACTAGTAGTGTTTGCTGCTTGTTGTTCTACTCCTGGTTTTTCTTCTAGTCGAGTACTCATCCAGGCATGAGTAGAAGTAGTACTCATGAATTTTGTCAAGGTTTGGGTTTTTTTGGTAAATTTTTGTTTGGCCCACGATTTGACCGTGGTGATATGTATGTGGCCCTTTTTTAAAGTAGTATAATAGGGGTGGAAATGGTGCCAACAACGTCAAAATAGTCCGTCCTCCAAAATCTTTTTTTAAAACAACCCCAATTTTTTTCCCGCGGCCAAACATTTTGGGCAACATTTTTTTTTTCACAAATTCAAATTTCTAACAAAAAATTGTGAGCCCCCCCCCCAAGCCAAATCCTGGGTGCGCCACTGGGTTTCTGCGCCAAACTTGTCTATTCCCAATAAAGGAATCACTACCTCCATATGTTTCCTTGGGATTCCACTAGCACTCTCATGGAATAAATGTTCAAGTAAAATGAGCCAAAACTTTGCATAGTAAGGATATCTCAGTGCTGAACTTAATGTGGAGTATCTTCCGCGCTGTTTATTACCGGTAGTATTTACGCCCTTCTTAGTAATGCCTTTTTTTGTTTTTATGGGAATTCAGTAAACTACTAGCGAGTACTCGACTACTCACAAGTAATTTTTCTGCAAGTACTCGAGTAGGAAAATCCACTACTCGCCCAGGCCTAATGTAAATTTACGTTTACTACAAGAAACACGGTGTCCTGCAAATATCCACTGCCAATAACTTGTTGCTTGAAAAATAGCAGTTTCAACAAAGATTATATTTTTTCAGGGGTGTAACTTAAAAAAAAAATCAGCAATGTGGAGATGAAATACAACCAGTTCCATACGTTTTTTTTTTGCCATTTTAAAAGTAATTCAACCTAATTGCTTTTTTTTGTTGAATGTAAAACAGTAGAAAAGACAAGAGTAGTCCGGCTCACATGGAAGCGTGGAAGGCCGTGCTGACGGACTGGTCTCGGACCCAGACCAATGGCTGCAGCAAACTCAGGTCCCTGCTCAGGAAAGGCGTACCACCGTCGCTACGGCAACAGCTCTGGCAGAATCTGTTGGGATGCCAACACCTCAAACAGACGTCAAAGTTCAACTATAAGGTACACACTTATATCCAAAAATCAGTACTTAAAAAGACAAAAACAATTACCCTGTACAAGAAACTTTTTGTTGTTTACTCAGCCTTAAAATGTGTTCTCAATTAAAGCTAAGACTTTTTGCAAACAGCAGTTTGACAGCTGTAAGGATCTGTTACCATTAAACCAATTGCATAATAAAGAGGCAAACATATCATTTTGAAGGACATGATGAAATAGTTCATAATTTCGGCAGGGTTTCCATAGTACCGGAAAAATCCAGGAAACTCCTGGAATTTAAAGCTATCACGGAAAGTCATGGAATTTTGTTATTTTGCAAAGAGTAATGGAAAGTGTATATTCCCAGAGAAAAGTAATGGAAAAGTCACAGAATCTTGCCTAGTGGTCTCGTGTCAAACTGGAAGGCTGAAAGGGAGTGGCGTCCCTTGCCTCAGTGTGATGACAGTGGTATTGTAAATGGGCTCCTCATCCTCTTCATTCATTCATTTTCATGATGACTTGATGAGTTGGGCCCAACTGTCCCTGTCGAGCATAGTGTTGGAAAGAGATGGTCCACTCAGACCAGTTTCTAGCCCGATGGATGTTTCAGGGTCATGTTGGGAGGACCTTTACGTCGAGGGGCTTCAGGGTTCCAGAGGAGAACTTGACTAGCTGGCTCATCATGTCGATAAATGTGACTGGCTAGCCGAAGGCGACGCTGTCTGATGGTGGTGGAGATAGGGGGAAGGGCACCATACAGAACAGAGTTAGGGAGATGTTGTTGCCAAGAAACGTTCTGAACAGCCCGCAACATCCGTGTACAGGTGCCAGCAATGGATGCAGAGATGTGTTTTGTCAGGGTCCAGGACTCGCACCCGTAGAGGAGGATGGATTCTACTGAGGTCTTGAAGATGGGCTCCTAAGATGTCAAAACAGCACAGGAATTGGTTGTGGACAGCCGTGATTTTGTCCTGGAAATGTCATGGAATTTTAGTCAAAGATTTCTGACGAAACCCGGTTAAATATCCTTTTCTTTTTATCTCAGACCAGTGTGAAGCTGATTCGCAGGGAGCTAGTTGATATCGGGATCAGCGAGTATTGCCTCAGGCCCAACCAGGTCGACTGGACCGTCACGGCAGAGTCAGAAAGCAGCTTGCCCGTACCGCCGCAAGTCATCCGACAAATCACCATGGACGTGGGTAAGGATTTGAAGCCAAGTAGTTTATTGCCTCTGTGTATCAGCGTAGAGGGCGCTCACAAGAGCTCCGGATCAGGGTTGTAACTAGTCACTCATTTTTTGTGACTCGAGTGGAGTCGAGTCATTTTAAAGAAGTGACTTGAGTCGAGTCGAGTCATTAGGTCAAAGGTGGAGTCGAGTCGAATATTTAGCTCAAGTAAATTGGAGTCATGAATATTTGAACACTATATACCACAATTCATAAAAGGAGGCCATAAGTTTAGCCAGTGTTCGAATCCAAGAGCTTTATGAGAAATGGCCCAAAGCCAGTCGAGTCACGTCATTTACCCTTAATTAGGGAGTCGAGTCGAGTCACCAAAAATTGTGACTCAGTCGGACTCGAGTCGAATCATTGACTCGAGTCATTACAACTCTTCTCCAGAAAGATAGTCAAACTAAATTCTTGACCAAAATTGATTGTGAAACGCTATAATTGCATTGTATCGTATTCAACTTTTTATCAGATCGTACGTTCCCAACTCATTGTCAGTTCATGGAGGGATCGCATGAAGCAAAGGAAGGCCGGGCGTCTCTGTTCCGCCTACTAGCCGTCTACGCCTTGTACAACCCGCAAGTCGGCTACTGTCAGGGTGAGAAATCACTGGTATCCATTATCCCTGGTAACCACTGTCCTGTCCAAAGGTGCTGGAGATTGCAAATTGTTTTTGTTTGTGACTATATGTTTCAACTGTTACTGCATGACTACATAAGTACATGACTATTATGACATTAGAAAAAGTTGGAAAACAAGAATCAATATTTTTTGTAGCGACGCCTTTAACTAAACAATTAGAGTGCCGTGGCCCCATGGTCTAGAGCATTGAATTGATGGTCTGCGAGCGAGTAATGTCCAACCTGGGGTTGTGGTGCGTGTGCCCTTGGGCAAGGCGCTTGGTCACTCATTGTTTCTCCCAACCCAGGAGTAAACTGGTACCTGTGAGGGCAGAGATGGTTATTGTGATTGATTTTAGCTGCTTTGCGCCGAAATGGCAGCATGGAGCTGTATATACTCCCCGGGGAGCTGAGATGGTATTTGGAATGTTTCATTGGCCCAATGAGCAGGGTAATAATGATGTAGCGCCTTGAGCACCAATACTGGTGGATATGTGCACTTTATAATACGTATTATTATTATTATATATTATTAACGATTAATATAAATTACAGGTCACATTCAATTCCATTCTGGTCAAGTTGCTGAAAATGTCATCAAATACAGGAGAAATAAAAGGCAAAATAAAATATTAGTGTACGTTTTTAACACAAAGTAAATTTTCACAACACTGAAGAAATGTCTACAAATTGAATATTGCTTTTTGATTAATCGCTTCTATGCATGTCACCATTCGACAGGAGAGTTGATTTTTACATTGCTGAACACTATTTCACACGCTGATAATATCAATATTTAATGGATAGGAATGTCCTACATTGCCGGCATGCTGCTGATGCAGATGACGGACGAGGAGGAGGCATTCTGGTCAATGGTGGCGCTCTTCGAGAAACCCAAGTACCTGTCTGGATACTTCGACCAGTCTTTGCTCAGGTCAGCATTTGGCACAATGCCAAATCTTTTTCAATGTCTTTTAAGTCACACAAAACTATCCTTTTTTTGCCTTTTTTGTGGAGCTGATAAACAGCAACAATCTTGTAGTGGGAGTAATTGACCTATCGCCGTTTGCGAGTTAGCCACGCCCCTTATAGACAACCCTATGGAATTGTGTACGTTAAGTTTTGTTTGTCTCAGATTTTGCGCGTTCTGCGTCCATTTGCATATCATGTAATTAGACAATATAAGCTGCGTTGACGCGATTCTACCGTGATAGGTTAATTGGAGAATACGATGGAGCTAGGAAAAAGTATAAGTCCATAGTAATTCCCGCAGAGTGGCTACTCGAATACGGGGACACGGAGTGGGATTGAGTTGAGAGAGGCAAAAGAGGGCGCGATTTTCCCTTTTAACAAAAATCCTCCAAGGAGATGAATCTGTATGCATACAATGTTACCTGAATGGGGAGGATGGAAAAAAAAAAGTCTTAAGTCCAAAGTAGCTCCCCTGGAGTGGCTATGCGGATACGTAGTGCGAAACACGTGTTTTGTGGGTGAGCAGTCAAGCGTGACTCCTTATCCCATAGCCGGCTATGAAGCGGGATAGATGAGTGGCGGGCTATTCTGCAATTGTGGCTTTTAGCAAAAAAATTATGTGATCATCTTCAAGAGATCCTCAGTTCTTTTGTCTGTAAACTTTTTTCCAGGATCCAGCAACACGCAGCTGTCTTCCAGAAGTTGATCACCCACAGACTGCCCAAATTTGCCAATCATCTTGTAAGTTTTGCCTTTTTGTTTATTCTCCCTTCAGAAAAGAGGTCAAACGGAGCAGGAATATTCAAAGATGTGTGACTGTCTTGTAGTGATGGATTCAGATACACTAGTTGGGCAATTCCAGAGTTATGTAATGTCCGTTACAGACTTTTTAAGAGCTCAGTGATTAAACCTGAAAATGTTTTTTTTTTCTTCAAATCTTATACATCCATCATCTAGTAATGGTCAAGGAGATTACAGACTAGGAGTTTTGGATCATTTCTCTGAATCATTAATTAGATATCATTGTTAATTGCCTCTGTCACAGACATTGCACTTCCCCACAATGCTGAAATTGCCCACTTTATTTTCTTGAAGTTGACAGGTAATTTATTAGATCACCAGGGCCCAATTTCTTGGCTCTGCTTACTGTAAGTGAAAATTCCTGCTTACTGACGCAGAAAATTCCGTGCTTACGATTAGCCTATGTCACGCATTAGGCCAAAAAAAAATATTCCTGTCAGTCAAAGTTCCGGAATTGACGCGGCGATGCGGCTTTGCTTTTTTTTTTCAAGCTTGGATTGTACAGACAAGGTGGGGTACTATTTTGCTTTTTTGGTGTCCTCATGTACATTGGTGTCCTCCATAAATTGCCTTGGTGCTCTCGATCATTTTCCTTGGTGTAATTTCCCATTCCTTGGTGCTCTTTGGTAAAAAAAAATGAGGAGGTGCGGCAATAGAGGGCGCTGTTGGAGCTACCGCGGAACATTTTGGGGAAAAAAAAGATTGACGCGCATGATTAAAATCGACGCGCGCGCTGAGATCGACTTATTTTTTTTTGGTCCTTAGCGAGGAATTTTGGCTTCTGCGCCTGCGCACATACCATATTACTAGGGATTCTGTGCTTACAGGGTTAGCACAGAATTGTTCTGCTAGCGCGGTTAATAGCACAGCATGGTGATTGTAAGCACGGAATTCTGTGGTTAGCAGAGCCGTGCAATTGGGCCCTGCTTCATTCTGTGTCAAATTTGCCTGCCATTGTCTGAATGTCTGGAAAGGATAATCATTGGAGTCACAAAGAGAGACAGAATTAGGAACGAAGATCTTAGAAGAAAGACAGGGGTGCAAGACGTAACAGTTGAGATCAAAAAGAAAAAGTGGAGTTGGGCAGGACATGTCATGATAAGCAACAACCATAGATGGACCCTGAAAGTAACGGATTGGACGCCATTATCGTTGAAGAGGCGAAGAGGAAGACAGCCTAAGAGATGGCGAGATGAAATCTCATAGGGAAGAAATGGAAACAACTGGCAAGGGACCGAAAAGCATGGAAAGTTAGTGGAGAGGCCTGCATCCAGCATTGGATCCAATTAGGCTAATGACGATTATGATGTCTGAAATCAGCCAACAGAGGGCGCTCTAATCTATATACTTTCTCACACCTTATTCCACAACAGGCATCCATGGATCTGCACCTCCTAACCTTCGTCACACCGTGGTTCATGTGTCTCTACACGTCCTTTCCCTGCTGGGATACTGTCCTTGCAATATGGGACCTCCTCCTTTTGGATGGTAAGCTCCGCCCCCTCTCAACCCAAGGTTTGAGGGCTACACCACTAGTAATGGCTGGTTCTTACTTGAAAGCAAATTCAAAATGTCACAAAACGTTTGCTGCGAAATTCGCCTCAGTTGAAATGCGTTCAAGTTTTGCGAATTTCCAGCGCCAAAACTGGCTGTGACATCACACGTTCATGTTCGCTTTCGCGTCTAGTATAAACCGGCCTTAAAGCTGCAATTTAGTTAGTCTAGGGGCTAGACGTTGTTATGGTTTGATACGCGATAACCCGCTGCCGCGATAACCCACCGCTGCGGGAGGGCATTATCACGACCAATCAATATATCATCCACGCACTGTCAGTGGCAACGTCCGGGCCAATTCCTATTGGTTGTGTAATGCGGGCGCACCTGTTTGGCCTAATATATGCAGCGCGCATTAAAAAAAGGCAAAGTAGTTCCGAAGCAAACTCTAAAATTTCTTCCAGGAATATAAAAGATTCAGCAAGACATTTGTGCAACATCACTGGTCAGCTCTTTTGTTGTGTGTGGTATGTGTGGGACTGAAAATGACTCGTAATTGCCTGCAGAAGTTGCACATGCGCACTAGTTTCCCCCATTTGTGGGGGCAGATTTTAGGAACTGACAGTTCATTGATCATATTGGTTGGTCCTGATAACGCCCTCTCGCAGCGGCAGGTTATCGCATATCAAACCATGACAACATCTTGCCCTTAGACTACAATTAAATCCACCCTTGTTTTGAGGCAAAGATTTACTTAGAGTCCAGGTTAGCATCACACTTGGACAAAATAAAATTGCAAACAGTTACCCACGTTCACCAAAACAAACAGGCATGATATTTTCCAGACTTTAGTGTGACATGTCAGACTTTATGAATCTGAGAGAATGACATTATCACGAGTAAAGAAAGAACTGCATCTTGCAGACCTCTCATCAGACTTTCAGACTTTTTTAAAATTGAAAATCTCTTCCCTTACATATCAGTGTTTTGAGACCTGTATTGTGCAAAGGAAAATTGCTGCCATACCTTTAGAGCTGAACCATAAATGTGATTTCCTTCGAAATTAAAATGTGATGACATGCAATTTTGAGGCATGGGCCTTTAAAAATGCGCAATATCACCAAGAGCAACTGAGGAATGACTGTATTTTGAGGGGGCCATATCGTGGAAACAACTTGAGAGTTGGGAGCTAAAATTTGTCTTGGGTTCTTTTGACAGATGATGGCATTAATTTTCATCCAAATCTGAGTCAGTCAAATTAAAACCCAAAGGTAATTTTAATCATTTTCATGTTTGAAATTGTTAATCGATCACAGGTATCTCTACTATATTCCGCGTAGCGTTGGCTGTGCTACGCCTCAGTCAAGATGAGTTGCTCCAGACTACAGACTTAGCTCGCATCCTTCCCCGACTCCTGCATCCCCCACCAGAACTGTGAGTGTTCAAACCAAAAAGATTCTCTCCTAATTTTTACAATAAAAGATGACCATCAATCCTAGTCACAAGTCAGTACAGCCTGTCTAAAAACAAATGGTACAATCAGAAAAAAAATGGGTTAAATATGCCCGGAAATTTCAAAATAAGTCATTCTTACTTGGCATAATATTAAAGAACAAAGACTGGGCTTTCCAATAGTGTTTGTTTGATCTTATTTGCTTTTGTCAATTCAGAGATAGGCCTATAATCAATTTAGTGCAATACACCAAAATCGATTTTGTGCCACTTTTATGCTTGGGCAGAGTTGTTTCGAGTACTGTGCCATGCTGTCTTGAAGCTCACAAAAGATTGCAACTTGGCAAAAGAAACAAAACACAGATTAAAATACACAAAGGAAGTCTGGTTTTCTTGATACAAGCTTTAATAGTCAACATAATAAGTTCAATGATAAGTAATAACGTTTTGTTTTTATAACTTATTCTTTCACCGTTCTCACTCAACCAGAAAGTGGCACAAACTCAATTTTTTGTGTTCCGCAGTAAACTGGAGTTATCTCTGGATTGACAAAAGCAAATGAGATGAAACAAAAAGTAAATGGAAAGCCTGGTCTTTTTTCTTTAATGTGATGCTCAAAACGACTTACTTATGTTGAGATTTAATATTGAAAAAAAAAATCGTTTTCGATTTTACCAATTTTTTTTTAGACAGGCTGTAGAATAGAATCCATTTCAAATCAAATGGAATCAATTTCAAATTCGGAATCAGAGTTGTGACCCGTTTTGAAAGACTGAACTCATGTGCAGTGGTATGCAAGCCTGACGGGTGCATGGTGCTTGTGTTCTTGGGCAAGACACTTTACAACAATAACCTGCAATTGAGTACCTGCAAGAGTAGAGAAAGATTGCATCGATCTTTAACTGCTGCGTATGTAACCTACCCCATTCTCTGATGAGCAGGGATAATAATGTGAATTGCTTCGAGACATTTGTATATTCCACTTTGCAAGCGCCACCTTGTGCCCTTGGGCAAGACACTTTACGTGGAGCCCGGGCAAACACCACATTATATTTAGTATAGTTGTCTGTGTTTTGACTGCAGAGTAACTGCTGAGCATTTACTGCCAGTCGTTTGGAGAACCACCGTTGAAAAGTGGGAAATTGATTCCCTGCAGGCCATAGTAGCTGAGGAATCTGATGATAAACCAGGTACAGTTAGAATATTAACCTTAAACAAGACGGGTGAGAAGCCATTTCATAATTATAGGCATAGGCCTATCAGATCATTTGCGCTCATGCATTGTGTTCCTTTCCAATAATAACACCACTCAAAATCCAAAGAAGAGTGTTCAAAACTTAACCTTTTTGAACTTTTAACTCAGTGGATATCACACTTTTCAAGAAAACAGTGAAGAACCATGAACAACCTTTTAATTACAAAACATGATTTTGTCAATAGCACTCTCTATTTTCAAAACTCAGTCAATTGAATAATCATTGGAAAGCACCTACATTTCTTGATTTTTTCTAGTAAAATGACAGCAAGCCAGAGTGAATAATTTTACGGGGTGTTTAATACCAGTACCATTTTTAATGCAAGTAAGTTTTTTGGTAATAATTCGGTAGGTTACTTTTGGGAAAGATGCAAATGATAGATATGCCTTTAACACATTTGCGAATGGAAAGCAAATCTGAGAAAACAGTTGTAGCAAAACCTATCAGAGATGAAGTGTGTTTATTCTCTTTCGCTACGGAATTTAATTTCCTGATTTTTTCACGTTTGTACGTAATAAATTGCTGGAAATTCCGCCGTGTGTCGATGTGGACGCCGCCATCTTTAAATGTCTCTCTGTAAACAAACTGCTCACAATAACCTGCAGCAGACCCCGGCGAGACGGAGAGCTGCTGGCAGCGGCTCAAACTAGGGTTAGAGGTTATACGATATAAATTATGATAATAAGGCACACGTCATGGGGATACCCCTGTTTATTCACAGCGACGTCACCGAGCCGCTGCCAGCGGCTTGCCTATTATGCAGCCTTTTATGTGTGATATAGCCTTTGGGCAATTCCACGGTTACTCACGATACATTTTTGATGTACTTTTGAGTTTCCTTGGGCTGTAATGACCTTACTGAAAAGGTTTAATAACTGTTATCCCCATGGTAGATAGAGTAGACCTAGACCTACCTAAGCACCAAAGATGACATCCAGAAAAATGTGTTATGTATGATAAACAAGACGCACAAAAGCAGTTACTCACGTTACAATGTAATGTGAGTAACCGTAGAATTCCCCCTTTACAAAATATTTCAGTGAAAGGCTCTTCCTTTCATTCCTTTGTACAACACATTGATATTTTTTTTTGTTAGGAAGGAAAAGGAGACGTCGCATTGATTCTGACGCTGGCAAGGCAGAGGTGGTGGAAAAGCGCCCCCGCAATGGCGGGACCGAAGGTACGCATTTTTTTGCTTTGAGAAAAAAAATTGGGATAAAGCCACAATAAAAATTGAAGATACAACTACAGAACTGGACAATAAAATACAACTACAGAACTGGACATAAACATTCTGTATGGAGTACCGAAGTGTGACATCATTTAGAACCAGAAAGTGTAGTGCAAACGAATGGAGTACGCGCGCGTGTTGGTTCTACTTGTTCACAGGCTGAATCACGGGCTAATGTCTTTTACACACATTTTGTGCGCGTGACATGTTCACTTCGGTACTCCATAAAACAACAGGTTCCTGTTGTCTTCATGATGCTGTTGTCTTCGTGCTTGATGTCTTTTTGTTTTGAAATGCTTTCAAAAACTTTACCATTGACAGAGGAAAATGAGACGTCAGTGTTTCGGCGAGTCCTGAGCCTGTTCAAATCCTCCAATCAGCAGGCCCAGCGCGGGTCAACGACGCGCTCCCAGACAGCCAAGGCGAGGGCAGCAAACAGAGTCACTCAGAGACGCAAGACACCCGGAGTGGCTAAGGCTACAGCTGGTCTGGTACCTCGCCCTTCTAACACCACCGCACTGCAACACTCCAACCCAGCATCCTCTGCAGAACACAAGGCACCAGACTTGAAGAACCTAAATCTTGCACCCTCTCTCCACCAAGGCAGCACAGCATCAAGAAACACCAAAGCTCCATCAATGAAGGGCAAGGAGCCAGACTCAAGTCGTAAGACTGTTGCCACCGCATCTGTTAAGTGGAGCAAATTCTTGGAGCCGGCCACAGCCTCTTGTACGTCCCCTTGGAAGGAAGGGCTAAAGGCTTTGACTTTCTCGCTCCCTGTTCAGCAAGGCATGATGATTTTTGGAGTCGGTAATAACCAGCCCACCTCTGTCGTTTCAGAGGAATCAGTCAAAGTAAGTAGTTAAACCCAACAATAACATTGAAACCCAGATCCACATTTCGGCCAGTTCATGGCATTGAAAAGCAAAATCGTACAAAACTTTGGCACTTTTTTGTGGTCCACCCATATACATATAATAAAACTTAGACACGACATTAACTGCTTGTACGTTGTGAATTCTGTGAGCAAAACGGGCTGCGTCACGCGGCCTGGCGCAATGCGCGAATAATCATGTGGCTTCGATTTACGCGCATGCTTCATACGTATACCACGAATGTTCAGGCCAGCGCCAATGTACTTGTGCACCACTTAGTTGTTTGTTTCCCGCATGTGTTCGGGACCAAAAGAGTCAAAATGATGCGCGCAGTGAGACCGCTCTCTTGCGTGACGCGTTCGCGTAATACGCGTAGCATTTTGCTCACAGGCGCAATAGCTAAGTCGTGTCTAGGTTTTATTATATGCCTATGAGTCCACCACAGCAGACTAGGCAATATCTTTTATGATATTTTTTTTTAATTTAAAATATTTGTATTTGTAGCAGAAAGAAAGCTGCCCATCCAGCAAGCCTGACCCCAAGTTGATGGAGAAACTGCAGGCTGCATTGGGTGAGACAGATGTCAATAACAACTCGGCCATAGCTGCACGGACAAAAGACGAGCAAAAGATGGAAGATGAAGACGACCGAATCTCACCGTGCATCATCGCTACAGAGGACAGCTGGTAACGTTGATTGTCTACAATTGAGTAATAAACTATATAAGTTGTGATCAGGCCGTCACGAGTCAATCACATGTCATCACAAGTCAATCACAAGTCATCGTAATTCATAACAAGTTAAAGACAAGTTAAAGACAAGTCATCCATTTTCTAGTCAAGTCACAAGCTTTACAAAATGGAATGTGACAAAAACTTTCCTTTGCCCTGGAGGTTGCAGGTTCAAACCCCGCTCCATTCAATAAGCCATTTGCGAGTTGAATTTGAATAAAACCTGGAACGCTGACTTAATCCAATGCTTAACTTTGCATTCTCCAGACCAAAGAGACTGTTACTATATAACGTGATTCAGGGCAAGCTTTGCGCGAGCAACCCCCAGCTCCAGCATGGTCTGGTGTCTTTGTGCCATTGTCACCCATTGTGGCATGGTCTGGTGTCTTTGTGCCATTGTCACCCATCGTGAACAATGTATTGGTGCTGAGCTTCTCTTACGTAACTTTGCAAGAGCTTGCCGTGAATCATGTGATGAGCAACAGTGTCTTTGGTCTGGAGAATTCAAAGTTAAATGTGCCAAGCATTCTGGGCAAATCAGTGTACCAGATATTTTTTAATCTAAATCCCAAAGGCTATAGTCACTCGCAAATGGCTTAATACTTTATTCAACTTCAATATAATTGAAAACATGAAAACTTCTTTCTTCTTTCCTTGCAGTTTGGATGGTCTCCTGAAACTCGACCCCTCCAAGTTGCCCTCAGTTAAAAGAGACTCTGCCAAAGGTGTTCGCTTTAGCCCCCGCAGATCCAGCGACAGAGCTACCCTGCGGAAGCTGGAGAACATCAAACCGCTTAACACGCCAAGCGGACGCAGAATCATCAGCAAGTATGTGTCATTGTTTTCAATCTTTCTTTTAGAATGGGCTGTTCCGGATTCCGTAATAAGACCGCCCACCTTTGACCACAAGCCCCGCCTGTCTTTGACCACAAGCCCCGCCTGCCTTTGACCACAAGCCCCGCCCACCTTTGACCATAAGCTACGTCCACCTTTAGCCATAAGCCCCACCAACTTTTGGCCGTAAGCCACACCCACCTTTGGCCATAAGCCATGCCCACCTTTGGCCACAAGCCCCGCCCACCTTTGGTCTTGAGCCCCGCCCATCGTGGCATTAAGCCCTGCCCACTTTTTTGCCTTAAGCCCCGCCCACCTTTTGCCATAAGCCCCGCCCACGTTGTGTCCGTGTACATTTCTCACAGTGCTTGTGGCCAAGTTTTACTGTACTATGGTGGTCACCTGACTAAAAGTCATGATCTAATTGGTCTATGCGTAGTGTTTGATTGACAGGCAGATTGGGTTTATTATTGAAATTGTTTTAATGAATCTTTATTTTCATTGTTCCTGGTAATGAAACCAAGGGTTCTTCACAAAAGCAGAATATAGGCTGTAGTGAATTTATGTGGAAAACTAAATCATGACTTATCTTCATTTTCTTCTCAGATCAGCTAGGGTTCAGCATTCCTTCAAGACGTTCCACACCCCAACACCTCTCAGGAGATCACAGGTAAAGAAAAAAAGGAAAAATTCATAAACAACTGAGTTTCCAAAACTAGTATTGTAGTCAAGTCTGTCACATGTTCAGTCACAAACAGAGTACAAATCAGTTTTGGTCATATTACAGTGGATGAACAGTAACCAAAGAAAGTTTTTATTTCAGTTCATTTGAATAGCATTTTGTGTCTTGACTTGGGACGGAAGGAGTTGTGTGGAGTTTTTAGGACTTTGAAAGGTCTTGTGAGGACATATGGGGACTTGTGAAGACATATGGGGACTTGTGAGGATATATGGGGACTTGTGAGGACATATGGGGACTTGTGAGGACATATGGGGACTTGTGAGGACATATGGGGACTTGTGAGGACTTGTTTTATAACAAGTTTTGCGGACTTGTGAGGACTTGTGTTTGGCTTGATTAAGTACCCTCCAGGGTATTTTGGCAATTAAGAAACCCTGCCAAACACAGCAACGAGCAACACTTGTCTAAGTGACAAGCCTGCCAAATGTAGCAAGATCCATCAGGCCAAAAGTCTCAAGACCAAACTGCCTCAGAGTCTGTGGTCACCGAATGCAGCAGGATGTAACTGTGGCATTGTTCAATGGGACTAGCTCTCATTGTCTCTGAAGCGACCGTTCATGCACTGGTGTTGATAGCTGAATGCATCAAAGTGCACCAGACTTTTCCACCTGATGCACTGTGTTGTATCTGGCTGGGTTAGGACAATGTCTGAAAACACCCACTAAGTGGATGACAATTTCACAAGATTTATTGAATGAGTCACTTTTGTTTTGCAGATGTCTCGCTTGAATTCCAGTCCTCAGTTCTCGAGCCCCGAGATTGAGCTCCAGCCCATGCAACTTAGAGCTCACATGAGAAAATTCACACAGGAGTAGAGGAATTTACCTGTTCACACTGCAGCCCATGAAACTCCGACCTCACAGGAGAAAAGTTACCCAGGAGTAGAGGATCTTACCTGTTCACACAAGCTGCAGACCATCAAACTCCGAGCTCACAGGAGAAAAGTTACCCAGAATTAGAGGGTCTTACCTGTTCACACTGCAGCCCATGAAACTCAGAGCTCACAGGAGAAAAGTAACCAGGAGTAGAGGATCATACCTGCTCACATAAGCTGCGGACCATGAAACTCAGAGCTCACAGGAAAAAAGTTACCTGGAGTAGAGGATCTTACCTGTTCACACAAGCTGCAGCTCATGAAACTCAGAGCTCACAGGAGAAAAGTAACCAGGAGTAGAGGATCTTACCTGTTCACACAAGCTGCAGCTCATGAAACTCAGAGCTCACAGGAGAAAAGTTACCAGGAGTAGAGGATCTTACCTGCTCACATAAGCTGCAGCCCATGGAACTCATAGCTCACAGGAGAAAAGTTACCAGGAGTAGAGGATCTTACCTGTTCACACAAGCTGCAGACCATGAAACTCGGAGCTCATAGGAGAAAAGTAACCAGGAGTAGAGGATCTTACCTGTTCACATAAGCTGCAGCCCATGGAACTCAGAGCTCACATGAGAAAAGCTACCCAGGAGTAGAGGATCTTACCTGTTCACACAAGCTGCAGACCATGAAACTCAGAGCTCACAGGAGAAAAGTAACCAGGAGTAGAGGATCTTACCTGTTCACACAAGCTGCAGCCCATGAAACTCAGAGCTCACAGGAAAAAAATTACCTGGAGTAGAGGATCTTACCTGCTCACATAAGCTGCAGCCCATGAAACTCAGAGCTCACAGGAGAAAAGTAACCAGGAGTAGAGGATCTTACCTGTTCACACAAGCTGCAGCCCATGAAACTCAGAGCTCACAGGAGAAAAGTAACCAGGAGTAGAGGATCTTACCTGTTCACACAAGCTGCAGCCCATGGAACTCAGAGCTCACATGAGAAAAGATACTCAGGAGTAGAGGATCTTACCTGTTCACACAAGCTGCAGACCATGAAACTCAGAGCTCACATGAGAAAAGTTACCTAGGAGTAGAGGATCTTACCTCTTCACATAAGCTACAGCCCATGAAACTCAGGGCTCACAGGAGAAAAGTTACCAGGAGTAGATGATCTTACCTGTTCACACAAGCTACAGCCCATGAAACTCAGAGCTCACAGGAGAAAAGTTACCAGGAGTAGAGGATCTTACCTCTTCACACGAGCTGCAGCCCATAAAACTCAGAGCTCACATGAGTGAGGTTATCCAGGAGTAGAGGATCTTACCTGTTCGCACAAGCTGCAGCCCATGAAACTCAGAGCTCACATGAGAAAAGTTACCCAGGAGTAGGTGATCTTACCTGTTCACACTGCAGCCCATGAAACTCAGAGCTCACATGAGAAAAGTTACCCAGGAGTAGAGGACCTTACCTGTTCACACAAGCTGCAGACCATGAAACTCAGAGCTCACATGAGAAAAGTTACCCAGGAGTAGAGGGTCTTACCTGTTCCTCTAAAAAAAACATAATGGGGGCAATTTTTTTTTGGTTTTCAGATGTATTGATTTGTGTTATCTTTGATATGTCCACTACACTTAAATAGCATAATAGTGAAATAATACTGTTTTTAAGAAAAAACAATTGGTTTCCTTCATTTTTACAAATACACAACTTTAAAGGCCTTTTGCTCAACATTTTACTTTTTTTGACATACATAAATGCGAACTTTAAACAGCCACAACTTGTCAACAGAATGTCCAATTGAAGTGCAACAAACAGTAGGCCTACTGTAAGGAGAGTTTTATTCTCTTTCTTAATACCCACAAACCCTCACTTGGACCTCTGCCCAGTTCTCTCTCATTTTGCCAGAATGCCTCTCACATAATTGTATTTGCACAGGAAAAAATAATTTGGGACTTTTCAAAGTCCCTTAAAAGACAAACACAAACTCATTTTGCTTTTTAATTAGGTTTTGTTACAAAAGGATTGCAGCTTTTCTTTTATTCCTTTTCATCTGTTCAGTGCTTTTTGTTTAATTTTCCAAAAGCTGTAGCAGGTTGAAATAAAGACAACATGTACTCCCCCCCCCCAAAAAAAAAAGATTCAAATGCCACATATCTAACAACCTTAAATTAGTGGTGCACAGTGGTAAGTCATTGAACTTATGAATTAATTTAATTTTATCACCGATCCATGATTTAATAAACTAAACAAATTCCAGTTGACATTTGTGTTGGAGCTTTACACATCACACGAAATGTTTATGTTTTTGAGATACTGAAATAATAAGACTCTAAAGACCTAATTACCTTCACAAGAATTTCTTCCTTTTTTTACTTATTGTAGAAATACATGTAACTAAATAAGTTTGATCTATCAAAATGCTGCATTTTTTTAAATGCCAGATTTCACTCATTTCCGGCCAAGAGCAACAGTTATTTCCAAGCCAGAACTTAAAAAAACAGGGAAAAGCTTTGTCCAATTCAAATTTTCGAAGTAAACTTTGTCATTTAAACATGGTCCATGCACATGTACAGTAGGCCTAAATGCTTTGGATATGTATCACTAACAAAAATCATGGTGGTTGCAACAATGGAATTCAAATAATACGTTGGGAAACACCAACAAATAAAGCAACTACTTTGTGTATCCCTTCATTTTCTTGTCTCATTTCTTTAATGTTTTTGTTTAATTGTTTGAAATTATTGTGCCAATTAATGTAAAACCCAAATGACACTCTTTTTTTTTTACATATCCACAGATTATAATTTGCAAAACTCTTGTACTGTATTCAAGTTACTTCATCCTAACCCCTATGCTGCTTGTTTTATTATTGACGTCCTTGAAATTGGCCTAAAGTTGTCTGCGCTTGAGCTATTTATCCAAATTTAGATTTTCAAATGAACTACAATTAAAGGGAAACTGGTAGAGCTTATTGTAAAGCTTTTAATTAAGGTTGTAGATCGGTAAAAAAGGCCTAAAAACGAAGGGTCCCTGCAGCTCCTGAACCAGGTCAGAATTAAGTGTTTCGTAAGCCCCAGGCATCAGTGTTTCGTAGGCCCTACTCCATCCTAGGCACCGGCACCAAATTCATACATGCATTGTTTTTCTCTCCCTCAACAGTGTCTTGTGTCAACACGGAAAAAACTTGGCGATAGGCTGCAGTCGCAGTCCAATCAGAACATTTTCCTCACTTTTTGCAAAGAAACGATAGTCCTGCTGGACACGGTATCTCAAAAATTAAGTAATGCATTAAATTGAACGGTGGCCAGATGATTTATCATGAAAAATAGACAAACAAGACAGAAGATTGAGACAAAATATTGTTTTTCCCTCCCTCAACTGTGTCTTGTGCCAACACGGAGAAAAACTTGGCGATAGGATGCACTGCCAGTCCAAACAGAACATTTTCCTCACTTTTTGCAAAGAAACGCATAGGCCTGCTGGACATACTACATGTATCTCAAAAGTTAAGTAATGCATTGAATTGAACGGTGGCCAGATGATTTATCTTGAAAAATAGACAAACAAGACCGAAGATTGAGACAAAATTTTGTTTTTCTCTCCCTCGACAGTGTCGTGTCAACACGAGAAAACTTGGCGATAGGATGAAGTCGCAGTCCAATCAGAACATTTTTTCCTCACTTTTTGCTGAGAAACGATGGTCTTGCTGGACAAGCTATCTCAAAAATTAAGTGATGTATTTAATTGAACAGTGGCCAGATGATTTATCATGAAAAATAGACAAACAAGACAGAAGATTGAGACAAAATATTGTTTTTCTCTCCCTCAACAGTGTATTGTGTCAACACGGAGAAAAACTTGGCAATAGGCTGCAGTCCCAGTCCAAACAAAACATTTTCCTCACTTTATGATCAGAAACGATAAGCCTTCGATTTGTAAACACAGTTATTGTGAAAACGGGAACTCAAGATAAACACATTGTATTGCAACAAAATTTCCTGTAATAATTTGCAATGGTATTTATCACGAAACTCTAGAAAATTAACAGGAACCGCCGAAGAATGAATGTAATATAATTGAAGGAAATTGCAGTATGAAGGACACAAATTAATATAATTTAAGGAAATTGCAGTTTCAAAGACACTCCATATTTTCAGGCGTCATGCAACAATTTCTTACAAAAGAAGGCGCGCTACACAAACACTGCTCACTGCGCTCTGACGTCTGGCCTTTCGAGATGTAAACACAGTTATTGAAAATTGACAGGAACCGCCAAAGAATTAATGCAATTGGACTTCCAATTCTGAGCATTTTGGATGCAATTGAGCTCGAAAGTGGCGCTATTTTTTCATGTTGTGGAGGGATATTTGTTTAATGGTCTGCAACCTTAACGCCTACTCTGAAAATAAAAACAGTATGTCGATCCCCGTTGAAAGTGATGAACTTGAGAGAGGTCAAAGGTCGCGTACACCTTGTCTCCAACCCTGAGACGAACAGCCGATTTGGGCGGCAAACATCAACAACGTTGGGGGCAGCAATCACAAAAACAGGTCATCTATAGGTCGACATCGGCACGCACAGGTACACACTCCACCCGGGCACCTTTTTGTTTCTGTAGCCTAGCAAAGTCATTTACCTTAATACCTATGCGTGAAACCTATCACGTGATTGAATTAAAATGTGAGTTGATATAACATTATTTGTCGAAGATGGTGGCAGCATCGTACGTAGCCTGCCACGCTAGGTCACTTGTCTCAATATTAATGCTGCAGGTTGCGGTTTCGAGTTAAGAAATGTCAAATTTGTGTTCCTTTTTTTCCCCAAAGGTGACGATGAAGTAATGCTCATCTTTGTTTCTGATTCATGGCTCTGGGGCAACTGACGCATGCGCATTATCATAGTCACTGACTACTTGTTTGCTGTCACGCGGGAGTAACGTGGGAGGTCGAGGATACAAACACGACGAGTCATCTTTTTTATTTTTATTTTAAAAAAAAAAAAAAAAAAAAAAAAAAAAAATAAAAAAAACATGCAAGAAAAGAAAACCTGAAAAATTCTTTTTTAATTTTTTTTCTTTTTTTTTTTTTTTTTGGGGGGGTTGACTGTAGTCCGAAATCAAATCTATTTCTCACTGTCAGCGCGACCAGCTGAGACCGAGACTGGGATCATCATCTTGTTTGGTTATCTGTGTTGGTACCATAACAAGTAAAGGCAATATATGTTAAATCATCTTTCGTGTCACTTCAGTTGTTTTCACAGTGACGTACGGTAAGTTTGAACCAATAGTACAATATCAATATTGTACATGTACATGTACTATGACTGTTTATGTGCGTACACGACTTATAGTAATCATTTCTTTAATTCTGAAGGATGATACCTGATCCTTTCTCTGAATCAGTAGGTACTGGTCGGTTTCAGAAAATGAAAATGTTTTGACATTATCGCGATGTCAACACAACCGAGAGATTTGCAGAAGAAAACAAAACGAAGAAATCTAGCCAAGTTATTTTTAGACTAAATCTTGACTTTTCCCATTTGTACGTGTGTTCCAACATGCCCAGGTCAGCATGTGAAGTCCAGCAACACAACACCCTAGCTAACTCCCCCCTGCGGGGTCCCAAGACGACAAAAAGAAAAGATTGACATCTCTCCGTATTAGAAATGAACAATGAACATGCACAGTTTAAAGTTCAGGCCTAGCCGGGGGCCAAGCTTTGCCCCCGCGCATAGCTCCTATACGTAATCCCGCACACCGCGCGGCCAAATCTCCCTACACGACACATGGGATTAGTAGTTTTCTTTCACGTTTTTGACAATTCAATTGAGAACTCCTTGATTTTCACTGAATTTTTTTTTTGTGCTCTCTCATTTTTTTCCGCTTAAGGTGCTCTTTCAGATTTTCTCCGCTTTGAGACCGATATGGAGACATTGGAACTACGCCAAGGCATGCAGTGTTTGTTTCGAAGACGTTTCTTCAGATATTTTGTTCCAAGCTTCGTCTTCCCCCTGAAGAAATCTTGATATAAATTGGATGATCGAAGTGTTCTCTGTCCCAGTTGTTGATGCAAGTTGTATCCAGTATTAATACATTGACCTAATAAAGTACTTCAGCCCGTCAAAACACACGTTTGCAAAGCCTGAAGTGCTGTTGTTTTTACAAAGAGAGAAATAAGTGTTCTAAGACTTTTAGGAAGGGGACTGATTGTTTTTTATTTTTTAATTTTTAGGAAACGTGTCTTCAATTTTGGATTGTATTTTCTGAAGAAAGAAATTCCACTGCCATTAAATTAATTACTAGCAATTGTTTTGTACACGCATTGTCATTTGAACGCCTCAATGCAAGATTATGATTAATTTTTTTATTTATTTTTTGTTATTTGTAACTTAGCAGTTGTAAAATGCCGGTATGTGAGTAAATCGATTTGTAAGACTATTTTTAGACCAGCTGCTGGCCCAATAGACGTTTGTCATGCTGCCACCATTTCAGTCATGTTCCCTGTACCTGACAACAGTACTGAATGATTATGGTTTTTGTGCAAAAATGAACCAGACTATTTTTTTCCTTCGGGCCTCGCTTTGGTTATTGCTTTGAATGCGAAAAAAACCAAATGGCTGCAACACGATAATGGTCTATTTCGTGAAGCCGTTTAAAGAAATCTGCTGATCAAAGATAACATTTGCTTAGCCAAAAGAGGTTACCAGCTAAAAAGCCATAGAAGATAACTGTAGTTTGTGACTGGTATCCAGCTAACATTCGCTAGGTAATTTTTGTTTAAGCGTAGCAGCTCCATACTACAACAGTTTGTGCAATGTCGGAGTACTTTTGGTGAACCCAGCTCGTCCGTGGCCGTGGATGCGAGTACCGTGGCGTTGTCAATCAACACGGCCCGGTGACAGCGCGCGACGCCCCGTCGACATCACGCGTTCTGGCACGCTGGTCTTGAACACCGTCCAAGCGCGACCCGGGGGTGGCTGAACGTGTCTTTAACGGGACTATATAATTCATTCCTCTTTACTTCGCATCCTCTTCTCAACTAGTTATTTATGACGGATGCCGAACTTATTGCCTTGTTGCTAGTAAATCACCTAGAGACTGCAGAATTCTGTCAAGCCAAAGCCAGAGATTTGAAAAGTTGGGAAACTCCCAACATGGATTGCTCAATAGACAGCCATCTTAGTAGGAACATTACAACTGCGTATTCAACGCCATCAGTTGCGTGTGCGCGCAGTGTGCAAAATGTTCTAAACGCGCGCATGTTTCTCGGCATTTCTTCGTTTATACGACACAGCTGATGTGCGTCACGAAAATGTGACGCCCAAAATGCGTCATGTGAGAGATATCTATTTGTAGAGCATTGGTGTGGTGATCAGAAGGTCTCGGGTTCTAATCCACTTCCAGTCAGTTTTCTTAGTTCTTACAACATCTTTGTTGCTCCTGACAAGCACATCTAAAACAATTTGACAAATTGAGACCGGGAAAATATTGAGTTACACAATGATGGTATTTTTGTAATGCAACGGTACGGTGTTTGGCAGTCGCAGGTTCAATTCCCCGTCCAGTCAAATTCTCTCCTATAAACCTAACTTTTTCCCAGCACAATTAAGGTTGAGCTAAATGCATATAGGATCAGTTGCATTTATCCCAACCGTAACCTGCCGAATTATTAGCTTACTTGGATTAAAGATCGTACTGGTACTAGACACCCTGTGCAATTACTCCGTCTGGCTTGCTGTCATTTAGAAGAAATCGAGAAATGTAGGTGATTTCCAACGTTCAGTCAATTATAACTGAATATTTTTTTTGGAAATAAAGAGTACTATAGACGAATCGTGTTTCGTGATCAGAAGGTTGCGCATGTTTATGCTTTTGTTTACTGTTTTCTCGAAGTAAATATCCACTGAGGTGAAACTTCAACAGGTTAGGTTTTAAACGTTCTTCTTTGGATTTTGAGTGGTGTTATTATTTGGACACTAACAAATCGCATGACAGTAAATGATCCTGTATGCCGTGTCTGAAATCAATTAAGCTAAATCTGCCCTTTAACTTCACACCCCCGGCAAGAACGCGTCCCTATGTGACAACCGAATGTCAAAAATGTGCTTATAAATACCCACATCGGAATAAACGACCCCAAGTTCGCGGGCGCAACCTAATCCTCGTATGAAACAATTCAAGGTGTCAGGGTCGTGCGTTTGATGGGACTATAGGGAGGTGATGGATGCTGGCATTCGGCACCTTGGCGAGAAAGACAAACAATCCCTAGTCATCGGCGGAGAAATTTCGAAATTCTTCGGCACTTTGTCTCGCAGAACGTCTCGCATTATTAGAAGCTTCGTGGTACATTAAGTTGAACTTTGACATATAGACGGTGTAGTAATGTTGGAAGTGTTTTCATTGTGAAAGTGATTTTTGCCCGAATGGACGTCTCGTGGGTACAATAATTTTATCACTTAAAATAAATAGTGGAGCACATGTTGTTTATCTAAATGTCGTCTGGGACGTGTTCGAAACAGCTTACCGATTATGTTGAAGTACCACTGTCGGAATCGTTGCTGTCTTTATTGCCATTAAACAGTGTCACAATCGTCATTGATGTCATCGTCGTTGTTAAGTAACCCCCATAAATATGTTGTCATCGGTCGTAATATGTTCAGTTCTGAATGTGTTGCCATTGATGTGTACATGTAGTGTCGTCAACACTGTCACAACAGCATTGTCGTCGTATCATTGTCGCCTTGAATATTTGGTGTCCTTTGAAAGTGTCATCGAAAGGTGGCCATTGAAATGTCATCGTCACCTCTGTCTTCATTGCTGCCAATGTCAATGTTATCAGTGTCAAAAAATTCGCTACTCGTAACTCATCTTGGAACTCGAATCTTGGAATCCGTACCTACAAATTCATTGGCTTTCAATCAAAATCTGAATGCCAAATTATTTTTATTTAAAATTTATGGAAAATTGACAGTGATAAATTGGTTTTAGAATCGCATCAATTATATCATACGTAATTTTTTTCACAGCGCGCGTATTTTCCCCAACAGCAGAAGTCGCGTCCAATTACCGATAAGAGATTTTCTTCGCGTCTTATAACGATTCAGACGATCGTAGGAAATTAAATCGTCACAGCCACCCTGGGCCGGGGAAAAAAATTCTCCATAAACCGTCAACATTGCTTAAATATCTCTAGTTTGCCGTGAAGAAATTGAAATGAAAAAGTCAGACCTTAATTCGGCTGTCTGCAAGTAGGTTTGATAATAAACGTCCTTGACGTATGTATAGAAACTCAATCTAATCACGGTGTATTATTGGGACACTGAGATAAAAAAAAACGGTCGGGGTTGGCAAATGCAAAGCGTTGCTATGACAACGGACTGCGCACCATCAGGAATCCGAATCCCTGATCTCTATTGTGAAGAAGAAAGCGGCAATAAAAATAAGTCTCATGCAAAATTGTCAGGGTATGCCTTCGAGTGTTTTGTATCCACGGACAGCTGCATAATGGATGGCGCAAAATAGCTGATGTAAAATTGAAATGATTTTTGGCATGATATTATTTCAGCAGCCTCAGCTCTTTGTGAATTGAGTGACCCGCAGTGCGGGTCGGAGATGGGTTGACCTTTGGGTCAGTGTGAGGTCATTCCAAGGTCAGTCAACGCGGGAATCTGTGCATGGGCCGGAACATCGTGATCAAAACAAGCGACTGCACTTGTAATCAATTTGCTATTTGCACTGAACCGCCATATTGGAACCAAAGCGAGGCTATATTTGCGAAACAGACTCTTCAGCTGGTGTCATTGTTAGAAGACTTAAATTTAACGCAAGAATCTGGTCAAATGGCTGATTGCCTGCGGGAGCCTCTCTATCAAAACATGGCCCATGTGATAGAAACATCAACAGAGGAATTTCAAATTGGCAATAAAACCTCGGTGCTGTCTTGTTGAGAGGATTTTAATAAGGTCCTCAATTCATACAATGGCTTAGCACGAGAGAGCCTCGATCGGTTTCAATGCTATTTGAATTTCGTCTTTATAATTGGTCATATATTTCCTAAAACAACTAAAACGGATGTTTCGATCTTGTACAGTAAAATTCAGTTTCTGTAATAATGGCTACTTGCCGGTAACCACAGCTCTATCGATTCCATTCAGATCTGTAAATCTTGGAATGAATTGCTGTGATATGCAGTGTTTTGTAGCTCAACTTGGACTCGGGCTATCAACCAAAACATTTCGTATTTTTCCCGTCTCAGCCTTAAATCACAAGAGACTACAGCGACGCACCCCCCCCCCCCAGCGTCAACAAAAACAATAAGGCACCCTTGAAATCAACAGATCCGTAAATCATAAATGGTCAGAAAAGTTTAGGCTAAAACTCCTTCAAGTACCATGCTCCATCGGTAATCAAACCCGACAGGCCGAAATTTATTCGACTCGTCGAATTGCGATACCCCGAAACCAAACTATCCACAGAGAATTACCCCCAGAACAAAAAAAAATATAAATCTTCACCGTCCGAAAGTACTGAAACCACAAGACCAAGTAAATCAAAAAGACGCCCAATATTGTCTTGAGGGTATCCCAGTCCCTAAATCAAAACCTAGGGTTTTCAACATCAACAGACGGTTGGTTCGCACCTTGTAAATCTGCAGGAGTTTTGAAAGGGAATTTAAGCCGCAGTAACGCCGCAGAAAGGACAGTGACTTAATAAATTACTGGGTGTGAATTCCTGTGGCAAGGATGGTACGTCCACACTTTCAGTAAAAATATCTTTGTTTCGAAAGTATGTGATATTTCAGAGTGCGCAACTTGGATAAGACTCGGCAAACAAACATATTTTCATTCACTTGTGAAATGTTTCCCGGATGGCCATCGTTCCTTTGAGGCGTGGGGGTGATTAATTTAATTAGTAAATTTGGTTTTCTGAAACGCTTTCGAAATGCCGTTGGTTTTGTTCAGATTTTGTTACTTTTCTTGTTCTTCTATCTTAGATCCCATTATACACGTTTGTTAAGGCGGCTCATGTCACTTGTCGAAAATGGAAGTTGAAACGGTTACAAATCTAGCTTCAAGAATCCCCTGATCTAACCGAGATATAGGTAATTGTGCAACGTCCCATTGCAAAATGGCGGACAGTGTCACGTTAATGTGTAAGTAGTTCAGAAGTGTCCAATAATTTTGGATACGTACATGTACATTATAGACATAAAGAAATGGTATTCAAACGTATTGTTTGATTCATTATGAAACTCAAATCTTGATTCGATTTTAGAAGAATGCGTAATACAATATTACAAATTCAAAATAGGAACTCAGACATCAAGATGTGTTTACACTACGACCGAGACATCGACTTAAAAATACCTATTCATCTTTCTAATTACACAAATCTCAAAAGAGAAATCTCATAATCAAATTACACTAGCCTGCCTTGTACGTTCCTTTTGTATGGTTTCCAATATTATTCAAGGCCACCAAAATAAGAACAGGGGCGAGTTCTTGCTGTTCTTATTTAACCGCAGAGCTAAGTGCTCTAACATCCATTACGGTATTATGTAGGCCTGGTTTTATTGTGATGGGTCACCCCTCTGCCATAATGGAATCTCCTTGCTCAAAGGCCTGGTTATATGCTTGTTCTTTTTGACGATTGCGGCGCAGAGTTCGAACACAATAACTAAAAGAGAACCGCACTCACCTGAACTGTACGGTATTCACCTGAGCGTACGGTGACCAAGGCACTGCTGGCTAAATCACTTCATTTGCTGCCACCGCGTCAACGCGATCAGACGCGTGCTCAATCATTCTGACAGACTCTTTCACAACTATCGCTCTCATCAGATAAACAAATACTTCTAGCTTTGCAGTTCAGGGTGATTGAAACTGCAGACCATAAAACCAATTGCTGGATCGAATCCCTGCTAATTTTGGTTTGTCTGATAAACTGAGATTTTGGGAAGTTGAATGAAGATGAGGCGCGCTTGGATTCTTCTCCTGGTACTCCTGTTGTCATCGGAGATACTTCTGGCCTCGGCGGGGCGCGGGAGGGGCAGAGACCGGGCCCGTGACCGCGGAGAGAGGGTCCGAATCCGCAAGAAGCCTAAAGGCCGCGACTGCGGCCGTATCAAGGAAAACCTCTGCACGGGAGTCGGGCTGCCTTATAACCGCACCGCCCTGCCCAACGTGTTCGGCCACACCAACCAGAAGTTGGCCCGGCAGGCAGTGGAGAACTATCGGTCTCTGATTGAAGCTGGTTGTTCACCGTATATCAGGGTGTTCCTGTGTGCTTCACTCTTCCCGGAGTGTCCGAGGAGGAAACGGGATGATCCGAGACCGCCCTGCCAGTCCCTTTGCGTGAAGGTAAGTCTCTAATTTGCATTATGGTCATACAACTCTTGTCTCCAATGTACCTATCAATTATCCCCCCCCCCCCTCCCCATGATGCCCCAAGTCTTATGTCAGTGTTTGGCCACGTTTTTCAAGCTCCCGGGTGGAGATTGTGGTCACTATCACCATGCTATCATGAACATTTTTACCGTTAGAGCACTAGATGGAATGGCAACCAGTTTAGGGCGCTCCACCCATGTGTGTTGGAGATTGTCACATAAATATTGCCCCAAGTGTGGGGATTGGGTCACTTCAAAAGTGACAATTCCCACATCTTGGGTGGGGCATCCCAGAGGAGGGTGGGAAAACAATTACTGATAGGTGCAAAGCTTTCAGTGGAGTTTGAGTCAAGATTTAACTTTCAGATGCTAGGCCTACTAGAAGATTGCAAAGATACCTCACCTCAAAGACACCATACCTCACAGTAAAACTCTTGGTTAGTCATTTATTGTGATGCTCTCTGATAATGAGACCAAGGATTCCTCAAAAGCGTGCTACTATAAGCTCGGAAGCATGACGTAGCCTAGAATAAATATCCAGGTTTAGAGGTGGGGGAGCCTTGGTGATATTCCAGGGAGAACCCACGAATTTAGGAAGAGACTCAAAACTTTACCATTATCGGCCTGGTTGCGATTTGAATGCATAATAAGGATCGTTTGCTTTTCATGCATTTTGTAAATTGTTCGTCTCCAATACTAACACTACTCAAAATCCAAAAAAGAATGTTCAAAATATAACCTGTTGAAGTTTCATCTCAGTGCCAGTGGATATCACACTTTTGGTGAAAGCAGTGATTTCGTCGATAGCACTCTTCATTTCCAAAAATCAGCAAATTGAATGATCGTTGGAAAACACAAAGATTCAAGTTCAATGTGCTACCTTTATATTCATAACTATGTTGGGATTGACCAACAAAATGCGTGCCAAGTGATTTTCTTGTTTGTAAAATTAAACAAGTTGACTTGTAATAAAAAGACTGTCATCCTAAAATCTTTACCAGAATCACTGAATTCTTGACTGCGCCACTACTACACTGCAAAAACTACAGTGTTAAATCTACACCATTGGTATCTATATAGGACCATCTGGTGTTAAATTTTACTGGTGTTGTCCTATATAGATACCGAATGGTGTTAAATTAACACTACAGTTTTTGCAGTGTACCTTGTTTTACAAGCAGAAACAAAGTTGGTTTTACATGATCACTTTGCTTCAGTGAAATAATAATAAAAGAACATTTGTAAAGCGCCGGCATCCGCCAAAAATAGGCGCTCATGCCTTTTCTCCAGCTCCCAGGACGTGGATTAAAGTTGTCATCTTGACTTAAAAGAAGGCCATATCGCGTTATAGGATTAATAACTGTTATTAATCCTATAACGCGATATGGCCTTCTTTTAAGTCAAGATGACAATTCTCGAGAGGACAAAGTTAAATCCTGCTAATGCCGACACCCTGCGAATTTTGCCAGCATGATAATCTGCTAACAGCGGTGAAAATGAAGCCCTGAAAGACATTTTTGCGGCCTTGAGGTCAAATCTGTGCATTCCTGCGTATTTTTGTTTTCAATTTGTAGCAAAATTTATGTTGATGTTGTGAATTCAAAACATGCAGGACTCAAAAGCAACCATTCAAAGTTGTGTGATTATGGTCGCTTCAAGTCGAAACAAAATTTTACGACCTCTGTGACATTTGACGGTATCGCTTAGGCTATTATGTTTTGCGGTGAGGAATGTTGAACCAGGTGTTTTGAACAGTTGGAGTTGGGGTTAGGAAGATGAAAAAAAATGCCTTCTGTCTAGAAACCATACAACAGCGGGAGACCGTGGCTGCTGTGGTATTTTGATTGACATCCTTACTCTGGCATCTTAAGAGTATTCACGGTCGTATAGATGGGGTTGGAAAAGCATTGCAGATGACTGTGAATATCTCTCTGTGAGTGATCCGATTTATAAGTGCGTGCTAAATTACATTTTCTCACTTGAAATTTGTCAACCACAGTAACATAAAATGGATGTGTTGCAGCGAACGTGCCTGCCCATGGCCACGCATGCGCATTAAACTGTCATCAATCGCTGTTCAATGTTGTCAGTCACAGAAAGATCTATAGGCCTAAAACGTCCGTGAAAACCGAAGTGTTAATTTTGAAAAGATTTGAACACTATTTAAACGTTTAAACCTTCAGCAATTTTAAGAGTTAAAACGTAGGGCTTAATGTGACATTTAAAATGAGACATGGCCTGCAATTGTATTACAGTATAAACCCGTGAAATCAATATTTATAATATTTTGGGGGTATTTTTTTTGTAGGAATTAGATTTGGAATGTGAAATTGGACGACTATAAATAAATACAATGTTTACGTTAGTTTAAACACGCCAGGACTGCGCGAATGCGCCGACTTGAAATCTTGACAAAATCCTACAGTTCAAAAATATATCCGAAACATTTCTTGTACAACCGTCTCTGTTTGTAGGTGAAGGTTTTTACAAATCGAATTATAGTTAAATTCGTAGTCCGCATGGTCGCTGCCTAATTTGACCGCTGACTGGCGAAATTAGGGTGTCGAGATACCATCAAATTGGGTTCAATTTCTCGGAGGCATTTTTGTGCAAATCCCTGTTCCTTGCAGAAACGACCCTGAGACTTTCGCATTGTGCTTGCTTTTGACAATGGATTCTTAGCGCACGTTCCTTTAGAATCCCCTAAAGCACAGTAAAAAATTAGTACTTACGAGGCTACTGCGTTGCACTGTGAATGGCGAAGAAAATTGGATATAGAGCTGCTTTTTTGTATAGAATAAAAATGGGTCGTTGGATTTTTTTTCTTATTAAAAGGTGCATAAGTTAACATGTAAGTTGTACAAAGTAAATTTAGTGCTAAAATTAATGCTGTCGTGAAAATATTGGCTCTTTAATTTTGTTTAGAAATGGCACCATTTTACATTTGGGATTGTAAACAATCAATTATATATTTTTTTCACCAAAAACATGGGACGATGATGTTTAGAAGACCTAGAATTGGCTGTGAAAGATGGGTTTATAGAGGAACAGTGGCGTCACCAGACTTTTCAGTCTGGGGAGGGGGGGGGGCACCAGCATTTGATGATGGGCTAGATGCAAATGGTGCCACATTTGATGCTAAATTCGTAATGATTTTAACAACGCGCATCTCAGATGGGGGCACTCGGGGGCACTAGGTTTTCAGGGGCACGTGCCCCCTGGCCACCCCCTTGGCTGTAGAGGAAGAATAATGTTTCGACTTTTTTTATTGAGTTATGTGATGAAAGTATTATGTCTATATTTTTAAACATGGGGCGGCAGTTTATTTTGAAGATCTGAAATATCAAATATCCCGGAAAGGTTTTATGAATGCTATTTTACAAATCAGCTGATTTACGATGAAAACATGAGTTTACAGAATTAAGGGGAGACATGCTTCCGCGTTCAAATTTACTCAATGTTAACATCGAACTTTGCATGGCTTTTAAAACTGTACTGTATTTAGATTTGCTTTAACTTCTGCACGACCGAGTTTTCAGAAGTCGCAAAAATATTCCCAGGCCGGCAATAAGTCAGAATTTTGGCAGTTGACTGTCAGAGTCAATATTGTTTGACGCGGCGCTCTTTCCTTATTTACACACTAAACTCCGTGTGACTTCGGGTCTTTCTTATGTAAACTCTCTAGTTCTCAAGTCGACGCGATTTTAAGACACGGTGTGCCTTTTGACGCGCACTATAGCTTGAGTGTAGGCAAAGCAATTTGAGGTAATGGGTTTTAGGGTTTATGAACAAACACGATTGAAGTCCCGCTGTTTCGACAACGAGACGCTAGAAGAGTTCCAAAGAAGAGCAATTAAGTGGCATCATTTCGAAGTCATTGAGGTATTATCCAGGACGGTCTAAGGGTGATTGAAGCCCCCCCCCTCCCGATTTTGCAGAATTGCACTACCACCCATGTCTGCGAAAATGGAAGTTCCGCAATGCTAAATGTTTTGTTCATATTACGTCAGCCCCAGCTGACCGATGTTTTGAAGTTGTAGAAGAGGTCAAACGGCGGCGATACTTGGAAAACCTACTTGCTGGTTGGATTCGTTGTTTGCTGAAATCTGGAGGCATAGGCTAAGGCCTTTATTTGGACTAGAGCCGTAGGTCCCTCGTATCTTGTAGTGATGCATAACGATGAACAAGCGTTGGTGGGAAAGGATTGTCAATGTCAAATTCCATTTTTTTCCAAAAGGATAGTCATGCAGTTATATTTTGGCACATGATTTTGGAATGGAAGAACACACTCTTTGGAAATTTGCCATGGACAAGTTGAACCTTGTCCTCTTCTGTTTGGCTGCTAATGCATTAAAGTTGCAGCCTTATTTGTGACCCTTCCAATTAACGAGCAATTATCGTTCTCAGATAGAAGTGAAGAACTCGTCCCGGTTCGTCCTAGATATCAACGACGATCAGTTTAGAGGATATGATGGTGATGATGTTGACGGTAATAAGCTTTCCAAGCACTGACGCATCCCTGGCTCCACAGTTGACACTTCGCGCCAAAGAAACCTCTTAAGTTCCCAGCTTAGTGGAGACTTTCTGTCATTCCAGGGGGTGCCAAAGTAGTACCAAGTGATCATCTTTTCCACTCCCTCTTCTAAATTATTCTTGCAAACGCAAACAAAAAACATCTTTCCGGATTGCTGGCCCGTGGTCCCACCCCTGCGGTGCCCCAAAACCGTTTAACCGAGATGAGATTTTCGGGCTTGTATTTTTCAAATTGCTGTCTCGGTTTTGCTGTGAGTTTTGACACCTCTTTTCAAAAAGAAAATCCTCACTTTTAAGTCCGAGGCGTGGAGCCGTCTGTCTGGGCAGTCTAGGGGTATTATTGGATGGAGAAAAGACGGGCACTTGAGGGGTTTCTGCCAAAACCCATCGACGGGGCTTGAGTGCTCTCATCTTAAACAAACTGACTGGGCGGAAAATGATGTTCCCTGCTGCGGGGGGTCGCGTTGTTGAGAAGTCTTAAAGGTGTTATTGCAGCGTCTTTCAAGATGATTTCCAGTCATCATGAGGTGAGCTGGTCTCTTTATGCTCTGTGAAAGTCATCGCGCTAAGAACTGTCAACAGAAATTTAGGATGGAGGTGACAGGAAACAATTTTGTCTGTTTGTAAAGAAAATACAACAGCCCAACTGATATTATTCAGAAACCCCACCACTACCACTGAGATAAATTGAATTAGCCCAGCTGAGTCTTCATGACGCCTCTATTTATCACACCATGCGCGTGAAGCTACATAGCCTACGCCAGTTGGGTAGGATTAGTTTTCGTCTGAAGAATAGTACTTGTAATTCTCTGACTCATTATTTCGTAGATTCCTACCATGAGTTATAAACCTGGAAGGAGGGAATAATAACTCTCAGTGTGAGGGTTAGATCTTTAAGCTACATGCTTGGACGAATGGAAATTACACCGCTAGGTTATATTACTTTTAACACACCAGTTGTACAGTTAATATAGTGATCATGCAGCTGTGGGTTCACAGAGCCCACAGAATTTCACAGAACTGTATAAACTATAAGCAGAGAATGCTGCTAAGCACATTTATGTACTTAGCAAACTGACTCGGCCGGGTACCAGCCATAGGCGTTATACCATGCATGGTAATTTGGCTGGTAGTCTGTGCTCAGTAAAAAGAAATTCAGTGCTGGGCGAAAATAATAATGCTTAGAAAATATTTGTGCTCAGAAAAAAAAATAATGATATAATATACATAATGATACAAGCCAAAAATGTCATGCGAATGTACATGTATTATACATGTACATTCGCATGGCATTATTTTTGGCTTGTAACCTGTTGATAGGCCTATTACTATGAGTACTGCATGTTTAGATAGGTTTGTGAAAAAGACCGATCGTCTATTAGACTCCGCCCACTGCGAACGTGGACAACAAGACGTGCGCCGCTCCAGCCAATGCCACACGGCATATTCCAACTGCGCGCATCACGCGTGTGTCATACGCGCATGCACGCATTTTGGACATTAATCACGGCTGTGATTGGTCAAAGCACAACAGGGCGGTCCGTAATTGAATCAAAATCTAGGTGAAGCAGCAGCTCTAGTAAGCATGAGGAGTGATGGTTTCCACTTGAAGCGGAATTGTTTCAAGATTCACTTTACAGAATTGTAAGCATCTTGAAGTCGCCTCACTGCCCCTTTAAGAAGAACCCCGGCTGTTGCCATGCCGACAAGAAGTGTTCTCGCAGTTCACTTTCTCTCCACGAGGCAGGTGATGGCAGTGGGTCCCGACTCTGTTTGCCCGCCGACAATTGCGACGGATAGGCCCGCGGAGATGAAATCGATACCCGCTCCAAAATATTGACAGAGGGAGCCCGGAGTTTCACAAGATTGAGATGTGCCTGTTGGAGATGTCTAAACTACCCCGTGGCTTCTGGCGGGGCAGCTAAAATGCTTGCGTAATGGTTAATTTGATGTGCGCCTCACGCGTGAAAATGTCTTTAAAAGAAAACTGGACTCTTAAATCGAATTGCACGTGTTTATTATGTCTGGAACCAATTGCATTGCTATGTTTTCCGACTCGTGTTACGCCCGCAGATCTTTTGCGAAAATAATGTTCCCTATCGTTTAACACTTTTGAAAGAAAAGTCGTTTCACACTTATATGTCAACTTTTACTGTGTGTTGTATTTCAAAGAATATTGCAAAGATTCGAAGGGTTTTCTCCCAAACTTTTTCAGCTGTCACTGTGAGCAAAAAGTGGCTTCCGCCTGAGTTCACTGTAAATTTTTCCTGGAAAAAAAATATTAAGCTTCTTGAGTGATGGGAACGGTTTTCTTCGATCTTTGTCTTGTAAACCGATTTGCTTTTTACTTTGGCAACCCTATTTACTGGGGGGGGGGGGGGGGCAAAATGGAATGAAAACGAGGCCAAACTTGCATATTTTTTTTGAGTATCTAAGGTAAATTGATCGTTTACCCAGTGTTATTTTTGGTGATGTGTTATTTTCTGGAAACCGTGACACAGTTTTCTTTTTCCAAATCAATTTATAGGTAGGCCTAATCGCGATTCTGAAAGCATTATTCACATTAAAGTCTAAAAAGTATTGAAATGATTTGCCATTCAAAGTTCTATATGTTCATTGACAAGTAGCCATATTAACGGTGTTTTTCGATTTATATATATTGAATTTTCATTGTTATTAATGTTCAACCCTACCCTGTGGTGAACCGCAAATCGAGTCTCTGAGAATTGATTTGGGTACATATTCCCAATTGGGCAAGTTTACATCTGCAACTGATTATCAAATTCTAATAATTCTACACTGTGCCGCGTTAAGAATCTAAACGCATTTCTGTAAAGACTTAAATTATGCCCATTTTCTTCTCAAGTTTGAATCTATATTTGTGGATGCCTGCGACATATGTTTATAGGAATCGTGCGAAATCCTGTTGGTGGCATATTTTTTTAAAGTAAATACAAACGTCGAATGGATTCAAGTCGCAAGACATGGAAAATACACACTGTCCTCTTTTTTTCACCAAAATAAAAAAAAACCACGATCTCCGAAATATATTCTGGACTTAAAACAATGTACATTCGTGATGTCACTGACAGAACTTTCTTACTGTGCAAAAACATCAAAACATGGCTATAAATATGCGAACAAAGTTGCTACAAAAAATTAATAAATTCTTAGCACCATTTTACAGTGCAGGCCGATACAAGTCATGCACGTGAACATTATCATATGACCGGTCGTTGACTTGCTACACTTTCTGGGCCAATTATCGATAAGTCCCTTTTTGGCTCGCGGCCATTTTTGGTGTTGCTCCCTGACGACCACTGGGAGATGGCTATGAAGCGGCTCGCCACGTCACAGGCACCAGGCGATGATTGTGGTCAGTGGTGCCCTATTTTAGAACTTCGCCGACTCAAAGGAAATAATTGCCGTTGATTGATTTTATTTTCCAAGAATGTTGAGGCTGGCCGGTAATGCAGGTTGATTTGCAAGATTCCTAGCTGAAATACGCTAAATATTATGCAAATGGGGGAAGATCAGATTGTGTAAAAAGCGTTTTGACAATGATACCAATTTGATTTAAACCATTTTTTTTCATTAACAAAATGTTAGGGTCTAATTTTAAAACATGTGTAAACTAGAAAGCACTCAGAGAGCGCAAAGCTCAACCAAGGCTAAATAATTCCCCGCCATATTGTCAGTACACCCAAAAGAAATACTCGCATAAATGGCGAAGAATCCTTAAAAAAAAATCATGCATCCAGACCCGGATCCGGATCACTTCCAAAATCTAGTCGATTTGTACTTGTACCAAGGACCACCCCTAAAAACATAATTCATGCAAATCCGTCCATTACATTTTGAGTTATCCTGTTCATAGACAAACCAACCAACCAACAAACAAACATACAAACCAACGCCGATGAAAACACAACCTCCTTGGCGCAGGTAATAATGTCACCTCATTGTTTGAAGTGATATCTTATGCTGCCACTATGAGACAGTGGAGTGAACATTAAATTGTCTTGCTTACTAGACTCCGATAGGCTTAATCACAGTAACTTAGTAGTGTATTGTAAAGTTTCCTGTGATAATTTGCAGCCGTTGTAAGGAGTTCACGGAGCCATTAAGCTCCGCCCTGTGATGTTTTGACCAATCACAGCCGTGATTGACGTCCGACCTGCGTGCACGCGCGCGTATGACGCGCGCGGCTGGAACCTGCAGAAGTGTTCATTTGAGGCGCGCGTGATGTTGCCCGCGTGCGCAGTGGGCGGGGCTTAATGAATATATCTTTTTTTCTGATTGGTCCATCTGCTTAACGAATATAACGAGAAAACGTCTAAGCGTAGACAGCATTTTTCGAGAAGCAAAAGAGCTACCAGCAAAATCTGACACAGAGTCTGTTTTGCAAGTTGAGCCTCGCTTTCATTTCAAAACGGCAAATCTGTGCAAGAAGATAATTCAGTCGGTTCTGACTGATACGGAATGCAATTTTGAATCCAATACTGTGTTTTCAGTTTATTTTAGAACAGAAAAATACCACTTCCTATCCAATAAAATACTGCAAGAACCATTACTATAACGAAAGTCAAAATGCTCCATGCGTGGAGTCATCACATACTGGCAAGTTGTGAAGGGCCTAGATTTGTCACCGAACATGATTCACTCGATCAATATTATCAACCATGGCTTGGGGTAGACTGTGTCGATTATGCGCCCCCGGTCAATATTGGCAAAATAGTTCACCCTCAATGTTAATAACCGCGTCTAAACCCCCTCGCACTGACAGTAATACAGTAGTGATTGATGACTATGCCACGCACCTGCAAAAGTCATAAGAAGGGAAAACAGACAGAGGCTGGAAAAAGAAGGGGAAAATATGTAGGCCTCAACTCCGAATGTTGACCTATAAAGTACCCGAGGTCTTCGGCGGTGGTTTGTGCCAATTTGCTCGGCATACAGGAAGCGTTGACGTTACCCACCGTTTTTGTTGTATTATTGGGACACCGTGCTTGGTGTAAAATCTTGCCCGCAATTCGTGCTCTCTGTCGAAGTTGTGGCTTTTTAAGCACGTTTGTGGTCAAACAATTGTCGGTGTTTGGGGAACTTTTGAAATGAGGGACTTTTTGTCCGCGGTGTTTTGTTGTCTGTGTGCGGCGTGTGCTGAGAATGGTGATTCATGACACTTGAGATGTTTGAACAAGGATGCCGTCTGTTGAATCATTCTAGAAAAATGACAGGCAACGCACAGAATTGTTGTTGTATTGTTTAATTTCAAACCTCCCAATTTGTGATACTGAAATTCGATCGTTTAGTGGCTGTTGGGAGTTTGCTGAGTGACTAAATTTGAACTTGTTAGCTTTCTTTCATTTGCACACCTGCAATTTGTCAATTAGTGTTTCGTATGTGTTGTCAGAAATATCCAGCTCAGTAATGACCAGAAAAGTTTGTTTTGAAAAATTAGTTAATAAAAAAAGACCACTTATATCAATCCTCAAAAATATTTTCTTTATTGTCGAATAATAAGAATTGTGATCCATTTCGACTAAATTGTTAACTACGATGATCGGCAAGGAGGGGTGTAAAAGGGTATCTGTTTGTGATGAGTTTGTTCCGTGATGGGCTTGTATTCATGCTAACACGCATGCGCATGATGCGCATAGTTTGAGAAGCAATTACGAAATCGGTGGGGTGGGGATGGGAATGCTGGTACAAAATTGCCACTGTGATAAATGAGTCTAATGTCATCGGGGTTGTCCGTCTCTGAGGCAATTTTATAGTCAGAAGTGAGTCAGAAGTGAAATCAAAACGAAGCAAAGTGAAAAATATATGTGTCCAGACACAGAGAAATCGATCATAACATGTTTACCCCGCAATACATCACCTTTTCAAAAGGGTTGAACGAAAACTTGCCTGTTCATTAGAACTGTACGACAAGCATTGTGAGTCCAATAATAATTCTTTTCTCCATTTTGAAGAATCACAGTGTTAGACGTAGACGGGTGCGCTCTTTAACAACAGGACAACAGTGTTTGAAAACATTGGACAATGCATTGGCGTACAGTTCAATCTCGGGTATTGACATGTTTCTGAAGCCTCAACGTTCTATTTTAAGTTCCTTCTCAAGTGGAACAAAAAAAATCTGTTTGAACAGAACTGTGTCATGTGAAAGTCCATTCAAAGAATGCTTGTGCATCCTTGCGCATGCGCGAATATTTCAATGTGACGTCAGTGACAGCGGTCACTTGTGATTGGCTTGTTTTGCTGTTGCGCAATGTGCGCGCAACTTTGTTCTAGGTATTGGGCGAGATATTTCAGAATAATTGGTAGCTATTTTACAAAACATACGTGTACAGGCACATGAGGACAGATCGTGCTTCTGACATCTTATTTGTTGCTGTGCCGCCTCCCCATAGTTTGACTGGCCTACTTCTGCACACTCGACTCATATATACGTCACGCTTAACGCAGCACCCCTTTCTACGCGCGTAGATATTACAGGTTCACCCCTACTTCATATGTCAACTTGACAATCAACGCGCTGGCCGTTAGCAGGCTTTTAATGGCTGTCCACAATACAATCCGCCATTTTGAGTATGTGCTCAGACTAGTAAAACGACAGGCCTAATTTTTATTCCCAGGATGGTTAGGGCCAAGTCATGAATAATTCAGTAGTTTCGATCGGGCCAGTATGTTTATTCATGAGAACAGAACAATGATATCAAAAACAATGTTGCTATTTAGTCAACCAGTTACATTAAAGCATTTAAAAGTACGGCTGTCGTCGAGCTACCACAGTAGCCTAGAGGATAGCGAGATGAGCTATGGATGCAAAGATCCACCTGGTTCGAATCCACGTCGATCGTCGCTGCTAACTTTCATCGACTATTTTTCTTCTCTAAATTTATCGCTGAGATATTTTTTTTAATTTAAGCGACAAAAGAGAACGAGAACCTAAGTATCTTGCATTGATTCAAAGGAAAAACTGAATTATGCATGACATTACCCCGAACCCTCCTAGGAAAATAAATGTGCAAACGACAATTAGATTTTGTTTTGCTTGTGCGCATGCGTACATCGTTACTAAGTATTCTGTGCTTAAGCACACAAAGCATTTGCTGTAGGAATTCATCATGAGCGTAGGAATCCACGGTAAGCAGAAAGCATGAAATTGGGTTGGTGAGCGGCCATGTCTAAACTTTGCCAATAACTCCCAACTTTGCGAAGTGCGAGTGTAATGACCGAGCAAAATGAACAAACACTTTTTTTTCTGTCATGGTTATTTTTCCCTTTTCTGCATTCTGCTGTTCCTTTTTTTCGTGTGTGTAAAATAGAGAGAAAGAACCAAGAAATGAAAGGAAAGTGGCCTCCGGGGCGTGTTGAGCGACAATTGTATCGAGCATTGAAGTCCGGTAAAAAGCTAAGGGAATGACTAGCACCGGCGCAGAGGCAGAACAGCCGCCCGAGGCAACCCCGTATGTAATTGGTGTTTACGGGTATCTGTGCCGTACCGCACGCTTTGTGCGTACCGCCGGACAATCCCCACTGCGGCTGCAGTACACTATTCCTACCATAAGTGTCTCGTTTCTGGGAGTGATTTAGGATAGGTAATAACCATCCAGAATAAAAAAATGGGGGAAAGAAATGCACTTGAAATTAAACGATTTTGGTGATGGAGATTATTATTGGACTAAAACAACTTGCTCACGGGAGGTTTTTAGGGGGAAAGTCAACTGAGGAAAAAAAATCCCCCGAGATACTGTGCACTGTGTTGCCTTTCGTCGGACAAAGGAGGGAATGTGCATGCACCTTGTTTGGAAATCTGTCCCAATATATGGATTACATCGATCTATTGAAGTTCTGCTTTCAGACTGAGCTGATTTTCTTTCTAAAAATGGAGTTAAAGGAAAAGGGTCTTCGAGTAATGCAGCAAGGATCGACAAGAGCATTTTAAAAACTGTGAAAAAAGAGAAGTTGTTTGCGAACAAAAGTTGACCCTCACTTTGAAGTCTGGCACGGAATGCCAGAAAGGATATATGAGTTGTCAACCACTGTTGATGATAATCAGACAACAGTTTTGATCGATTCAGAAGTCAATGACAAGTCTGTCACAAGACAATCACAAGACAAGTCAAAGCACAAATCAATAATTAAGAGTCAACAAGTCAGACACAAATCAGTCACAAGTCAATCACAAGTCAAATCACAAGTCAAATCACGGGTCAATCACAACTCAGTCACAAGTCAATCACGAGTCAATCACAAGCTAATTACTATACTCAATCACAACTCAATCACAACTCAATCACAACTCAATCACAACTCAATCACAAGTAAATCACAAGTCCATCACAAGTTCATCACCGTGAAGTCCATCACGCGTCATTCTCAAGTTAATCACAAGTCGGTCAGAACTCAATCACAAGTTGGTCACAAGTCAATCCCAATTCAAATCCGAAGTCAAATCACGGGTCAATCACGACCCAATCATAAGTCAAGTCACAAGTCAAACCACAAGTTAATTTCTACTCTATCACAACTCAATCACAAGTCATTCACAAGTCAAATCACGCCAGTTACAGTCAATCCACAATTCCGGTCACAACAGTTTATGGAACAAAAGACTACTTATGTGAAAGTAAAGTTAAATAGATTATGACTCGACTTATGATGCAGACTGTGATGATTCGTGTTCTACTTGGGATGACTTGTTATGACTTTTGGGATGACTTCTGATTGAATAGTAATTACGACTTTGCATTTATACTTGTTATAGCCGTTGCTTGTATACAGACCTGTTTGAACAGCACACAACCTGTACAAATCACTCAATTCTGAATATGTTTACAAATGCTAACGCATTTTATACACATCAATGCACTAATGAAACGAATGCCGTTCCGTCATGTACTCATGTTCAAAACGTATTTGTACAAATGCTGAATTGTATAAAACAAGGTCCGACATCTTTTTAAGTAGACAATTTGGGATCAATGACCTTAAAATCCACAAACAGCTTCCGATCATGCATGGAGAACTTTTCAACTTTTTCATTTTCAGACTCCGCGTGTGAATTTACGACCCACTCCAAAGAAAACCAATTTCGGGCAGTATACAGAAAAAAACCCGGCCTTGGATAAAGTGCTGGTTTTTTTTCACGGTTGAAATCAAATCGGCTTGTAATACCACATCAAACAATCAGTGAGGCTTAAAATCCTAAGCCTTGCAATTACAAGTCAGGCGAATATCGAACCTTCCCCCTCGAGCATTCATAAAAAGAAGAATAAAGAAACTAGAGAAAAAAATCTGCTTTATAAATCGACTGTTAAAGTATCAATTGTTCACTTTTTCTTGTCTCTCTAAACATCTGGTTGATCACAGGTGCAATGACCTGCGGATTAAATCGATTTTCTTTTCTTTTCTTTCTTTTTGACTCATCTTTTTTTTTTTTTTACGATTAAAGGCATATGTATGCATGACGTCCCTTTGCGATGCCATTGTGTTTGTGAAATTGCATTAATGCTCCAAGCCGCGCCTTGAATGCAGGGGAAAGGGGGCGTGCACTTTGGAAGTGGGTACAAAACGCCCCCTCAAAATGAAGAATTTCTGTCAGCCTGCTTAACCCTTTGTCAGTATGTAAATGCAGGATTTGTTAGAAACGCCCACTTCAAAATTATCCAACAATATGAGTCTTCGGTGCACTTCCTGATCATAGAAATTTTGTGAATACAACAAAATCAAAGTTGTGCTGCAGGTTTTTTTTTATGTGACTCATCCAATCTATGGATTGGACCATTGAAGAATAAGTTGATCTTTCCTGACGAGTCATAACTTTAGATACTTGTCCAACTTATTTCGCAAGATCATACGAGAAATGTATAGGTGCTTTTTGGGTGTGGAACCTTGAAAAATAGTTTTTCAAATTGAATTGATAATCTTCTAGCATTATATTAGTTATGAGCTTTCCAATGATACATCGCACGAACAAAATCAGCCCACGACAGCTAATCAATTAATTAATTTCAACTTTTGAATTAAGAGCGGGACGCTCCTCTGAACAGTGTGTGCAATTTCTGAACTGGAGCGCGCCATATCAAACCAATTTTTTGTTTAACTGCATGTATAATGACCTGCAAAAATAAACAAGCAAATGTATTTGTTGCAGGACATTGTATTCCTTTAAATGTCGTTCGGAAAAGAAAATCGAAAATTTGAAAAAGCTCGTATATACCAGCTTTAAAGAACACAGAGTCTAAAATATTAATTATTTTCACCACGGTTCATTTATCATGCGACATCACGATTTTCGAAAAATCACAATTAAGTTTTCCCCTCAATAATTTGGCAGGTCTGTCTGCCGCGTATTCAAAATATCCCATGGGACTCACTTAAAATGCTCTCCTCTCAAAGCATCTAATTTCAAAATGGTTCCCTTTTATTCAACTACGCGACAGCTACGCAGAAGCCCTTGATTCAAAACACAACCCCAGTGTTATGGCGTAAACATAAATATTGCATTTACGTGTCTGGAAAACGTGCCTGGGACCTCTGAATCGGTATTTAGTCTCCACGAAAGCGAAAAGGATTTGGTGTCGCATACGAAAGTTATCCGGCTGACTCGTTCCCACGGAATTCGTGACAGACTTAGTTGTCAACTGATACCGTTCTTTTACCTCTTTCTATAATCACGTCTTTATTTATCCATATTTCTGATTTCTTTTCCTCCTCCAAAGCATCTTAATATTTTCTCAGTGGCAAATCACGGATAGATGGTCCCGTTTTTCTGCTGGCAATTTACATGTTTTCGAGACAGGTGCCTAAACAGTAGACAAATCCTGATTTGGTTAGGAGTGCAATGCGGTTGGTTTTTGTGGCGGGAAACCCAAGACGCAGCGCGTGCAAACTGACAGGACGCGCGTATTAAGGCGAGAAGCTCGCCAGATCCCGCGGGAAAAGAAGAAAAATCGGGACGAGGACAGACGAAACGGACACGGATTCATTTCAGACAAACTCAGTCGCGGCAATATCGATTCAAGGGAGGACAAAATCTGCCGGGAAAAGAAATTAGGTCGCGGCTTTACCACCTCTGAAGAAAACGTGGGTCAGGTTTACAGAAAAGAAATGCAGAAGAAAATGTGAGCACGTCCGTGTTTGATTTTGAGATCAATGGAAACGAATTAAATAGCAGTATTTTACTTTTATACGCACTTCATAAAGACAGAGATCAATGGACGATTTCTTGTGCTGGTCCGATCTGGGCCAGCCTACAGTTCTCTTTGTGTCTGTCTGACTGACTGACTGACTCATCCACTGACTGCCACTTGTGAGTTAGACATCCGTTAGTCTCACTCTGGTCTAAAAGTTTGAAACAAGATTATACCTCCTACGCAAATGAGTGGGCTAAACCTAACCCGGTCCAATGTGTATAGGCCAGTGTTGTAGTGCTCGTACTCGGTACTCGTAATCGAGTACTACACGAGTACTTTTTTTTGGAGTACTCGTACTCGTACTCGAATGTCAAAGTACTCGTACTGGAAATGACATTACTCGTACTTGGGTGCCCGCGCAGCAAAGTACTCGTACTCGACATGTCGAAATTGTACTCGATCATCAAAGTACTTGTACTCGAAAAGTAGTACTCGAAAAATAATATGGTATAGCTTGACTTACCAAAGCCTTGATTATTTTATTGATACTTTCAGTTTAAAATGGTTGATTGGGTTGCGGAAAAGTCGACGTTTCCTGATTTTTCTCTGTGCGCGTCCGGACAAACACAGTTCACTGCTAGCCGTGAGTGGGTCTGACTATCGGTCTGACTGGGCCTGGGCCTGGGCCGATTACGCACAATGAACCCTTTGACGTATGGCCGTAGTCGGAAATAGAAGTAATCGTGCTCGTACTCGTACTCGGAATACAAGTACTCGTACTCGTACTCGTACTCGTACTCGTACTCGGAAGAACAAGTACTCGTATAGACCTGTACTTGTACTGGAAAGTACATGTACTCGTATAGACCTGTACTTGTACTCGGAAGTACAAGTACTCGTACCCGTACGCGTACCTGGTAACGCAAGTACTCGGCAGTACTCGGTACTCGGAAAAAAGTACTCGACTAAAACACTGGTATAGGCCACATGCATGAAAAGACTTCCAGTGAATTTATATCTGACTCAGTTTAAAAGAGTGTTTTGCACTCTGGGGCCAGCTTTTCTAGTCTTTGACCTAGCTGGCATGTGACAGATTTGAAAACAGATCCGAGGGGTAGACAAAATAACTGAATGGAAGAATGGAGTGCGTGCGTGCAAGTTGGTTGTCAGGAGCATTTTTTGACATCAACGGGACTTTTTTTTGACGGCAACAACTTTGAACTTTGCCCATTGTCAAGGGCAAGCCCCGGTTTGTTTATAATTTGCACCCTCGGGTTTGGTATAAGGAAGTTAGAATCACTCTACAGGGAGTTGTGACACTGCGTTGAGTGCTGGTCCATTTATCACCAGATGATAAGCACACTTTGGTGTCTTAAAGCGCACGTCGTTGCTTAAAGAGGCACGACATCATTCCAAATTCACTAAAACACGAAAATAATTCAGAAACTTTAATACCTTTAATTATAGGGGAAAAAATGTTCCCACTGATTGGACTTGTCATGTTCAGATGCCTTTTTTAAAGGTAAAATTCACGGGCGAAGGCCTATTTCCAGACATTTTTTCCTATTGTTTTCAGTTATGTTAAACTGGATTTGTGATCTAAACAGATTCAGATGTATCCCTTTGTGTACCATTTTTGTGTCCAGTGCGAATGCACAATACCGCGCATGCCCAGTTGCGTGAAATACAAAATCAGCATGTCAACAACCCCAGCACGTTCTTAATTCATTATCTCTTGGAGCCGTTTAAACCCCGTCTACAAAATCATACACTTTTCCCCCGCGTCTTCATGACGACATCATCAATATTACCCTTCTAATCCCTCAAAAGTGAATCCATTCTAGTTTCACTATAATAGTTGACATTATTGAAGAACCATTCATCTTACTTCGTCTGGACTCTTAAGAAATATAAAATGGATTGTACCCCAAATTGCCCCGAAGTCCAATAGACTGTAGAATGAGAACTCGTACGAAGGATCAGTGATCGAGTTGAAAATGATGTATGTCGCCTCTCAGCAAAAAAGTAATGACTATTCGTCAAAGGGATTTCGACTGCCTTGCTTTGCAATTTTCTCCTCCAAATCCAGCTTTCAAATCTTGTAATCTTGGGTAATTATTCACGACCACGTAGGTAGGTCCTTAGACACAAGGGAAAAGAAACTGAACTACAATTCTGTAATTTTGGAAGTAAGAGATTTATCATGTGGTGGCTTCTGTTCTTTTTTGCCTTTGGAGAATTCAGGTAGACAGCATGTGGTCGTTGTTTGTACAGAAGTGAATGTAACAAATTGGAGTGATGTATCTGCGGTAGATTTGGTATTATCCTAGTGCTCCCAGTTGGGTGCAGTTTTGGTGGCCATGACCCTAAATCGTGCACTTTGTCATATCAGTGCCTCAGTCCAATTTGAACAAATCCCTTTTAAATACTGTGGGAAGGAAGGTTTTTATTTTGAGTAATGGCAAGTTGCACTGTCAGCGCGTAGTTTCATTCGCCTTTTATCTCCGATTGAATAGATTTCGAATCGTACCCAGAAAATCACTTGCATTAACTAAGTTTTTGTAGCTCCGATTCGTTTTTGTGGTAGCAGCAATATTTGTCATCCACTGCTAAAACTTAACACTTCTAGGTTTTTCTTTTTTTTTTCTCGTTTTCTCGTTGAGTGCCATCTTTGGAACCAAACCGAGGGTTGTTCTAAAAATAAAGACTATTTTGCCTCGTTACTAGGCCTATATGACCTTACAAATATCCAAGCAACCAGCCGAGGCGTATCAATGAAGCCTCTCTTTCGACTCAATGCAAAGAGTAAACTATTTGACCAATAATTTGTTTCCAATAATTATACACCACACAAAATCTAAAGAAGAATTTTCAGAACCTACTGTGGGAAAGAAGATTTTTAGTTTGAGCAATGGCAAGTTGCACTGTCAGCGCAGGGGTAGTTTAACCCAACATGTTGAAGTTTCAGCTCAGTGGATAGTACACTCTAAGAGAAAGACGTAAACAACCATGCACAACATTTTGATCACGAAACGCGATTTTGTCGACAGCACTCTCAAGTTATTCCAAAAATCAGTCATTGACTGATCGCTGGAAATCACCCATATTTCTTGATTTCTTCTATATGACAGCAAGCCAGACAGAATCATTTCACAGCAGGGTTTTTAGTACCAGTACGATCTCTAATCCAAGTAAGCTGTTTGGTAATAAATCGGCAGGTTACTTTTAGGATAAATGCAAATTATCCTATAACTAATGCCTTTAAATTTCCTGCGGTTTTCTCAATATTCTCGAATATAAAGCTTCATTGGCACAATGTGTAATGACTAATGCATGGTGGTTCGAAAGTGAACTGCACGAGGAGATTTCAATTGGAACGAGGTAAAAAAAAAAACTGAGTCACAAAATTGAAACTTTCAAGTTTTACTAACCACTGATAAATGCTATGGGTTCAACAAGTCAACACAACTTTCCCAGACACATAACATGGAATTTCGCTTCGGGCAATGTGGGTTTGTCTCCATTATACAGCCTGGAGTCTTTTGTGTCCGTTTTCTGGGCCATCAATTTCTGACAGAAAGAAAAATGTTTCAATTTTTCAAAAGTAGACTCTCTGTAAACAGATACACCCGACCTGTTTCGCCCTTTTGTTCCATTGAAATTTTTTTTTTCAAGTTGACTTTCTGCTCGACGTGTTGTCAAATAAATTGATGGATATAGTTATTATATCGGTTCCCTTGTGAAAACGTGTTAATTTGGTTTCGCCATGGACCAGTGAGGATGGCGTGCTCAATCTATCACGCATGCGCGAGGATCCCCTTTGGTGAACAACTACGCATGCTCATGACACGGGTGTAAGAATTCGTGACAGCTTTTGTGATGAGAAGGCCCCATAAATAATGTATGATTGTTTTAGATCTGTAGGCCTATGTCAACTAACTAAGAGTTCTTCAGAAGTGGGATTTCTAGGTTACCATTTCAATTAATTTCCTCTGTTCATTTCTTCTGTTAGATCAAAATGTCGCTACTAAGAGTTTATTTTCTGTTCGAGAATGACCCCTGACCCATACAAGCAACGTGATCACGTAGTTTCTATGCTGTGTGGTGATATTGAAATATTCTAATTTATGTTAAAGCAGACAAAAATATTTATGGGCATTTAACTAGAGTATGCAAAGTTTGCAAACTCTCATGGTTCATTGTTATCCCCATGTGCGTGTTTTCATACGGCATACTTTTAAAACAATGGCAACAGTTGTCTAATTGAAGGAGATGTTTTTGCACGTGCGAACGATTGACATTTCGGACATACTATCCACGCATATGGAGCGCCAAGTAAAACATTGTATATAGACAAACACAATTGTGTTGATTTTGTAAACATGCCTGCGAGTTAGTGGGCAGACTTGGGTATACGTACGGCCGAAGTTTGATGACTTCGCGTGCAACGATGGAAAGCTGATATTGTTGGGTTTGCGAAACTTAGACTTGTCTGGATTTGGCTTCAGGAAGTTTTCGAGAACCTGACTTGGGGGACTTTGAATAGTCCAGGATCCAAGGGCGGATCCAGAACAAAAAAAATTAGGGGGGGGGCAAAAAAAATTAGCCTCCAAAAAGTAGGTCCAAAATATTACAGTGAGGGGTTCGGGGCCCGCTGAAGGGCCCCGAACATTTTTTGGATTCTAGATGCTCTGTGGTGCGATCTGAGGCAATTTCAGACCACTTTAATTGTTTTGAGGAAAAGATGGTGGTGAACGCAGTGCCAGGGATGAAGCCAAAGCTGGTGGCAAGCCCGGGCTTCGGAAAAGTAATTGGTTCTGCGCTAAGGTGTAGCAGTAATTGAGGTTTTGAACTCGGCATGTTGCCACCAGGTGTGCAAAGTATTACCTGCCAGTCATCTCATATTTTTCTTAGGGGAAATATTTTCAGTGATGGGTGCACGCAAATGGGATTGTTGATATATGCGGTGGGTGTTCTTCGTGAAAGAAGTTTGCAGTCTACTTTACGATCTCATAAAAATGAAGTGGAAAGAAACAAAACGTCCCACTTTCATTTTAGGTGCAGCCTTAGAAAGTAAAAAAAAAATTCTGACAAGGTATGAACATTTCTGAAAAATGAAATTATATTTTATTGTGGAATATGAAGGCATACAAATCAAACAATGTAAAAATCCGGGGAAACTGGAATAAATGTCTTGAGAAACGTCGTTCGTCAAGTTGGAAAAAATCCTTTCTTAAAACTTAACCAAAAGTTCAAGGGGGGGGGGGGAGAGAACTTGAGCGACTTACAGAAATAAACTCCCCTGTGATAACTTGGAGAAAAGGGCAAATTATAAATGGATTTCACCAGACAGAAAATTGAGTTAAACCCAGTCGCTCAAAATACATTCCAGCTAGGACAGGATATAATCCAATTTTATTTTGTGGCAATTTGGAGCCGGATCGGGAATTTCCCCGTGGTTTTTCCAAGAAGGGTTTTTGCGGAGGTTTCGCCCGTCCCATAATCAGCTATTCGTGCCATATTTAAATGAATCTGTGTATATAGCTTTTTTTGTGTAACTATTTCCAAAGAACTTGTATTTGAAGGTTTTATATTCGCAGCCTGTTCACCAATGTAATTTTTGCTTGTGAAGTTTACTTTGCTTAACTTTGTTTAATAAATTAAATGTACGCAGGCCCCAATGGAAACCAGTTTTAAACTGTTTGGGTACACCCTGGGTAGAGAGGTGTACTAAATAAATTGTGTCCAATCATAGCCAGATTTGGCAATGATCCATGAATGTACGCCGAATTCTTGGCAGGTTTTAAATGTTGCGCATTATACAATCTGGTTCGCATTAAACCGGGACCCAGCGTAATACCCTTTGACAAGTTACGAGTTCGGTTTCTCGTTCAAATAATTACCGGCATGATGTGTATCTGACCTTCGTTTAACCTCGCGTGTCCAGCCACAACTTTGCAGTTTTCGTCTTGGTTTTTATATCTTGCCGATTCAGTATTTTTTTTTTACAGGCTTCAGTGATTTCTAGACATATCAAGTAATTGAAAAGTTAATAAGATTTGGAGGCTTCGCGTGGTGGGAAGTTTCACTTTAGGGAAGTTTTGAGAATGCACCATGTGAAGTGACTGTCTCGTAAAAGGCATAGGATCGTTTGAATTTATCCCCAAAGTAACCTACCGAATTTTATCAAAAAGGCTTTCTTGGATTAAAGATCTAAAACACCCCGTGAAACCATTCCGTCTGGCTTGCTGTGATTTAGAAGAAATGTAGGGTATTGCCAATGATAAGTACATTGACTGATTTTTGTGTGGTGGGGGAGTGTTATTGACAAAATCGTGTTTCATGATGAAAAACTTGTGCATGGTTTTGCACTGTTTTCTCGAAAAGTGTAATATCCACTGAGCTGAAACTTCAACAGGTTAGGTTTTGAGCATTCTTCTTTGAAGTTGGACTTTGAGAGTGTTTATGAAGGACGTTGTGTTCACTTATTTAGTTCCTTCGAGACGGAGTCACGTCTTTTTGAGAGACATTCACTCCATGTGGCGTATCGGATTTCGTCCCAGTCCAACTTGTAATGGTCTGACTCATGTTGAGTAAACGTCACCGTTGGAATGATGGTGATGTTGGCAAGAGATTACGAAATTGTATAAGAGGATAGCCTAATTTGTTGACTTGGAAAACGTTTCTCGATGCAAATCCATCACAATACACGTGAATGGTGCATGTGAAGTTGCGATTATGGGAGGTGACTGGCCTATGTTCCAACACACATATCAGTTCCAACAAACCGCAGTTAAGTTGTGTTACTCCCTGTTACTTGTTAGGGTTAGGGTTAGGAATAGGAATAGGCCTGTGTGCAGTCAGAACATCAGGGGTGTCGGAACCAAGGGCGGATCCAGAACACAATTTTGGGGGGGGCCAAAAAATTTTTGGGTCCCCCCAAAAAGTGGGTCAAAAAATTACAGCTTGGGGTTCGGGGCCCACTTAAGGGCCCCGAAAAATTTTTGGATTCTAGATGCTCTGTGGTGCGATCTGAGGCAATTTCTGACCACCTTAACCAATGTTTTTTGAGGAAAAGATGGTGGTGTACTCATTGTCTGCCTTTATTGCGATGTCACATTAAAAAAAATTGGGTTCGTTTGGGGGGGGGGGGGCCATGGCCCCCTTTGCCCCCCCCCCCCTGGATCCGCCCTTGGTCGGAACAAGTGTCGGAACGTAAGAGCGTCGGAACATAGAGGTGTAACCATTATGGGACAGTCGTCGTCATAATTGTTTTGAAAAGCATGGTTGTAAATACTATACAAAGCTTAAATACGGTAAAACGAGTAGAACTTAGCACGATGATGATTAAGAAACGAAAATCCAAATCTGTATTTAAAGATTGTGTGGTTTTTGTTTGTGTGCTTCAAACATGATGATAATTATACTGACACATCTTGACGGGGTTTCAGAAATGACATGTTGTCAAACCGTCCTTTTGACAAGATAGGTCGTCAACCCAGGAACAAGTACCGAAAGAGGGTGTATGTTCTTGAATGTCGCATTGTCAAGTCACATCTTGTCAAAATTCAAACTCCACAAAATCCGTTTAGTCAACTTGACAAGTTTGTCCGTCAAAGTTCAAGGCCGACGAAGTTTATATAGTTCATCGAATCACATCGTTTTGATCGAGTCAGAACCGTACCCGGAAATCAGTTCAACATGACTAAAATTTGTCAAGGCTGGGTTTGTAGGTCATGATGATGGCTTATCATCCCGTAACATCTAAACAATGTAAGTCATTTCAATTTCATTGGAACAAATCCGAAAACAGCATTGGAAGTCTCTGTTGATTTGTGTAAGATCTTAGCCCTCTAGCTAGCATGTGTTGATTTCAACAACTCAACCACCCCCTTTGAAAAACATTTGGATCCGCCCCTGATTTTCTTTGCTCTGTGTGACTCAGGACGAATGTTAGAAGAAGGTCAGAGTATCTGACCAAAACGAATGAAATATCAGCAGGACCCAATTTATTCATAAGAGATTCATTCAAATGGAGATATCTCAATTAGAAATAGAAATAGAGATATCTGTATTTGAAATAGAGATATCTCTTTTAGAAATAGAGATACAATATCCCTATTTGAAATAGGGATATCTCCATTTAGAAATAGAGATATCTCCATTAGAAATAGATATAGCTTTCATGATTTCGGGATTGACTGTTAAATTTGCACGCCATATGCTTGCAAGGCAGCACTCCTCATATACTTACGTGTGAAATTGTGCTCGCCATTAGCGGCATTTCTTCACTTACTTTCGTATTTTTAAAGAGTAAACTTACACTCCGTCACCGACTCTAAGTAGGTACTAGACGATTTACAGTGACAATTACTTCGTTAGGCTTAAACAGCTTGGAAAGTAGACGGTACTGGAGTGGAAAGTCAATCTCTTCGATTGAATAAATTTCACCGTAAAACGTCCTGTCGCTAGTTTCAGTCGGATAATGTGACTTTTCAAACTTTGGAAGTAAGAGAGTAAATGTAAGCATATTAGTTTTGAGTGTCGCAGCAAGAAATATAATCCGCTTTTTTTTTTACTGCGCGAGTGAACTGCAATAGCACTCAATTTGTCGCCGTAAACACTTTAATTTTCCAAGTGTCACTCTGGGTGACGACCCTCCATCAGAGTCATCATCTCGTGTTTCTGCAGCTGGGGCTGGCGAGATATTCGGTGATACTTGGTCACTCGGGGATTCGAGGCAAATTGGCCGTAGCGGCCAGGTGGTAATGTCAAGGCTTTCCAGGTGTAATATTCATACTTTTTGGGATTTCGCACCGAGGCCACACATAAGGTGCATGCCTTCGACTTTTCCCGACGAAGCGAATTTATAATCGTCAGTGCTATTTTGTCGATGGCTTTAATTCGAATACAACATAGAGAGAAAGAAGAATGCTACAAAATAATGTGCTGCCCTGAAACAATAATGGATACGTTAGATATAAAGACTGGAGTATTTGTTTGTGTTCAATAATTGAGACCGAAAACCCTTCGCTATGTCCTCACTCATAAAACACCTCGACTTACACAACCAACAGCAGTCGATATATAATGAAGTTTTGGGCATGGATCTTAATCCATGAGTCGTTTCTGCCAATACAAAGTGCTGTGGAATACATGTAGGTGGGAGTCAAAAACAATTACAGCTATTTACTTCGATTTTGGTTCTTGAAAATTGGCACATAGACCTACCACAAAAAGCTACAAATATTCGTATTTTTTTGGAAAGCTGGCAGCCTTGACAGCATTGTTTTCGCAAAAGAGAATTTCATTCAAGTACATCATCAATCTTTAATAAGTGAATCGCAAGTCAGTCACAAGTCAATCACAAGTCAATCACAAGTCAATCACAAGTTAGCCACAAGTCACAAGTCAATCAAAAGTCGGTCACAGGTCAATCATAAGTCGGACACAAGTCAATCAAAAGTCGGTCACAGGTCAATCACAAGTCGGACACAAGTCAATTACAAGTCAGTCACAAGTCAGTCATAAGTCAATCACAGGTCAATCACAAGTCAATCACAAGTCAGTCAAAAGTCAATCATATTCAATCACAAGTCAATCATAAGTCGGTCACAGGTCAATCACAAGTCAGACACAACGGTCAATCACAAGTCAATCACAAGTCAGTCAAAATTCAATCATATTCAATCACAAGTCAATCACAAGTCAATCACAAGTCAAACACAAGTCAATCACAAGTCAATCGCAAGTCAAACAAGTCAATCGCAAGTCAAACACAAGTCAATCACAAGTCAATTACAAGTCAGTCAATCATAAGTCAGGTCACAAGGACTGATCAATATAAAGGAATGACTTTGTCGTAGCTTTTCTGAATAGCTTTTCACCTGTTTGCATAACTTGTGAAGAATGTGATGTGAACTTGTGTAAACTCGAGGCCTATTGGCAAGCATCAATCATGTCCTTCAATAAGGAACTATAAATAACAACAACCACCCTTCTTTTATTTTATTTTTCAGGCTCGTCGTGATTGCGAGTCGACCCTTAACTCTCACGGGCTCCCCTGGCCCGAAGAGCTAACCTGCGAGAACCTCCCCGAGTCTCGTGAGGGAGAGAAGCGAGAAAGATGCATCAGTTATGAACCACCAAGACCAGGTAGAAGACAAATATTAGTTTGGGGACCATTTGACTTGCCTGAACCAACCAGACGTGATGACGCATAACCAATTGTTGAGTGGCTTGAGATCGACCTTAAATAAAAGTACTAAATTAAACTCCAAGTCAAACCTTTTGATGATTCTGTCTCGAACTGTCATCGTTTAATACTTGGACGCGAGTGTAAAGTTTCATGACTCAGACTTGAAAGGACTCAAGCTCTATATTTTAAACCTAAAACTGAGTAGTATGCTCTGACGCTGACTCCACCAGCCTAAAGTCCTAGAAGTATAAAATGACTAGAACTCGATCGTTTCAGTGTACTTGCCGTATGGTAACTTTTGTATGACTCAGGCTGGCATGACTTGAACTCTTGAACATGTTCAACCCTTGATATCCAGACCAGGTTTAAGCAAAGATACCCCTTCCTCTTATGCTAGCCCCACCCTCCCTCTAAGGTTTGATCCGATTGATATTGGCATGACTTAGCGTCCTTAAATTTGTCCTGCAAATCATATTTGTAGTTGAGGCACCCCCCCCCCCAAAGAGCATGTCGTTGCGGAACAATTTTTAAAATGCATGAATTCCTTGCGAATTTTGTACACATGTTAACTTTGCATCATGGGTAATATTTCTACAACTTATGCTTCAATGCAAAGTGTCCACGGAGATCAACAGGAAGTGGCGTCATTCTCAGAGGTATTTAAAATGGCCGGTCTGAGTTCAAGTTGTTGCTTGTCGCTTGAAGTTCCTCTTACTAACTGCTCGTCCCGACCTCCCTGTACTGCATTTTGGATTTGTTTGTTCCCCGTTTCCTTCCTCCAGAGTACTGCGGCTTTCACAAAGAGGTGGGCCCCTGTCAGACCTACTACCCCTACTGGTATTTCAATACCGGCGCGGGGACGTGCCAGCCGTTCACGTACGGCGGTTGCTTCGGCAACCAGAACCGTTTCGCGTCCAAGGAGGAGTGTCTGCGCACCTGCGGCATGGGATTTGATGAAAAGAAAGGTGAAAATATTGTTACGTATTCATGACGTCACCACCACACTTTTTCATCACCATCATCATCATCATGGTTTCATCAGCACACCTGCCCATGACGTCACTGCACCATTTCACCACATTTGGAGTCATTCGACATTATGTCACCGATTACGCATTAATTTACCATTACATTTAATTCTTTATATACACCACAGTTAAACCTAACTGTAACATATGCGAAGGAGCATTTGTCCAGCAAGTTTCCATCTTCAATTCATTTCGGATTCAAGTTACTTCAGATATGCATCCTTAAGTGTTTTTACATTTTATTCACCCACGAGATGCATGCCAGTATGTGCATGAAAACCTTTGAAAAATGTACTGTAACGTTAAATCCTTGCCTCATGCATGGTTCATCCTGCCAATTAAGATTGGTCTGTAACATTTGTTAATGTTTCACTTGCATGCTAACAGTTGATAAAAACCAATTGCCATTGAATAATTTTACCATTTATTGGACAATTTTCTGTTGTTAGGCCTACTTTGGTGTAATGGATGTGGAAGAACGCTGCCGAAACTGCAGTGAAATATTTTATGTTTCTCAACTTCTCACGAACAACCAACTCATGTCCTCTTTGTCGAAAATTTTACTTAAAATTAAATATTCCTAAAGTGTGACCTTTGACCCCCGTGCGTTCTCATATTCAGATGATGTGACCACAACAGCGGACAAGCAGATGGACACCACCACGACAGCAGGAACCACATCTACCGTCACGCCATCTTGGGTGCCAGTCATGGACGGTGCCCCGCAGGATATCATGATCGCCCAGGGACAAGGGGCGACGCTCAAATGCCACGCAGAGGGCGCCCTTGAGTACACGTGGTCGCGCGTTGATGGCAGCATGCCAGAGGAAAAGTGAGCATTGTTCAGTTTTGGAGTTGGCGCGAACTTTAACGATTACCATTTTTTATCGCATCTAGCTATATTTTACTCACCCAATCCAATCGTGAGTAAATTTCAATGATTACAATTTGAAAGCTAATTGTTTGGTTAGAAGAACTTTAAGTCGGTGGCCAACTTGTTTTATTTCTCTAAACGTTATATCCAAAATGAGAAAAAAGTAGAACACCGAGATCAAAAGTGAACTTAATATGACCTTTGACCTTTGCTTTGACCTTTGATCGTTAGGATAGTCAGCGAGATGGTGCTAGAGAGTGGGGCCACCTTGGTGCTACATAACCTGACCAGACAAGACTCGGGTTTATACAAGTGTCTCGCCGAGAACGATGCGGGACATACAGCGGCTACTGCCAAGATCACTGTCATGGGTAAGATGCTTAGTTGTGATCCTGGTGGGGTCACAGTCCGAGTCTTGAGGAGTTAAGATGCCTGAACCCAGGAGAGATGCATCATGGCTGACTTGTGAGAGTCAAGACTCTTTCCAAAACGAGTAATCCGTCAATCGGGCCTGTTAGGGTAAATGTCCGACCAACAGGATTGAGGGTCAACAATCTAACACATAAGGTTTTTAGCATCTAGAGTCAGCCCATTAATGGCAAACATTCTGACCAATCAGGGACAACAGTCCTAGCTACCGTACCCTTAACGTAAGATTTTAACTGTCAGGAGGCATTAAAGTTTGACCTGGGAAAAGTCAGACCACTCATGGATCAGAGGTCTGACCTACATGGGATGAACATGCAGTCTATAAAAGGTCAGCACTCTGACCCATTTCGGTCACAGTTTACCCAAAAGATGACAGTGTATCTGAGGGCCATCAGTCTATCTGGACAAGACTTCCCTGTGCATGGTAAAAGTCTTACTCACAAGGGTAGTCTGACTCGTAAGAATTCAACAGTATGACTCTTTAGGGTTTACAGTCTGACCCATAAGGGTCAACCGTCTGATTCACGAGGTTCAATAGTCTGACCCATAAGGGTCAACGGTCTGACACATGAGGATCAACAGTCTTACCAATTAAGGTCTTATATATTCTGACCTATATGAGAGTCAAAATTCTGGCCCATGAGAGATCAATAGGGGTCTGCAGTCTGCATCACGTGACCTGTCCAAGATGGGTAACTAAACAGCTGACCCACAAGTGTCAAACATCTGAATCATAAGGGGTCATATTTTGGCCATATGTCAGCAACTGGACCCTAGAAGTTGGCCTATACGGGTCAACAGTCTGACTCTTGACACTTCCTAGAGTAACTTGACTACCGTCTAATCATATGCAGCACCGTACTTAAGTCAACTGAAGATTTGAAGTCAAAAATTTCCCCTGCTTTTGATTCCAGCCAAGCCGCAGATAACGCAGATGTCGGTCAATGTGACCCTTAATCGAGGGGAGCCATTCAAGCTGACCTGCCAGGTCACGGGGTCGCCACTGCCTAGAGTGACGTGGGAACGGAAGGATGGAAAACGAGTTCTCATGAGGTGAAGAAACATGAAACTTCTTTTTAGACACTCCGTAGATTGACCCATTCGGGCCCCGCCCACTGCGCACGTGGGGAACAACACGTACGCCTCTTCAATGCTACTGTTCGAAGCACTCCTATCCTATGCGTCATTTATGCCGTTCACCAATGCTTGGTCCGTTCGTTCCTGTTGCAGACGCGGGGATGTAATCAAGTCCATCACAAGCCCAGTCATAAGATCACAAATCCAGTCACAAAGAACAGTGGCTGAACAATAACTAAGGAATGCTATTTCCAAAGCTGATTTTAATAAGTGTCTGATTGAACTGGGACAAGTGGACTTGTGGTGGACTTGCAGGGACTTTATACAGGGACTTGTGATGGACTCAACTACTATCCCTGTTAATGGATACTCGATGCATCCACAGGCTCTAAGAAACAAACCGGTGAATAGATTGTCTTTTAAAAAAATGGCAAACTGAAGTTTAATCTAATCAAGTGTCTTTTGTTCTGGTATTATTATTCTTGATGCTTGTGTATAGGCGTAACGGGACCATGGCCTTCCTATCCGTGGAATCAGCCAGTACCTCGGACTCTGGCATCTATTTCTGCAAAGCAACCAACTCGCTTGGATCCACAACCGAAATGGTTCACGTCAAAGTACTCGGTAAGTCTCCAAACAACGTGACTCCCCTCCAGTGTAAAGATCTTCCTTACTCTGACGATTATCTTCTTGGTTGAGTCCTTCCAGATAAATTATGACTTGACATGGTAGGATCTTTTGAATAGGTTGATGTTTTGATTAGAAGTTTTGAAGGCTGTATGTAACAAGAGGTATCTTCTTTTCTTGGTAAATCGAGCCTACCGTTGTGAACAAATGAGCCTCTTGCTTTTTTGTTGATGAGGTTCAACTTTTTATAATCACGTCTGCCATGCAGTACCTCTGACTTTATACCGACCCCCGACAAGGAACACCTCAGTCAACGTTGGGGAGGCGATCACGTGGTCCTGCGCAGCATCCGGCTTTCCTCTACCGAGTATACACTGGGAGAAAATAGGAGGCAATCTGCCAGAAGACAGGTATAGAACACTGGAACGACAAGAAAATATCTTAAGTCTGTTGTCCGTGAGGTTTCACCTGGGTAGGGTGGTAAAGAATTGGTTTTATTTAGAGGTGATAAACGAGTATCTGGGGGAGTGTGGCCTAGTGGTTAAGGTTTTTGACTCATGATCAGAGTGTCGGTGGTTCGAATTAAGCTGCTGGCCATATGTTGTGTCCTTCGGCTAGCCACTTCACCACTTCAGGAGTATAAATAGTTGCGGTAACGACATTATGTGAGGACTAACCTGCGATGGACTGGCATAGAAATAGGGGAATGGGCCGGGGAATATAATATATTCTCAGTCGTTTCAAACAAAAAACCGGAGATAAACGGCCCTATTGGCTCGTGACAGACTTAACTTACTTTACTACCACAAAGTACGGGTTTGTGTAAACCTCATAATAGGAGGCTGCCGCTCCGTCAGAGAGGTTTTGCTGGAGAAAGGGTCGTCGGCTGTAATGGAGGGGTTTCAATAGATAATCTGTTGGGAAAGAGGTACATTTCGGTTGCAGAAAAGAAAACATGCGGACCTTATGGTTAAGATTATTGTTAGTGAGGTTATGCCAGACAGGGGTAAAGATAAAGTGGCATTTTAATAATATAAGACACAGTAAATTGGGAAAAATGATTGGAAGAAAATGGAAACATGGAGGAGGACATGGAAAAGGATTGGAAGAAAATGCAAATCTCATAGTTATGTTCCGTGCAGATAACCCTCATGTGTTAACCTCGGTTTACAACTGGATTATTGGTTATGAAAAGAGGTATATTAAAGAGATGTTTCCCAGACGATCGTATACAAGCATAATGAGATGCCTGCAGAGAAATGAGTATTTTAAGTGAGGTTACAAAACACAGTAAATTATTTAGACCAGGCAATAGATTCTGATCTGCTCAGGAAGATCATGATTATGAAATGCCTGAGCACAAGTACTAGGGCCTATAGGAAATGTAGGGCTGGAAGATATTTAAACCTAGAGCAAGCAGTAACAGGAGAACTTTAGGCAGGAATGTTTAAATACGACTAGGCTACATTATAAACAACCTCATGGATAAGGCAGGGCAGCTATATAACGAGGCATTTCAAGAGGTTTGTTTTTCTACACACCATTTCATGTATCAACAATAATGACAACATCGAATTAACATAACAGCTTTCAAAATTAGGACTGAACGGTCTGTTGTTTTACCAGAATAACCCTCGACGGCATGATGGAGATTAGCGTGGATGGCACCAATGACGTCGTATCCATATTGACCCTCTCCGACATCCAACCCAACGACACATCGGAGTATCGATGTGTCACGCAAGGCACGGCGGGAAACGAAAGCAGCGTGTTCAGTCTGACGGTAAATGGTACGTCGCCGATTGGTTCGGTTCGTGGTTTGCGCGTGTGTGACTTCATCACTTTCTGGGCCGGCGTGCTCAGACGTCACGCTTTTGTGTGGTTTCGTCACCAAGAGCGGGAATGGTAGTCTCCTCTCCAAACGCTTCTTAGATCATCCTTTTATCATCTGGTGTTTCATGCTCCTTCTGCAAATATCACGAAATCGTTTCTCAGCTTTCATCATTTTTCTTTATCATTTCATAACATTATTTATGTTTTTCATTTTCAGGGAAGAGGTGAAGCTCGTTCCTTTTCCCTTCCTATTTTATGCCTCCATTTCAGTTTTGTAAAATCACTTTCCCTTTTCTCCCACCAGTAGTAAACGGCAGTTTCTTTTCATTCGGTTGTGGTGTGCTATCATCAATGTGTCATCCATTTTGGTTTCTCGTGGGACATGTTTTCATCCTAAAAATACTCTCAACACTGTCATCAGTTTTTAATCATTCTATATCACGCCACAGGTTTGGTGTTTGGTGTCTTTCTGTTTTCATCATCATTAGATTATCTGTTATTTTCTTTGCCAGCTGAATGTTTCGTTCAGGTATTACATTTTGTTGATAATAACCTTTTGTGCGTGATGATCTTAAACTTTACGTCAAGTCTATCGCAAGTCAATCACAAGTCAAATCATGAGTCAGTCACAAGTAGGGTCACAAAATGATGATAAACACTGACGTTATAAATGATTTGCGATTGGCTTGTGAAGGTTTGGCATTTCTGTTACCAAAGCAACTACAAATTGCAGCCACATCTTTATTTTCTGTCTATCTTCTTGTCAGAAGCTGATACAATCGTCTGATTTCATGGGCCGTCGGTCGTAATATTTCGCAGAGGCACTTCGTTCTCAAATAAACCGTCAACTTCTTTAAAAGTCTATGCTGTACTTAATACTCTTATCTTGCTGTTGCGATTGCACTTTCGTGCTTTCGTATGGCTTCATGCTGTCACTGCTTACTATTTCAAGACAACGTATCAGCGAATTCAGTGAAGAAGATAAATGTTGAAAGAGCGACACAGTTAATTACTGCTAACAAAAACTGTTGCCTTTGGAAGCAAAACTCGATTATTAGTAATATTTTTTTGCAAAAAAAGAAAAAGCGCTCGCCCCAAAAAACAGAGGAAAGAATAAAGAAATGCACGAACTATTTATGCAACCACAAGACTGATCACAAGAACAGTAGGCCTAGACCCAGTTGCAGAAAAAAATATCAAAACTTTTAGAACGAATGCCTATTTTTTTTCTCCCATAATCTTCAGTACCGCCACGATGGAATGAGAAGCCAATCAGTAAGACAGTCAACCAGGGTGATGACGTCACACTCAGGTGCGATGCGCGAGGCACTGAACCGCTGAACGTCACCTGGCGTATTGAGAACGGCAGGGTAGGTATTTAAGTCTGGGTACCAGATCTGCATGACGATTCTGACAATCATCTATAGTGCGAGTTCTATCAAGAATAATGATAATCGAACGCACACTAGTTGACGAGACAGAGTAGACAAAATTGGGACCAGCTGACGTACCAAGGGTGGTTGTATCAATGGTTGCATATAGTCATAATAGCTTACACCTAGCAGGGAGCCAGAACTACAGCGTTTAAAACATGATGACCATATAAGCATATTTTAAACAGAGGTCCGTACGTTTTGATCAATGCGCACTGCGCAGGCGTAAGGTACGTCATGAATCCAAAAATAGTTAGACGTTTTGTCCTAGATCGAACTTTCTCAAAATGGTGCCACTCTTACGTGACTGGACCGTTCCATTAAGAATCAAAGACGAATTTAATGAACGTTATTAATTGGTATTTTTCAACTAAAAACCATTTGACAAAAAATGATATCTGCTTCTTTTCGACTTAATTTCGATGCAGAATATCAGCATGCCCTTTGATGGTCATCCTCGATACTCAGTCGACGAGGAGACACGTTCGTTTCGAATCGCTAGTGTCGAGCCAGCGGATAAGGAATTCGTGTACCATTGCGAGATTGCCAACGACGCGGGGTCTATCTCGGCGAGTGCCAATCTGCAAGTTATCGGTGAGTGTTGTTGGATGGATACAAGAAGAGACTAAATACGGCAGTTATAGTTTCAAGGCATGATGGGGCAGTACGCTCACGCGAAACATGCACGTTTGAATTTGAGGCGCACCTGCATTTTGGCAATTACATTGTGTTAAGTCAGCACTGAAGGAATTGGTAGGTAGCCTAATAAGATAAATTTAAAGATCGACTTGTTACGTCACGCCAAATAAAATCGCACTTCGAATTCGGTTAGTTTTATAAGATTTGTTTAATAGCTAAACGCTGGTTCCTAGAAATTTGTTATGTTTTGGCAATTAAGTAAGCTCTGCAAAAAATGAAACATATCAAATCTCTGCTGAATTACACAGCAGCAGCCGCGGCAGCGATTTCTTGGCAACATTTTAGGACGGGGTTTTAGCAGCCCAACATTTATTGGTGTGGGGGAATGTCCCCTATCCTTCTGGAATCGCCGCCCATGGACAGCAGATTTGTAGTTTGTGGAGTCAAATTCGATAAGGATCACTTTAATAAGGATCATTAATAAGTATCAAGCAGCCTGTATAATTGAGGGGCGTGGTTTTTTTTCATGATCAAGTTGCGGAGGGAGCTACGACCATTGGGACCATATCAGTCGACGATTTTTGGCGACCTTGGTGCAACTTCGACGAATTTAAGATGATCGGCATCAGCCGGCGTATAGCAAATCGCAGGTTGACGTGAGGCTGGCCTTAGCCTTTTTAAGATCCAATATCGGACACGATAAGGCGAACATTTCGAGTGGATAAACTTGGGTAAAAGAGAGTTTACCCATGGCGCATCCTATTGTGTCCTCCATCATGTACAAAAAGCAAAAGTTAAGCTCGGAAATAATCTTTGAAGATTATTTCTCCCCAAATTATTTCAGAGCAGTGGCAACTGCCGAGTATTGCCGCCCCCTTGCCCAACCAGACTGCCTTCGTGGGCGACGATGTGCGCATGTCCTGCCAAGCCTCGGGCGACCCCGCCCCTCAGGTCACGTGGTTCCTGCAGGACCTGAGCATCGAGACGCTAATGGACGAGAGGTTCGTGGTGAGCGAGAGTGGGGAGGAGCTTAGCGTGAGTAAAGTGAACCTGCGTGATTCGGGGACTTACAGCTGCGTGGCGGCTAACGTGAACGGGATCAAGAGAGAGAAGGGAGAGCTCCGTGTCGTTGGTAAGGATATGTCTGTATTAAAGCCATATCTTTGATTATAATTAGCCGTTGAAAAGGGATATGTGGTTAAAATAGAATCAATCCCGCAGGTCGAAAAGATAAGCCGGTGTACTTGATTACTTTTGGAAAGCAGCTAAGTATATTTTTACGTCGGCTGTCCAGTTTTGTGACGAAAATTTTTAAAGTCACAAACGATGATATCGTTTGAAAAACTCTTATATTTTTTTCGGATTTCTATCCGAATGACTCGGAATGTCAATCTCCAGCCGGATCTGCTTTCGGAGGAAATAAAGATGACAAGAGTTATGACAACTCCATCATAAATACTTGTGTGTATTGAAATGAAATCAATTAGCAAATCAAGTTTGTAAGTCGAATAAGCACAAGGGTTTGCAGAAAGTCTTGACCTTTTACGAGCTCCTGCGGGAAGCACTGAACATTCATTGCTTAGAAGATGTCTCCAATTTCTACACGTAAATAATTATTTGATCTGCAGAGCCGAGTTTGAAGCTGACAAAAGGCCTGACCAACACGACAGTCGAGAACGGCAGCGCGCTGAATCTCGTCTGCGCAGCCGCAGGCGACCCTACGCCTGAAGTCACGTGGTTCTTCAACGACAAGCCAATCAACGTGAGCGCCGCGCCGTCTTACGTCATAGTGGGCGGGGATTTGTCGGTGTCTGAGATGGCGCCGCAACACGAGGGCAAATATGGCTGCCTGTTTAACAACGAATTCTTTGTGGTGTCCTCGATCGCGATGGTTAACATCACTCGCAGTGAGTATTTTTGGTTGGGTAAAGACGATTCTTCCACAAACAAGCCGTTTTTTTATGTCTGCAAAACTTTGGACAGTCAGGGTTTTGGATTTGAGTTATTTGAGTACGGTTTACCAAACAACCAGTGAATAGCTTGTATAAACTTTTCAGACGACTAAAGAGAGATTTTTGGTATGGTGGGTTCCATATGGGCGAAAAAAATGACTACATTATGAGCAATTCAACATCAATTTGAGATCATTACAATCATGGAAATGTTACTCTGAAATCAATGAAACTCCTGAAAAATATGTTGCTTCTTTTAGCGCATGGTAATGGATTTACGCGAAATAAATATCTGGAACTAGTTTTTTCAAAAGGTAAATTTCCCGTCAGCAATATCAAGATTAAATTTTATTATTTCACTCACAAAACATTGCAGCTAGTTCATGGGAGACCAGAGCGAATTTGATGTTAAAGAATATTTGCAGCAAAATATATTTGAAAGGTAAAACTTTATTGTTTAGTAGTTCGCAGCGCAAATAACTGCCGCGGTATCAAAACTCTTTTTTCTTTTAACCTTTACGTGGGGCACGTTAATGCACATTTTAAAGAGAATTTAACTGATATTGTTTCGTCTGCTGTGTTTCAATTTTGAAGAACCGGCCACGTCCACATCAGACAACGAGGTCTCCATCCCCACCCTTAACAGGACGACTTCGCCCAACGATGCGACCGTTGACTCATCGGCGACGCCTGAAATGGAGAACACTTCCTGCCAATGCACCAGTAATGATTTTGTAACAGTTAAAGGACATAGGCCTATAGGATCATCGTGCACTCGTCCCGAGAGTAACCTATCGAATTACTATTTAATTAGAGTTTTGCGACCCACTGCTGGTTCTTTTCAGAAACACACTCCTTCCCAAAAGAGATTTCTACAGTGGTGTTACCGCAAACCTTCACTAGTTCATACCACCACCATGCAAAGTTTCAAATCATACGAATTACTATTGAAAACATATCTGGATTAAATATAGTACTGGTACTTAACACCCCCGAAATACGAACAAAATGCAAGAAAAGCAAAAAATCCGATATGCCTCAAACTGTTAATGATATAAATAAGTGTAACATTTACAAGGAAACTGTATGTCTGTATTACACTCACGTTCTCACTAGACGCACGCAGAACTACGTTTTTGTTATACTAAAGTCTGAATTCAGTTGACTTTTGATAGTAAGAAGTGAGTAGCAGTGAATGATCGCCTGTGGCAGTGAATCAGTTTTCACGACAAATTACACGCGTTTATAGCGTCACAGAGTCGCACGGACCAAAATTCCGAAGATTTAAATCACGTTCGGCCTCACGAGCGACTACACGAGAAAAATCGACTGTTTCGGTAGTAACGAACTACTCCAGAGTTTAGTGAATTGAAAATGTATGCAATGCCATAAGATTCGACGAAATCAAAATCTGGTTGGGTTGACCAAGTTGCTCAATGTACTTTTTGCTCGGCGCGATTCTGAAATTGGTTCAATGCTAGTTTGTTTGTTGAGCACAGGGAATTTGTACATGATGAATGACGTTTTGATGAAATGGGGAAAATAGAAACGATTATGCTTGAAGGCAAACTGTATGGGTCTGATATAATAAACTCTCGTATGGGCCATTCTATAAATTGGGGTCCACTTTCTTCATGTCTCTGTTGCATCTGACATCTATGATTTTATCATTTTGATGCACTCCTTTATGCAGTCATCCTCCAAGCTTGATTATGAATAGCAAACTACCTACGCTACCCAACAAATAAAAAAAAATAGTTACAAGTCCTTCTTTAATACCTGAATGACAAATTAAATGTTCCAATGTAACAGAGACAGGGAAAAAATGTCCCATTTCGGACCCTAAATTTTTAGAATGACTGCCTACAAGACCACGATATCTACTCATTTGGGTAATTTTATTCCAGAGCCCGAGGCCTCTCCTTGTGAAGGTGAGCAGCGACCAGCCATCAAACCTCGTCGCTATGACATCACAGACGCTGGCTTGAAGGACTACTTCCGGGGCTGGGTTGACGTCACGGGACAGGGCGCCGCCAACGACTACTGCCGGTAAGTCTCGAAACTTCGCCAAAACAGAAAAATATTTTTTTTTCGAAGAGTAGTTATTTCGTATATAGCAATTAGTCTTTGACAATGAAACTTTTCATGGTGAAATCTCTTTTTTTTCCCCCACCTGCCTTGATTGGCAACCATAGCCTTTCACTTTGTAACAAATGACAACACAAAAACTACAATTGAAAAGTGGCGCAATTCTCTAAATAGACCCTCTCATAAAATTGGTCACTGCTCAGTCAACCGTGAATGTAATGACACGATCAGGGTGTCATTTTTAATAAAGAAGAGATTCAACCCTAACAGAGGATATCTCCCTTTGATTCACATGTGCCCTACTTCGGTTCCAATTAGCAATAATATCTCGGTTTCGGTTTTTTTCCCTTTTATCCACCCTGTATATTACATTTAACTCGCGTCTCTATATAACAGAATCATCAAGGCGCGAACGTCCACTCGTTTTCTGGACACATCGATGCAGCTAGCCTGCGCTCTAGCCGGTACAGCCGGCCATAGCGAGTACAACTACGTGTCCGGAGAGCGGTTTGATGTAGGCCAGATGGACACGTGGTACATGAGGGATGAGGATGGCGACGGGAGAGACGACTACTGCAGGTAAGTAGTATAGCATGTCTGGTGCAGCCATCTTGATCAGGTGTCCTATGTCGGACTAGTGAAATATGTAGGGTTTAGTATGTGGTCATGGGTGCTAGTCACCAGCCTGTTCGGCTGTGACGAAACGGTTTTTTTCCCCTGTAGCTGGAACAGGTCTGAACGTAACTAAAACGATGGATGAGCTAGCCAAGCAAAGTCGACAATCAAGAAACAGCGTTGTGAATCACGGATTTCTATTAAAATAAGGAGTGAACTACTGACACAAAAGCATTTTGTGCAAAATAAAAAGAGGCAACACTGAGCAATGAAACTAAGGAAAATTTGAGTTATAATGTGCAATTATAGTTCTGATGGGATGGTTGTCATGGCGCGCATTTTTCATGTTCAAACTAATTGGCACCGGTCACCCAATTTTAACCCTGTTATTTACTGACCCAGTTATGTGCTGGGGGGGGGGGGCACCTATAGTGTGGCAGTGGTTAGGGCTCGTGACTCATGATCAGAGGGTCAGGGGTTCGAATCCAGCTGCAGGACATGTGTTGTGTCCTTGGGCAAGCCACTTCACCCCCACTTGCCTCCCTCCACCGGGAAGTAAAATGGGTACAGACTGTCATGCTGGGGAGCAACCTGCGATGGACTGCAGGAGAACAGAAATATTCTCGGTCGTTTCGTGCCAAGAAAACCGGAGATAAACTTCGGCCTGATGGTCTCGTGATTTGCTCTGATGGTCTCGTCGGCCTAAATTGGCTCGTAATTTGCTGAAAATAAAATGTGATATTATCTATAACTGAAACACTTCACTAAATGTTTCAAGACCCTTAAGTTGATCCGTTTCTCGTTTCTTTTTTTTCTCAGGTGTACGAGCGATGCGCCAGACGGTCAGTTCGTCTACTGCACCAAGGCCGACGTGGGCGGTTTTCACGGAGCGCCTGGTATGGAAGAGTCGCAGTATTCGTTCAAAGCGCGTGGCGATCGGCGCCTACTCCGCAAGTGCCGCAAACGGAAGGTGGACCCGTTCTTTGGCATCGCTAGCTCATCTGATGACAACTGAAGATGGATTATGTAAATTGGGTAAATGATTTTGAAGAAAAAAAAGAGAAAGGTTTTGGTCAGAGTGACAATACTTTCAAATATATACAGTCCTATCTAAATTAATGCTATTTTCAAGTTGAATAAAGAAATTGGCTGGAGTGGGCTTGAACCTGCGACCTCCGGATTACCGTTCCTGTGCTCTACCAAGTGAGCCATCCAGCCCTATGTTGACGGCTCCCAGTTTAAATTAATGATATTTAAAATGTAACAGACCTTGGTCATGACGAAGTGTTTTCAGAAAGAGGAGTACAGTCCGGTTTGAAAGATGCTTGGAAAGCTTAGTATGCCCCGGTACCCATTCGGAAGTGAAGCTTCCGTGCCAAGTAAGGCAGAACGGTATAAACAGACTGTGAAGTTGGCTATAAAAGTACGTTTTAGAAAACTGACTGGAGCGGACTTGAACCAGCGACCCCCTGAACATCGCACTGCGGCTGCACCAATTGGTGTCCCACTTGCGGAACATGTCTTTGTTCATGTTGCTGCAACAGTGAAAATATAATCTGATCTGTATATTGTAATACAAAAAAAGTGAGTTTTGAAACGATTATGAGAAGGATCCCGAACGATGAAGTATTTGTATTCACAAATGAATTGTATTCACTCTTGAAAGTAACAAGTAATTTGTTTCTAAAAATAATTGTTTCATACCTCCTTATAATGCCTGAAATCTAGTTTGTAATTGGCTGTTAACAGTCACGTGATCGACGACTTTCCTCCAATCATTGTATTCAAATGACCACGTGGCCGGCCATGTGGTTTTCTCTCAGCCAATCAGAGTGCAGTATTGATGAATGAAATCTTGGAGTGTAACAAAAAAACTGTACCATAGTTATTTTTGCCGAAAGAAAGAACAAAGAAATGGTATTTTTGTAAAACTGTACACAACTTGGATTTTTTACGGGTACGTAGAACGGGCGTGTTGTTGCGCCAAAATTCACAGGTTATTGGAAAGGTATTAAAAAAAACGATCGCTGTGTGGAATAAATATACACACAAAAACTGTATTTGTAAGTAACTTTTGACACGTATTGGACTTATGATTCGTATTCGTGTAATCTTTGCAGGTAAATTAACGTTTGCTATAAATATGCTGATATGCTTTTTTCAATTGTAGATGTATACCTCTTAGAATTCACAGCGAAGTGAAGAGTTCTTAAAAGTATTTCTCTGTACGATGTCTGAAGGTGGAGGCTATTAAAAATATACATTCAGATTGTGGTGCTGTATTTTGCATATTGGCAAGAGGAAGTTATGGGAAGGTTTTTTTTGGGGGGGGGGGGTTCCGTAAGCGTGTGAAGCAATTTTCATCAATAATGCAGTAAATTCCGATGGGAGAAAAAGTATGTTTATTCATGAAAACTTACAACCACGTCAAAGTTATTAGGCCTACGTAATCTTGGGTGTTGGCATAGCAACATAATCATGCACAAGGAAAGATGGTAGCCAGCCTTGGTTACCAGCGTGAATCGTTAGCTGTGATCCATCGTCCGGGAAATTAAGTCAAATTTCTGAATCGATAGCAAATTGCATTTATAAATGAATTCGGCAGCCATTCTGTTTACAAGTTGGATGTCATGCATAATGCATTGTTACACGCGTGAAAACTGCAAAACACTGAATATTCATATTCACGGATGTTGAATATTCATGAGCAGCTTGAGCCACTTTCCTGCGCACAAGTCAAATTTTGCACTTTAACCAGCTCCCGTCTTGTATTCAAAAATGGTTCGATACACGTTTATAATATGTTGTGTACAATAATAGTTATCTCCGTAAAAACATGTAGAAAGCTTGCTCCATTAAATAAATTATGTGTATCGCCCAGACAGGTTAGTAATTGACCGATCCAGTAAGCTCCGCCCAGTGCGCACGTGGGCAAATTAACACGTGCTCCTCTCCAATGCCACGCTGCATTTTCCTTCCGCGTGCATTATACGCGCGTGCACGCATGTCGGACTTTAGTGCACGCACGTCGGACATAAATCACGGCTGTGATTGGTCAGAACACCATGGGGCGGTGCTTACTGGATCGGTCCATTATTAACAAATTGGTAAGGTTACGTATTTGTAAGCATTTTTTTGGGAAATATTTACACCATTTTACATGTCTGTATAGAAGATGACTAAAATCAATGTCGGAATAAATGGACAAACTGTGTTTTCGGTGCAATTTTGTGTGTTGAATTCCAAGTTTTTATTCCAGAAAACATCAAGAATGTTGCCAAAAATAACACAGATAGGTGGTGACCAGTTTTGGCGAGGATCAACTTAAAATTCATCAAGGATTTATAAAAAGAAAACATTGCAATTTGGCAACAAGTTTGATTAAAAAAAGAAAAAAGATAACTAGAGAACCTTGCATACAACAAAAAACCTCTTACACAAACAATCACAATGCATAACTGTCTTGGCAATAAAAGTACATTACATACATGTACTTCTTCTTTTCACTATCAAACTAAAAGTCTACGTCTAACCTGCTACAACCGTCTAAGATTTTCAATTAATGGGAGGTTTGCGGTAACACCATGTGAATATCTCTCAGTGAGTTGTGTGGTTTTGAGTTGGTTCAACTCGACATTTCGAGTGTACATGTAGTAGTTTGAGTAGTGGATGCTAAGACAGTGGAGATGGGAGATTCTGGAGCAGGGTGCTAAGTTCGGTGGGCCCGATGACGAGCAGAGCATACTGTTCGAAATGTCAAGTTAAACCAACTGGTTCTTCTCAGAACCACACAACTCACAAAGAGATATCATTCACATGGTGTTACCGCAAACCTCCCATTCACTGATCATGTCCACCATGCAAACCCTGAAGTCTTGTTTATCTGACACTTTGAATGATAGTATTGCTGAGCCCCCGACCTGAGTGGGGCGCCCTCGTTGACATAATTCAAATCCTGACACGCAGAATTTTACAGTTTTGGGGTAGATCTTGCAAATGATTTTCGGGAACCACAAAATGGTGTCCAAGTCGGAGTTGAATCCCCTACGATATCATTCCTGGATCTTTTGATCACAGATTGCAACCATACTCTTCTACTTCCAGGTGGAGTAACACTGATGCCTATACTACTGCAAGACATCAGAGAAGCGAACAGCTAAATTCGATGTCCGAACTTAAAGCACAGTAATTAGATAAAATACCCAAGCAGTGTCTTAACAACCAGAAATACACCTGGAATTTAAACAGACATCTTAAACACAACTGGAACTTTAAACACATGTCTACCAGGACTGTGTTGTTGGTTTGAAGCATGACAAATCTTGTACACTGTTTTTTCTGTCTGGAATTGGGAGTAATTCCAACTCGGGTAAAACTTATGATAAGCAATCTTTTCTGCTTAGCAGTTCCTAGTCTTGATCCAAAACTGGATTTGAATTTTGTATTCCCCTATTTTGCAGCCAGTCCCGTGACAAAAGCCGTTAATTTGCCGCCGCTGCGGAGGTCTGTAGCCACCAGATGAATCAAATGCAGTCTTAGCAATATTGGCAGCGCTACCCAGGAAATTCTGAGCGTACCTCAAGCGCATGCATTAGCGTGAATACGTCGCGATAGAGATATGCTCAAAATTTCCTGGGTAGCGCTACCAATGTTGCCAAGACTGGATTTGACTCCTCTGGTTGATAGAGACCTCATTTTGTCACGGACCGGCTGTACCAGTCACAGACAGTCAGAATTCACTTCCATTTCCCATCTATACTTTTAACAAAGGCTAGTCACCAGCTGTCAGATCATATGTCAAGCAAGCACTGTGTCTAGTCAAACTGGGTCAACAGACAAAGCAGGCAAGTTGTGGTCACAGCTGTTTTATTACTCTCCATGAGTCAAAGCATAGCTGTATCAAGTTACTTCAGCAGCCCAAGGCAGTCAATCCTGCTTTATGAAGGCTGGGAATTCTTAAGGGTTAAAAACAGTCACTTGATTGATTTTGATCGCAAAGACAACTTGGCACAGAATATATGTTTGCATACGAGGGTTAATCGAACAAAAAAAAAAAAACAGGTTGTGTGTTTGATTGATTTTGCTGGTTTTTGACAGTGGATCCCAGCAAATTCTCAAGAATTTTGAAAAGGTAACTTTTTTTCATCGACTACGAAAATAATCGCTTTTGATGTTCATTTTAAAGTGAGAATAGTGGTCATGCTATTGACATGCTAAGAGCTAGAAGAAAATAAATTGCTTAAAATCGTCTAAAAAAGGGGGAAAACACTAAATTTGTCACCAGTCCCTCCACAGGAAGTGCTGAACATAAATTACTAATATACACATAGTATTCTAACACCACTTATGTCCCCACAGAAAAGACATACTCAAAAAGAGGGGCAACTCACCAAACTGAAGCGAAATACAAAACTGGAATAGAAGAACATTAAACTGAGATGAATTCACAGATTTCTTACATAGACATTTGCACACAATTTAAAAATAGGATGCTAAACATCTAATGAACTTGTAACACACAATCGGGATATCATAAATCACCAACAGAATAAACCACTTCAAGAATTCCACATTTCAACACTAATTCGAAGACATTTCCACATATGTTTTGAAGGATTAAAAAAGCAACAATTTCAAACATGCTCCCCCCCCCAAAAAAAAAGAACATACAGACTGTGTTTTTCTGAACACCAACTAAAGGCTAGCTTCTGTATCAAACTTGAAGAAGGCCCGCAGAATCTTGAGAGAGTCAATATTGAGCCTTCCCCGACATAAACATTGCCACAATTACAAAAATAAGTTCTTTACGTTTGAGATACTTCCACCAAGAGAAAGAAATGTCCTGGAATGTTTGGGGAAAGGGGTTTTGAATTATTGGGATCCTGGTGGGTTGCCGCCAACTGGGTTTTAAGCACCCGGCTGAGCTTGTTGTTGAGCTTGCTGTTGTGCTTGTTGGGCTCTGAGTTGGGCATGTTGGGCTTGTTGTTGGGCTTGCTGCTGGGCTTGCTGCTGGGCTTGTAGCTGCGCTTGTTTGACTTGATCTCGGGCAGCTTGTTGGGTTTGTTGGGCTGCGTTTAGAGGGGGTTGCTGCTGGTTGGCTTGTTGTTGGGCCTGCTGCGGTGGTTGCTGCTGTTGGGCTTGTTGTTGGGCTTGCTGTGGTGGTTGCTGCTGTTGGGCTTGCTGTTGGGCTTGCTGTTGGGCTTGCTGTTGGGCTTGCTGTTGGGCTTGCTGTTGGGCTTGCTGTTGGGCTTGCTGTTGGGCTTGCTGTTGGGCTTGCTGTTGGGCCTGCTGCGGTGGTTGCTGTTGCTGGGCTTGTTGGGCTCTCTGTTGGGCTTCTTGCTGAGCTTTCAACTGGGCTTGCTGTTGGGCTTCTTGTTGGGCTCTCTGTTGGGCTTCTTGTTGGGCCTTTATTTGAGCTTGCTGTTGAGCTGCTTGTTGTTGGGCTGCCTGCTGTTGTGCTGCTTGTTGTTGGGCTGCCTGCTGTTGGGCTGCCTGCTGTTGTGCTCGTTGTTGGGATTCTTGCTGTGCTTTCAATTGGGCTTCTTGTTGCGCTGTCAATTGGGCTTGTTGTTGGGCCCTCTGGGCTTGCTGGGCTAGTTTCTGGGCATCTAACTGTGCTTGTTGCTAGAAAGACGAAAACAGAAAAACAAGACTCAATTTAGCATAGAAGCCACATACTAAAAGAGCTGCATACAAGCAGTTTCTTCGAAACTTCAATATCAACACTAGTGTATTGGTGAGCTTGGTACCACAAATCCGGCTACTTCCTGACTGCTACAGTAAGTCAGGGTGCCAGACGAAATGACACAACTTAGAGGTCTCATATCACAATGTTTTTATACACTTCTAAAGAAATCATTCTACAATGTAGTATGGACCTTGAACTGAATAAGTTACCTTCAGATGTATTCAGTGGCCCACCGGGGGGGGGGGGGGGGGGCTTGGTGGGCTGGAACCCCCCCCCCCCAATTTTTTTTTTTTTTGGTAAATTTTATTTTTTAGTCCCACGATTTGACCTCGGTGATATGTATGTGGCCAATTTTCGAGTAGTATAATAGGGGTGTAAGTGGCGCCACCAACGTCAAAATGGTCCGCCCCCCGAAAAAACAAATCCAATTTTTTTCTGCGGCCAAAAATTTCAGCAACATTTTTTAAAAGAAATTTGAGCCCCCCCAATAACCAAATCCTGGGTGCGCCACTGGACATAATGGACAATATTGGTAGAATGTATGGTGTTACACAGAAAAATAGTCTAACGGCATTTTTTTTTATCCGATACAATTTGAAAATACCAAAGTAAATGTTCCCCCTTTAAATTCTCCATGGTATTTGTACCTAAAGCAAAGAATGCTGTACAGAGTATCTGTATACCATAAAGTATATCATGCAATAGGCTAGCCCCATATGTGGATCAAATACTGGACTTCCTTCATATGTGAGCCACATGCTGATGATAGACTACCTATGAGGAAAATGGTCTTTCAGGAAATCAAAATCAGGACTTTTTTTCACTTGATATTGACTTTGGTGGATACTGATCGGACTAATAATCAGGGAACATCACACGGTCAAGTGTACAGGACCTGTATCCACGAGAAAATACCGCAATCTGTTTTGGGTGAACTCACTGCCTATTTCGCCAGAAAATTAAAGGAAAACTGGACATCTACAGAAAGAGAATTTAATTTTCTCTGGTTATTATAAACCAGGTAAGTATTTTCCATAGTACCTTTCAAGTGAAAAAAAAATAAAATACTGATTTCGATTTCCTCAAAGACACATTTTCCTCATACCTTGTCTATCACCAGTGTGTGGCTAAAAAATATGGAGGAAGTCCAGTATTTGAACCACATTTATTGGGGTAGCAATAGGCCACAATACATGTACATGTCGTATAGGGCCTACCATACAGAATATCAGTAAACATGAACATGAACCATAATCCATATACCATAATCCATACAGAAAACCATGCACATTACCACACAGAATACCACATACATGTACAGAAGATCAAAAAGAATATCAATGAACCATACTGAATACGGTACATGTACCATACAGAACATCAGTTGACCAAACAGTATACCATAATCCAAAATACAATCCACAATACCACAGACTAAAACGCAGAATAAAATGTATATATAGTTGCAGCTTGAAAACAATAGCACACAAAAAATATTGGAGATATCAACATTGATAAGCAAAATAATGAAGCTCTGCAATAAAAACTGCCAAAAATCAATACAAGCAGGCAAGGTGCAACAGCTGAAATGTTGAAAATATTGAAAAACAGGACGACAATCGACTTAAAATAAGCAATAAATGTACACAGTGAACAGTTGTGAATGTCTGGGAGTAACACGTCTCAAATCTGTGAATGTGAAAAGTGAACTAATGTTGCACAACATATGCATGTGCTGTGACAATAATAACATGCTAACTGATATCTGAGCAACAGCACTGTAAACGTGTGCACAAGTTTTAACAACAAACTTGAAAGCAGTATTACAATGTGCTGAACATGCACCCATTTTAAGAGAACAATAAAACAGAAAAAAAAAGAAATCATGAGACCAAAACCTAGATTGTTGCATTTTAGTAAACTTTGGTATCAACACATACAGTAGCCGCGACTTTTGAATATGCAAACAAAAATTTAGGTTAGCAAATAAAAATTATCACTTGTCCAAAAACTGATTGGTAATACAATATTTAAGAAATGTGTGTGTCAGAGCACATACCAAGCCCTAGCCGACACCCCGTTATGGGGAAGTTTTCTATTAGGGAAATTTGGACCGAGTTAGGGGGACTTTCTGCTGTCCCCATAGTGTGTTCGGTCCCCATAATAACTATCGCTCAACAGGTGTGTCGTCCCTACAAATACTGAACAAAACTGTGTGAACTTGTTCTTCCACTACCCAACATAACCCGTTCAGCAAAAAAAAAAAAAAAAAAAATTCCCTCCGAGTTTGATAGTAACAGAAACAAAATATAAAAGTAAAATCTTGTATTATTTGTTTACAGTGGAAAATGAAACAAAGAAAAGTTGAACGCTTGACAAGCAGAAAGCTCTTGGAAAAATGCAACGTGGCGAACACAGTGCACGAAAGCTGGGCCGTGTCAAGCATAAAAACAAGTGCAAAGCAAGCGTGCAAACAAAGTAACGCTGACTGAAGTGTGAATATCAGAATTGATCTTTACCTGATGTTTGTTTCCAATTACTGACGAATTTGAATTGAGAATAAATAAAACGACAGTTAAACTAAGACAGTTCCTTTCTTCAAAAATATCTTGCTAGGCGTAAAAGACCACAAGAGGACTTAATCACCATTTCCAATTTGCGGGGAAATTGTTTTTGATCAACACACAATAGAAAACAGGTGAGAATATAGCAGCCTAATTTGCATGAGCAACTGATGAACACACACATAGAAAGAAAGGTCACTTTATAGACTAATTCGGCGACAGCTATTTTCTGCGGTGGCACCAGCTCACACGAGTCGCGCTCAGGTAGTACGCACGCACGCACTCCGGGCTCCTTCGACCAATAGAATACCGAAGAGTGATGTCATTTGTCTTTGTCCTAGTTCGTACGCTGGTTAGCGCTTTTATGTCAACGAACACTTAATCTATGCGCATGAACCAGAACACGCAAGAAAACTTTGGTATTCTATAGGGGTACCAAAATGCACCCACACCTCAGCTTTAAGAATGCGTGCGCCATGCGCCTGAGCATGTCACCACCTCAACAATGGTTTCTGCTTTTGTTGTGTGAATTACACTATAGCAGTGACAGTACATGTGTGGTGGAAAGATAAAGTTTTATTGTTGCATTATTTTTTAGCTCCTTCTGTGCATTATATCCTAGCTAGTCAGGATAGTCTCACTAGCATATGTCGTAAGATGGTACCCTGGCAAACTGAGTCCACACTTTTACTATCTGTGACTCTTCCAAATATGGATAGACACAATTTCTGTCCAATCAGATCGCTTGTCACAAAAGCTGACCAGCTCACGCATTCATCTACAGAACAGTCGAAAAACCGTCGCCGTATTATTTGCCTACAACAAAATGATCATGAACATTCATCAGAGCTCTTCCGACAAGGAGGAGGCCTTCCTTCTTTGAAAGTGCAGCCTCATATGTATGAGGATAAACGCACTTGCCAGAAATACAAAGGCGAACCCCTTCTCTTAGCGTTAAGTGTTACGTGCATTATACAACGCACGGGACCTACGGCTTTATGTCCCTTCCGAATGACGAAGCAATAATGGTTAAGTGCCTTGCTTAAGGGCACAAGTGTCCACCCGGCGGGCTCGAACCCACGTCACTGTTGCCTCTGAAACACCAGAGCATGAGTCCGGTGCTCTTAACCACTAGGCCATGACACTCCACTGCACCTACCTCTCACAGATCATAGACGACTTTAACGCTATCGGCCTGAAACAAGATCAGGCTGTTCATGCTGCCCAAAATAGGGCTGGATGGCTGAGACGAATCTCGAGCATCGGAGAAACCACTGGTCACAAAGTCTCGAGTAGAGTACAACTCTAGAAGTGTCAACTGGCATGAATATTCAATCACGATATTCAAATGTCAAAAAGTTTACGCAGACAATCTGATTGGCTGATGACAAGTGCCAAAATAGACTCAGTTTGCCAGGATAGCCTTAAGACAAGAGGAGGAGTTTTGTGTCTAGTGAGGATGGTGCATTATTACATGTTGTACTTGCACTTTTACAGTGAACAGTCTCTGTGAAATACACAGAGATATCAGTGACAGAAACAAGTATTGAAACTTGAGAAAAACTATCAATGAGAAGGCATGAGATACTTTTCTCATGTTGTGAAGCTTTGCAAGAAGAGAAAGATACTCTCAATCAAACTCACATCACATAAATAAAAACAAAGAAAACAACATTAGGAAAGAAAACAAGTTTATCAACATTTTGGACAGACGTCATTATTGTGTGGCATGTTCTGTACATGAAAAATAGTTATGGCAAATATTGCCGCATGATTAATGAATATTCGTTAGTAACGATGGTCATGTAGATTGTGTAGATGATAGAACTGGGTATGGGTCGTTTTAGCCCTAACCCCCTTGACTGATTTACTAGGAACCTTCCTCACTCTTGCAAAATCCAACACCATATGGTAAACTCTACAACTAAACTGTTGGACTCTGATTATGGTGGTATGCCTGACCCCATGTAAAGCATAATCAGTTGACTAGTGCAGTCCTCACTCCAATAGAATCCAACAAAACATGCAGTTGGATTTTGAAGGGTTGGGAGTGGTTAGGGTTAATGATCAAATGTGTTAAAAATACATTCTTGCTGTTTTCTATGAAAAAGTGATGTTAGTTGTTTATTAATGTTTCATGGTAAACAGAGGGATTTGTATGCCCAGTTTGCTGTGATGCACAATGTTTTTGCTGCACTAAACTAAAGACTGGAAAACCCCTAAATTACAAACAAATTCTGTGTTAAAAAGGTTAACGCAAAAGTCAAACCTTTTTGGATACCAGTGTGTGTGTTTCCAGGGTATTTTTAATTTCAAGGAAGCTTGCCATGATGAAATGATAATAATATTAAGGCATTTCTAACCTTTGAATTGCAATATAGCAACTAAATAGCGAGCTTGTCGTGTTGCAATATGAAATGAAGAGATTTAAAGGTATAGTCCATCATTTGTAATTTGTGCATTTTGTTCGTTTTAAGCAATAATAGTGCTCAAATTCTAAAGAAGGGTGCAGAACAGCTAACCTGATGAAGTTTCAGCTCAGCTTCAGCTGTATATTTCGAGAAAAACAACATTCCAGGATTTCGATTTCAAATCAAAAGTTGCTGAATCATGTTTTGAATTGGGCCTGAATTCAGCGTTCAAGACATGTTCTCACTGAGGAGATTGCAGCTACGCGATGTCACGCACTGATCCGACGAATTATAGCAACCACATGCGTATGCTTGTGGTTGCGCACCCTTCGTCTATTGAAAAAAAACGAACTACAAACAGAAATTTCCAACGGTGCTTCTTAAGACGCACCGTCGGAAAGGCCTTCTTTCGTTGATTTCTTCAAAATGACAACTTGCCAGAAAGAATAATTTCACAGGGAGTTTAGTCCCCCTACTACATGTATCTTTCAACCAAGTATGTTTTTCAACAATAAATATGCCAGTTATTTTTTTGGATAGCTGCAAATGATGGACTCTGGCTTTAAAGGTGAGTTTTTGATGATAAGAAACTGAAGGGCATGGTTGCAATTTTTGTATCACGTAACTGAAGTTTTATCTCAAATCTGCAATGTCTGAGCTGTTGTTGTGTGTGATAAACATAAACAAAAACAAAAACAAACAAAAAGTGGAAAAAACAAAAAAACAGACGGGTGACAGTCTACAGCAGTAGCAGGTCAGGTTGCAATGGCTGTGCTTCAGCGAGGAAGTGGCACACATCACTACACATATGCACTTAGTGGGCTCGTGTGAATTTATTTTGCAGAATGAGTTAGTGATGTCGCAAGTGTGTCGCAATCCATTTACCTGCTGCGGCGGTTGTTGCTGCTGCTGCTGTTGTTGTTGTTGTATATTGTCTTGCTGTTGTTTCTGGGCTTCGAGCACTTGCTTTGCTACTCCATCCACGAGGTTTTTCATTTGCTCGTTGGTCTCGTGGAATTTTTCCGCTTCCCTATCGGCTGCAGCTTGGATAGCATTTTCAGCTAACTGTTTGGGATCGAGCTTAACTTGGCCCTGGAACATGGATATTGTTGGATAGATTGGAGGAATGGTGATGTTGTCTAATCTTAGATGCCCCTATACATGGATAATTGGTGATGAGGTTAGAAACCTTGTGTCTAAACACTGATACTGTGACATAATTTGAAGGTCAGTGTTGGATCATAATTTGAATTGCAATAACATGAAATAATATACATGTAGGGTAGACAGAGGCCCTGGAACATGAATATCACGGGGAAGACTATATTGGAGTATGTTCAATGCTTTCTACTGAAGGAGGCCCTGATCATGGATACTTTGTAATTTGGAACAATCTGATAAATTATTGCTTTTGAGGATTGAAATGGTGGAGGAAGAACTACTGGATATATTGGAATAGTGCTTGTTTGTCAATTCTAGGGGGCTGTTTTTAACCCTGACAGTCACGGATTCTCCAATCATAAAATGATTTTTTTCACACACCCTAGGGAGTTTAAGGAGAATCACTCACTATTTTGAATAAGCCAGTTCAGTATTTCAACTGTGTCATGTGCACAACGATATGGTCCACGGGTCATTCGGGATAATCGAATGATTGAAGGCGCATGAACGCGCGAGGCGCACAACGCTTGTGTGTCATGACCAGAATGGGCATGCGCGTAACATCGCATAACATCACGTCAGCGATGTTATCCCGAATGACCTCGGGTCATTGAAATACCGAACTGGCTTATTGAGATGACTACACGATCCACGCCTGGCACATGGCCCTGGAACTTGGATATCGTGGGAAATTGAAGTATTGTCCAGGTATGTTAAAAGACCCTAACTACCGTTAATTTGTAAGTGAGAACATTATGTCAAAACAGGTGCTCATGGCAGAAACAGTAGCCCTGGGACATGAATACTGATAGATATTAGAAGAAAATTAATGATGTTGTCTAATGTAGGAATGCCCTGGACATGGATCAAGTGGGCAAAATGTTAAAATAAAAGTAGTGAAAAAAGTAAGTTATTTCAGGGTTTTATGTTGAATATTGCACAATAATTCTGATATTGTTGTTTGATCTATTTATACTGGTTGTGTTCCTCATTTATCCTGAGCTTCTGGATTTGAATCTTATCACTCTGGTATGAAAAGCCCCTGCAAGTTATTCAATTTTCCTTATTTTAGTGTCTAATATTCAAATGTTACCCAACTCATCTCCCTTATTTTATCGTCTGTTGTTTGAAACTTATCTGACTACTCCCCCTCATTTGATCATCTGAGGTTCAAATCTCACTTGACCAATCTCCATTATTTCATTATCTGTGGTTCAGACCTCACCCAACCCATCTCCCTCATTTCATCATCTGAGGTTCAAACCTCACCCGACCCATCTCCCTCATTTCATCATCTGTGGTTCAAACCTCACCCGACCCATCTCCCTCATTTCATCATCTGTGGTTCAAACCTCACCCGACCCATCTCCCTCATTTCATCATCTGAGGTTCAAACCTCACCCGACCGATCTCCCTCTTTTTATCAGCTGAGGTTCAAACCTCACCCGACCCATCTCCCTCATTTCATCATCTGAGGTTCAAACCTCACCCGACCCATCTCCCTCATTTCATCATCTGTGGTTCAAACCTCACCCGACCCATCTCCCTCATTTCATCGTCTTGAGGTTTGAAACTCATCTGACTCCTCTCCCTCATTTCATCATCTGAGTTTCAAACCTCACCCGACCCATCTTTCTCATTTCATCATCCGAGGTTCAAATCTCACCCGACCCGTCTCCCTCATTTCATCGTCTGAAGTTTAAAACTCCTCCGACTCCTTTCCCTTATTTCATCATCAGAGGTTCAAACCTCACCGGACCCGTCTCCCTCATTTCATCATCTTAGGTTCAAACCTCACCCGACCCATCTCCCTTATTTCATTGTCTGAGGTTTCAGTCTCACCCGACCTATTTCCCTTATTTCATCGTCTGAGGTTTGAAACTCATCCGACTCCTCTCCCTCATTTCATCATATAAGGCTCAAGATTCACCCGACCCATCTCCCTTATTTCATTGTCTGAGGTTCAAACCTTACCCAACCAATCTCCATTATTGTATCGTCTAAGGTTCCAATCTCACCCCACCTATCTCCCTGACTTCATCGCCCGAGGTTCTAACCTCATCCATGTTACATCGAAGCTCACATCCCACCTGACTCCCTTACTTCCGCGTCTGAAGTTCAAATCTATTCTGGCCTCTGGGTTTTTAACTCCCTACGTTAATATTGGAGGTTCGAACCTTACCTGACTCATGACGACTGGGTCTCCAGGTTGTGCATGTTTGTTCTGCTTGTACTGATCGTGCTCCTGCTGCATCCTCATCTTCAGGTTCCTCATCTCATCTTGTATATTCTTCTCGTAATTCTCCAGTTCATCCTCCGTGTAGATGTCCTGATCCTCCAAGTCCTAACCCCCAAAACAAAAAAAGAAATACATGTTACCAACTCAGTTTATAACTGGTTCTAGGCCAACCAATGTCTCTCCACCGAGCATAACAGGCGGGACCGGAGAGTGCGGAACGGCCCTCCGAGAGTCCCCCGTGGGCCGTGCGGCCATGCACGGTGGGTAGGGCCCCTCGGACTTGTAGTTAGATCCCGAGCGTTACCAGGAGCGTTACTCCGAGCATAACAGGCGGGACCGGAGAGTGCGGAACGGCCCCCCGAGAGTCCCCCGTGGGCCTTGCGGCCAGGCACGGTGGGTAGAGCCCCTCGGACTTGTAGTTAGATCCCGAGCGTTACCACGAGCGTTACTCCGAGCATAACAGGCGGGACCGGAGAGTGCGGAACGGCCCCCCGAGAGTCCCCCGTGGGCCTTGCGGCCAGGCACGGTGGGTAGGGCCCCAATGACAGAAGTGTAACAGTACGGTACATGCATCACCTTTATAAAGATGCGATTAGGGCTGTGTCCATTTTAAATAAACTTGTATTTGATTACTCGAAACTGCGTTTGCTTGAATATTTGGATATTTGGAACTGCCAGCAGCAACTGGGTGCTACGCTGGTAAACATTTGCACAAAGAGCAAGCCAGTTAAAATCTGTGTGTGGCAACCAATATTGGGCATTGGAGTGTTTTGCAGTAGGTATTTTATAGCTGTAAAGGGGATTTAGCCTGCTAAAAGGATGTGAAAAATGAACCGCCGTCTATAAAAAATTATCGCAGACAAACAATGTGGCACCTGACAATAAAGTTTTTTGGTTTCGAATGTATAAACCGGCAAAGAGCTATTTCAAATATTTGGTTGAGTACTTGGTATATTCAGGACAGCCCTAGATGTGATACTCATGTCATTTGAGGTCACTGAACAATATCCGTCAAGCTGAAAACAAAGGAGTCAGGTTGGCACAAGTGGTTCGTTCCTCGCCTGCCACCTGTGTGACCTGGGTTTGATTCCTGCCCAAGCCAACATGCGGATTAACTGGACTGGGTTTTCAGTCCCCAAATGATTCCATGGGTTTTCCTGGGAATGTCATGTTCCTCCCACCTCAAAAACTGAATATTTGTTCGTCTTCTCTCACTACAATATTTTTTCAGGCTTCCAGGCTACAGTTCCTGTGCACTTTGAGGAACCCTCGGTTTCACGACCAAACAAAATAATGGCGACGGCACAATACAAATGGTTCACCAACCACCAAACGATTGCCCCGAATGAAACCAAATCGTTTGGGACTTTTTTTTCTTTCTATCATTTGGGGCCCTCTAAAACAATGGGCCACCTGCCAACCAGTCCAGCTGTGAACAAAGGAGGGCATTTTTACCCTGGATGCCCCCAACAAGATGTAGGTGCAAGCCCCAACTTCAAAGGTTCATCTGCCACTAATACTTTAGAGTCAAGGCTTATGTTAACATAACAGAGTAGCGTGCAAGCATCACCACTGAATTAATAAACAAATTTGGAACTTATTCGAACCCATGAAAAGTTGTGAGCAGTGAAGCGTGAATCATTTGGCACACCATTCTGAAGTGGTTGGTGAGGCTAGCGTTTTGGAACTGTTGACGGTTAATGAACCATTTGTATAGGTCTCGTTCAAATGACGTCATTTCCTACAGACCATCCACGTACATCGGCATTTTGAGCGTCAACTTGCATAACGCGCATCGGCTGCGTCGTATTTCAAACACATTTCGAGCAACAAGTGTGCGTGTTTGGAACATTTTCAACTCTGCGCAATGCGTGTTTGATTGTGTAAAATACGCAGTTGCAGTTCTCCGACAGAAATGGCCGTCACTAAATGAGCCCTATTGTCACGTGGTGCCTAAACAACTATAGACAAATTCTGCAACAGCTGCATTATCTGAGTGAGTCGCGCTCAGGTGGTACGCATGCACTCCAGGCTCCTGCATCCAATTGGGTTAGCAAAATGCGCACACGTCTTGACTTTAACAATGCATCCGGCATGAGCGCGAACGTGGTGCCATCTCAAACAAGGCTTCCAATTTTGTTCCCCGAATTAGCCCATACTTTAAAGTTCCAAACTCTGTGAAATTTATCTATGTTCGACCTCAAGCTTTATCTTAGACAAATCATTTCCTTACATCCCAGCCTTTGTCCTCGTCAAAATCTTCAGCCTGTGTCGCGTCCAGAAACTCCCTCTTGCTCACCATCTTGTCTTTGTTTTTGTCGATCTGAAAAAAAGGAAAGAAAAAAAAGTAACTTAATTGATTGGTAAGCTGCATAAACTGACTAACTTTTCAGGGACATCACATACCATTGTAAAGTGACAGTAGCTGGGCTTTACCATTCTTAATCTTGCAAGATCGTCCCTTACCTCTTGGTGAATTTGAAAGAATCTAGGCAGGTGAGGATTTAAGTTTAATATTGGGTTTCACCCTTCATCAACATTTTGATTAACACTTTTCATCTTATGTATAGTTTGGTTGCGGTACCCGCTGCTATATCTGATTCGAACCAGCCAGCAGACCCACGCAAGCTCGGTGGTCGAGTGGTAAGACGTCAGCACTAGTAAGCAGGAGGTTGTTGGTTCGAGTCCCAGCCGAGTGATCTTTATCTCACAATCACTCTGGACAACACTCTGAGTATACAGTGTTTATATTAATACGTCAGTGAAGGGCTATACCCCATACTAAATTTACATCGCCCTGACGCAAATTCCATGTTATGAATGGGAATTAACTTGCTCATTAACACATTGCAAGTTTGAAATGGCCATAAATTTGTTTTCACAAAAAAAGTGAAATTAAGTTTTGAATTCAAAAATCATCTACATGTAATCCCATTTCATAGACATGTTATGTGCAGAATGTATTGAGTCAGATGTTTTTCTTTCATTGTTTTAGAAGTTACCGGTATTAGGTTATTTCCATAGAGCTATATTAAATTACTAGAGCGCTAACTCGTCATTCTGCGCGCGGAGATGGTTTGAAGCCATCCTGGGCGCAGACATTTTGAATTCATGTGCGTGTTTGTAGAACATAATGAAATTAGATGGATTGAATTTTGAAAGTGTACTCTACATTCAACGCGCAAGCAGAACATACGCAAACAACTTAAGCGCATCATTGGTTCAAAAAAACGTGACAGCAAAGAGCATCTGCAGCGCGCTGTGCACGCGTTGCGCTGTTTGCGTAGAGCAAAATGACACGCTCATTTGCTGATCGTGCGTTTTGGTTTTGGGCGTATTGGCTTCGATAACGCATCGGTATGGAATACAAACGCAGATATGCAAATAGCCGTACAAAACCCATACAAAATTTCTAGGTCTCCATAGGTTTGTGCACGAACATGGATGCGCCCAGCAGGCATTACTTTGTGCATGAAGTTAGCGCTCTAGTAATTTAATATAGCTCTATGGTTATTTCCAAAGTTGGGTATGGGTACCCGATCCCATAATCTGGAACTGGTTCCTGACGTCAGTGGGCGGGAACTCAGGGACCCAGTACAAATGCACACCCCTAGGGTTCCCCTATTACTTTTGAAGTGACTTGTGCTTTGACTCAACTACAACTTTCAAAGAGCATAAACATTCATGAATAAGTACAGTCGAATCTCGTTAGTACAAACTCTGTTAATACAAAATTCTCGTTAAAACAAACATAAAGCCTTAGTCCTGACTGTGCATTCATGTACACAATGAATGGGACTGATGTTCCTCTTAATACAAAATTCTGATATAACAAACAATTTGGCTAGGTCTGAACGTGTTTGTATTAATAGTTTGTCTCGCAATAAAACTAATAACATGTTCAACAAGCAATTCTGCACCGATTAGATTTGTGGGATTTAGTAGTCAGAAACAAATAATGCATTGTGCAGTCCACTTCAAAATGTTTCTCAGCAACTTACACAATAATGAAGCGCAAGACTTTGCAAGTGTAACCTCACTTTGGTTACAATATGGCTGTTTTGTGCAGTAAATATTAAAATGGCAGTGACATGATCAAGCAAACTAAAGATTCAAATTCTGTCATAAGGAGACAGCACGTCATCTCTTTGAAACTTCACACAGTGTTTATGGAATAACTAAACATATTATTTGAGAAATTTGCTTTTCAAGCATTAACATGGCGAGTCCAAAAAACTGGAACCCAAACTCCCAAAAATATATTTCATAGTTAAACAAATATGTAGCAATAATGTAATAATAATCAATAAAATAATAGTAATAATGACTGGAAAGCCAATTTCAGAAACTACTTTTAGATGGAAAAAAATACTAAAATTGCTCAATCTGTTCAAAGAATATCACCATTAAAAAAAAAATGACCCTAAGGCCAAAAAAAAAAATATTCGGTCTCTGGTCAGACCAAAGTTTTTTTTTTCTTCAGTTTGGATTGTACAGACAAGGTGGGTACTATTTTGCTTTTTTTTGGTGTCCTCATGTACATTGGTGGCCTCCATAATTTGCCTTGGTGGTTTCGATTATTTGCCTTGGTGCAATTTCCCATTCCTTGGTGCTCTTTGGTAAAAAAAAATTAGGAGGTGCGGAAATAGAGGGCCCTGTTGGAGCTACCGCGGAACATTTTGGAAAAAAAAAAAGATCGACGCGCATGCCTAAAATCGACGCGCGCGCTGACCAGAGACCGACTTATTTTTTTTTTTTTGGCCTAACACCTGTTTCGTGTAAAAAAAAAGTGGCAATTTAGTGTGTGTTCTGACTGTTTGGACTTTGCAATACAAAAGTTATTCAATTTTGAATGAGACATCGATAAAAAAAAAAATCGGCCCATGTTTAGTTATCAAATTATTGGCTAAAGTACCAGACGATAATTTGGTTCTCGAGGGGTAGGCTGGTTCCCAACCTCCCATCCCTCAATTAGTATTGAATGTACGGACCTGGAGCCAGTCTGCTCGCAAAGCAGATCTGTTTGTGCCCAAAACAAAAAACTTTTTTTCCCAGTGGGTTGCAGACACCCACAAAAAGGAAAACAGATTTTGTTTTGTTAAATTAAAACCATGAAAACATACAATTTGAAAATTTATTAAAGGAAAAGAATTGTAAAGAATGAGAACCGAAAGCTAAGCCAAAGGCAAAAATACAACTGAACATGCTGAATGCGTGTGTGCGTGCATCATGGACGAACAAATGACTAAACACAAAAAGCATGCTGTGTACCACAATGCAAACACGCTTGGCTGGTAAAACGGTAAAAACAAAAGACATACCCCTATGAGCAACGTCGTCCCCAGGGTGTCGAGCAGTACGCGCCCACCACTACCTGCTCTCTCACCCTGGTATTGGATCATTTGCATGTGCAAGATTTTTGAACACGTATGCAAATAAGGAGTAGTCTGGTGCCTGCCTGTGCGTTACATTTGTGTTTGTTTTTGTATGCAGTGTCTGGGGTAAAAACAGAATCAATTCGTCGCAGCGAAAACGAAAACATGATTTTATCGTTACGAAAACATGATTTTATTTTAATTAAACTGTTACGATCTTAACGAGACAACATGCAGTATCACATTTCATATTAGTATTAACAAACTGGAAAGGAAATGAATATTTTCGAGAAGGCGTGGACAGATGTTCGCGAAAATACGTACTGCACGCTGTGAATAACAACACCTAGTACACGATATAAATCCATTTCTAGCCAATTGCGGTATCGAATCAGGATGCAGGAAGGAAGTTTCCTATCCAGGGTTTACTATTGGAAACAACGTTGGAAATAAAGTAAGCACTGGGGACGAGGTTGACATATGAGTGGCTGTAGGTTTCACTGGCCTTTGTGATGTCGCCCTCTGTCGGTGAAAAATGTTCATGAGATAAAAGATGTGCATGCACTAAAAATATTAACAATTGTAAGCTTAATACCGGTAGGTGAATACATATAAAAACAAAGTTTTTGACATGCTGCCCAAATTTTGCCTGACTTTGACAAAAAACGTACACATATTTCGTCACTGATACCACGAAGTGACCTTAACCCCCGCAAAGTGGAAAATGTGTGTTTCGAGATACAAGCGATATAAGTTGGCGATGATTTGAAACGGTGATCTGAACATTGTTTTAGCCTCAAAATGCATATTTTTTACATTGTCTGAAAGCTGGGATCTTGAATGACAGGTTAATGTATGATTTTCAGTGAAATAAATTAATATTAATGAGTTATCAAACTAATTAATTATAACGTCACTTCGTGAAAACTCAAAATTCAGATTACGCTGTGTTCGAGGTTTCATGAAGTGACGCTAACCACGTGTGTTAGCTAATGGGTTAGAGCTACTTCGTGATAACGCCAGAAATGAGTCGCGCATATCACGTGACATTTGTGTCACTTCGTGAAAACGCAAAACCTGTTTTGACGCGTAGTGTGCAGGCACTTTACACGCGAAAGAATGGTTCAGTACACTTCCTGAAAACGCATTTTCCGGTTTTAAAAATGCATTTTCCGGTTTTGACCCATAAGTTGCAAATGTTAATTAATGTTAATTAATGTTTTGACAAAACTAATTAACTATGTGCTTAGTAACTTCTTGAGTTGAAAGATTATGTGTAATTAATCACAAATGAGGAAAAAAATCTAAATCGCAAAATATCGATTTTTCGAGGTTAGTGTCACCTCGTGGTGACGGTGACGATTTGTTCCTATTTGTTTTGACTTGAAATATGGTAAGCATACGTCAATTTCTGGGTGGAGAGTAATTCAAAGCTGTTTCTGAAAGAACTTTTCAGCAGGAAGGTATCAATGATAAAAATGGGCTTTACCCTTCAGTGACATAACTTTATACGCACTGTATAATGAGAGCTGACCAAGAGCTTGCGAGGTACGACTCAAACCCCCAACTTCCTGTTTGCCTTTTTGTTTGCTTCCTGAACAAATATTTCTGTGTACACGCAGCAGGGATTATGTAAAAACTACAGGCAACAGAGAGGCAACATGCACTGGGGAAAGTAGCCAAAGTTGGCAAAAAGCTTGCTGAACAACATCAGCTGTGTGATGGCTCGGAAAGCCAATCAAAAACCAACACGAAACACCAGTGTTGCAGTCGAGTCCAAATCTGAAACAAAACTTGTGATGACTTGTAATGATTTGTGAAGAACTTGTGATGGACTTGTGATGGACTTGTGATGGACATATGATAGACTTGTGATGGACTTGTGAGGACTTGTGATGGACTTGTGATGGACTTGTGATGGACTTGTGATGGACTTGTGATGGACTTGTGATGGACTTGTGATAGACTTGTGATGGACTTGTGATGGACTTGTGAGGACTTGTGATGGACTTGTGAGGACTTGTGAAAGACTTATGAGGACTTGTTAAGACTTGGGATGGTCTATTGAGGATGTTACAAGTTGTAAGAACTTGTGAGGACTTGTGATGGACTTGATTCAGCTCGGCAATACAGTGCATGTTGAGTTCTTACACTTTTGATTATGGGTAGGAATCATAATTTTTTTTGACAAATTTAAATGTATCATAGGTATGCGTATAATGATTATTTCAAAGTCCTTGGTCCATATACATCTTACATAGGTAGTTAATAGGGATGATTCCTATTACATCACCTTATATTTTAGTATTCTTTGAAACGGACTTGGCTATAACACTGTCAAACAAGTGCAAACCTCAAGGGTTATGAATGGTATAAAAAACAGCCAATTAGACAACAGCAAGATGGCGAAAGGCAGCCAATCACAAAGCAGGGTGATCACATGACAGATACCTCATTCATAACATGCTCCCGCATCCGAGAAATCTCTTCCAATTTCTCAATCGGGTCACCGTTTCCGCGATCGGCATACATCTTTTCCACCTGCGCACACACAAGACAAAAGAGACGAAAAGAAAAGGTTTGGTTTGAACCCATCGATCGCCATGGAAACGGTTACATTACCTCATTCAAGACATGCTCTCGCATTCGGGATATTTCTTCTCGGACTTCTACGGGGTCAACATGTTCTTTGTCGGACGACTCGTAATGCTTGCGTACCTAAAAACGGGCAGGAAAAATGCAAGCATGGTGGAACGTCTACGTTAGTGGTTCTAACCGGAGATTGGTTAAAGAGACAGTCCATTATTTGTAATGTGTGCATTTTGTTCGTTTGAAGCAACAAAAGTGCTCAAAATCTAAAGAAGGGTGCTGAACAACTAACCTGATGAAGTTTCAGCTCAGCTTCAGCTGTATATTC